>CM053571.1:98651012-98987039 GCA_028646485.1 Cryptoprocta ferox
AAATTCTTTTAAATAAAATTCAGGAACATTTTGATCTGATCAAAACAGTATTTGTTACACTTTTGGCTTTTTTGGTAACCAAGTAAGATGCACCAGGCACCGTGAATTGTCCTTGTGGGTCTCAGCACATCTGGTACTTCAAAAAGTCCTTTGTACTGGACCTCCAAATCCAGGGGTCCTACCCCATTCCCAGAGGAGGCTGCCAGGGCTTGAGAGCGAGGTGCAGCATGTTGGAGGAGCTGCTACCTCAGGGGCGCGGTGCTGCTGGCATGTACAGGTTGGGGGCAGGCATTGTGGAGAGGAAAGGTGGGGGCCAGACCAAGGGTCATGGATGGTGTATGATAAAAGTTTAGATTTTAACCTTTAGGCAAGAAAGAGTCATTGGATAATTATGAGTGAAGAATTAATAAAATCAGATTTGCACATTAGAAAATCACTTTCAGAAATTGGGTCCAAGTTATAAACGGTAAGGGCTGATTTAGGGCGGAGATGGTAGGGGTGGAGAGGGGCAAAGCATGTGGAATCTAGAAAGCAGAATTGACAGGCGGGCATAGGGGTTGATAAGAGAGGGAGGAATCATACATAACTCCCAGACTTATTGTTTGGCCAATGGATGTGCCTTTTATGGAGGCTGTAGATTTGGGCAGGTGGAATAGGTTGGGAAAGGAAGATGTTAGTTTTAGATGTGCTGGGTTGAGATGTCTGTGGGATACATGAATAGAAATGTCTAAGAGTGGGTTCTGTGAGGGGCGCCTGGGTGGCTCAGTCGGTTGAGCATCTGACTTCAGCTCAGGTCATGATCTCATTTCGTGAGTTCGAGCCCCGCGTCGGGCTCTGTGCTGATAGCTCAAAGCCCAGAGCCTGCTTCAGATTCTGTGTGTGTCTCTTTCTCTGCCTCTCTGCCCCTTCCCTGCTCATGTTCTGTCTCTCTTTGCCTCTCAATAATAAACATTAAAAAAAAAAAGAGTGGGGTCTGTGGGTAGAGGTCTGAACTGAATATTTGAGGATCATCCTCATCTGAGTGATACTCACTTAAGAAAACATGTTCAGAGTGATGCCTGGGTGGCTTGGTTGGTTAAATGTCTACTCTTGATTTCAGCTCAGGTCTTGATCTCACAGTTTGTGAGTTTGAGCCCTGCATTGGGCTCTGTGCTGTCAGTGTGGAGCCTACTTGGGATTCTCTGTCTCCCCCTCTCTCTCGCCCTCTTTCTCCCACACCCCTGCATGTGTGCACATATGCTCTCTCTCTCAAAATAAATAAACATTTTTAAAAATGTGTTCAGAAACTCTCAATGTATAAGCAACAGCTAGAAAAGCAAAGGAAAAGTAAGTCCTGGCATTGTCTGGGAGGCATTCTCTGATTCCTAGGTCCAGTTAGGTCCTTTTGATTTGTGTCTCTCACTCCCAACCCATACTAGGTATTTCTCCTATCAAAACATTTATCCCAGGACACCTGGGTGGTTCCGTCGGTTGAATGTCCTGCTCTAGATTTCAGTTCAAGTCATGATCCCACGGTTGTGAGATCAAGCCCCAAATCAGGCTTGTTGCTGAGCATAGAGCCTACTTGAGATTCTCTTTCTCTCTCTCTCTGTCCCTCTCCCCTGCTCATGCTCTCTCTCTCTCTCTCTCAAATAAAAAATAAAATGTATTTTAAAAAACCCATTCATTCCCCATTTTGGTAATTGCTTACTAATTGTTTCTTTTCCCCAGAAGGCTGTAAGCTTGTGAGACTGGCACAAAGGTTGGTTCACTGCTGTAGCCTCAGCCCCTCTCACAGAGCTGGGCACCTAATAGAAACTCAACACATATTTTCATGCCTGTCAGTTGAATGCCTCCCCAACCACCATGGCTAGGAGATCCTTCTAGGGAGAGGGAGTGATGCAGAGGACACTACCAGACAGGCCAGAAGCACTAAGAGCAGAGCCTCATACAAGGTGTTGTAGGGATGCACAGGAGAAAGTAATGGAAGGCTCTACAAAGTTTATTTGAGCCAGGCCTTGAAGGGTGAGGAAAAGTTCTCCAAGCTGGGAGGGAAGAACATTCTAGGCCTGGGGATACAAATACACAAGGGCACAAAAGCGTGAAAAGGTTGCGTTTGACCAGCCTAAGAGACTGGAATTTGGGAGGATGAGGACTGGCAGGAGATGAAGCTTGAAGAGTAAGTGGGGACCTGCAGGCATATGACAACTTAGAGCAAGGAGTTGGGACTTGACTCTTTGTGCAACAGGAAGCTAGTGGAGGTTTCTAAGCAGGATAACATTATGATGAGATTACAGTTTTGGGAAGAAATCTCTGGGATAGAGTAGAGAGGTGGGGACCCCCACCCCCTGCAGAATGCATTTTGGGCAAGCGCTAAGCACCCAGGTTAACACAAGACCACATCTGGAGAAACGGGTATGAATGAGAAGCAGGGGTGGGAGGTGGGGGGGAAGAGGTGCCTTGGGAGGCAGGCAGGAGTCTGATGGGAGCTGATGAGGGTCAGCTAGTCATCCAAAAGAGTCTTTAGAACCTTCTTCCGAAGCATCTAAAATTCAGGGCTTCCTAGGTCTTAGAGCATCAGTGACAATAAGCCACATGACGCTTTGTGGTCCTGCCACGTGCATGCATTAATGTTGGATGTGGGCAGAAAACCTTGGCAACACGGCCAGCAAGATCCTACCTTACTTCAGATGTAATCTGGTCACAGCCGCTGGTGTTCTGATGACTATTTTAGTCTAACATGAGCATGATTATGCCTGTCAGAAAGGTTTTGGTATGAGTTCATTGGAAAAGCCAGGAGCCTTCTTTACAAGTCATCTTTGATAAGCTTAACAGTGTATTTCAAAGGTACTTTTTGGCCAGCAATGACAAACAAATTGCTCCTGAACTAAATGGGAAGGATCTAAGCACGTCATCTAAGCACAACAGTATCTTGTCTTTATTTGTCCTTAAAAATCTGTACAAACAAACATGAACAGACTCTGGACTCTAAGAATAATATTTTCTGTGGACATATATGGACAGCTAAGCAAAACCCCAAGGGAGAAAAAACTTCTATTAAAATAAAAATAAAGATCCCCCACAGCTTTATCCTTTCCTCACTGGGGTCCCTTTATTCCACTTTGAGATGAAAGTACTTCAGTTTCTCAGGAGATGCTGATTAAGAGTTGAACAAAAAGAAAGTATTTTTTATGTATTTATCTACCTCCCTACTTATGTACCTTTCTGCCTACCTGTCTCTGGCCCTGAATCTTCCAGCCATAAGCGTAGTCTTTTGTGCATGGCTGGGGTAATGGCACTTTGAGTAAATACTAAGTGCCGCTCAGGAAACCCTGGGAAAAAGCCATCCTCCTCAGTGGTCAGTGAGAACACTGTGCTCATGGCCCTTACCCCCCTCCAAAAGCCCATACCTGAAGCTCCTGGAGGGCTCTCTGGGAGCGGAATCACACCCCTTGCACCCTGCCACCCCCACTGCCTGGCACAGTGATCCTTGCCCCTGGAGTTGCTTTTGGCTCCTGTCCACTGTGTCAGCATCTGGAGCTGATAGTCGTGGGAGCTTATGGAAGCACCTGGTGGTTGGTTGGGAGGAAAACAGTGAGTGGAGAGTGTGCGGTCAGTTTCACGTGCGCATTGGAGGAAGAGCACAGAGGGTGATCGTCTCTGTGGGAGTGACTTTGGGCAACAGTCTGTGCTTGGATCCTGGGGAATTATTACAAAGCAGGACGAGCCTGGCTGGCTCAGTCGGTAGAGCAAGTGAGCCGTGATCTTGGGGTGAGTTAGAGGCCCAGGTTGGCTGAGGAGATTACTTAAAAAAAAATTTTTTTTTTAGTGAAAAGTAATAATAAAGTGGTTTGGAGGTTGGGCACAAACTCTGAACTTCCTCCCTTCTCGAGATCTTCGGTAGAGAAGGTCCTGTCCTAAGAAAGCAGCTCCGGGAAACTTCCCCTTGCTTGTGAAGCCTGTGGTCATGTGTGTTTGTGTCCACACTGAGACGCACATGACAAATTGTGCGCAGTGCCTCAACACAGCCCAACAGGTTTTTTCTGTTTACATTTAACTAGCTTTGAACAGCAGGAGGAAACCTTAAATATCTCCTTTCTTCTCACAAACCCTTTCTCTAATAAAATTTCTGGAGATAAAGCAGGGAATAATTAAAGTGGTCATTTAAATCAAGGACCGGGTTTGGCTCGGCCTCCCTTGGAGACTTTTTAGCTTGTGCTGTGCTAATAAAGGCCAGGCAGGCTAAGCTGACCTGAGCGAAAGGCAGGGTGGCAGTTCCAGAGGCGGGGGATGGGGGTGGAGGCCGTGGAGGCCACTGTGGCTCATTTAGCCCTTCACTCAATATTTTTGTCCCATTGAAATCAAGTTGAAGCTGACATGGAGGGCAGCCTCCAGGAGGTGGGGGAGAGACCAGGAGGTCGGGAGAGACAAGGAAGAGAGCAGTTCCGTTGTGGAGTCAGACCAGACTGTCACTCTCTGGGGAAGCTGGAAAGAATTTCGTGTTGTATGTCTCCAAACCTCAGTTCTGCCTCCTTATCTGTCACTGGCTGGTTCCTCCTGCGTAGAGAACTCTGGAAAGCAGCAACCCCCAACTTTCTTTTTTTTCCCCTAAAACACACATGAGGCACACTCCCATGGGCATATCCAGATTACAGGCTGCGGCACAGATAAATCAGGCTGTGGGTTGGGAGGAGTTCCCAGTGAAACTCCACTTCTTTCTCTCCCACTCAGACCTCCATACAAGTAAGTGTAAGGCGTTACTCTGTATCCCGAGCCCTGGGTGCAGGATTCTGGCCAATAGTGGCTGCCAAATAAATATTTACTAAGTAAAAGATAGCCTTGAATCCACACTAATTTGTATTTTTGAACAGTCATTCATAAATTCTAGCATTTTAACTATTAGTTGGCAATTAATCACAATAAGCCTGCAGGATCTTGTGATTGCGAACGGCCGTTACGTGAGTTGGTCAGAAGGAATATTTGTTAGCATTTTTATAGGCTCTTAAAGTAGTTTTAGCTCTATAACTGATAAAGCCAAGCACAAGCTTTATCAGCCCTGCCACTTGACTGTCAGCACTATGTAGATAAACTCATAATCGTTCCCAGAGAGGAACTTTTTAAGAGATTCTTAACCAGGAGACCAGGGGAGAGAGATTCTTAATGTTGCCTGATTACCATAGACCCTTTGGGGGTTTAATGTGTGCTGACAAAAGGTTAATTTCAAGATCTTACCCAAATCAACGATAAGATTCTACATCAGATCCAAATTTTGTCACCTCACTGCTGTTGGCAACTGTGAAAGCTGGAATTGGGTCCAAAAGGACACAGATCACTCTGTCTCCTAAGGCATCTTGGGTCAGGGAAATGGTATTAGATGGGGACTGAAGGGCAACTTTGCCTTGTCATCTAAATTTTTCTATTCTGGCTGATTATTTAAAATAAGGATTTATGTATCACTTTTAAGAACAGCAGGCATATTTTAAGTAGGCATATTTTAGTAAAAATAATATAATAATAAACTGTGGTGTCAAGATTGCTAATCAAATATAGTCATGGCAGTTGTCACTCATCAGGCCACCAGTCATTGTTTAGATCATTCTGGAAAGTTCCATAGCTGTCGGGAGGTGCTGGGGCAGAGCAGGGAAAGCAGGGAACCAGAGTCAGGTGCACAGCGATCCCAAGCAGGGTCTGTGGTTGCTGAATCGAGATTGTTAGGCATGCATGGAAGTGGTGGTTTAGGGAGTTAGGGGACCAGATGATAAGGAAAATGAGTGCACAGGGAGAATTTCAGAAATATGAAGCAATATAGCACAGGTGATCTGTACAGGAGTTAGGTACAGACCTCAGCCATTAAGAGCATGAGAGAAGGAGCTAGAGAAAAACAGTGCAGAGAAACGAGGCTCCATTTCTCCCCATTGCCTACCCTTCCTGGTACAATCTGGAGAATACTTCATATTTTCTCCATGGATTCAAGGGCACTTCCCGACTCTTTTAGGTATGCCAGCTAGACACAGTGAACTTTGGACCTATAACATTTCAGCCTCAAGATACAATTTCCTTCTCTCTGGAGGCCTTGAACAAAATTTTCTGTTAGTTAATTTGAAAGGCCATTCTTTATACTTCTTAGTTCTAATTATGATCATCTTCTTTTTTGAATGGAAAATTAAGAAAGTTGGTCTTAGGTTGATTTTTACATACTTTTGTGATCTAATAAGAGTCTGAAAGAAGTTTACATCCCAATATTCAACTGCTCTGAAAGATCTGAGATGTATTGTCACTGGTTTATCAAATTACTGTTTTCAAATTGCTATTTTACTCTTTCCCAAACTGGTTTTGGTAGGAAGAGTGACTTCTGAAACAACTGATACTTTGTTCCATATAGTATGTTAAAAGAGTGGAGAAGCATAAGAATAGGGATGAGTATAAGATAATACTGATAAGCCCAGGAAAGAAGCAAACAAGCATTCTGAGTAATGATTCAGGAAGCGTATCTGGAGAGGAAGATTTGGAGCAACTCTTGCCGTAAGACAGACTTATCTCATTCATGATTTGCTCCTTCCTCAGGGAGCCGGGCCCACTTAGACTCTTCTTTAGAGAGAGAGTCCACTGTCCTCTCTGATGCCCTTGAATGTATCACTTAACCTTGCTGAACAAGTTCATCTTCATGTAAAGCAGGGTGAAGATTATTCACTCCTGGAGAAAGCTGTCACAACATTTTGATAACCAGCAGAAGTGATTCAGCCACCTGTCTGTCATTATCTAGGGAGAGGACTGCAGAGGGTGACGTTTCTTTAGGGAAACTGTATGGCCCCTTCCTCCTGCAATACCTACACCAAAAGAAGTATGAAGGCCAACATAAGATACTACTATGGTGTTAGTATTAAGTAGTAAATGTAATGTATTAAATATAATCATTGTGCTTTTATTCATCTGTTTCTCAATTGCTTAGGGTTTTGGGGAAAACTGAAAAATCAATAAGGCAAGATATATCAATAAGGCATTTATACTGATGAAAACAGTTGTTTTTAGGTTTTTTGGTTTTTGTTTATTGGTTTGGTTTGGGGGGTTTTTGGGGGTTTTTTTTTGTTTTGTTTTGTTTTTTTGTTTTTTGCTTTTAACTAGAGGTATTTTAGGAACTTTGAAGAAAGGACCTGAAAATTATTACTCAATTTTTTTTTATTTTGCAACATATGCTGACTTCTAACTTTCAGAATTGAAAAGCCTAATCCTTGATCATCCCAGAATGAGTTTAGGAATTTGTGATCATTTCCTTTTTACTGGGTATTTGCATACATCACTCACCAGCTAGGTTTAGTAGGATGAGCAGGCTCTCTGTGCTGAGATAGAATGATGTGAATTTAGGGCCAACCTGAAATGTTCATTTATCAATTAGCCCTTAATGACCATTCATGTAGCAATATACAGAGAAGACAAACTGTCTTCCATAGTGTACTTTTTTAAATAGGGTAATAAGAATGGTTAGGGTTTTATATTTTCATCTATGTGTTACATTAGGACTTTCATGGATATTTGCTCTGTGTTGAGGGGAAGGGTCAATGTATATAAATAAGAAGAAGGATATCTGGCAAGATTGGGAACATGACCTCTTGCCCTCCAAAGCCTGGGAAGCCCTAGTGAATGCTCCCGATCTTAGCAGTGTATGGACACGGTGTGAACTCTCCCCTCTGCATACAGAGTGGGGGTTAGAGGTTAATGAATGAGTGCTCTCCTCACCCACGAGATCCTGTTCGATGGTGGTTTTATAAATAAGGGCTTAAATGGGGTCAGAATAGGACCTGCATATTGCTTCCAAACTCTCTAAATCTGTTTGAAGGATGGTGTTCAGAGATGACACCCTTCCACCAGGGAAGGGAGGCCTGGGGCTCTTGGCTTGGGGAACTGGACGGCTGTACTGGTTCAATATGTCTAAAAGCAGGACCAAATGGAAAACAAAGCGGGGAGGGGGGGGTCCTTGCTGCCCCCTATTCTTCTCTAGTAATCCCTTAAAAAATAATTGCAGACCCAAACCTCTGGCCTCTAGCACATTTTCCACTTGATTAGAGGCCTTTGTGAGGTCGGGAAAGGGACCCGCGGCCTTGTACATTGTGCTGAGGCCTGAAATGTCCAGCTGGGATTTTTTTCCATCAAAAGGGGATTTTAGTAAAACCATTATCAGGGGCTTAAAGGAGAAAAGCTGTTGAGCTGCAAGTGAGGGGGTAGATTAGCATTAGCAGGCTTGTTCTGGGCATTGGTAGAAGGGTGGGAAGGTGTCTGCAGCCCTGCGCACAAGCGCTGTGGTTTCTCCGCAAGTCCCTGGCAGGTGCAGAGGCAGGAATGGGCACAGGAGTGGGAGCTGCCGGGCTCGGGAATGGTCCATGGGGCTTTACCTCCAGGGCATCGAGTGCGAGGCGACCCAAATCGAGGAGGATTGCAAGAAAATACAGGGTACCTGCTCGGTGGTATGTGAGAGGCCCCAGTGTGCTTCATTGTAGGTTATATGCCTCTATGTCACCTGGAACACCCCCCTCCCACACACACACCACCACTCTCTGGGCCCCTCTTCACACTCTCCGTAGACAGGCCAACCAGAACTCAAGGATCTGGGAAAGGGCTGTGCTAGATCACTTTAAATTAAGGACGTGGATGTGTGTATAGACACCTTTATTTCTGTGGGGCAGGGACAGAGGGGACAGAAGAAGGTTAGGAGAGCAGCGGCAGTGGCTGCCCTGTGTGCAAGTAAGTAGTCAGGCTGTGTGGACTGGCAGCCCTCTTGGGTGAGGGCTTGCGGAATTACCTGAAATTGTCTTCTTGGGGTTACCAGAGCTGTCAGCGATGCCTTCTTTGCGGGAACGGAGCATGGAAGGCTGAGCTCGTGGAGCTGGTGGGCGGCGTGCAGGCCACGGGAGTCAACCGCTGCCGGCAGGGCCCATGTGATGGATGTTGCTTGCCAGTGGCCCCGGAAACGCCCATTTTCCGTTTCTCCCCGTACACACTGTCGCCCTAGCTTGTTTTCCCTGTACCCCCAGGGTAAGGGATAGAACACAGAGCCCTCCTGACTGCAGACGCTGATGGCTGTGGGGGACGGGGTGGGGGTGCAAGCCTCCATGTCTGAGCAGGACGCTGGCAGGCGCAGTGCCGTCACCTTCCGTGCACGTCCTCAGCGGCAGGGCTTACCTCAGGCCAGCCTGGTGGCCTGGTAGTCGGAATTTTTGTCTCAAGTCAGATTCAAACAACCAGCGCAAGAGGGCCTGTCTTCTTGAAGATGTGTGCTAACCCAGGAGAGCTGTTCTCGGAGGCTGCGAATCAAAGAGCAACCCTGCTAGTTCCTTCTAACAACCGTCTTGAGGAACTGCTTCTCGTCAAATAGTCTGTGCTTTCCCTCACTTAGTTTCATGCCATCTCTCTGGATTATTCTGGCTCCTCAGCCTCATGTGGAGGGATACATGCTCCCCAGCCTTCCACTACCACCTCTTTTCATTTGGGCTGCTGTCCCTCAGTCTGTGCTTGGCATGATCACTAACAGTGGGATGTTTCGGCTGCAATGTCCATAAAGCTGCCTGGGGAGATTTTCTGCGTTTATAAGACATTCACGGATGGTGCCCGGATCGCTAATTTGCTTCATGGCTGGGGCCTGAGTTCCAGAAGTTTTTTTCCTTTCTTTTCTCTCCTTCTCCAACCAAAACTGACCTCTGTATTACTGAGCTAATAAAGCACTGACCTCTGCAGTGAATATGGCTTGGTAGAAGTAGCCACAGGGGACATCCACCTTCCACCTTCCACATTTTCATTCCATGAAAGAGCACCAACTGCTCTTCAGATCCGGGCTTTGATTCCCCGAGGCCAGACTATGGGGAGCCTGGAGAGCAAGAACCCCCAGGCCTCTCCAGCCCTCAGCCTGTCCCTCATTGTGGCAGTTTAGGGAATCTGGCCAACTTGACTTAGAAATTCTTTTCTCTTTGTTTTAATTTCTTCTACCTTTCCCTACTGTTTTCCATAGGAGGAATTTAGATATATGAACAACCTCACTCCTTTATCAGGCTCTTAAACATTTTCAATTTCATAGACTCCTTTAGATTTTATGAAGGTGTCTTCATCTGTAATAAAGATGCTCATATAAAAATAGACACTCCTAAAATTTTAAAAATACTTTTGTTTTACCTCAAAGGCTGTCTAGAATTTTTCATTACAGATTATATGCTTTCTATTTTTTTTTGTAAAAAAGAAAAAGCCAGCACGTTTGCTGTGAGAACTCTCTCCATGTATGACTGTAAAATTTCACCCCATTTTGTTCTCCCAAACTTCCCAAGTATGACAATCTAAAGGATTTGTACAAGATGGTCTTTAAGAAAAATTAGAAATTGATGTTTGATTTCCACAGCTTCCATAAGCAGAGCGCTGTGAGCTAACTAAGGGAACCTTTATGGGGTCACATCTGTTTACCTTGCTCGGAGAACAAAGTGCTGTACACCTGGGCCCCTTTGAGTAGCTTCACTGATGTTTTAAAATTTAATTTCATCTTTTTGGCAATATGAGATCCCTCCTTTGTTAACTCTTAGACCCTGGGGAAAAGTCTTTGAGTTGGGGGGAAGATGGGGCGGGAGGTGACTGGAGGGCATTTGTCTGAAAGGGAAGGTCTGGGCGCTCCACTGGAAATACCCTCCAATTCGCAGACAATGCTGCCGCCTGCTGACAAAACATAGGGCTTGCAGACTTTGTGGATAAATACATTTCATCTTTCTACTTTCTGTCTTCCAAGCTGGAAAACAAATTTCCACTCATTTGCAGTAACCATGATCTATTTTTCTGCCCTATACTGGATCTTCAAATCATCTTAGTAAATAGGGGATAGAAAAACACAAGGTTGGACCCCCAGCTACCTCTGATACTGGTATAGACCTGACGCATCACAGTAGGGAGGGTCAGCCGTGGGTGAGCAGAAAGGTTTCTTGCTTTTGTTTTTTTCGGGGAGGGGGGAAGGTCTAGAAGCAATGTAGAAGTCAAAATTTATTTTCCACCCCTGCCTTTCAATAAAGCGTAGACTTCTGCCTCCTAACTCGCATATATGAATTTTTTCAACTTTTTAAAAAGATTTTATTTTTAAGTCATCTCTACACCCAACGTGGGGCTCGAACTTACAACTCCCAAGATCAAGAGTTGCATGCTTTACCGACTGAACCAGCCAGACACCCCTACATTTTTGTTTCTAACGTAAGCAGCAATGAGGCTGTTTGCTGCTAAATCCTGTGTCGTGCTTACTCAAGTGAATTTCTGCAGTTCCTCTTGTGAGTCCACTGAAATTTAGACCTTCATGTGTGGAAGAAGATAGGGCAGCTGTCTTCCTTTGGGCCATGCTGCTCTGATTGTCGCCAGATGACTCTGAGCACAATGGCAGGGCATCTGGCTAAAGTGCCCAGACGCCAACTCGGGTTGGAAGAGCCCGTCATCTAGTCTAGATTCACAGAACGTGGAGATCTTGTCTGCTTCCTTCAGCAGCAGCTGTGAGCCTGGTAAAACTTACATTGGAGAACTTGGTCATATCATTTTTACAGAGTATTCCTGAAACTCTCTAAATTGTGTGCATTTGGAATGAACTAGAAATTGTCACTTTAATTTTGTCACTTCCATGTTGTTTCCTTCGGACACACCTACTGGTCCTTTTTGTTTTTTTGGTTCACAGTACTGAGCTTTTGAGCTATGAAGCTAAGGCTTAAAACACTGAAGTAAAATGGAAGGTGCAAATTAGCTGTCTTCCATCTAAGAACATTAAGAATTTGAGGGGCATAACTGTTGTTAATTCCTCCCTTATTTTATCCATCTGTCCACTTTTAGCCTCAGTGATTTTACTGAAGTTTCTAGGAATATTATGACTAATTCTTTTGGTTCCTCCCTATTTAGAGACCATTTCTCAAAAAGCAAAATGGTAGCAGGTAGCTATTCCTACACAACTGTGTGCGTTAAAATGCCAGCTTAGGGTAAAGGCTTCCTAAGGAGAAATATTATTATGGGTATTTGTAAATATTGTCATATTCTTTTCAGATGAGGAAAACAGTACTTTCCAAGCCATGTTGAGTTATCCCATGCTATTTATAAAAAGTTAATCTGGTCTCCAAGAATGATTTTCCCACAGTCCAGGTTCAGTGACTTGAATCCATGATATGAGTAGTAATAACTGACAGACAGCCGTGTGCGAGGCCCTCCTTCTGGAGTGTGGAGTACATAAACCGAGGAGCAATAAACATAACAGAGTGCCTGATATTAACAAATTAGACCCTTGTACTCTTTCTGGACAAGAGGGATTTGTAACTAAAACATCTGGTAAGTCAAGCCTTTTTACCTTTGAATGAAGAAGAGGAAATAGCTGCTGATCCTGCAACTCGATTCTACTTTATAAGGACTGTGTGACCGGCATTCGTAGTGCACAGAGCATATGCAAATTCTTAACACCAGCACAGACTTACAGCATTCGTACTTCGTTTCACCATTTGTGACAAAGCAGTGTTCTGGAAACTGGCTCAAGTCCTCTGAGGACAACAGGGGGCAGGTTTGACACTACTAGCTACTTTAGTACCCTATAGCCCATTTACCAACTTGCACTAGTTTTTCAGCTTCTCAAGTAACTCTCTCTATATACGATGCTTGCAAGACATCTCTAAGTTTGCACAACGTAGTAATACATATTAAATAGTAGTAACTTTCAGCACTTCCCCCCCCCCCCCCACTCCCAGTGAAAATAGGCTCTGGTTTAGCACCTTTCTGAAGCCAGGAGTCAGGGTGGCTTTGCTGTATCTCCGGGAAAGATCAAAGAGCTACCTGCATGCTTATCACCCTCTAAGGTGGTCAGTCAAGTCTGAAGCAGTTGTGGTTCTGATAAATACTCCTCATATCACCGAGGCAAAACCTTCTCAGCTTTGTCAAGCTTCTCTCCCCATTTATAAAATTAAGTGTGCAGTATCAACCAGATTTGTGAAAACAAACATTTTGAGACAGAAAGTGAACACCATGTCATGACTAAATTCTTCCAGCGGGTTGCATTCACATCCCTCACACTGTCTCGCCTTGGGTTTCTTTGCTGCTGAAGACCTCATTCTTTTCTTTGTAACTGATGCTATTTTCCACCATCACAAATAAAAGCGAACTTACAAGGGTACGTGGCATTTGTGTTTTACACAATTATAGTCTAAGCATAATGTAATAAAAACAGAAGTCTTCTTTTTTAAAGAAAACTTTTCTGGGTTAACAAACAGCAAGCAGAGGAATTGCACTTCTATTTTGTTTTATTGCGGGGATGTTCAACATACCCCCACACTAGTGCTGCACAGTTAAGATCTCAAGCTTACTTTCTCTTCCACCTTAACAAGAAGACTCGACTTTACATAGTACCAAATGTTCTGGGTTGGTACAGGCAACTCCACCAGGCAAAATCAGAGCAATCCCTGGAAAAGAGGAAAAGACTGAAACTGATCATTTGTGGACATTTAAATCTACTCATTGTCTAGAAATACTCGTTTTCTATCCACAAGACCTGAAAGTACATGCTATTTCCAGCTGTGCACTTACCTTTGCTAAGTTCTAAATTATTAGTAGCTGGCAATGACCTAAATATGAATGTTTTATCTGTTTGATACCATTCACTTTTCAAAATATTTTAACTTGCCACATCATATTGGAATAAAAATGAGATATGTGACCCAAGCACAGCCCTGCGTTTGACCATACCTTTCCAGTTTCTAATCCTGTGCTCCACAGTATCTCATCAGAAAGCCTCACCCCTGCCTCCGTAGGAGTTCAGAGGTACACAGAGTTTAGGTCTTGCCCTCTACTAAGTGGACAGAATTAACTTAAAAGAGACTGATGTGAGATGCAGGGAAGAGAAGGGCGACAGAGAGGGAGACAGCTCCATGACTTACTGTAGCCTCCCTTTCTCCAGCAAGGCAGCTGAGAGCAGAGGCAAGGGGCTCCCCCTTTCTCGGGACTGGCAAGAGGCCTTGTCAGAGGCTGCATGAGGTCTTGGTTTTGTTTTACAAATCCCATCTTTTAATCAAGAGGTTCTTATTCTTTAGAAACACAGTGGCCCCTGGGGGCCATACCTTTCCCCTTTGAAAACTTGAGTTCACATTTTCTAAGTCAAAAGTAAAAAAGGTTTTACTAATTCCAAGACCAGCATCTATCTAGTAACTGCTGCAGGAAAGCACCAGGAATTAGGGGACAGGCCCTACTTGTGTCCAGAGCACGTGTTTTCAAGAGAAAAGTCCTTACCTTTAAAAGGAAACTCCAATAAAAAGAAAGAGATCTGCTTTTTCAGATCTTTGTTGATTTGAATCATGAAGAATTTGATCGGTTTGAATTTTCTTAACTATTTAAAGACAGGCTGTAAGTCAGGCAAGCATCCCTGTCCCAGTTGCCCAATGTGGGGTAAATGAGGCAGGGGCCCTCCCCCACCTTAGGACTGAGGAATCCCACAGGAGGGAGTCCACAGCCAGGAGCAGCATGCAACAATGCCCAGCACTTCTAGCTAGAGGCCAAACACGGGCCTTACAGGGCTACAGAAACTGTCTGAACCCCAGTGAGGTTGCATTTATAATCTTTTCCAGGCAGACTTTAAGGGCTACTGGCCAATGAGGCTCAGAAAAGAAAGGTGTGTGGAGCCCTGTCCTCACCACTACCTAAACAGTTTCTATGAGGTTTATTACTGCTGAATGATAAGGTTTACACTAAGTTCCTATTTTGGTTTTTCACTTCTGAAGTTTCAGCAAATACCTGAACCAGGTTTTCTGATTATTCTAAAAATTGCCCCGAAGTGCTTTTTAACTTTTGTAGTGCCCACAAAATATTATCAAATCTTTTTCTTTAGTGCTTCTAATTCCTGTAGGTATGGTGGAGATCGGATCCACCCATATTCCCTTTAAGTAGTGCCCTGTGGCATGAGCTTGTCCACACTCTGTTCAGTCAGCTGCCACTCATTTCTGTGAGGTGACCTTACTGGAAACCAAGGTACGATTAGTAACTGAACCTTCTCAGCATATGGAAGGGAGCTGGACTTTGGAACTGGACCTGGTTTGAGCCCTGGTCCCCCTCAATTAGTGGCTGCGTGACTTAAGCCAAGTAGTATGCCTTATCTGGAAATAAGGAGACCTGTTTCAACAGGTTGCTTTGAGGACTAAAAGGAGAAATATTCGGATACTATGCAAAGCATACCATAGATTCTCAACACATACTCATGTCTTTCTACCCATGAAGGCTGAGAGATAAACAGTTAACCTTGACTGATGAAAGTAAATGGTTTATTCATCATTTCCAGAGACACTCCAGATATATTAAGTATACCCAGTTCAGCATGAGGACAGTAGGCCCATGATCTTAACTTTCAAACATTCACTCACCGACCTTTAGTCAAGCTTGTATTTATTTAGCCTTGCAGTAAAAAACAAAACCAAACAAAAAACTGGAAAACTCTCCCCGTTAGTTGGTAGGACTGTGTATTAAAATGAAGAATGTGAGCACTGAGTCTAAGACTTAGGAGGTGCTCAAATTTTGATGGACTGATTCTGTACAGTCATGCAGTCTGGGAGGAAGCAAAAATCCTCTAAGGATTTACAGCTTATGGAACTTTCATGCGTTACAGTGCCAAATCAGAAAGCTGACCCTAACTCCAAGTCCCGACTCCTTACTAGGGTTCACACATTTTTTTTTCCAGGCCATAAGCACTTGCAACCTAAGAGGGAAGAAAGAGATCCACACCTTCCCCAAAGAAAAGGAAGATGGATCTAGTGTCAGGCTCAATTAGACCCAATTGTGATGGCTCTCCAAAAAGGAACAATGCAGCTTTTGTGATAGGCCCAAACAGAAAGCTTGGAAATTTTACAAAACAACCTTACCCCAAGAGAAACTTGGGTTCTAGCTCTCTTCCTGGAAAGAGGTGTCTTTGCAGGAAAGTTTTATTCCACGCTTATCAGCTCTTGCTGGGATTGGTATTTTTGGTTTAACAAAAATCTCAGCAAAAATGAAGAAAGACCTATCTGAAACCAAGAGTATGCCCCGCTCCACTGTTTGAGCGCTCTGACCCTTCCACCTCCACAGCCCAACCACAGGGTGTCGATTATTTAGTTATTGTCTACCAAAGGGAACTCTTTGCTAGAATTGTTGGTATTCATTTATCTGCCCTGAAGAATTATCTAAGAACCCTCACCACAGTGGATCGAGAGGCCAGCCTCAGCGCTGGAAGTGCTTAAAATGCAAATGTGCAAGAACTCCTGGCCAACCTCCCCATCCCCCAGGAAAGTGCTTAAATACAGCCGGGCCTGGAGGAGAATGTTAAAGAGGGGCTGAACTGCCTTCCTCCTCTCCACTAGGACCCTCACTCACACTGTGAGATTCAGCACGCATGAGTGAGCAAGAGAGCGAGCAAGCGAGCAAGGACAGCGCTCTTTTAACTTTCTGAACAATGGCTTCGGTTCCCTCCACCCTTCACCATTTCACATCCTCCCCACACCCACTCAGAGTGGAAAGAAACCTCCCTTTCTCCACTTCCACATCTCATGACCCATTTTTCAACAGGACCCCTCGATCTCATTTGCACCCTGGGGAAACTGTGAACTTTTATAGATCTCTTTTTTAAAAAGTTCCATTTTGTTCAGTTTTTTTTAAATGTCCATGTTGTTGACAGTTTAAAACCAAGAATTATATCAATCTCCAGTCCAGTCACATTGCTAGAAACAAAACATTTAGATGTCAGTGGTAAACCTTATACAGAATAAATGTTTAACCGTGAGCTTACTCACACCACATAGGATGCACCGAACCCTATACCTTATTTCCTCTTAAGAGTACACAAACAGCACCTCCTACTTTGGCGTGGGCCCAAACACACCCTGCCTTCAAAATAATTCACAGATACAAGGTTTTTTGTTTTTTTTTTTTCAAAAACATACTTCATATTTCCTCTTTTATTATATAAATATCAGTTTAACCTTTTACTGTAAGAATATAAACGTTTTAAGAGGATCTTTGTTATTATTTATACAAATTCACAAACAGTACAATTAATTGATAAAGGTCTCTGGGTTTCTTTAACTCCATGGTCTCGCAGGTTGCTGGGGAGGATTCTAAAAAAATAAACAAACAAACGAAGAAAACTCCAACAAAAATATACATCCTACTCAAAAGCAATTTTTTTAAAGCCACGCGTCCCAACCCCCACCAAAATAAAGAAAGCCATCTATTCCTCCATTTAGAAACAGATTTTTGTAAAACCCACAAACTCCCATTTCATTAACAGAACAGAGATGAGACTGGAGTTTCAGTCTCCTCCCCTTCATGGTACAGCCCCAGGGGCTCTGCAGGCCAACTCTGCTCCCCTTGCTTCCAACAGGAAACCTCACTGTGTGACCTTTTTGTGGGGAAACTTGGAAGAGGGTGAGGGTAGGGCAGAATTTGCATATATAATAATCATTTTCAAGACACAATCTGCATCTCAAGCAAACAAAAGTTCAACTCTCATTTCTTCCACACATTTGTGCTATAAATTAAGTCAAGATTTATGGACACCATTGGGCCCTCAAATCCCAATGGACGGGGAGAAAAAAATTCTAGCCAGAATGTGGAAGTGGACACACTGGATGGATGGGGTTTGGGAAGAAGCCAAAACAAAATGGACGTACAAACCCAATGGGCATCTTTCCAGTCTAGGCACAAAAATGTTTCAGTCTCAAAATATCTCTCTTGTAGAATTCCAGGGCTTCAGAGAAAAAAGTAAACTAAAACGAGGTAGCCAGACATATATATATGTATATATATATAATTTATATATATATAATATATAGACTATATTCAGCAGAAAAAAAAAGGACCATGATTTCGAATTTCTCCAAAAAAGGAAAACAAGAAAAAGAAAGACAATAAAAAGGAAATGAACGTGAATAGCAGAGCACTGTAGGAGAAGTGAGGAGAAGAGCCTGGGATTAGTTACAAAGTGGAAGGAAAAAGGGTGAAAAGGCCATGGTAGTTGGGTTTGCTCTTTATACATTTCGAAATAAAAACCAGATCACAGTATTCAAATGAAAGCTTAAGTGAAGGCAGACATTTTCCTCAACTCCCCAGGGTTTTAAGGACTAGTCGCTCCCCACCCCCTCCCCCATTTCCAAATGCAAAGCAGTGGGGCATACAGTAGCTCAAACAGTCCTCCAACCCCCTGCCGAGAGGAGTGGGTGGGTAAGTTGCTGTTTCCGTCTCTCTATCCTCAGGGAAAAAGAGAGGAGTAAGGTAGGGGTAGCAGAGGAACCCCGAATGCAATGAGAATGGATGCTGAGTGGGCCGAGGTGTTGGAGGAGGGAGAAAATGAGCCTGACGCTTGGTGTCACTGACCCCATCTCATCCACTACAATATCTATGTGTAAGTGTGCATGTCAAGTGGGGGAGGGGGGGCGTGGTGGTGACCGGAGGATGAACAGGGTGGGACAAGGGGAGCAGGTGCTGCTGCCCTCACCTGACCTTCTCACTGTCCGTCATCTGCCAGAGTCCCAGGTTGAGTACCTTTAGGCAGGGCAGCTGCGTGATGCGCTCCAGGCCGCGCTTGGTGATTCGGGTGCAGCCATACAGGTCTATGCCAGTGAGCTGGCTCAGGTGCTCAGCGATCAGCTCCAGGCCCTTGTCTGTGATGCGCACACACTGTCCGATGTTGAGCGTGCGCAGCCCATGCATCTGCCGCACCATGCGGTTGATGCCATCGTCGCTGATGTGGCAGGAGCAGAGGGACAGGGACTTGAGGCCGTCCAGACCCTGGGCTATGTAAGCCAGGCTCTGGTCCCCCACCTTGTCACAAAATGACACATCCAGCCCTGAGAGGCGAAGGCTGCCCATGGCGAGATGCATGATGCCAGTGTCACTGATGTTGTCGCAGGAGCGCAGGTTAAGGCTGCGTAGGCTGCCCATGTGCGACAGGTGCAGGAGGCCCGCGTCCGAGATGCCTCCGCAGAAGCTGAGGTTAAGGAGCCTCAGGCCCGCCAGCCCCCGGGAGATGTGCTTTAGAGAAAGGTCAGTGAGCTTCTGGCAGTCCTGCAGCGTAAGCTGCTCCAGGCCCAGGCAGCCCTCGGCGGCGCTGCGCGTCATACCGGCCAGGTGCCCTATGCCCACGTCCGAGAGGTGGCGGCAGCTGCGGAGATTAAGGCTCTTGAGGCGCTGCAGGCCCCAGGCGATGAGCAGGAGGCCAGTGTTGGTGATGTTGCTGCAACCCCCCAGCTCCAGCACCTCCAGGCCCTTGAGGTACTGGGCTATGCGGCCCAGGCTGCTGTCGGTGATCTGCTTGCAGAGGCTCAGGTTCAGGGCACGCAGGGAGCCGATCTCCTGCACAAACGCGTGTCCCAGCCCGTTGTCAGTGAGGTTGTAGCAGCCGCTTAGGTTGAGGCTCTCGATGTTGGCCATGCCCTGGATCACGTAGCTGAGGCTGCGGCGGAGGCTCAGGATCTGCACACGGCGGATACCCCGGGCCTGCAGGCTGGGGAACAGCGACGGGTTGGCCCGGCGCAGGTGCAGCTTGGCCTCCACCCCCCGCCACACCGACTTGTGGTAGGCGGCGTCCCGCCAGGCCGTGCACACCTGCGCCGCGCGCCCCTTATCCCGGACGTCCAGGTAGCCGAAGATCATGGCCAGCAGCTCGGGGAACAAGCACGAGATGTGGGTCTCCATCTTCCTCCTCCCCCCTCCGCGGCGCCGGGGGGAGGAGGCGCGGGCCCCGCCGCTCCTGCCCCGAGAGGCGACAAGAGCGGTTCGCCCCGGCCGCTGCCGCCGCCGCCTCGGGCCCAACGGACGGCCCCTCCCCGCCTTCCGGCTCCGGCCGCCGCCGCCGCCGCCGCCGCCGCCGCTCCTCCTCCTGGTCCGTCCGTCCTTCCTTCCTTCCTGCCGGCTTCGCCTCCCTTCCCTTCCCTCCCCCCGCCCCGGGCTCCGCTCGGTTCTCACATCCCGGGCGGGGAAGGCGCCCTCTCACTCACTCCCGAGCCCGGCCGGGCCGCCGCCTCCGCCGCCTCCGCCGCCTCCGCCGCCTCGGGTCTAACCACGCCGCGCTCGGGCCGCGCCGCTCCGCCCGCTCCGCCGCCGCTCCCACGCCCCCTGCCGCATCCTCTGCCTCCTGCCACTGCCGCCGCCGGCCGCCGCCGCTGCTGCTGCTCCGGGCCGGCGGGCCGGCCGGGGGGTCCCGGGGGCTGCAAGCACGGGCTCCGGGCGCCGAGGAGGCTTCCTGCTGCCTTTGTCTCTCGCCCGCTTTTCAAACCTCCCAGCCCGGGCCGCCCGCACTCCGCCGCCCAGGCGGGGGGACCTGGAGGCCAATCCGGGCCACCGGGCGCACGTTCCTTCTCCCCCCCGTCGTCCGCGGCCAGTTGGGAGCTGCCGGCCCGGGCACGGAGGACGCTGCGGCCGGCGCCGCCGGAGCGCGGCTCGGCGCCGGGCCGGGAGCGAGCAGGCGGGCCGCGCGTTTGGTAGAGTCCGGGCCGGACCCCTCTGCCCGACTGCTCCTTCGCGCGTCCCCTCCCTCCCTCCCGCCGCGCTCCCCCCGCGCGCGCCCGCGCAATGGTACGAGCCTGCGCTGCCGGAACTGTCGGAGCCGTTACCCTGGAAACCGAGTTCTTCCTAGTCTGGTCGCCCCGATTTTTAACCCTGTAGGCGCCATTTGAGAGCAGCTGTCAGCCGGGCTCTTCCCCACCCTTCTCCTTTTCACCCCGCAGCCCGCTATTGAGCCATTCCCTTTCTGGGCCACGCCCCAACCCCATTCCTTCTCTTTTTCTTTGCTGCTGACGTCTGCTCAGTCTTTTCCCATAGTTTACCTCTACAATTCCTGACCCCTACTTTACACCCTTCTCCCTTTATTATCCTTGCAAGACCCCCTTCCAGTGGTAGTACTCAATAATCATCACTCCCAACTCTCCTTCCTTCTTTTACTGTCCCTAATGCCCCTTAACATGTCTCTGCTGTCACACCCCCAGTTCTTCCAACGGGGCTGTTTCCTACGATTCCTTTCTCTACAGTCTTGTGCCTCAAATTATGGAGCAACTCGGCTTTATTCATCTCTGCCTTAGCTTATCGCTGACCCTCTCCAGCCCTCATTGTAGAAGTATCCATTACTGCTTCCTTCTAGCATCTTCTGGTTGTGTCCATAACACCAATGTGAGTACTTTATACATGAAAACTTCCCTCTACTTCCGTACTTGGCTGCTGAACCGTGAACTGTCGGGAGCGCCACAGATGCCCTCCCACCTCTTCAGCCTGCTTTGCACTTAGAAGGGAACAGCCATCCCTAAGCCTTGTTTTATGATCTTTTTCTTTCTCACCAGCCTCTTAGACTACATATAAATTTTACGGACAGTTGTACCGATTGTATATTTGTATGTACATACACAAAGATACTTTTAAAATAAATTACAAAGACTATTGGGCTTGGTTTAAGGTGCTCCAAGCAGATGTCTGTTGGTTTGTAAACGGTTTTGTGGGAACGCGGGCAGTACTCTCTTCTACAATGTGGCTTCTGGGTCTTAAATGCCCACACTGAATATAGGATTTCAGAGTTTCCTTTTAACTGTCCCCAAACCACGAATCTTTGGATCAGAGAAAATGACCCTAATTTTAATGAACTTATGTGTCCATACAACTTGCTACAGGACAACCTGATATGTTTATCAGAAAAGGAAAATGATTTCATCGATTGTTTGAGGACCTAGACAAAATTTTGAATGTGCTCCATTTTCAGTATATGAGATGAACTTTTGGCCACTTCTCTTTGCCCAAGAGACCAATACTAGACCAAGTGCATTTAGATTCACTAATAGGCATAATATATATTACACCCGCCTCTCCTGTTTCTTAAAATTTTTCTTAAGTTTTATTTATTTTGAGACAGAGTGACCTTGCACACTTAAGTGAGGGAGGGGCAGAGAGAGGGAGAGAGAATCCCAAGCAGGCTCAGCACGTTGTTAGCACAGAGCCCTAACTCACAAACTCTGAGATCATGACCTGAGCCAAAGTCAAACACTCAACCGACTAAGCCAGCCAGGTGCCCCTACCTCTCCTGTTTATGAATCAGGAAATGCAAAAGCAAAACCTCTTATGAGTTTGCTACCTCACCCACATTACACATGGTGTGAGGCCCATAGATTTTTATAACCTTTCTGATATAATGGACTGTAAGTCACCTAGATGATCCAGATGTGCTGTGGCAATCATTTTGGCCATATCTGAGCTAATATTCTTCTAGAGTGTATCTGGCCTTATGTTTGTCTCAGTGACTTATGCCTAAACTTTTACCTTAAACTCTACATGAAAGTCCCTTTTTGTTGTTGTTGTTGTTCTATGGAGGTAGATGTGTTTGTATTGATGTCAAAGTATTAATCCAAAACAACTTAATCCTACTTAACACAAAACAAAGTGCTAGACCACACATGGGGTGGGGGGAGCAGCTTTGTAAACTGGGAGCATGACCTGAAGAAAAGGAGCTTACTGGTTTTCCTCCTCTAGACAGGGTATTGTTCTCAATTCTGAAGAGTCATTCCATTCAATGGTGCCCAGAAACACTTTCTCTAGAAGTTGGCCACTTGATCCTAGTTCTAGCAAAACTTTTTCCTGCATTTTATTAATATGGTGTCTTTTGTTGAAGACGTTCAAACATATTTCAAGGATTTGCAGTAATGTGATTATTTTCACGTTCAACAGATAGGAAAATAAGCATCAAGAGGCATCTCAGAAAATGAACATTAGTGGAGAAAAGAAAGTGTGGCATCAAATGAACCCTATGCTGTCTGGAGATATGGTGACTTTTTATGGCATTGAGAAAATGTCTCCCCTTTCTGGGTGTCAGTTTCCTTATGTAACAGTAGGGTGAATTGACTGGATAATCTTCAGGGACTTTTCCAGTATTAACACCCTGGGAGACCATGAGCCTAGATCAGTCCTACTGTCTTTTCAGCCCTGGAACTTTACGCATTGTTCTTAAGACAGCAGAGTTTAAAATATTTTCACATGCAGTGACTCCTTGGAGATTTTGGCATAGGCTCAGATTTGGGACACAAAAATGGATGGAGGAGATTAGGGAGCAGAGACCTTGATTATCTGAAAAAGATGGGTACCAATGTAGAAAATCCTGTGGATAGCTGTTCATTTTTCCCCCCACTTTTCTGAACTTTATTAAAGAAAAAGCAGTGATGGTAAATTTCTAGAACATAGTCAGTTTTCTGGTTTTCTTCCCTCAAAAATGTGACGATTGATTTCCAAACATACACCAGAACGTACATGGTTCCCAGCTGTACTTTAGTCAGTGAGAAGCTGAAATCCTAAGATGTTCATCTTCCAACTTTCTGTGGTCTGTCTTTGGATCAGCAGTAATTGCCTGAAGAGCTACTATGGCTTCATTAAATTTTGTCTGTAGCTCTCTGAGCTCTTCTATGTGCAGCAATTGCAGATTTTGAGCAGCTTCATTAAGAACTGCATCTCCTGTGTCAAAACCAAGAATATGTTTGTCTAAAGCAACAGGCAAGCCTTCTTTTGTTTGATTTGCTTTAGCAACTGCATCCTATGTCAGGTGCTCCTGGACCAAAACACGAGTTGCCTTAAGCATTTCTAGGTAACCATTATGATGCTGAATCTGAAGAAAGCTAGCCAAAGCCATGACACCAACCGTAAGATCAGGATTATTTACATCCAAATTGATTAGTGACTCTAGATTGTCAGCATTTTTTGTATTATCAGGTAGCAAGTCCTTGTATTTTTCAGCGTCATCTCCATACTCCAGTCTAACAGCTAAACCAAGAAGCCAGTCAATTGCTTCTTGTCGGTCTTGAGTCTTGAAAGGACAGTTAACATGTCTGAGATACTTTTCAAAGAACTTGGGCCAGTCATTGCTGTGGATGTTTCATAAACTACCTCTGTCTTCAGTCTTGTGGTGTCTGATTTTCTGGTCTTCAAGTCAAACAGTAAAGTTTCTAAATTCTGTTTCATTTTTGCAGTTGAAGCCAACAGGTTTGTGGTTGTTGAAGGCCGTCAGCTTGCTTTGGAACATGGTCCCTGCTTCTTGCTCTTGTTCCCTGGGTGTGGGTTGGGAGAAGGGAGGCCAGGAGGGGCAGGCAGCACAGGCACTATTCATATTCTAATGATTTTCATGTTCTGATTTTCATATATGGTTCAGTAAGTTGCAACCAGAAAGGAATTTTTTTCTGAATGAGCTATTAATTCTGTATAGAAACAAAATGAGAGCCTTGTATAAGTCTCTCCAAAACTTTATCAAGAATTTAAAGGAACTAGATTTTCAGATAGGGAGTGTTTTTCATCTGGGTGAGGCCTGGGAAAATTGAGAGGCCCAACCCAAATATCAAGCTTACTTAAGGGTGTGTATACTTCCTCGTTCAGAGAAGGAAGATCTGGCAGGAAAGATCAGAAGAGATCTGAAGCTTTTTAAAGTCATTCAATAACATATAGACCCAAAACTAGTGACCCAGAGTCCAGCTGGTAGGTGTTGGATCAAAGGAGTTAAAATGTGTTGCGTGTGTTTTATATTAACTCTAAAGTATCCATGGCACAATGTCTACATCTCTGCAGATGTTTTTGAACTGAAATGAATGAGAACAGTAATAACATAATATCTTTATGAAAGACTTCATGCATATCAAAACCTCTCCGAGAGTCTGGACAACCAATAGCAATGGATATCTGAGGTTTATAAAATGGTACCTTTCCAACTACTTTCTAACTTCAAGATTTCTTGACAGAAACATTCTTTCTATTCCTAGTCCAGTAAAACCTTGGATTGTGAGTAACTTGTTCTGCAAGTGTTCCGCAAGATGAGCAAACATTTCTAATAAATTTTAACTTGATAAATGAGGGATGTCTTGCAATACAAATAGTACGTGAGGCCGAATGTCACATAATCACAACTGAGCCAATGGTTCTTGAAGTTTGCTTCGATATATAAGCACTTTGAATTACAAGGATGTTTTGGAAATGAATTATGCTTGCAAACCAAAGTTTCACTGTATTACTAAACAAGAGAGTTTCTTGGGGCAACTCTCAGACATTTCTCCCCAGAAGATATACAAATGGATAATGAGCATATGAAAAGATGCTAAACATCAGTAATTATTAGGGAAATATAAATCAAGGGCACAATAATATATCACATCTATTAGGATGGCTACTATTAATAAAATAGAAAATAACAAGAGTTGGTGAAAATAGAGAGAAATTGGAACCTTGGCATACTGTTAGTGGGAATATAGATGGTTCCGCGCCTGTGGAAACTAGTATGGTGGGTCTTCAAACACTTAAAAATAGAATTACCATAGGGGCGCCTGTTACCATAACTGACTCAGTTGGTAGGGTCTGTCTGACTCTTAATCTTAGCTCAGGTCTTGATCTCAGGGTGATAAGTTTGAGCCCATCATTGGGCTCCACAGTGTGTGTGAAGCCTACTTAAAAAAAATTTAAACAGAACACACATTTTGAAATAAAGATGTAAATAAAAGGAAAAAACCGGTGAAAATTGTTCTCATATCAACAAATTGCCAAGAATACCCTGGCATATTTATTTACTCTTCCTAGGTTATTAGTTTCCTATATCCTGTAAACATGAGCCTTATCCACCACAATAAAAATAAGGGGTTGGGGTCTGGGTAGCTAGAGCCCTCTCATTAGGATAATTGTGCACTTTATTTATTATTATTATTATTTATTATTTGAGGGGGTCAGAGGGGTTTCCCAAGGAATTTATTTGAGCAGACTTGGGGACGGGGGAGGCTTTGCATCTGAAAGAAAACCTCTTGGTGGTGAGGCGCGGCTCCCACTGGGGCCACAGGACCAGGTGAGACAGTGGGAACTTGGAGTTGTGAACTGCTTGGCTGCCAGTGGGTGGCCCTTGCTGTCTGCAGTCTCCTCCTTTGTGATCTGGATCGAGTGAGCGTAGTGCCAGCGCCCACTTCTGGGCAGCCCTGGGTGCCAGTGCCTGCAGTGGTCCGTCCGGTCCGTACTCCAGGTACATGCTGTGGGTGGCACTGCTGGAGTCATAGCGCAGCCAGGTGCCAATGCTCTTCCCAACCCCCCTCCCGCCCCCGCCCCACCGCAAGGGGGATTTCTTGCACACCTGCCCACAGCAGACAATTGCGCCTGAAGACTTCTTCATATTCAGCTGAGACACAAAGTACCAGAAGGGGTACTTGGTCACAACATGATTAGGTGCAAAGATTCACTGGCCATAAAGGGGCGGAGCGCTGCCCTGGGGGGTGGGCAGGCAGCACGCCACCACCTTGGACTCTCGCAGTGTGCCCGAGGACTTTGTGGGGCACTCTGGGCCCTCAGCGCCACCCACGAAAGGCAACTGTACACTTTATTGTGCGAACTAGAAAAACTCATGAGAGTGAAAGGGGTTGCCAATAATGATCACCCCCAGATGAATGGTCATTCCCTCCTTCTACCCTGGAAGTGGGGTTGCCATTTGTAAGTTGTAATTTGTAATATGTAACTTTCAAGTATTAACTTTAATGTATGTTTTCATATTTTCAGGCACCTAACCAAAGGATTAGAAATACTTTGATAGTGGGGCGCCTGGGTGGCTCAGTCGGTTAAGCATCCCGCTCTTGATTTCCACTCAGGTCATGATCTCACGGATTCATGGGATCAAGCCCTAAGTTGGGCTCTGTGCTGACAGTGTAGAGTTCACTGAGGATTCTCTCTGTCCTGCTCTCTCTGCCCCTCCCTTGCTCATGCACTCTGTCTCTGTCTCTCTCTCTCTGTCTCTCTCTCTCTCTCTCAAAATGAATAAATAAACTTAAAAATAAAAGAAATACTATGATAGAATAATCTCCAATATCAGCTATTATTTGTTAATATTAACAAAAACCTTGGGTACTTGTTACAAAGCAGATAGCAACTCAGAAAAAAAAAAAACTTGTGTTGTAAATATAGCTATTTCCAGGGCAATGAACACCTAAAAAGGTGGATTTTCAGACATTCAGTAGTTCAGGAAATGTTAAAACAACTTTTGTACACTGCTCTGTGCTTTGAAGCAGACAAAGATGTTGAAGTGGTGTTTCAGTCTTTCAGGATTTAGGACCAAGCAATGAGCTAGAAAACGCCTGCTCATAGTGATGTGTTTGTTGGTGCTATAGTGCCGACGGAGTGATAAAAATAAAATGTTTCCGTTGAGAGGGTCACCATAGGGAAGCCTAGAATTTATGAATCAGTTTTGATGGGAGGAAGGTCATTACATAGGGTAGAAACTTATTTAGAGAACAGGCAGAGGTTTTTCCTTACTTGTTTAGAAAAAAATAAGAACACTGTAATAGCGGCCATATGTTGTCATACTTTGTTACCGTTCTTCCATATTGAGGCACCGGGTTAATTTTAAAAGTCATCTTTTCAAAGAATTTTTGGCTTTTTTTTCTTCAAGAATAAGGAAACCTTAACTCTTATTTATTTGGAATTAGAATTCAGTATCTGGAGTCAGAAAATTTTAGTTCATGGTTTGGATTTTGCTTCTGTTTTTAGAAACCAGATTCCCCTGAACTGGCAGTCTTTCTCCTCATTTGCCCTATTCACCGCCTTCTGACAGTAGAGCTCGAAGGTACACATTCAGGCAGGGATGGAGAAGAGGAGCCATTCAGTGTTCTGCCTGGCCCCTTAAAAGGCCCAGGTGTGAGGGTGGTTCCCACGTGTGTCCCCCGTGAGTGCTTGCGACATGGGAGCCCCTGAGGTCACCTCTGTTCCCAAGGCAGCACCGTGAGCTAAATCTACAACAGATTTGGAGTCTGAAGTTGCGCATTGGAATAGACACATGGCCTCGGGCAAAGTGAGAGAAATTCTTTGAGCGTCAATTTCCTCATCTATAAAGTGAAAGTAATTCCTGTTCACAGAACTCTTGTGCAAATTCCCTGAGTAAAAAGCAATCCACAGGATAGGAAGGGCCTAGTGTAGAACCTGGCACGTAGTAGAGATCGAATAAACGCTGTGTTTGGGGTTTTCTTTTATAAGTGCACTGTGGGGGGAAAAAACCACACAGGTGTGCCCCCAAATTGTACAGATATACATTTGCTGACAGTTGAACATTTTTTAAAATGTTATTTCCTGTTTTTAAGAAATGTGCAGGTTAAAGGGGCGGAAACGCAGCAAACATGCAAGAACATAATAAAATGATCTTTCAGTTAGAGCAAGCCATCTATCTCTCTCCACCTCATTTTCCCCTCTGAAAGTCAGGAAGAGCAGCAGATTCCATTCAGTCACCAAGGGTCCCAGACTCCTCTTCGTCCAGGGCAACATCCATCCTGTTGCCTTCAACGTATGATTTCACTACCCACCCTTGCACTCTTGCTCGGAGCCACGGTTCTCAAACTTGAGCGTGCATCAGAATGACTTTGAACACTTCTGAGTCAGAAGGTCTGGGGTGGCACCGAGAACTGGCATTGCTAACATGCTCCCATGTGATATTGATGCTGCTGACTGTGATCCCAGCACCAACAACCCCGGTGAACTTCCTATCACCCTGCTTTCTTTCTCCTGCTCTAAGACTTCTATTAAGAAGCGCCTGGGTGGTTAAGCGTCCGACTTAGGCTCAGGTCATGATCTGATTTGTGGGTTCGAGCCCCACTTCGCGCTCTATGCTGACAGCTCAGAGCCTGGAGCCTGCCTCGCATTCTGTGTCTCCCTCTCCCAGCCCCTCCCACACCCACGCTCTGTTTTTCTCTCTCAAGAATAAATGAACATTAAAAAAAATGTAAAGACTTCTATTAAATGATACTTCCTAAAGGCTCTCCTTTTTTTAACAAAATAAAAATAATTCACAGGAAAAAAAAAACAATGTTTCCCCCCACTCATCTTTTGTCTTTTAGATCATAAGCTCATGATGACTGAAAATTTTCCCCCAGTGATAGAGTGAAAAGAACATAGATTTTGTAGTCAGATTCTGGTTTAAAATCTTGATTCTATCACTTATTAGTTCTGTGACATTCGACATGTTTTTTAATCAGTTGGAGCCTTGGTTTTCTTGTCTGTGAAATGGGACTAGTGATTTTTATATCTTGGGAGTTTTGTGAGAGTACAGTTCCTGACCATAATGAAAATAGCTAATATTTATTGAGCACTTATTGTGTATTAGACATTCTTTTAAGGTCTTCACATATATGGACTTATCTATTCTATACAACAGCTAACCATTATAGGTTAGTAAAAGCTAATCAGCTAATCAGTGGAATCTGAACTAAGAAGAAAGGTCCATTTTACAGATGAGGAAACTATGGCACAGAGAAGTAACTTGCTCAAGACCAAACAGGTAGCGGAACTGGAATCTGAACTTAGTCTAGATCTGGAGGCCACATTCTAAGTCACTGTGCTTTGCTGCCTTTACAGTGTAAGTTTATCATCCTACCTTGCTAGGATGCGGTTCCTGTATGACACCAAATAAGAAGGGGTCCAGGAAAACATTTGTCAACAGTGGATGAGATGGTCACTGTACTGTAAGCAATATTGGGCCAGGGCAAGGTGTGGCTTTCAGGCAAAACACTTGAAGACCCTGGTTGATTTGCTAGCCAAGGTAGATTGGTATTTGTGTGCATGTGTGCGTGTGTGTGTGTGTGTGTGTGTGTGAGAGAGAGAGAGAGAGAGAGAGAGAGAGTTCATGTGCAAACCTGTGTGATGTGCACGCTGTGGGTAGATATGCTGATAATGCATTTTACACCTCCAGACCCACAGGTAGATGCCTGGCTGACTCTGGCCTTGTAGCGTCCCCAAGGAATGCGCTTGTGTGTAATTATGTCACCCTCTAGTGGTTACTTCCCCATTAGCCCTTTCTCCATGAAACCACCCACTCCATCTCAGTGCTTCTTCCAAATGAGACTCAGTGAGCAGAACCTGAGGGAGACTTTGGCACGGAGGGACCAGGCTGAGAGAAGGGGAGGCGGCCCGGGGCGAGAAGAGAAAAGGAGGGTGTGAAGGAAGGGAACACACTACTG
Source organism: Cryptoprocta ferox (assembly GCA_028646485.1). NCBI lineage: Eukaryota > Metazoa > Chordata > Mammalia > Carnivora > Eupleridae > Cryptoprocta > Cryptoprocta ferox. The sequence continues at coordinate 98,680,955 of CM053571.1, forward strand.
GAAATAACCACTAGTCCACTCCTGGTGGAGGAAGAAGGGGAGGCAGGAAAGGCAGAACATTCTGGAGAGAGGGGAGGAAGGAAGGAAGATGGGCTCGAGTGAGGCTCCTGCATATCACTTTTCATCCAGTACCATTTGTATATGTGGGACAGGACAGTTAGTGCATCTAGAGCTCTTTCCAGAGCTTCAGTACTGAGAGCTGAAGGGTGAGGACACAAGGAATATTCTTAGGCAGTTTCAATTCTCTTTTCCAAGGGAAGTAAGCACAGACTGTGGAGCTAACAAAGGCTGGCTACATTCCAGGCTTTCACCACCCCGGAATGGACAGCTAACTTTCCTCCTTCTCCATAGCCTGAGGCTGTGTTCTTTCTGCCAGTGAAGGTCATCCTCATAGATTTGTCATATCTTGATAAATATTTCAAAAGGCAGGGAGGAATCAAGATCCATCTTACTCAGAACTGGTTTGTAACTCCACATCGGGCCTGGGATTCTGCGGTCTAAAGCCTTACTGAGCTGGAGTTTGAAGGTTATTCCTCTTTTGAAAAGGCACTGGGACCAAGCCAGGCTTTTCTGGAAAGTTCTATGTGGATGAACCAGAGCATTTACATTTCTTACATAATGCCAGACCCAGAGGAGTCTGAGGCACTGGCTCTGTTGCAGAGCTCACAGCCAGCTTCCCTTTTCTGCCAAGAGGGTAGGGTTAAAGGTTTAGAAAATAGCCAGAATTAACTCTTCACACCCCAGAAAAAAGATAGTTATAAAAAAATTTTTTTTAAGAGAGAGAAATAAAAGAAAAAAAAAGATGGTTTAGAGATAAAAATCAAATATTTACATCATGTGATACTGTTGTTTTCCTGGATACCAGTCATTCCCAAAGCTGTCAATAATGCCAAGCACTGGCTTTCCCCTCTTCAAAGAGGGACATGAAAACAGTACAAAAACGCTGTTCAAATTTTTTCTAAGTTAAAACAACTTCTCTTAGCTTTGAAACCTAGAATTCAGTGAGGGTTTTTTATTTGTTGTTTACTTTTTATTTTTAAACTTCACTTACCATGTAAGGCCAAAGTGTTCAAGTAACTTAATCAAATCATCAGTGGCTACGGTTGTAACTATCAAGAATTCTTTGATTGGGGCACCTGGGTGGCTCAGTGGGTTAAGCGTCTGACTTCAGCTCAGGTCATGATCTCACAGTTTGTGGGTTCGAGCCCCGCATCCGGCTCTGTGCTGACAGCTCGGAGCCTGGAGCCTGCTTCGGATTCTGTGTCTCCCTCTCTCTCTGCCCCTTCCCCGCTAACACTCTGTCTCTCTAAAAATAAACAAACATTAAAAAAATTTTTTTTAAAGAATTCTTTGATTTAGCTGGGTGAGGGCATGACCTGAAATTGGAGTTGTCAACATTTTGGCATAATAACAAAACTTAGTAATTAGGTGACACCTTCCCTTTAAAGCTTTGAAAGCACCCCCCCCCCCCTAGACATTGGATGACAACACTTATTTGTTTTGCAAATACAGAAAATAAGGCATAGAATAAAGAGGGATTTTCTCTGGGTCCTGGGAAGAGTTGAGGTTGAGTGCATCGTTCCTCTGACCTGCAGAGCATCTTTGAAGTCTTCACTCAGGTGCACACTCAGGATCACCTCTGTAATGCGATGTTTCTTTTTTATTTTTTTTTATTTTTTTAATGTTTTATTTATTTTTGAGAGAGAGAGAGACAGCGTGAGCAGGGGAGGGTCAGAGAGAGAGGGAGACACAGAATTCGAAGACAAGCCCCAGGCTCTGAGCTAGCTGTCAGCACAGAGCCCGACGCGGGGCTCGAACCCACAAACCGCGAGATCATGACCTGAGCCAAAGTCGGATGCTTAACCAACTGAGCCACCCAGGTGCCCCTGTAACGCGATGTTTCAAGAAAAGTCACACGCAGTGGGAAGCATGATCGGTTATTGGCAGAAGTACATAGAATTAAATTTGATCACCTATGCTACTAAGTGATTAGGATTGCCAATTGATGTCACTACAGTAAAGAAAGACAGGTGAACATCTTATTTTAGGTAGTGATTGTGCATGTCATGCATATTAGTGACAAAGTGCTTTGGGAAAATGGAAAACAATCTTTGGAATCCTTTTTCAGCCTAGTCTTCCATTTTTCTGATTTTAATTCTATACATCTTAAAACTTTGGCATAGTTTGAAAAATAATATAAAGACAGGAATTTGCTCGCAACTGAATTAGCTTGTGTTGTGTTTTCGTCAGCAACATGCCTTAGTCTGTCATGCTTCACTATAGATAGGGCACATCTGCTGTCATATCCCACCCTTAATATCCTAATTATCATAATTTTCAATATAAACATAGCATTTATTAAAAACTTTCTGGGGACGCCTGGCTGGCTCCCTCGGAAGAGGATGAGACTCTTGATCTTGGGGTTGTGAGTTTGAGCCCCGCGATAGGTGCAGAGATTATTAAAATAAATAAATACACTTAAAAAAATATTCTGGAAGTGACTTAAACTGGTAGATAGTTGTAACTACTACATGAATTAATATGTGAACTAAAGTTTTTCTTTGTTCTATAGTGTTAAGAGAGTAAGTGCTTAAAATTTGAGGATTTCTTAATCCTTGACCAAAATAAAGAATCACATGATTAACATTAGATCCTCTTAAATTCTCCATGGCTCTGGGAGAGAGCTGGCAGTTCAACCTGATGCACAGATCATATTCCAAACTGAGGCATTTGTTTGTTCGTTTTGTTTTATTTTGTTTTAATATCAAGTTTAAATTCTACTCCTGAAACATTGCTATGGTATATGTTAATTAGCTTGTATTTAAATAAAATTAAAAATAAAATAAAATAAAACTCTCAAGCTTTAAAATTCTGTTGATTTAAATTCTAAGACAACGCTGGAAACTGGAGAATCGAAGACCTGAAAACAGCATTGTCTGCCACTGCTGTTCTGCCATGGAAAAGAAATGGCGCGCAAAAAAAAAAAAAAAAAAAAAAGATTGGCAGGAATTAAATTTGTGGTGTTATGCAAGAGAAGGCATCCAGATTACATATAAAAGTTAAACTGTTTCACACCCTGTTCCTAAACATAAGGGATATGCAAATATGTGGCAGCAGTAGGTTGAAGCCTGAATGTTTTCTTAAACAGTTCTTAAATGTTAAGGATCCTGAAAGATTCCCAAACAAGTAGAAAATTCTACTTTGAATGAGTATCTGTGGGCCTAGATCCTGCTGAGTGGACCTCCTTTTATGTCCCTCTTGCTCACAGAAAAAGAGTAAACTATCTCTAAACATCGAAATAAATTCCACAACAATAAAACAGTTTTTGAAAGGCGAGTTAGGCATTCAACTGGATTCTCTTCCTGCATTTTTCTGTAGCTTATCAATTTGATTTGCTTCATGGTTAAATGCTTCTTGATCTGAGGGATGGTTTCATGGGTGTATACAAATGTAAAAATTCATCAGGCTGTATATTTAAGATTTGTGAATTTTTCACTGTTTTGTTTCAATTAAAAAAAAGCTGTTTGTTTATTTAAGTCAGAAGGGGTTTAACGGGTCAAGGAAAGTTTACTTCTATGCATACAAATTATCACAAGTTCTGTTTGTTCAACAGGCTAACCAAACAGGTAGAGATTCTGCAGCAGCTGCTGCCTAGAATTTAACCATGATGGGAACTTGGCCCTACCCCTAAACCCCACACCCCTGTCTTGCTTGTGACCGTCACTCCCACCCGGGACCTTCCAGGCTTCGCTTCTCTCTCAGATTCTGTGTCTCCCTCTCCCTCTCAGAACTAGGGTGAGAGTTGTGTCTTTTTTGTTACTCTTCACCTGCAAGCCTCACCCTCATCCTTCAGCCCCTGGTACAGTGTATGCAGTCTGCACTCAACAAATATTGCCTCTAATTCTGATCATTTTCTTTGGTTAATATGTGTTGGGGGTGGGGACCAGAGTGGGAGAGAAAGGGGAAGAGAAAGCTGTTTTTTTAATGTTTTAAGTTTTTTAATTTTCAAAGTTTATTTATTTTTGATTTTTGTTAATGTTTATTTACTTTTGAGAGACAGAGAGAGACAGAGCATGAGCAGGAGAGGGGCAGAGAGAGGGAGACACAGAATCTAAAGCAGGCTCCAGGCTCTGAGCTGGCAGCACAGAGCCTGATGCGGGGCTCGAACTCATGGACCACGAGATCATGACCTGAGCTGAAGTTGGAGGCTTAACCGACTGAGCCACCCGGGCGCCCCTATTTATTTATTTTTGAAAGAGAGAGAGAGAGAGAGCATAAGCTGGGGAGGGGCAGAGATAGAGGTGTACACAGAATCCAAAGCGGGCTCCAGGTTCCGAGCTGTCAGCACAGAGCCCAACTTACCCGCAAACTTTCTGTGAGATCATGACCTGAGCCGAAGTCAGACGCTTAACCGATTGAGCCACCCAGGCGCCCCAAGCTGTTTTTTAAAGAATAGATCAGTGATGGGGCGCCTGGGTGGCTCAGTTGGTTGAGCATCCAACTTTGGCTCAGGTCATGACCTCGCAGTTCACGAGTTTGAGCCTCGCGTCAGGCTCTGTGCTGATGGCTCGGAGCTTGGAGCCTGCCTCGGATTCTGTGTCTGCCTCTCCGTCTGCCCCTCCCCTGCTCGCACTCTGTCTCTCTCTCAAAAACAAATAAACATTAACAAAAGTTAAAATTGTGAAAAAAAAAGAATAGATCAGTGAATGAATCTGTATTGTGGGAAGCAATCTGGGGTGGGGGCAGGAGCTGGAATAGAGAACACAGACATTTCTAGTTTTGCCTCAATCTTCGAGAATGTTTTCTTAATGTCGGAAAAATGCAATAGTTTTATCATTTGCTGCACACCATTCCATGCTGTTCCCTACGAACCAAATCAGGTCACATTATACTTGCTATGTTATGCTGTGCTGTTTTCCATTGACTTTTTGGTTGTTGATATTGGCTCTTAGGGTTGGGTGTGTGGTTTCTCTCGACACAAACATGAACACATTTACCACTGAAATTTTCCTAGGGGTCTGGTCATTTGAAGCTGGAAATTGTCTTCAGGATGCGTTTTCACATTCCTGTTCTTGCTTTCATCTGTGTGCCACCCATGGCATTAGGCTTTCTGTGGTATAGTGGATGTGCTACACATGAGTAGAAAAATGCGGCTTCTCTGATGCAGCGAGGAAGATAAGGAAACCATGGTAATGCTGTGGGCCATTAACACACATTTGTTTGTGGTCTATCAGAGCTTCAGATCCAGCTGTCTTTGCCTATTACCGCCATCCCAGACAGTGGCATCCACAAGGACAAGGCCCTTTTGCAGAAGATCAAGGACACTCCTCCCTTATTCGTGCTCCAGTGGCTGAGATCTGACACCACTCTTGCTAATGTTTTCTTGATTTGAACTTGGTGGCACTGGCTACTGGGTATTTTTTGCACAGGATCCTCATTTGAATTCCCCTCTGTGTCAGTTTTTTAAATCTGTTTTTTCAACGAAATCTCTAAATGCTTTTGAAACCAACAGTGTTGTTTTATTTTGCTGATAGAACCCAGATGGCAGGGGAGAGTTGGTTTTTTCCATCATTTGAATCACTGCACATGTACTGTGTCACCTAGACACAAGAAGGGTGATGTCAGGACAGTGCTGTGGCCACAGAGCATGGTTACGTGCGGGAAAGCAGCGGAGCCAAAAAATGCCTTCTGATTCAACACTTCCGTTCTCTGTGTGACTTCAGCACATATTTAGTTACAGGGTTTCTTTTGGCAAAAACAAGTTTTTGTGAGAGAGTTAGCCGGGCAAAGCCAGTGTCTCCTTGGCCAGTTGAGTTTGAGGACCCATCTGCCTCACATCATTAGCATTGTTGGTTTAGGGCCTCTCCATAGAATCTTTATTCATGGAGAAGGAGAAAGAAGCTCTAACAGCCTCACTGTATTTCCCGGTCCTGAGTGGAATTTGTAGCCCCTTTGACTTCTCAACTGAGAAAATTGGATGCGGCTGTCACAGAAAGAGAATAAATATGGAACCCCACAATGCTATGCTTGCAGCCACTTTTATTCCATTAAATCGAACACATAATGAAAGGCAGACATAACTCTGAGAGACACAGAGCCGAACCAATGCTAGGAGTCCTACAGTTCTGTTGGTTGAGTTGGTGATGGCTGTGGGCAAGACACTTTAGGCCCCTTAGTTGGCCACTGGCTGAAAGATGCCGGTAATAATATCCCCTTCTGTGATCCTACTGCCAGTGTTCAAGTCTTAAAACTAAATGACGTATGAAAGAGGAAATACAAATGGGTAATAACCATCTAACAGTGTATATACCCTCACTGATAATCAAAGAAATGCAGTTTAAAATCAGGTAGGCATTTTTACCTATTATGAGAAAAGATTTTTTTAATGACACTATCCAAATATCTTAATTACCTTTGGTCATTTAAAACTAAAACCTAGTTTTGTGTTTTATTAGGCTTTACTTTCATTAATGGTTGGAAATCTTAAAAATAATTTAACTTGAAAGAGCAATAAATCACCCAATGTATTTAATGAGCCAATTTAACTGGATTGGTTGACTGATCAATAGCTGCCAGAGATGTTGGGGGCTGCAAAAGACGTTAGGATCGTACAGTTCAACTTTTTATTCTATAATTGAGAAATCAAGGACCTGGAGCACACAGGGTGTGGGCACCCTTGTCTAGGGTCACATAGTTGTGAAGAGCTGGGACTGCATTCATAAAATATCTTGGGCTGTTATTTAGACCTTGCTGTAGATAAAGGGCTTACTACAGGATTAAACTTTTTTGTCTTTTTTAATACCTCAAGGATGTTGTGCTTTACTATCTTTCTAGGCAGACAAAATGTCATAGACCTCAAAGAAGAGGAATTCAGGCATTGTTGCCCTCACTCAATCTGTTCTCTATGTGACTAAGTGGCTGGATACTTCTCTATATATATATTTTTAAAAATTTTTAAGTTTATTCATTTTTGAGAAATAGAGAGACAGAGTGTGAGCAGGGGAGGGGCAGAGAGAGAGGGAGACACAGAACTCAAAGCAGTCTCCAGGGTCTGAGCTGTCAGCACAGAGCCCGATGCGGGGCTCAAACTCACAAACTGCAAGATCATGACCTGAGCTGAAGCTGGACGCTTAACCTACTGAACCACCCAGGCGCCCCTTCCTCTCTATATTTTTAATGAGGAGAGCAATCTATCTACAATTGAAGTAACTTTGACAGTCTTAGTTAGAAACCACATGAGCAATTATAAATAAAATAGCGTGTTTACAGTCCAAAAGGGGGATATTTTAAAGTATATAGATGAGTCTAACATGAGGTAGAATGACGGACGGTTGTAAGACTTTGTGTTAGTTAAGGTAACGTTAGCTTCTATAATGAACAAACACCCAAATGTAAGTTGGCTCTAAAACCATCAAAATTTGTTTCTAACCCAAGTAAAAGGCAAAATGCATGTTCCTTATTGGCAGGCAGTTCTCCAAGTGGTAATTTGGGACCTGGGCTACTTCCTTCATATGACTCTGTCCTTAGCTCTCACTTTGAAAGCCACTATGCTTATCTGCATTAAGGTGAAAGAAGGAAAGCGAGGATGGACGACTGTTTGTTGGTGGACTTTATGAGTCAGGCGTGGAAGTGGTATACATCATTTCTTCTAACATTCCATTATAAAGAACCAAATCACATGATGACATCTTAGTGCAGTGGAGGCTGGAGGCTGGAGTCAAGCCGTGTGTGGTTTCAGTGACTGTCAAGTGAGCTCCTCCACGAATAGCTTTGAGGGTCCAAAGTAGGAAGACAGCATATGGGGGTCAAGTATCTTCTTGGGCAAACATACATATATGTATATACATACAAACCCAGGAATGTAGAAGTTATTGATAATTATTTCCACTATTTTTTAAAGATTGTTTTTAAGGGGTGCCTGGGTGGCTCAGTTGGTTAAGTGCCTGACTCTTGGTTTTGGCTCAGGTCCTGATTTCACGGTGCATGAGTTGGAGCTCCACGTCAGGCTCTGTACTGACAGCATGGAGCCTGCTTGGGATTCTCTCTCTCTCCCTCTCTCTCTGCCCCTCCCTTGCTCTCTTGCTCTCCCTCTTTCTCAAAATAAGTAAATGAACTTTAAAAAAAATTTTACTTTTAAGTAATCTCTTCATCCAATGTGGGGCTCAAACTTACAACTTTGAGATCAAGAGTCGCATGCCCCACTGACTGAGCCAGCCCTATTTCTACAATTAACTATAATTTTTTTGTTAATTAAAAAAATGTTTAAGTTAATTTATTTTGAGAGACAGAGAAAGCAGAGGAGGGCAGAGAGAGAGAGGGAGAGAGGGAATCCCAGGCAGGCTCCATGCTGTCAGCGTGGATCCCGACACAGTGCTCATACCCACAAACCGTGAGATCATGACCTGAGCCAAAACCAAGAGTTGGACGCTTAATTGAGTAAGCTATCCAGGCGCCCCTTTGTTAATTTTAATACAGGTATTTCTGCTGACTCATTCAAGGTGTTATATATACCTCAAGCTGTTTGTTTCTTCAGTAGTGGGGATTATTTTTGATCAATGACATGTATTTGCAAGATGGCCAGATCTCATGGATGTCAAACCTGTTCCAAACACCTAATGGCACTTTGGAGATGAGCATAAAAATAGTGGGCTCTCCGTGCGCCTGGGTGGCTTAGTCGGTTAAGTGTATGACTTTGGCTCTGGTCATGATCTCCCATTTCATGGGTTCAAGCCCCACGTCAGGCTCTGTGCTGACAGCTCAGAGCCTGGAGCCTGCTTCAGATTCTGTCTGTCTGTCTCTCTCTCCGCCTCCCCCCACTCATTCTCTGTCTCTCAAAATAAGTATTAAAAAAAAATTTTTTTTAAATAATGGGGTCTCCCCAAAGCCACATCCACATATACTATCATCAGTATTCTTTATTTCAATTCAGTAGTGACCAGAGGCAAGTGGTCTGAGGGCCTGTATTGGTGGTTGATTCCGCTACTAACATTTGTTATTCTCATGGCTGCATAATGTGCAGACCACACCTCCTCCCCTTCTTTCCACTCAGGCGGACAGTGTTCTTCTTCTGCCCCTTATCATGTTTCTGCTGGATTAGTCCTCCCAGCTGGGCTTCCAACCCTTAGACTCTCATTCTCTATACTCCATCAATCATTATTGCTGGCAAACTACCAGCAGTTTTCCTAAATACAGATCTGATGATGCCTGTCTTCTGTTTAAATGCCTTGGATGGTTCCTAGGATTACAGCATAAACTCCCAGGTGGGGGCCTCAGTCTTCCATGGGGAAGTGCTAGTATGAAGGTCCTGCTTCACCAAGAATTAATGACTTGTTTTTCTTTGCATTTTGGCTTTGGTTGTCTCTCTCTCTTTCTCTCTCTCTCTCTCTCTCTCTCTCTTCCTCCCTCTTTGGATATGAAATTGTTGTGTGATGTTCTTCTCATTCATAGAATGTGTCATGTGTTTTCAGGCCTCTGCACTTTGCCAAATGGGAGGGTCTCCCTCTTTCATCTCCACTTGTGGGAATTCTGCCTGTCCTCTTAGGGACAAGTTCAAATACCACTTCTATCATGAAGTATGCCCTCCTTTGGATTAATAAGTCTATTGTAGAACTAATACTTGGATACAAATATTAGCATAACAATTGGATAGCGGTTGGTATATTCATTATAACATGTCACTCAGCTAAATATTGTAACTTGTACATATCTTGTCTCACCTCTACAAGAATGTAAGAATTTTTCTTACTCTTTGAATAAGACCTGGTAGGTGCTCAATAATATTTATTGACTTGGGGGCACCTGGGTGGCTCAGTTGGTTAAGCATCTGACTTCAGCTCAGGTCATGATCTCACGGTTTGTGGGTTTAAGCCCCGTGTCAGGCTCTGTGTGGACAACACGGAGCCTGCTTTGGATTCTGTGTCTCCCTCTCTCTACCCTTCCTCTGCTCTCACCCTGTCTCTCAAAAATAAACATTAAAAAAATGATTATAATAATAATATTGACTTGGAGTCACAGAAAGAATTCCATTTACGTTACTTTCTGGCATTTTCACTGGGTCTGAACTTTTTCCTTTTTTCTTGAGTAGCAAATGCAAAATAGCTACCCATTTAGTTCTGATCATGAAAAATTGCTCCCCACTTCATTGCATTGTCTCCTCTTCCTAATGACAACTCTAAAGATGATGAGTGGAGGTTGTCATTGAAGTAGAAAAGGTCTATATCCCTAGCTGGTGGATGGGATGTTGGTCCTGGGCCATGGGTTCCAGAGCTAGTTGCCCTGACTCAAGTGTCCGTAGTAGTTTACGCGTTCCCTCTATTACAGCCCTTCTTGCACTAGCCTTAAATAGTAGATTTCAAAGGGAGCTTTTGGTTTCGTATGAGTAATGATTTGTTTTCTTGCCTAGCTTCCACGCCAGACCAGCACCATCCATAAACTCTCTGTGATGATGGAAATGTCCTATTGAAAAGCCACCTGAGGCCAGTGGCTACCATACTGGACAAGGCAGTGATACCGAGCTCCTGGGAGAGTAACACCTTAATAATTTATTATAATCACTTATACAGTGCTAGGCGCTCAGCAGGCCCACAATAAATACGTGTGAAATGATGAACATGTAACATTCATCGAATGGCTGCTGAATGCAGGGTGCTTGCGGGGGCGGCCTCTGCGCATTGTCTCCGTTTTTCGCAGAGCCCCTGGCTGAGGTGGCCCAGACTGTGAGGCTTGGCCCCCATCACTGCAGACCTCACCAGGGAAGCAGGCAGCAACTGGGAGCCATTTAGCAAGAGTGTTGGAGCGCTGTGAAAGAGGCCTGAGTGTTGGAGCGCTGTGAAAGAGGCCTGGCAGAGCCATAAAAGAAACGAAAGAATCTCAGCGGTGAACCGAAAGCCTCTTTAACGTGCCCAGGCCTGAATTTGGTGATCATGCTTTTTCCTGAAGAAGCCTCAGAATTAGATTTTATTGAATTTCCCCAATCAGAACCTGTGAGGCCCACAGACCTGGCCCGAAGGTGGCCGGCAGGGACCCTAGCATTGGCGAAGGAGATGTGCGTGTCTTCAGCACGGGGGGAGGTGAGAAAGGTGGCCGGCTTGGCTTCTTACCTGGTGAGGAAGGAAGTGAGGCTGCATCTGAGAGGGACTGAAGGATTTCTGTCTATGGTTTTCATTAGAAAGCTGCCTGGTACATCTTCCCTTTGAGGATTTAGGAGCTCTTCCACAGCGCCACCTAAGGGTCAGTTTGGAACATAGGAGCAACAGCTAGGGTGAGTAACAGGCAGACCCGCCTAACTGAGAGTTATTGGTTCCCCCCACTCCTGTATAAAAATGAAGTGTAGGGGCGCCTAGGTGGCTCAGTTGGTGGAGCATCGGCCTCTTGATTTCTGCTGGGGTCATGATCGGGTCATGATCTCACGGTTTATGAGTTCAAGCCCCTGTCAGGCTCCTTGCTGACAGTGCAGAGCCTGCTTAGGCTTCTCTCTCTCTCTCTCTCTCTCTCTCTCTCTGCCCCTCTCCCGCTCACTCTCTCTCAAAATAAATTAAACTTAAAAAAAATACATGCAGAAGTGTCCTTTCTGCACGAGCAGTAATCTGGGGGTGGGGGGTGGAATTAGCTTGCAGTCTGTCTGTTCCCACACTGCCATTGGAGCCCCGCCTGCCAGTGGTTCCTCCTTCTGGGCATACCTGACCCGGGACAGCTGGAAGACAGGCCCTGGCACTCACCACTCAAGGCCTTTGGATCCAGGGCGGCTGCTTCTGCTGTTCTTTCCATTGCAATAGTCACCTCCCACTTGTTTACAAAAACGAAGTAACTATCCTATTTTTCCAAATGGAAATTGCCAATTTTTGAAGCCTAAGGTTGGCAGCTTCAGTAAGATTCCAAGAGAGCAAGAAGACTAGATAAGGTGAGGCAATAAATTCTCATCCAAACTTAGTTCCTGGGATGAAATTACAGAACTGTTTAGAAAAAAGAAGAATGAGCATAACTGTGTTCCGAAAACTCCATATGTGCAAATCTAGATTTATAAATAGTTCAGAATGATTATTCATATAGTAAAATGACTGTTGTATATGTAATATATATAATTATAATATATAATACACATATTACGGTTCCTTTAAATAACAATGGCACAGTTAAACAAGCAGGATGAATTTGTGCGCCTGACAAGCAGGATGAATTTGCGAAGTAGCCAGGAGAAATGCAAGAGAGAAGAGTGGGGAATTGGGGAGATGAGGGAGTCTGTGCACCTCTCTCCCATTCACTGAGGCATTCATATCCCCCAAATTTAAAAACATTGTGTTGGCCAAAGAGATTTTGTTGTCTGCCAGTTGGTGATCCTTCTTTTTTAAACAGTCAGATTGCCCCAGGCCTTTTTACAATATGCTTCAGTTTGCAAAAATAGGAACACATTTACTTAACAGCACCAGATACATTTTTATTCTCATTAGCCCGTGGCATAGAGAGGTCATCACCCCGCCCAGGATGGGGATCCAGAATTCTATTTCTTTGCTTCTTTCACTCTATCCAAGCCAGGAAATTTGTGGAAGTGGGTGGCAATTTCCCAGGAAAATTTTTTTTCCCATAGGACCAGACCCAGTGAAAATAGGTTACTTTGAAGAAAGATGAGTGCATTCAGACAGCTTTCGCCTCTGCTCCCCATGTCTCTTGAAACAAAGTCCACACCCACGGTGGCCATGCTTCTCAAACAGTCTCCTGTACCACACTGATCTGTGCCTATACCCTTCTGCCTTCTTTGCTAGAGCATCTTTTGAAATTATTCAGGATTTAGGTGAAGGAAAAATTCCTTTCTTATCTTCTGCCCAGAATAAGACTTGTGATGAAGTTTTGCTTGGTCCCCAGGGAAATGACTCATGTCCCCCCCCCCCCCCCAACTGTAACTGAGGAGGAAGAGTCAGCTGGGATGGGCCACTCCTGGGAACCACACAGGGCCTGAAGTATCGGGGATTTGCTCTGCCTGGGGTGTGGGGTTATTCTCGCCCCGTACAAGAGGCCACTTTCACACTTCTCCAGGCACTAGCAGCTGGAGACTCGGGAATCAGTTTTCTCTGAAACATCAAGAACTAGATTTTAGTGTGGAGGCCTCAGGATCTATTTCTGTGTCCCTGTCATCCTGTGCTGTGATTGGGTCTGTTTTGTTCCATATTTCCCACATCATGGGGAATTTCTCATCGGGAATGCCAAACGCAGTTTTGAGAAGAGCAGTCTTGCATTTTTCTTGAGAGCTAGAATTGAAACCTCATTGAGCTCCTGCCCCCTTCTAATCTCCTTCGTCCCCTGTCCCCAGGACATTATTTCTCCTGCAAATGAGAGAAATCAAAGAGAAAAGACACACAGTATTTGGGAGGTGAGCAATATGCTGGAAGTCGGGATACCCACTCCAAAAAAATATTTTTTCATTTTCATCTCTACCAAGCCTCAGGAAAGTAGATCACACAAAAGAATGCTCTGACTTGGGGCTGAGAGGATTTATTGAGAAAAGCCTGGAAGGAAGAACTAGAGACACCTAGAAAGAGAGAGAGAGAGAGAGAGAGAGAGAGAGAGAGAGAGACCCTTGGGAGAAATAAGTAAGGCTGATGGGGAAAGGCTATGTTAATTGAGCTGAGAAGAAAGATGATCATCTGGGGATTCTTTCCAGAGGTTGTGGGATTGTCTGATCAAGTCTTGGGCACATAATTGCATTCATCTTTGGTCACTACTTTAAAAATGTATTTTTGAAGGGCGCTTGGGTGGCTCAGTCAGTTAAGCATCCGACTTCGGCTTAGGTCACGATCTCAGTTTGTGAGTTCGAGCTCCCGAGTCAGGCTCTGTCTGTGCTGCCAGCACCATGCCTGCTTGAGACTCTTTCTCTCTCTCTCTCTGCCCCTTCCCCGATAGCTTGTGCTCTCTCTGTCTCTCTCAAAATAAATAAATAAACTTAAAAAATGCATATAAGAGAAACAGCTAGCTATAGGACTAAATGGTAAAAATTGGCAGAAAAAATAAAAGGGAGAGAGACAGCGCTGGTTTTGCCAGAAGATGATTTTGCCAGATCTGCATTTCTTTGAGTGAGAAGAGAAGAAACGAAATGGCTGAGCCAGCCCCTGGCATGGTCAGGGCAGCTGCTGTCACATGTATAGTTAATCCAGGCCTTGGACCCCATGTACCTGTGTGGTTTGCATTGAACTCCCTCCCTCCCCAGCAACCCCTCTGCCCTCAGATAGTTATACCAGGGGCTTGTCTCTGTGCCTAAATTGTTCAATATGCATTTAAGGCAGAGGTTTCTTTTTGAGTATGAGGATCCTTTTTTTTTAAACTCATCACTTTTTTTTAAAGTTTATTTATCTTTGAGAGAGAGACAGAGTGTAAGCGGGGGAGGGGCAGAGAGAGAGGGAGACAGAATCTGAAGCAGACTCCAGGCTCTGAGCTGTCAGCACAGAGCCCGACACGGGGCTCGAACTCACGAACCGCGAGATCATGACCGGAGCCGAAGTCGGACGTTTAACCGACTGAGCCACCCAGGTGCTCCATGAGGACCCTCTTTTAAGCTCCCCACCAAAAGGTCATGTGCCCCATGAGACTATAGTTGTACTTTCCACTGAGAAAATATATAAAGATCCCCTCCTTAGGTATTAATGAGATTTTTTTCCCTCATTTTATTTATTTATTTATTTTTTTAAAAAACTAAGCTTTAGGCCTAACATGGGGCTTGAACTCTGGATCAAGAGTCACATGCTCTGCCAACTGAGCCAGCCAGGCACCCGATTTTCTGCTATCTTAAAGTGTTTATTGTTGCAAAATGTAACTGATACAGAACAGTGCATGGAGCCTATAGGCACAACTTAAGAAGTTTTTATAAAGAGAGCTGCCATGTACCCATTACCCAGGTTGAGAAATAGAACATTGCTGGAGCTCCAGAATTTAATTCTCTTAATGTCCTCTTTCCCTCACAATTCCCTTTCCACCCTTGAGGAAACCATTCTCTTGATGACAGTTACCGTAATTGTTTCACCTGCTTTTCTCTCTGGTTTAGCCACCCATGTGTGGGTCCCTAAACAATATAGTTTTGCCGTAAATGGAATCATAGTTTAAACATCTTTTTGTGACTTACTTCTTCTCAACATTATGTTTGTAAGATTCATGCATATTGTTGCATATAACTGTAGTTCATTCATTTTCATCACTGCCTAATATTTCGCCGCATTAATATATCATAGTTAATTGGTCCATCCATTGTTGATGAATATGTGTGTTGCTTCCAGTGTGAGATGGCTAATATAGCACAGCTTTTTTTTTTTTTTAATGTTTATTTATTTTTGAGAGAGAGAGAAAGAGAGAGAGAAAGAGAGAGGGAGACACAGAATCCAAAGCAGGCTCCAGGCTCTTGGCTGTCAACACAGAGCCCAACGCAGAGCTCAGACCCACAAACCATGAGATCATTACCTGAGCCGAAGTCGGATGCTTAACCGACTGAGCCACCCAGGCGCCCCTAGCACAGCTATTCTTGACATGTGTCCTGGTGTGCACGTGGGCAGACGTCTCCAGGAAAATGGAATTGCTGCCTCATCAGGAACCCTTTTTTTTGTTTTGTTTTTTGGTAATGTTTATTTATTTTTGAGAGAGAGAGAGAGAGAGAGAGACAGAGTGTGAGCGGGGAAGGGGCAGAGAGAGAGGGAGATACAGAATCCAAAGCAGGCTCCAGGCTCTGAGCTGTCAGCACAGAGCCTGATGTGGCACTTGAACCCATGAACCATGAGATCATGACCTGAGCTGACGTCAGACACTTAACTAACTGAGCCACCCAGGAGCCCCAGGAACACTTTTTTAAAAATGTAACTGGGGAGCGTGGGTGGCTCAGTCGGTTAAGTGTCCAACTCTTGATTTCGGCTCAGGTCATGATCTCATGGTTTGTGAGTTCCAGCCCTACATTGGGCTCTCTGCTGTCAGCACAGAGCCACTTTGGATCCTCTGTCCCCCTCTCTCTCTGGCCCTCCTTCCCTTTCTCTCTCTCTCTCTCAAAAATAAACATTTAAAAAAAAATGTAACAGCTTTATTGAGATATTACTCATATACCATACAGTTCACTTGTATAAAGTGTACAATTGAGTGCTTTATAATATATTCCTGGAGTTGTGCAACCATTACCACAATCATCAGTAACACTTAAAAAAAATTTTTTTTGTTTATTTATTATTTTGAGAGAAAAAGAGAGAGGCTGTATGTGGCCAGTGCAGAGCCTGACATGGGGCTGGAACTTATAAAACTATGAGATCATGACCTGAGCCAAAATCAAGAGTCGGACACTCAACAGACTGAGCCACCCAGGAGCCTCCATCAGTAACACTTTTAAATGAATTAGTATTTGATTAATTACAAGGATCTACATACATGTAGACCATCACAGTAGAAGTAGGTGGACATATTTATTCATTCCAGAGATAACGCTTGGTTTGCATATGTTCTGTGGTTCTGTGCCCCCTCCCACCCCCCTCCCCAGGTAAGGAATCACTGCTTTAAGGAACTGACAGGTAGAAATTTGTCGTTAAAATAGATACATGTTCCTTGAAAGATTTGCTGCATTAATGCATTATGCAGTACTACAGACTACTTTAGGGCAGTGGTTCTCAAATTTTGGTGTCCATCAGAAGCACCTGGAGGTGCCTGGGTGGCTCAGTGAGTTAAGACTCTTGATCTCAGCTCAGGCCTTGATCTCAGGAAGGAGAGTTGAAGCCCCATGTTGCATCGGACTCCATGCTGAGTGTGAAGCCTACTTAAAAAAAAAAAAAAGAATTGCTTGGAAGGCCTGTTTAAACAGATTGCTAGGCACTACCCTCAGAGTTTCAGATTCAGTAGGTCTGGGTGGGGCTTGAGAATCTGTATATCTAATCAGTTTCCAAGTGATACTGATACTGTTAGTCTGGGGACCATACTTCGAGCTACCTGGTAGCTGGCTATTACCTTGGAAATTAGAGAACTGGGGGCAGAAGGAATTCATTCCATTATTGAATAGATAAGAATTAGGAAAAAGACACTTACAAATTGTTGAAGGGAAAGGAGGCAATTCCTTGTAGTAGCTCAGAGCCTGCCAGCAGGGAGGAGAGGAGGGAATATGTGCTGTAAATACTATGGAGACACAATCAAGAGAACTTGACAATTGTTTTGGCCTGGAGGGAAAAGGAGAGGGAGGAGTCAAAATGCACAGCAAGATTCTAGGCCTGGATCCGGGAAGAGAATTGATAGATGGAGAACCAGCAAGATCCAGCAAGATGGAGCAAGATCACAGAAGAAGAGTGTGGTCAGTCAGTATCTCAACTTCGGTGCTTCTTGACTCTCTGGGAGAATTTACCCAACCATCAATTCACTGTGAAAAGGTGACTGATTATTGCCCTCAGGTTCCATTCCTGGAGGGGGAAACCAGAAGCCTAAGATCAGGAGAGTTTTCCTGGGCGATTGATAATGAATGCTCAGTGGGAATTCAGTATCAGGGTTCAGAGGGACTACATAAATTTAACAAACAAGAATGATTCTGAGAACACTGGAAATTATTGAAGCCTTTCTTTCTTTCTTTCTTTTTCTTTCTTTCTTTTAATGTTTGTTTATTTTGAGAGAGAGAGCACTAGCAGGGGAGGGGCAGAGAGAAAGAGAGAGAATCCCAAGCAGGCTCTGTGCTGTCAGCAAAGAGCCCAACACAGGGCTTGAACTCATGAACCATGAGATCATGACCTGAGCCTAGATCAAAGTCGGACGCTTAACCAGCTGAGCTACACCAGAGCCCCTGAAGTCCTTTTTTTATTGCAGTATCTCTCCTACCTTTCTCAAAGCACCTTGAAATTTTCTGTCTTTGACCAAAGTATATCTTTATGTGAAATCCTCCTTCCCCTCTTCTCCTACTTAAAGCCTACATATTCCTTAAAGTCCTACTCCGGGAGCACCTGGGTGGCTCAGTCGGTTAAGCATCCGACTTTGGCTCAGGTCATATCTCACAGTCCGTGGGTTTGAGCCCCACGTCAGGCTCTGTGCTGATGGCTCAGAGCCTGGAGCCTGCTTCGGATTCTGTGTCTCCCTCTCTCTCTGCCCCTCCCCAGCTCACACTCTCAAAAATAAAGACATTAAAAAAAAAAAAAAAGTCCTACTCCAATCCCACATCCTGACAGTGAAGTGTCCCTTGGACTCTTCAGGCACTTAGTGTGTCCTGCCTTTCAGAGTAGATTTTTCATGTTTCCCATAGCTAGATCAAAGCACCTCAAGGAGCAACATCTCAGACATTTTCATATTATCTTATAATAAGCAGCTTTAGAAGCTGAATGCTACTCATGTCTTTGAGGAAAAGCTAGAAACAAAGCTGACACCTGGAATGTCCAAAATCTCAATTAGCAGCGAATGCAGACTCCCAATTAAGGGGATAGGTACATCAGTAGAAACGGCTTTTTTGTGGGCTGGGGCATATGGAAGCCAAAAGGGCTCCTTTGTCCCATGAGAGGCTGGCCTTCGTAGCCTGCCTTCTATTTTCTTGGGAGCCAAAGAGACTTTTCTTGCCTTTCAGTCGGCAAAGACTTATTGAGCGCCTACCAGGTACCCTTGGGTACTCTCCTAACCACTGGGGATAAGATGGTGAATAAAGCATATGAGGAAAGAAACAAACTACAAATAAACAGATAGCATGCCAAATTATGCCACATCATATGAAATACTGTGACAAAATGTAAGAAGCTCGTGAGAAGATGATGGAGGTGGAGCCATTCTCTGGGTCCTCAGGATGAAGGAGCCTGATCTGCACAGAGAGAAGGGGACCATTCCCGGAAGTCAGCAAGGGACAGAGGGGAGAAACAGTGTGAGGGGTGAGTAGGAAAGTATATATAGCAGTTTGCGGTTTCTGGAGCACAAAGTGAAAACCAAAATAGGATGGAAAGGTTGACAGGGGTCAGATTTTTGAAAAGCTTTGCATAATGTGGTGAGGAGTTTTGATTTCATCCTTTAGGAGGTGGGGAACCTTTGAAGGGTTGTAAGCAGAGGAGCCGCATAGTCAAATATGAGGTTTGAAAGGAGCTTCTCGGTAGCTATAGTCATTGAAAGGTAATGCAATTTTAGGCCCTCAAATAGAGTTTTTTTCTTGCTAAGGACATAGTCCCTTAGTTAGCTTCTCTGCTATGAGGCATCTAAAACTTCTTTCCACGTTCTCTCCAAACGTTACATGTCTCCACATAACCACTCTGCTCCTCACCTCTGCCACGGTTTCCCATGAGCACTTCACATCATGCCGTTTTCCCTGGTGTTTATCTCTTGGTTTGTTTTTTCCATCCCAACATAAACATAGACACCAGCTCTCTAAAAACTATCTTTCTGTTTTAATGTCTCCAACTTTAAACAGCCAGACCTATTCAAAATCCAGGTATCATTTTGGATGAGGAAAAGTCTAGCTCTGTCCCCTTCCCCACCAAGGCTGTGTGTGTGTGTGTGTGTGTGTGTGTGTGTGTGTGTGTGTGTGTGTTTATACTAGTAACTTTGCAATCGGCCTTTTTTTTTTTAATAAACATTGCTTTTTGTGCTACTTCCTATAAATCAGGATGTTGTGATGTGACAGTTGTACTGTTCACAGCCCCCAGTAACAGGGCAATGGTGGAAAGATCAAAACAAAGCGGAGAAGGTGTTATGTTCCGGTGACAGGGGAGCTACCAAGCATGGGATATATTTACCTGTGTTTGGGGAGGAATAGAAAGATCTGGATTCCAAATCAGGGTCTAGCCTTCACTTGCTGTATGGACAAGTTTCTTAACCTCTTTATACCTTAGTTTCCCTATATTCAAAGTGAGGATAATAATGGCATATACCACATAGAATTTTAGTGAAGAGTTAATGGGAGAATGGGATGTAAAATGTTTGGCTCAGTGCACGTAGGAAGTGTCAGTAAGTGTTCACTCATATTTAGTATTGTCACTGGTTATCAACCAAGAGCCATTTTTTTGTTGTCTAGTAAACTATACCAGGCACAGTAGGGCATACAGGGAAAGTAGGGAAGGTGAGTTTGGACCTTCGGGAAGCTTTGGATCTACTGGAAGAAATATGCAGAGTTCCAAGACAGCCTGTGTGGGATGGGGTGCTGCAGACTTGTTCCCTGTCTTCACAGGTGCCAAGGAAATCCCAGGTCAATGGAAAGATTTTCATGGCATGGGATTAATCAAAGACAGCTTTATGGAGGAAGTGAGTCTTGAGCATGGACTTCGAAGTATTGCCGGGAACAAGAAAGCATCCCTGGGAAGAGGATCAGAAGGAGGGCTTGAGGGAAAAGAGGGCTTGTTCTAGGAGCAGAGGGAGACTGGAAAAGAGATCCCATAGTGAGAATTTCAGGAGACAAATGAAACATAAAATGACACCAGGCTGGGAAGTTTAGAATGATTAAAGAGCTGGGAACCACTGTAAGTCTTCAAATGGGAATATTAAGATGCATGATTAGTGTTTTAGGAAAACTGGTGTGGGAGCCATGGGTTAGACCACAGAGAACTGCTCTGTGTAAGGAGGGTGAGCACTTACCTGAAAACAGGGAAAGGAAATAAGTGAACCTGAGTGCCTTTTAGGAGGTGGTTGTCAAGTGTTTTGAGATCAATAAAGAATCTTTCTCTAGGGGTGCACCTAGAGGTGCCTGGGTGCCTCAGTTGGTTAATGGTCTGACCCTTGATTTCAGCTCAGGTCATGATCTCACAGTTTGTGGGATAGAGCCCTGCATCAGACGCTGTCAGCGCAGAGCCTGCTTGATATCCTCTCTCTCCCTCTCTCTCAAAATAAATCAATAAACATTAAAAAAAAAAAAAAGAATCTTTCTCTACAGTGGTAAAAGCAGCCAAGGGGAGAGGAGAAGGCTCTATCACTCCTGTCCCTTCCCCCCACCTCTCGCCCCCATGGAGATCATCCAATAACAGGCAGACACTTGGACATCAGTGCAACTAGAAGGTCACAAAGAGAGGCACTCCCTTCCCAAAACTCCTAAGAGTGTCTATCTTGTTATGTCAGGAACGTTAACAACATTGGAAATGTATTTTTTAATGTTTATCATTTATTTTTTTAGAGAGATAGAGACAGAGAGACAGCGTGAGTGGGGGAGGGGCAGAGAGAGAAGGGGACACAGAATCTGAAGCAGGTTCCAGGCTCCTAGCTGTCAGCACAGAGCCCCACAAGGGGCTCAAACTCATGAACCGTGAGATCATAACCTGAGCTGATGTCAGACACTTAACCGACTGACCCATTGACCCACCCAGGCGCCCTGCAAATGTATTTTTTTAAGTAGGGTCCACACTGCAGCTTGGACTCACGGCCCCGAGATCAAGAGTCCCAGGTTCTACCTACTGACCCCAACCAGGTGCCCCGCAAGTGTATTTTGTAGTTATGCATTCCATAGCTCCTCCTTGGGTCACACAGAAAGGATTAGCTAGTGGCAACCAGGAAAAGGCTCCCATGGAGGCTGCTGGTTATTTCTGGGTAGGTTTCAAGGTGTGAGAGCGCCTGTCTGGGGCAAGAGGGCAGGTGTGGGATGTGACACCATTTCATGTGCGACTCCGATGTCGCTTGAGTCTTCAGGCTCTGGGGAAGGTCAGTCCTGAACAGCCGGTAGTGGCTTTTGTGAACAGTTCATGACCTTGTCAAGTCCTTGCCAACTGGGTGGGGTTTTCACTGTGTCAGCCCTTCCTCTGAGCCCTCGCTCTGAGGTGTGGGTGGAAGCACAGAGGTGTCCCTTTGAGGACAGACTGGCTGGGGTCAGCCCCACTTGCCCGCATCTCTCTCCTTGGTCTCCTATCTCTGGACTAACTGCATGTGGCCACTTAAAGGAATGAAAATTGGTGACTGAGTCCAACCAGCAAAAGGAAGAGGACCAGGAGCCCTGTATTCAAATATGCACCCTCTGGTTGTGGTGGTAAAGGCGAGCATCGCATCTCAGTAAGGGACCTCAGTCATGGCACAGTGGGGTCCGGGATGTGCAGTGGGGTCTCACCCCTGCCACCTGCCCGTCCCCACAGCAGTTTGGAGAGAAGTGGACTGGGCAGATATTGCAGAGTAAGGCTTTCCCTAAAGTACCCTAAATAATATAAGCTATCACCCCTTACTATTCTTGATCCTTGTCCCCACTTTGCTTTTCCTATATTCACTGGACCTGACACGTCGAGTGTTTACTTGTTTCCTGCCACATCCCTGGGACTTAGAGCAGTAGCTGGCACGTACTAGGCCCCCTGTGCTCATCTGATTAATGACTTTAATGAATGAATGAATAACTGACTGAAGAAGTAGGGCAGAGCAGATGTCTGACCAGCTCATTCCGGCCCTGTGGAGGCATCTTTCCCTTTCCCGAACCTCCACCACCGAAGGACAGAGACCCTGGATTCCCTCATGCTTAACTTTGTTGTTTGACATGACATTCACCTCTCCTAGAAAGGGGAGACACTTTAGTTCTCTGAGGAAATCTGTAGTTCTGACAAAAAGCAAAAGGAATTCCCTTCCCTGTCTTTTCCGTATTTACTAGATCTTTCTTCCTACGCAGAGGACAGCGTCCCCTGGTTGAGTCCTGCTGTAAAACTCACGAATGACCCACAAACCGAGCTTTCAATGTGTCTCACTCATTAAGACCAAACCATCAGTCCCCACTCAGCTTCCTTCCACCCTGGTGGGATTAAGGCAAGAAGTTTCTATGCTGCCCATGCTGATGAAACCAATCCCTAATCTTCTCTTTTCTCCTCCTAGCTCCGCACAAGAAGAGCAAAGAATATAGGTGAGGGCAGAGTGGCCCTGGGCTTCTGGGACCATGCAGAGGGTGGCTCACATCTGCCTGCATCTTGAGTGAGAGCATCCTGGGTGGAGGGCTTTGGGGTTCAGTTTCAGGTGTCACGTATCTGGAAAGCAGAGAAAGAAGTCCCCACATGCTAGTCTTTTTTTTTTCTCTTTCAAGTTTTTTACATATATTTTTTTAATGAGCTGACGGTTTGCTGGAGAGCACAGGGTGGTAGGAACAGCCTTCGGCCCTGAGTCCTACTTCAGTCCATGTCTGAGTCCTGTCTCAGCTCTTGTTTGCAAGGGGCGGGATTAGCAGCTCTTGGGAAGTGTGGCCTTAGCTGGCCTGTCACTGGGGAGTCAAAGCCACAGTGACCGTTAGCAGGCCCTGACTCCTGTCCTTGGCTCAGAAACAGTACACCCCCCACCCACTCTGTCCTGGCCTCGGGTGAACCTAGGAGCTGCAGAACCAGAAAGATTTCACAGGAGCTTGAAGAAAAGGTGTGACAGAAGTGAGAGATGCTGGTGTGAGGGGGGTGTCCCTGGGGATAAGAAGTGTCACCCGTGGGGAGACACAACTGAGCTCTGGCAGTGGAAACGTGTGAGGATATATGCGGGGCAGGCAGGAGCTGGGGCTTTGCAGGGGGCAGGGTGGTGGGAGGGCGGGTGTGGGGGAGGGAGGAGGACCACAGGGAATGGGGGCGGCTCTGACTCCTCAGTCCCCAAGAAGGACTGGTAGGTGGAGTTGAGGATGTTTGCACAAGGAAACTCTTTGAAGCTCTTCTCTGGTCCTCCCCACTCAGGACCTGGTTCCCTCCCCTCCATAAAGCCATTAGCTTCTGGTGCCGGCGCTATCTCTGCTCCATCTCTCTTGGTTCCAGTCGGTGCATTCACAGACCTCCTGCCCTGAGGGAGGGGGAGGATTTATGGGGGGGGGGGGAGAGTGGAGAGGGGGAGGGGGGCATCCTTTAGAGGAGGAGAGGTCTGTTAGGAAAGTAGGGTGTGGGGAGCTGTTAGTCGGCCAGGCTAGAGGCCGGATCATTTCCGAGCTGGCTCTGCATGACAAAGGGGAAGGAGCAAGTTTCTTCTTTGATCTGCCCCCTGCCGGCCCCACACACCTGCCTGTTGGTGCGCCCGCCCCAGTTGAGATCTCCAGAAGGAAAACCAAAAGGGGGTGGGGACCAGGCTGTGGCCCAGCTTCCCCGGATCCTGCTCAGGCCACCTTCCTCTCTTGGTGGCCCCAGGACAAAAATATCTCCTAGGCTGATGACCCGAAGCACCTGCCGCCCCCTTCCGGAGAGCCTGGAGACCCAGGGCTGCGGGAGCAGTGCGGTGAGATGAGGCGGGGGCGGCGTGGAGCGCGCGCGCCAGCGTATGTTTGCGCGTGTAGAGTTGGAGGTGTTAAGGGGTCCTGGGAAGAAGACTCATTGGAGATGTGGGGTCACGCCCTGGATGGAAGCTAAGGGAGAAACGAGGTGGGGGGTGAGTGGGAGGGGGAGTGTTTTTATAGACTTGCTCCAGAATCCAGAAGCAAGAATTTTTCGTTATGTTTCCAAGGGCTGCAGGAAAGGTGTTCTTTCGCGCTACAGGCACAGGCGTTAGTTACAAAAACATAGGCAAAGATGTGGGAAGCTCTTGAGCTACAAGGGAAGGGGTCATTGCTTCTGGAAGATGCATCCTGGGCACAGACGTTTGAGGCAAAGGTTACAGCCCAAAGCTGGCGGTGCCCCACTGTTGCAGTCTGTGCTCCTGGCTGCCCCTCCAGGGCCACAGCGCACAGGAGGGGAAGGAGGCCACCTAGGGAGACAGCCTCAACCGCAGGAGCTTTAGGGCCACATGGCTGTGGCTTTTGCATTTCTGAGAAATTGCCTTGAGAAAGTGCAAAATCCTCGCCCTTCTGTCTGCTACATTCCTGGTAATGGGAATGTGGGAGTGCTGGGATGTGGAAACTTTCTTGGAGTGAGAAGAGTACAGATTGGGAGGGAAGACGCCTATTTAGCTGTAGGTAAATCTAACTCACCAATTGTTCTAAGCTCACGAAGGAGAGCCCCTGGCTGCAGCGCGACATAGAGCAAGGAGGCAAAGGATGCCCTGGTTTCTTTGGATGTTGTGGAAGGGCAGGTGTCCGCTGCAGCAGCCAAAGCGTGGTCCTTCATGGTGCAGGGAGCTCCATTCTTGGAATGACTTGTTTTCATTTCTCTTTCCTAGTTTCTCAGCCCATTGTTTCCTTTGCAGTTAGGTCCTGAGTAGGGTTCCCACCGTTTGGGGTAAGAGACGTGGTGAGCAGAGTAGCAGTAAGAGATGGAGGTTGGAAAGAGGCTGAATTTCTTTGGGTTGGTGGTGGGGAGCAGAACTTGACATCAGACCTACCCCAGAGCTCATCCTTTGTGCTTCCCTCCTCCTCTCCCCTGGTCCTGCCTCATCTGCTCCATTTCCACATTGATTCTCTCTCCATTCTGCTTTCTCCAGGGAGCCCCATTTCGGACGCCGACTGCCCCCGGGGTCTTCCCAGGGCACTGGGGAGGGCCGAGGCTGAGGCCGACCATGCCCAGCCTGCTGCTGCTCGCCGCTGCACTGCTGTCCAGCTGGGCTCAGCTTCCGGCCGAAGCCAGCTCCTGGTGGTGAGTGAGAGGGGCTGAAGTCCTTCTCTACAACCTACGCCTCCTTTGGTAATTAAATGTGGAGAAAGGTCACCGTGTGTTGTGATCATTCCTTTATACGTAGGAATCCTAAGGACTGCTTTTATCCCAGGAAAACTAGGACAGCTTTTTCTCTCACATGCCCCCAGAGGTAAAGGCTCACCGAGAATAAGGGATTAGTTCGTTTGGTTTTTCCCTCTGATCCTGTCCGCATTCCCCTTTTCCTGGACCTTCCTCCCTCCCCATGGGTTGTTAGAAATAGCTCTTGTGTTGCTCCTGGATCAATAAGGGTATTGATTTTTTTTTTTCTGGTGGGGGCAAGGAGAATAGAATTCCTATTTTAGAAGTCTGATGCCAGATGAGAAATTGAGAGATATGCAGGACCATGTGTGGCTTTCTTTTGTGTTTTTAAGACTAACGTTATTACCAAGTCAACATGGAAATTGGCAGCTCCCCCCCCCCCATTTTGCATGGTCTGTGCCCTGCTCACATTTTTATTCTGATGGCAAATTTAACTGAACACTTTACTATCTCTGGTAGAGGATGAGCTAAAGGGAGAACCCATGGACTGATAAAGAGTGGGGTAGGGGATTTGTGGGTGGGATATGAAAGCGAAAACATTTAGACTATGTTGTGATATATGAAAATTGGCTTCTGTTTTCAAGGCATAACGGGAGTTCTATTTCAAGGAATTTCTTGCTTTCCATCATATATCCTGCACTTGGGCTAAATCACCCCTACCCCTCAAACAAGTCATGTGCTCTCCTGTTGAGGTTTGGCTGTTTCTGTCCTCTGCCCTCTCTGTCACCTTCTCTGCCTGCCCCCGCCCTCCCCCTCCTTAAGACCCTGTTTCACACCATCACCTTGTAAAAGCTTCTCTCCAGCTGTAAGAGCTCTTTCTCTATCTGCTCACTGTGGATACAGAAGTTCAAGTCTGCCTTTGACATCTCACATGTCATCTGTGGTCATGCCTTAGTTTTCCTACATTGCCCTTGGAAGGCAGGCACTCTGTTTTACCAATTTTCCTTTCCAAGCCCTTAGTACAGGGCCTTGTATACAGAAAAAAAGCACTTGATAAATGTGTTGAATGAATGACTTAATGCTGCACACAACATATGCTCACTCATTGGGCTTTTGCCCCCCTTTCTGGATCCCCGCCGTAGGTCATTAGCTATGAACCCAGTGCAGAGACCCGAAGTGTTTATCATCGGTGCCCAGCCCGTGTGCAGCCAGCTTCCTGGGCTCTCCCCCGGCCAGAGGAAGCTGTGCCAACTGTACCAAGAGCACATGGCCTACATAGGGGAGGGGGCCAAGACGGGCATCAAGGAGTGCCAGTACCAGTTCCGGCAGAGGAGGTGGAACTGCAGCATCGTGGACAACATGTCTGTCTTTGGGCGAGTCATGCAGATAGGTAAGAGACCGCCAAGACACTGCTTGGCTAAAGGAACTGGGCTCACCCGGCCTGGGTGCAAGTACACCCTTTCGGGACTGGCACCGGAGACACCTCACAAGAGTCCAGTTCTCTCAAGGCTTGGAGGCTGTGTGCAAGGAGAAGAAAGCACTTAGGAAGTGGAGTCTCAGATGATGTGTGTGCCGCATGGCTCAGTGCTCAGCCAGCGCGCTGCTGCCAGCCTTGCCCTGTTTGGGGAAACCAGCATGTGCCCCACTCCAGGAAGGTGGCAGAACAGCCGAGTTGAGTTAGAGTGGATTAGCAAGCCTGCCCGCCACCACTGCCCTTTCCCCCACCACAGGGTGGCACCCTAGGTCCTGCTCCCATGGGCAGCATTGGGTAGAAAACCAAAAAAGTCTGTATGGCTTTTGCCTGTTCCACTTGGACCCTGAGAGAGATAGAAACTTTGAACCAAATTGCTGATAGCTGTCATTAACCTGACCCAGATCCAGTCCTGGCTTTTTCATTCCAAAGGGGATGTGTGTGAAAGTGGGGGAAGGGGACAGACCCAGAAGAAAGAGGAGAGGCCACCTCTTCCTGGATTCCTGTCCCTTCCCCTCTCCCACTCCGAGTCTCTGGCTGCCCTATTGCTTGGATGGAGGTGTGATCTGGGGTCTAATTGTTTTAGGTCCTTTTGAAATGCAATCCTCCCCTCCCTGGCAAGAAATTGAGAAATCCGGCCCTATTCTACTGGGTCTGATCACCAGGGCCATAAAAGGAAGGTGTTAGAGCACTGTATTCTCCTGTCTGCCATTCTCTCAAAACAGTTTCTCCACCAAGGAATTACCTGAGGCTGAGTTTTTTCCAAAGAATGCTTTTAGCAGCAAGCAGGATGTTTGGAAGGTCCCTCCCTCCTGACCTCTTTCCCCTACCCCCCCCCCCATATTGACAAGTGAGGACCAGGGGAAAGTATGCTCTGAACCTTTCTGTTCTCTTCCTTCCTTCAGTATTCACTCAGAGTCCATACAAGGAATGCTCATGTGTTCCTGCAACAGTCTTATCAGGCAACTTTCCTAAAAAAAGAATAGACTTGGGTTAAGTGGGAATTGTTTGTAATTTATTGATTCTTCTCAAATACACTTGGTATTTGGTAAAGTCTTAGCAGTGCTGCCTGCTCTGGGTTCTGGGAGAGGAAAGTAGGACACCCAGGTGTAGAGAGAGTCATCCACCAATTGCTGTAAGGGAACTCCTGTTTCTTTGGAACCTGTGTGCCTGACACTGGCTAGATCCTTTTCATGTGTAATTTTGTTTGAGTGAAGGCCAAAAAGTGAGCTTTACTTGAGGAAAGAAAGGAGTCAGCAAATCCACTGGGTGTGGATTTGCTTGGGGGAATGACCTGTGAAAGCAGACCCTACCATCCTCTTGGTACCCTGTTCTGTCATAAATGGAACCCTCCGCTTGCCTTCTTTCCACAGTTGCTTTTTGTAGCTTCCCTGCAGACTTATGCTACCCAGGAAGCTATCTTCCATTCATCCCCTTGGGCCCAGAGTGTCTCCTAGTGAGTCTTCTCGCTGCTATCTTGCGAACGACTTCCAAGAAGTCCCCTGCCTTCTTTGAAACTACTGCAAGAGTCCACCAGCAGAGGGCAGCAGAGTAGCTTGGAAGGAGCCACCGGCTCACTGCACCCAGCCTAGGTCAGGGGAACATGGGGCACCTTCCTGGCAGTGGATGTGGAACAGAGACAGAGAGAATGATACTGGAACGCTGCCTCCTTCTAGGGGATAGATGCCAGGTCTCTTTAGCAGCTCCATGGCTGCTGGTTTCTTAGCCTTTATTCTTGAGATGGTTTGAGTTTCCACACTGAGTTGTTTCACATATAGGGAAACTCCCCACCTTGCTTATCCATTGTGAAGCCCTGCATTATGTCTTGTTTACTGAGAATAGCACTATAGTCTATACTAACCAGGCTTGGCAAAGGACCCAAATGCTCCCCACGAATGCAGAGCTACCCACACCTAGTGATGCCCCCAACCAAAAGAGGCAGAGTAATTGCAAGGACAGCTAATCCACCTGAGGACAGACCAGTATCTGAAACCATCATGACAGACCAGGGCCATCAGAGCACATAGTGACTGGGCTGCAGTTTTAACGCTCAGTTGCAGGTATGTTATTTTGAAAGGCAGTTCTGGGAGGAGTGATTCGGCTCTGAAAAGCATGTTTCCCAAAAAAACGAGGAAGAAATCAAACACATGTAGCCTAGAAAAAACACAAAAGGCATATTGGTTGTTTTCAAATGCTGAAGGGCTGTCAAACGGAAAAGGATTAGACAGTGTAGCTCCGGCGGGTGGAAGTTACAGGGAGGCATTTTTCAACTTAGTGTAAGAAAGAACATTCTGGTGAGTAGAGCCATTAATAGATGATGGGATGGGTTGCCTTGAAAACCCAGCCTGCTTCCCTGAAGAATGCGTGAAAGGAAGACTCACAGTGGGTGAGATGTCATAGCACTGCAGATCAGAGGCTCCTTCCTGTCCCAGAAGGCCCAGTCAGGGGCTTGAGGCTCCATTTTAGCAAGACTTCCCAGGGATGGCTCCCTCAAAGAGGGACCTAGACCCTCCTCCCCACAAGCCTTTTGGTCATCCTAGCATCCTGGTTGCTCATTCTCCTAGTCTGACTACCTTAGACTAGATAAAGTTCCTGGTCTCTGGCCGTGGTTTCTGCACTGACTCACATGTCGAGTTTGATGGCTGAATCATGAGTGGGACTTCCTGCATCACCTGGGTTTTTCTTGCGTGGCTCCTAGTCCACCTCTGACCAGAAGCTAACCCCTGGTTACTTGAGAAAAACTGACTTGTCCAGTCTGGTCTGGTTGCGAGCTTCACTGTGTCCTGCCCAGACAATCGAGAAGTAGGGCAAAGTGAGAGATCACTCTAGACCTATTGATGAATGCAGACCGCTTCCCTCTCCACCTGCCAACACAGGATTATGTGATGTCTGCTTCCAACCACAAGACTCAGGAGAAGAGGAAATGGAGAACAGAAGATTCTGCCTAGTTTAATCCCTGAGATCAATCCCTGATTGACTCTCAGATTCTTGCTAAGAACCTCTCCCTTCTCTTTCATACCTGAAGTTTTTTTAAATTATTTTTTAATGTTTATTTATTTTTGAGAGAGAGAGAGAGACAGACAGAGACAGAGCACGAGCAGGGGAGGAGCAGAGAGGGAGGAAGATAGAGAATCCGAAGCAGCCTCCAGGCTCTGAGCTGTCAGCACAGAGCCTGACGTGGGGCTAGAACTCAGGAACGGTGAGATCATGACCTGAGCTGAAGTCAGACGCTTAACCAACTGAGCCACCCAGGCACCCCTTCCATACCTGAGTTTTTATGAGTAGTATTTATTATGATAGGCTCACTGAAACAGAATTCACGTGCTGTACAATTCACAATCACGTGTGTTTAATTCACAATTAAAGAGTACAGTTCAGTGTATATTCAGAGGATTGTGCAACCATCACCACTGTCTAATTCCAGAACATTTTCGTAACCCTATGGAAAAACCTGCATACCCATTAGTAATCCCTCTCCATCCCCCTCCTTCTTCTGAAACCCTAAGCCATCACTAATCTTCCTCTATGAATTTTCTTATTATGGACATTTCCTATAAATGAGATCATACACTACACGGCCTTTTGAATCTAGTTCAGTATAGGTACCAAATGCTAGGGGCACCTGGCTGGCTCAGTTGGTGGAGCACATGCCTCTTGATCTCGGGGTTGTGGGTTCCAGCCCTACATTGGGTGCAGAGGTTACTGAAAAATAAAATCTTTTTTAAAATGTTAAGTGATTCAGGGCGCCTGGGTGGCTCAGTTAAGCGTCCGACTTCGGCTCAGGTCATGATCTCATGGCTTGTGAGTTCGAGCCCCACATCGGGCTCTGTGCTGACAGCTCAGAGCCCAGAGCCTGCTTTAGATTCTGTGTCTCCCTATCTCTCTGCCCCTTCCCTGCTCATGTTCTATCTCTGCCTCTCAAAAATAAATAAACATTAAAAAAAAAAAAAAACCGAGTGAAATTGCTAGGTCATATGGTAATTCTGCATTTAACCTTTTGAGGAGTTGCCAGACTGTTGTCCAAAGCGTAAGGTTCCCACTAGGATGACACGAGCATTCCAGCTTCCTCATATCCTCACCAACTTGTTACTGGTGCCTTTTTTTTTTTATGCTTTTATTTTTTTAAGTCATCTCTACACCCATTGTGGGGCTTGAACTTACAACCCCGAGATCAGGAGCCACATGCTGTACTCACTGAGCCATTCAGGCACCTTACTATTGCTTTTTTGATTATAGCCATCCTCAGGAGTGTACAGTGGTATCTCACGGTGATTTTGATTTACATTTCCCTAGTGGCTGAGTATTATTTTTTTAAGAAACATTTTTATTGAAGTGGAACATAACAGGAGTTTTTTGTGATTTTGTTTTGTTTTTTTAACTTCAGTAAGATCTTTTTTTTAAAGTTTATTTATTTATTTTGGGGAGGTAGCGTGCATGCAAGCGAGGGAGGGGCAGAGAGAGAAGGAGAGAGAGCGAATCCCAAGCAGGCCCCATGCTCAGTGCAAAGCCCATGCTGAGCCTGATGCGGGGCTTGATCCCTGAGCTGAAATCAAGTCGGACGCTCAACCGACTGAGCCACCCACGCGCTCCTACCTCATATGAGTTTTTAAGTGGTTCACTACAACAATATAGAGGAATACAGTTCAAATTTTCTATGGGGAGTGATCTGGATATTTGGAGAGACCATGCTGAAGGTCCTATAGATGTGGTTTCTCAGTGCTCATGAGTTGGGAAGCAGTGTGGACCCCATGGAAGACAGAGCGAAACAGCTTGGATGATCCCGGACATTGTAATTTGGGTTCACTTCTACTCCTGGTCTCTGCCACATTCTAGCTAGATAATGGCAGCAATAAAAAAGACAGATGCATGGCCCATCGAGTGGTGAGAACTTGGCATCTGTGTGGGAGAGGTTTTTGCTAGAATACAGAGTCTTACTATTGATCCCATGATTTCAACTGTGTCTCATCCTCTTTGACCCACACGTTCTATAAACTCCTTAATGCCCACTTTCCCCTCCACTTAGGTCTGCCTCCTAGGAATCTGCTGGCTGTGTGCCCTTCCCTGGAATGGATGTTAGTGTGGGCCAAGGCTGGAGGGATTCATTCAACTGTGTGTGTTCACAGGGCAGAGGAGGCAAATCTATGCTCATTTTCAAGAGACGTTTCTGACCATTAGAGCCACGGGAAGGGAAAGGTGCTTCTCCTGACCTTGTTTCCCCTGGGAGCATTACAGCCCAGGCGATGGTGTTGGGTCCAGGAGAGATGGAAGGAAGGGAGGGGCCACCCCAGAGTTGGCATCCTTCACCCCCTCTCTTGCCTTCTCTTGCAGGGAGCCGGGAGACGGCCTTCACCTATGCAGTGAGTGCGGCGGGCGTGGTGAACGCCATCAGCCGGGCTTGCCGCGAAGGTGAGCTCTCCACATGCGGCTGCAGCCGGACAGCGAGGCCCAAGGACCTTCCCCGGGACTGGCTGTGGGGTGGCTGTGGGGACAATGTGGAGTATGGCTACCGCTTTGCTAAGGAGTTCGTGGATGCCCGCGAGCGAGAGAAGAACTTTGCCAAGGGGTCAGAGGAGCAGGGCCGAGTGCTCATGAACCTGCAGAACAACGAGGCGGGTCGGAGGGTAAGCTGGCGCTCTCCCTCCTCCACACACACCGTGGGGTCCCTGGCCGTTCCTGGGCCGAGCCAGGAGCAGTGGCCTGGCTGTGAAGAAGGGGGTAGGTCTGACCATGGTGACTCTTACCTACCGTGGCTGACCTGGATGCCTGCATTAGTGACCATCTCACAAGGCTCTGTTTCCCAACAGGCACATGCCATTGTAGTTTTTATAAACCTTGTTTATTTTTCACAGACCATCTGTCCCTGTGGGACTTAGGAGGTGCCTTGTCATCAGGATTCCAGGCACATGAAGCAGAGTCCTTGTCCTGATTGCCCTTCCTTTGTAACGTGAGCAGACAGGATGGTGGGAAGTTTAGGCTATTAGACCTAGCCAAGGGTTTATGATTTGTTGGAGGCTCAGGTAAAAGCAGAGCTGACTTTTGAGAGCTGCTACCATGCGTATCCTGAAGCCCAATCCAAAAGCCCATGCAAGTGCTAATGTCACACATAACTTGTGCCAAGGGTGCCGTGCATGAGTGGAAGCAGGACAGATAACCACCTTCTCAAGGCCGTCTCATCAGTCAGATGTGAGATGTGACTGTTGGGTGAGCCTCTGTTTCAGTGGAAACTGAAATGTGGGCTTTGAGGTGAGCATGGTTTTTTGCACATGGAGAGCATACCTGGGCGATGGCTCTAGCTTTCCTTTGTGGTGTGCTGGAGAGCATGGGCCTTCTCTGCCTGCCCCTCGCTCATGAAGACCTCACCTCTGAGCACAGGCTCTGCCCCCTCTTCCCTTTGCTGCTTCCGACACAGTCTGTCTCTGCCGCAGGAAACCAGAGGGCTCGCTCAGGCAGAAGCTCTCCGTCTGCTGGTTCGGTACATCCCGTGTGCAGGGGAGTGTGGATGTGCGTCCAGGTCTCCTCCTAGAGAGGTTGGAGGTCTGAGCACTGGGTGGTGGGAGTCCCTCCTGGCTCAGGGCCAGGGGACCACAGACCTCTCAGGAAACCAGACAGACTTCTTTCTGGGAGCACTGTCCACACTCAGGTCTGCCACAAGCCAGCCAGGAAGGTACTGTAGTGAGACCAGAGGTGAACTCATTAAACAATGGGGCCAGCAGCTTCTTGAGAAAAAATGAAATGAGAAATTTAATGTTGGTTCATTGGTGATTCAGCAATAGGATATGGATATATTTCTTAAAAAGCTTATCAATTTAAAACATCAACCCATTTCACAGGAACACATATCAAATAAATGGAATTGAGATGTCTTTTATATGAATTGGGATATGTGATGTTGGCTTGGTAGAACATGGTACATTTGTGTAAACTTACTATCATCAGTAGTGTGAGGTCCAGTTGAAATTAGAATTGGTTATTTGGCCAGTGTCTTTCTTACAAAGCCTAAATCCAGAGGCTGGATCTGGATGCGTGGGGTGGTATTAATCTGTGGTAATGTTAGGAATTCTGGTTGTTGCTCCTGTACAGACCAGGGCAGAGAGAGCAGCACTGTCTTAGATGACCTTCCATTCTGAGGGTGTCTCTGGGGCCACCTCCCTCCCCTGTCCCCCAAGATTTTGTCTCTGTTTGGCAGTCTGCTTGCCAGTCTTTGGGTATCTACCATGAGAGATCAGTTAAAAAAAAAAAAGTCTAAGGTCTTCACTTTATCTCCCGAATGCCCAAATTCTATCCATTTTTCAAGATCTCAGGTCAAATAGCACCTACTCCTTAAAATCTTCCCCACCCCCATAATTAGTAGTCTCTCTGCCTCTGAAGCACAGTAGAGCATTTACTCTGTTTCTTGAGGTATTCCTTACTCTGTCTCATCCCACTGGCTGTGGCTTCCTGAGGACGGGATTCCATCTATAGCTCTTTGAAACAACACTCACTGTGCTTTACACAAGTGGGGGCGTGCAAATGTGCAGAGCGAAGCTCCCACATTGCCTCCTAGGAAGAGGTCAAATTCATGGAAGGCTGTTTCCTGTCTCTGCTCTGAGCTATCCTTGGGGCATTGTGGCAGATGCTGAGGTGACTAGGCATTCATCCTAATCTGGGCTCCATTTTAGTCACAGTCTTGACCCCACTTCTGCTGGCTCCTCATTTTATTGCCCTTAATTGTTTGTTTGTTTGTTCTGGCCCTTATCTTGGCAAACCTTCCTTCCATCTGCCTTGTTTCTCACTTACACACCTTCCCTGTCTTCCTCTGTCTGTCTCCCTGCCTTTGGGCCCCTTCTTCCTCCAGTCTCCACACCTCTTCCACAGCCTTTATCTCTCCCTTTGCTTCTGTCTGCTCCAGGTTGGGAATTCCTGTCCCTATTTTTTCTCCTCTCTCTGAGGAACAGGCCTCCGCCATCAATCACCATCTGAAGCCAAAGGTATTCACCTCCCACCTCCTTGCACCTACACAAAAAGTTCCTTAGGAAAGACTAAAATGGCGACAGGGATAGAAAATTCCCTGCACTAGTATTCTACGACCAATTAAAGATTTTACTTTTAAGTAATGTCTACACCTAACATAGGCTCAAACTTACAACAACCCCAAGATCAAGAGTTGCACGCTCCACTGACTGAGCCAGCCAGGAGCCCCAAACAATTTTTTTTTAAAAACAGAATATCTAGGATTTACAGAGTAAATCTTGGGCATCCTTTGCAAGAAATTTCTCTTGGCCTTTGTCAGTCTCTAGTAACCCCATTTTAGACATTGATGGCAAGAGCAGTGGGTTGATACTGCCTTGTCACTCAAGGGCTTAAGCATTTTCCAGATAAAAGCTGCCTAATCCTTGTGACATTCCTATCAGTTACCAAGCTCAGTCACACCATTAGATAGTGCAGAAGAGGGACTTGGGGCTTTGCCAGGGGGCAAGATGTAGAACCAAGAAAATATTTTAAACTTTTGTTGCTTTTTCAGTTAGCAGGAAAGACCAAACATTGGGATTTTCCCCCCTTTTCCTGTAAGAGGAGCTTATATATATTATCAATAGTAAACTATTAAAAATACAAATATTACAGTGTCTTTCTTCATAGACAAAGGGTGGAATGAATGTCTGCATAGCAAAGATCAGTGACATTCTTCCTCTTGGATTTGTTTTATGAAAGCTTGTGTTCTGACTCTGCAGAGTCTTCTCCGGCTCTCCTTCCCCAAATCTCCCTAAGTGTTTGCTCCCAGTAGAGATGCTTATCCTGTTCCGTTGGTCACTTAGTGACAGCGTACACAGTTTTAGGCCCTTAATGTTGCCTCCTTCCCAACAGCACCAGATGCCTGACCTTCCTCTCCAAACCAAGGACCATTTCTAGAGGAATGTCAGGCCCCAGCTCAGACTGGGGGATTTGTGCCAGAAGAGGGTAATTGCCGACCCTGTCTTTGAAGTGCCTGTTGGAATGGGGTGTTGGTTCCTTTATGCCCTGGGCCTGGAGCTGCCAGCCAAGTGCTGGTCCTTTAACCTTGGAGGGGAGGCTCCTTCCTGCTCCACCCTAAGCCGTTTTTAAACCCCAAGATTGGAGTGCAAAAGTGCTAGTCATCCTGACTCCCTTCTGGGTGGTCCTGACCAGATTATTGAGCCTCTCTAGAACTTCAGTTCCTCCATCACAAAATAGTGGGGATAATTCTACAGCAGAAAAAAAAATCAGGAAGAATTTTGACAATGGTAAAATGAGCTCATGATGGTTAAGCTATTTCTTGCACCTGCAGTGGTCTCCACGCAGTGCTGAATAAAGACACAATCTGGGGATCTTGAAAAGAAATCCGAGAGAAACCCTTGAAAAATGAGTCCTGACTTGGTCCATGACAATAGCTGTGGCATGAGAAACTGTTTTGCAGTGGGCTTGCATTTTTATCCTGCCATCTGTACACCCGGGCCTGCCTCCAGGGCTATTGAACACAACGCATCAGTGTGCTTTCATTGAAAAGCACTTTGTTAGCAGCTTTTTGGTCTACCTACTCTTGCTTTGAAAATTTTGATTTGGGATAACCCAAGTTCAAATCCACTCCACATTATTGTGGTTCAGTGGCTTCAGGGTGGATTTGTTTTCAAATAAATCACCCCTATTGGTGGGCCCACCGTCCTGCTCTTGCCTCTCTGCCTCCACCTTCAACCCCTCCAGGGGGTGTCTGCAGGTGCTGCAGTGCAAGAAAATGGGCTTGTTCACAAATACTGGGTAGTGTGTGGCGAGGCCCCTGGGACTGAGCTGATGAGGACCAAATAGTAACACAGAAAAAGGGACTGTTTAGTTCTTAGGGGATTTGGCAGAGTCAGAGAGAGCTTTTCCCTAACCAGGGCCATGCCAGCAGTTTCTGTGACAGGCTGGGAATATGACCGGATTTTTTTTTTTCTCCGATTGTACTCCATGTCATGCCAAGCCTGGACACTGCTGGTTTGTATTTGTTTGTTTGAGACTTTGGTCAAGATAGAAATATCCTTTTTTTCCCTGATGGTAAAGATGACACATTGATCATAACAAGTTTCAAGGAATAAGAAATGGACACAGGGAGCACCTGGGTGGCTCGGTTGGGTTAAGCATCTGACTTTGGCTCAGGTCATGATCTCCTGGTTTGTGAGCTCAAGCCCCACTTCGGGTGAGACCTGCTTCTCTCTCTCTCTCCGCCCTGCCCCTCTCTGCCTCTCACTCATTTTTTACCCCTTTCTCTCTTTCTCTCACAAAAAATACACAAAAAAGAAATGGACAAAGTAGAAAGGGCAAGTGCACCAAATGTCATCCTTTTAGCTGATCAGACACAGACACTGCCTCCCCAGGGTTTTTCTATGTAGTGCTCCTTTTATCTGCTTTCAATCTGGGTGACTGAGGATCCTGGAAAGATCTATCTATACATTTGAAAAACTACTACCCAACTCCCCAAACATTAGCCCGTCTTCGGTATTTGCCCATGGTGCCCCCAGCCACCCTCTTGACATCTCTCAGCAGGATGCTCCTTCTCATTGCCTTCTTTCTCCTCTCCTCAGGCTGTGTATAAGATGGCAGATGTGGCCTGCAAATGCCATGGTGTCTCGGGGTCCTGCAGCCTCAAGACGTGCTGGCTGCAGCTGGCTGAGTTCCGCAAGGTGGGGGACCAGCTGAAGGAGAAGTACGACAGCGCGGCTGCCATGCGCATCACCCGCAAAGGCAAGCTGGAGCTGGTCAACACCCGCTTCAACCAGCCCACCCCGGAGGACCTGGTCTACGTGGACCCCAGCCCTGACTACTGTCTGCGCAATGAGACCACGGGCTCCCTGGGCACTCAGGGCCGCCTCTGCAACAAGACTTCGGAGGGCATGGACGGCTGCGAGCTCATGTGCTGTGGCCGCGGCTACGACCAGTTCAAGAGTGTCCAGGTGGAGCGCTGTCACTGCAAGTTCCACTGGTGCTGCTTCGTCAAGTGCAGGAAATGCACCGAGATTGTCGACCAGTACGTGTGCAAATAGCCAGCGAGGGCCCGCTCCTCTGGTCTCGCCTCCGCTCTGCCTCACAAAGTTTATATTATAGAAATCTATATAAATCTATTTTATATTTGTATAAATAAATGGATGGATGATAAATAATTAAAAGAAGAAAATGGAAAGGAAAAGCTTATTTAAGAGATGCTGGAGACCTTTGAGGATTAAACTGTGCCGGTTCTCTACTCCGGGTGGGTGGGGAAAGGGCTTCTCCCCCTCCCTCTGGTGGGGACTCACAGTGGGTAGGGACTCGGGGATATTCACTGTCAGGCCACCATGGCCTTGAGGAGACTCGTGGTGGTTTTAGATGGAGAACATGCTTTTGTCTGGAAGACTGGAGCCTTCGCCAGGTGGACGGCCACCCCATGACCCCCGTCATTAGCCAGGAGTCCCTGTCCAAGGTGGCAGAACTCAGCTCAAACCATCATGTCCTCAGGGTCTTGTCCAGAAAACTGATTGTTTCTGTAAGAGGCCCAGTGCTTGCTTACCCTTTCGTTTATGTGCACCCTTGCAGAATCCACAGTTACAGCAATGAGGACAGGTCCCTTGTCATCTCTGACCACTGACCACAAAGTAGACCCGCACCTCCCCAGATTCCCGGGCCTGTCTTCCCAGCAAGAATTATTCTCCCTCCACAGTTCACTGGCTCCTGCCACCCATTCCCTGCGCCAAGGGGAAAGGGGGTCCCTTGGCCTGACTTGTTAGGAGAGACGTGAACGGAGTATTTGTTCCTGAGCTGCAGAGAGCCAGGAGCGTAACTGGACCAAGCGAACATTGCACTGTGCTCCCGCAGGGAGGGGCAGCTGGGGTGCTGCTGTCACTTCCTCCATCACGGGGGCCCCACCAATGACAGGACGTGCAGCCAGATGAGGCTGAGCTGGCCCGGCACTGTCTTTTCATCTCTGCCCCAGATGTACAGTTTCTCTCTGATATTAAATACCCTTCACTGGAGTTTCTTTCCCTTTCCTTATTTGGATACGCGCTTATGTTTGATGAGTCTCCTTTTATGTTTGATCTGATCCTTAGAACCCTGCTCCACGGTGCACGTATGGAAGAGGGTAAGGACATGAAAACGTCTTAGAGCTCTAGCCTGGTGGTTGGAGACAGAATAGTATGAAAATTAAGTAAGGTTATGCATTTAAGCACTCTCCCCAAGGGCTACCCCAAAGTTAAATAAGTTAACTCGTAAATGATAGCTCTTACTGTTCTGAAAAAAATATCACTATTATGAACAAAAGAATTCAGAGATTTCAGTTTAAACCTCATGTCTACCTTCCTTCTTCTTCCATTTTATAGCCCACCCAGTTATCCCTGGCTTGTTCACTGGGTCCTTGGTAAAGCACAGGTGATGGGGATGCTCTCTGCAGCATTCTCTATTTTTCGATCTCCTGTCTTGGACTCCAGTGAAGCCAGGAGAGAGAGGGAGACAGAGTTCAGGGATGATCCACAAAGGGAGATGTTATGTTCTAGAATGAGAAGTGGTAATTACGGGGAGACACGTTGATCCAGGTGCACCGGAGTGATCAGTCTGCAGGTGACCCAGTAAGTAACCACATAAAGACACCAGTTTTATTCTAGAAAAGTTTGCATCTGGGGAAATAATGGAATTAAGGCGTTAACTTGGGTTATAATGAACAAATTATATTGCAAAACAGTGTAAAAGAGAGTCTGTCTGAGGGTATTCATGGCCATGTATACTACTTGTATCTTTAGTGCCTAAAGAAGAACCTTCTGACTCAACATCAAAGAACACCAGACCTAGGGTTATTTCACTCGTAACTGCTCCTCACACAGTTACTCAGATTGCTTTGGTTGACATTTTCAAGATGAGTAGTCCATTAAAGAAAGTGTTGTAACTCCTGGAGAGTTCCCTTATGTCAGGTGCCCAAAGTGTTTAAGAGCTGAAATCCAGTTCATCTTTAGAAACTTAAGGAAATTAATTGAGTGACTGGTCCACAAAAAATGACATTCACGTTCATGATAAGGAGATGGATGTTAAATGCATCCCCATGTAGAGTCATGGCAAGGGGAGTGAGTAAACATTAAATGTTTTCTTTAGAAAGCAAGTCATATGTTCCAATACCAATGTGATTGTTGCAGCCGATGACACAAGGTTAGGAAAGATTTAACCTTCAAAATAGATTGAGATGAAGTTATAGTTACATGCTTGTTAAATCTTGGTGAATTGGCAGTTGTCTGTGATATGACCAGTAATGCTGTAGGAATGTGGCTGGAAAATACCAACCTAAGAAAATGAGATTCTGCTCAGAACCACACAATGTTAGAGCAGGAACAGAAGGTGGTGCTCAGATCTCCTGCTCCTGGGTTTCCAGATCAGGACCTCCAAATCTGGAATAGGTCCCAAAGTCTAGTGTGCTGTAAAAATACAGAGTCCTGGGCCTCCTGCATCAGAGATTTTTATTCAGTTGGTCTGGAGTACAGCCAGGACAATTGTCTGAACCTGTAACAAGACCCCAAAGAGATCCTCTGCTGGTGGTCCAGACACTACACTGGACCTATGGTCAGTAAAAGCAAGCCTAACATCCACAGGGAGACAGGTGTCCAGGTCCTCTCAGCAACCCTGTGCAGGATTATTTCCTAGTCTCTGAAATTATTGTTAACTTAGAGTCTAACTGAAAGAGCACTTCATTGGATGTAACGTCTGGACCAAGCAGTGTTAACCATCTCAGGGATCCTTTTTATTGAGAGGGGAAAGAACATTCTGGCACAGAGCAGAACCAATTTGCCCTGGGATGTTCTAC
This sequence comes from Cryptoprocta ferox, assembly GCA_028646485.1. Taxonomy (NCBI): domain Eukaryota; kingdom Metazoa; phylum Chordata; class Mammalia; order Carnivora; family Eupleridae; genus Cryptoprocta; species Cryptoprocta ferox. The sequence goes on from CM053571.1 coordinate 98,721,615, forward strand.
CTCCCTCTTCTGCCTAGGACTGATCAGGGGAAGCCTACAGATCTATTACAAATATAGTACGGTCATATTTCTTTACCCGTTTGTCTGCATATATTCATCTTGTCTTCAAGATAGATTTAGGAGAAAGGTATGTCTGACTGCCTCCACTTAAAAGTAGATAGGAGAGTAGGAAGGCAGTCACAACCAGGGTTAAGATGAGATTGGGCCTCCATTCATAAAAGCGTCCTGATGAATGTCTCTCAAGAACTTGGATTTGAAATCCTAATTTGGAGAACTCAGTTAGTGGTCATCTGCTCTCTATCCTTTGAGGTCAGAAACAAAACTTGCTACTTGTATTAAAACCCCAAGTTGGTTATTGCTTCCGAAATTCTGCCCTGCTCACTGTCTTATTTAAGCTTTGTCATCCACTGGAGTTCTAGGAGCTAGCAAGACATCTGTGGTTGAGAATTGCTTCACGAGATACAGATCTCACAGCTGCAGTAGCTTATCAAAAAAGAAATCATTTCTTGGGCAGAGAGCCACACGATCCAGAGAAGGTGGAAGAAAATAGTCATTTCCATCTTAAAACAGGCTCTGACGCATAGCCAGACCCCACTGTCACTGGTCACACGTATTTCGGGAGAACTTCAGTGTGTGTGTGTGTGTGTGTGTGTGTGTGTGTCTGTGGGTGTGTGTGGGCATGTGCATTCGTGCTCATGGACACCCATGCACGCAGGAACGAATGTTTTTCGTTAATTTGGGAGGAGAGATGGGAAGGCACTTGAGGGAAGGAAGCTGTAAAAAAAAAGGTAAAAATAACTGTCATTTCTTCTGGCTGAGATGCTTCAGGATGTGGCTTGTACTTCTTTATTGGAAATCCTTGCACTCTGGTGGGCTAGTGATGACAAACTTCCTATCTCTAGAAGGGATTGGGAAACTGAGAAGGGCCACCAGAGACGTGCTTGCTAACTATTCTCCTTAGTCCTTTATAATGAAGGAATTCCTGCACTGTATTTATACCAAAACAATAAGTAAAGGTGGCTTTTGTTCCTGGTTTTACATAAGAACTATGGGTAATTCGCCCATAAGTAGGGAGATATGAGGGTCAGACAAGCAACTGGGAAGACTGAGCTTCCCCACAGTTAATTTTCTAGATTGTTTGAGAGTTTGGGCATTCATCCTGTAGATTATCCACATTCTTTGCTCTCTCCCTCCTGCTGCCTGCCTTTTGGTCTTCAATCTGTTCATTTGCAACTCTACCAGAGGCAGCAGCAGAAGATAGAACCAAATCAGTTCATTTAGGTCTCCTAAGTAGTTTTGATAAATAACTGAGTGGGAAAAGGAGTGGCTACAATTACATTTAAAAATTATCTGTGAATTTAATGTGTCACTTATGTGTATTATCTGCTGCTCCCCATGATAACTGAAAATAGCCTGAAGCTGTCCACAGCCAAAGCAGGTAGGAAATCACAGTATCACAATCAAGAGAGTTTGCCTAAGTGTGGGGCCTATCAGCAAAGCATGGCAAAGGGCCTAAGACGTAAAAGAAAAGACATTATAGAAAGGGTGAACCTTTTTAATCCAATTTTATTGTAAAGCCAAAAGAAATGGATATTGTTTTAACTATCCTGGCCCTCCAGTACATTTTCTAAGATGCCAAGCATGTGCTCTGTCTGTTGGGTCAATCAATCCTTTGGCTGGAACTGGATTTGAAGTTTATATCTTCTCTCATATACTTAAGCCATTTCCAGAGACTGTTTTAGTGGAAGGGAAGTTCCATGAAGGAAGGATTTTTAAAAATCTCTCTTGCTTCCAGCTATGTCTCCCAGAACTCTAAAAAGTGCCTAGCACAGAGAAATATTCAGTAAATATTTGCTGAATGAATGAATGAAAGAGGATTCTTACTGAACAGATGAGGAGATTAACTGCCCAGGCCACTGTGTACTTTGTGCTCTCAAAGTTGTAAGCAGCAGAAATCAACTTGAATCAGCTTAAAGGGAGGGAGGGAGTATAAGGGTTAGAAGAGTCTCATTGACTCCTGGGTCTTTGGGGGGCTGAAGGAAGACACCTCTGGCTCTCTCTCCCTCCTCCTCCCTCTTCTCTGTAGTTGGCACTCCACTGTGCCTATGCACACCAGCTTCCTCTGCTCCTCACAGGGGATGTGGCAGCCAACAGCATCTGAGTTAACAAGCTCCAGCCATGGGAAGCAACTCTGAATCTCTCCTGAACCTTGTGCCAAACAAATCCCTGGGCCAGGGCTCTCCCCACCATCCCGTGACCTTACAGTGGTTCAGGTCAATTAAGTGGATGGGGTTTATGAATTCATCCAAGGGGCACCTGGGTGGCTCAGTCAGTTAGCATTAGACTCTTGATTTCAGCTCAGGCCATGATCTCACAGTTTGTGGGTTTCAGCCCCGTATCAGGCTCTGCACTGGCAGAGCAGAGCCTGCTTGGGATTCTCTCTCTCTCTTTCTCTCTGCACCTCCCCTGCTCTCTCTCTCTCTCTCTCAAAATAAATAATTTTTTTAATTAAAAAAAAAAAAGGAATTCATCCAAGCAGGAGAAGCCATTCCTTCCTTCATCAATTTACCTGATATTGGTTAGATCAGACAACATGTATAATCTAGTTTGTTGTGCATGGAAATACCTAGGTGTTTGTTTGTTTGTTTGTTTGTTTTTCTGAAATAATCTAAGCAATTTGCCGTGGAAGTGCTCATGAAGAGTCTTTTATCTGTGGAAACGGAACAAGTCCTGAGACTCTTCTCAAAGAGGTAAAAACCTGAGCCCTGAGCCCAACAGTGTGAAGAGAAAGGCTCCTGTTTCCTAAATCACTGCAGGAATGAGATGGATACCCATTGATGCATCTGACAGAATTGAAGGGATGAAGAAGTTAAGAATCAGATGACTAGATGAGACTCCATGACAACCCTTGGTGGACATTCCATCCCACAGATGTAGCATTTTTTTTAATACTGAGCTCTATTTGAAGAGCCAGTCATTCCTGTTAATGATTTAAAGATATCTTCCTTTTGATGGTGTAACTACAATGTCAAATGCTTCCTTCATACTTTCCCCTGTTCTTTGAAGTCTAAGTATACACTGAAAAGAATACGTAAGAGATTAAAAAAAAAAAAAAAAGAATACATATGAGAGATAAGGATTACAAGATTTTTCTGGATATCTTCCATTCCTCCTAAGGAAAGACACAGCAAACATCTCAAACTTTACACATGCCCTGTGCCTAGCCTTCTTTTGTCCTTTTTGCTTTGAGAGCACGAGCCATCCAGCCTTCAAATCTTAAGCTGTGGACAGGGAGGACCCATTTGTAAGGTAGGAAGCAATTCCTCTCACACTTGCAAGGTGCTATGCTTCCTTCCTCATTTTACGTTCTGACTGACAGATCTAATGGCTCATCCACTGGCGCCGAGAGACTGTAGGCTCAAGCCGCTCCCGCTGTGCGCTGGGCTGTGCTTCTGTCTGGCCACACAGGGTCGCTGTTTTATCAGTTCTAGCCAGACGTCTGCATGGCTCACACCTTAGTTCAACAGTGGGGCAGTGGGGTCCTGGTGAATTGATGGCAGAAACAGAATCCGAACATCAAAGGAAATCTGAGTTTTAGACATTTGTTTGTTTGTTTGTTTGGACCAATTTGGGAAGTGTTAGGTGTTATTCTACTTATTTTTAAAGAATGAGTGTGGAAAGTAGCACAAAGAAACCAGGAGATTAAAAAATCAAGCAACCAGGGTGCCTGGGTGGCTCCGTTGGTTGAATGTCCACCTTTTGGTTTTGGCTTAGGTCATGATTGCAGGGTGGTGGGATTAAGCCCCATGTTGGGCTCTGTGCTGAGCCTGTAGCTGCTTGGGATTCTCTCTCTCTCTCCTTCTGCCACTCTTCCCTACTCATAAAAAAATAAAAAATCAAGCAACCATTGGGGAAGGGGGAAGGAAACCATGAGGACAGTGCCTAGTCCTGCTTGGCTGGACTTGAGTGATGACAATGGAGTGCAGGTCAGGAAAGTGGCTGCATACTGGGCATGTGTTTAGCCAAGGTTTATTTCTTGCTCCTAAGTAGTTTCCATGCTGCAAAATACTTTGCATGCTTTGCTTGAAGGTTATCATTATAGACATGGGGAATAATATAGCTACCAATTATCTAGTGCTTACTGTATACCAGCTGCTTTACATATATTACACATAATTCTCTCACTACCTCTGTAAGCTAGGCATTATTATCCACATGTGACAGGTGGCAAAACTAAGACTCAGAGAGGCTAAGTAATATCCTTTGACTCACACAGCTAATAATTGATGCTGACACCGGAGCTCTTTCTGGTTCCTCAGTGGATTTCTGAGTAATTACAGCATCTAGTCACCTGAAATAAGAGGTGCCTATTTCCTTCTAAGTCTCAAGGTGTATACAGTAATCTTCCCCATCTAGCCAGCATGAATTTTGAATGAGAAGAGTGACTAAGGAAATTTCTTTTGATGGGGCACATGGCAGAGGGAACTTGGTGATCTCAAATCTAAAGTCAAAGGACAGGGGCGCCTGGCTGGGTCAGTTGGTAGAGCATGCAACTCTTGATCTCTTTTGATCTCCGGGTTGTGAGTTTGAGCCCCATGTTGGGTACAGAGATTATTTAAAAATAAAATCTCTAAAAAAATTGAAAAGATAAAGTAAAAGGACAACGCATACAGAGCCAATGACAGAAAATCAGGCACAAAATGACCAGAGTATATTGATGTACATGTTGAAGCAAAGAGAGAGCTGTGTATTGCTGAACTTGGGGAGTTACATGTCTAGGATGGTGCAACCAACTAGGTAACTCACAGTATGAATTCCAGAGCTGCCTCGTGGTGGGGTCGTTGTACATGAGAGAACCGCCTTTTTTTTTTTTTTTTTAAGTAAGCTCCACCTCCAATATAGGGCTTCAACTCACAACCCTGATGTAGAGTCATGTGTTGTACAGACTGAGCCAGCCAGGAGCCCCGGCTTTTTTTCTCTGCAAATCTTAATTTGTTCTGGCAATGTAACTAACACAGCATTAGGACTTAAGCCCTCAGGCTAGGTGAGACATTGTGGCCCTTGAGAAAGCACCAAGCTGGCAGGAGGCGGGAAGATGGACTCTTGGTGGAAAAGGGATGGGCCACATAGATGAACAATGGGTAGGTTTCAGGTGTCAAGTCCAAGTGCTAAGAGGGAGAGGATGAACTGTCCCAGCCTTAACGTGGAGCTTTAAAAGAAAAAATACCCTTCCTCTCAATTTTTAAGGAGAGATCTGAGTGGAAGGGGGCAAGTCCATTGCTTGCCTTTCTATGGACCTACAGGGTCTGCGAACAGAGGAAAGAAGGGGGATGGACTGGTGGGAGAGCAGGAATGGGAAGGGGAGTCACACAGTTCCCTGGTTGATGAGTCAATCCCTGGGCTTGGCATTTACCCCCCAAGTCCAGAGCAGCATCACTTCCTTCTGAGAAGATGGCCTGAACTCGCAAGACTGGGCACATGAGCTTTCCGGCCTTCCCCAGAATCCTTGGTCTGGGATTCCCTTGTGTCTCAAAAGCCTTGGAACAGTAAAGTCTCTCTCCAGGAATTTCCTTTCTAGTCAATAAGCAGCCAAGTGTCCTGGCAGAAACATCCTTTCCCTACCAGCAGGGTGGAAATCTGGCCAGCCCTCAGGAAAGGGCCCCGGAGGCCATTCTCTACTGTGCTGCTTCCCCCGAATTTACCCAAAGGAAAACTCTCTTTCCATTGCCTCTCCCAGGTATTAAGAGTCTGAGGTTTTGAATAATAGTGGTGTTTACAATTCACAAGTGCTCTGAAAATGTCTGATGGCAAAGAGACAAAACTATGAACTGAGCTTCTGAACTTCCGTTCCCCATGTGCTCTTCCAGCTGTCCAGTCTCCACGCCAGGACTTAACCCTTTATCACAGAGAAGTAATTTGTATCGCAAGAAAAAAGGAGACAACCTGAAATACTTTTGAATTACGTGACATATTGAGCCATTCGAAAGGCCCGTCTCCAAACCCAGTATAGCCTTGGCCCTTGACTAGACCAGTCAAGGTATGGAGGCTGCGTGCCACACAATGGGGTCAGACGCACTGTGGGGACAGAGGGCAGGACACGGAGGTGGGTGTTTTGATGCCAAGTAAGAATGTGGAGCTCTTCTCGCTCACACTTGCCAGGTGTGCCCAAGGGAGTGGCTCACTAGGCCTTGTGGGCTCAGAGCAAGGGTGGGGTTGTGCTGTGAAGTGAACAGCTCTTGGGGCTCTCCATGCTCCAGTTGCTCGGAGAGAAAGGAGCTCTGGTCAAAGCAAGATGGGGGTTAGTGTCACAAGAGAGGAAGCTTGAAACGACATTGAGCAGAGGTTGGATTGCAGCTGGTTATTTTGAGTTCAGTCTGAAGCAATGCTGTCTCTATCTAGTGTGTGGAAATGGTGACATGAGCAGTTATGTTCCCCTTTCGGTGGTGTTGGTAAGGAGGGAGTTCATTGCTTGCTAGGCACTGGTTCCTCATTGCTCGCCCTCATCTGGCTGAATTGAAAACTCGGGACTCTCAGGACCCCAACCTGGAGATGTTGCTGAGTGTATCTGGGGTGGGGCCTTGGCACCTGTGTGTTAAAAAGATACCCTGGGTGATTTTGCTCAGCAGCAAGATTTGGGAATTGCTGATAGGTTACCAGATCTGACTGCACCAAGTGTTCCATGCAGTAAGACTGGCTATTGGCAGGAACAGGTGGGCTTAGAAGAAGTGTGACCCAAGTCCCAGGGTGTTAGAGGTCTGAGGATGGGAATCCAGAGTCAATCATCAATGTCTACACACTCAAGAGTCAACTGGGAGGGGCACCTGGGTGGCTCAGGCAGTTAAGCATCGGAGTCTTGATTTTGGCTCAGGTCATGATCTCATGGTTCCTGAGTTAGAGCCCCGCATCAGGCTCCACACTTATAGTACCAAGCCTGCTTGGGATTCTCTGTCTCTCCCTCTCTCTCTCTCTCTGCCCTTCCTGCACACGTGCGCACACACACTCTCTCTCTCAAAAATAAACTTAAAAAAAAAGAAGAATTCTTCTCTAAATTTGACAAACCTTAAAAAAAAAAAAAAAAGGATGAACTGGGAGGGAGACTGGTAAACTGTCCTGTATTAGAACTTCCCAAGAGACTAAGGGCAGTACAGTCTGTCCCCATATCCTCCTACATAAGATGATGTGTGAAAGTAACCTCCTGAACCCGTTTCTAATCTCTCCTGTGGCTAGTTGGCTCCTCTCATTTTGGAGAGGTGCACAAGACCCAGCATGCACCAAGCAGTATTGCACTCAGATTGTACAAGGATACGCGGCTTGTGTGCAGATCCGGGCAGACCTGAGAGATAAGAGCTCAAGAGGAGCCTCTGAAAGTTGCGGGTTCCCACGCTGGCCAGAGCAGGGCAAAGCCAGTGACTGAACAGTTGCACACACTGACTGGCTCTGCCCCAGGGCCAACTGGCAGAAGCCGACTGGGGCTTCGTGTTCTCTAAGCAAAGTCCCCACGGAGCATCTCTGTTTCAGCATCAGCAGTCCTGAATTTGAGTTTGGCACCAAATTAAGAACTCACCCCAATAAAAACTTGGTTAACCTGTAAAGTCAGTATGAACTTTTGATAGGCATGAAGACACGGGCTTTTAGTCCCAGGGCCAGAGACCAGAATTCTCATCAGGTCTGTTGTCAATTTGTGTAAGAACCTTGGACAAAACATCAGGCTTCCATGCGTTAGCTTGCTTATCAGCTCCTGGCCAGCTCTACCCACCACTCAGGGGTTTTGTAAGGCTTAGCTGCCACAGGAGATGAGGAAGTAATATTGAAAATGTACACAATCCATTCTTGTGTTGGTTATTTCAGTTGTGCTGTGGACTGTTGTGAACTGACCCAATCCCCACAGGCTAGTTCCCAGTTTCTAAGCTTCTATTGTGTTTTCCCAACAAAGTAGTAAAAAATACTTTTTCTGCCAAACAAAAAGAACCAAGGTGGATATAAAGGGTATCTTTCTAACCAGACAGAGGCTATTTGTCACCAGGACAGGTAACTGAGAATTATAGATTTCATTCCCTAGAGAAAGTTAAGAAAATAAGATACAGTTAGATGTTTGGGAGAATTTAGGAGAGTCTGAGGACAGGAAGAAAACCAGACACACTCCGGAGACTCAGTTCAGCTACTCAACTCTGTGAGTCCTGCCTCCCTGAGGGAATTAACCAACCTCTAAAAAAACATTAGCAAGGGCACAGATAGATCTAGTGCAGATAGTTGGCTTCCCAAGCAACTAGCTAAGTGATCTCATTCAGTTTCCCTGGCAATAAAAGAGGGAGAATAATATCTTTACCTCAAGTAAGATAATGGATGTGAAAACCTTTTGTGAAACACAATCCTTTGAAAGACTGAGATATTGGTATAGATACATTGAGACTGTATTGCAAAAGCAAAGAAAAAGCATGATTTTAAGAAAGTACAAAAAGCAAAAGCAAAGAAAGCGTGATTTTTAAAAAGTACAGGGGTGCCTGGGTGGCTCAGTTGGTTAAGTGTCCAACTTTGGCTCAGGTCATGATCTCACAGTTCAGGGGTTCGGGCCCCACATCGGGCTCTGTGCTGACAGCTCTGGAGCCTGGAGCCTGCTTTGGATTCTGTGTCTCCCTCTCTCTCTCCCCCACTCATGCTCTGTCTATGTCTCTGTTTCAGAAATAAACATTTAAAAAATTTTTTTTAAAAAGTAAGGATTGTGACACATAAGATCTTGGGAATCATCTCGTGACTGAGACCAATTGCATCTGTAAGGAATCTCACCTGGATTTCTTTGGTCTTTTGTATACCTGGAAATCCACCGTTCTTTCCTATGTCAACCTTGGTCTTTACTGAGAGGGTCACTAACTGAAAAATAAGTGAACATTTATATGATAGAATTTCAAAAGGATGAAAATTAAAAATTAAGTAGAAATCCTACTCTTCTTCAAAAAAGAGCCATTTGTTATATCTCCAGTCTGTTTCTGGGGTACAAAGACCTTAGGAAACTTCAAAAGGACCAAGAAACCTGGACTAGAAGCAGAAGGAAAGTAGGGTTATCCTTGGGGCCCTCAGAAGATGTGGATGGGGAGCCAGATGCTTAAAAGAATTCTGGAATTTACTCTGCCATCCTCTGGGTCTGGCCAGACAGTTCATGGCTCTTTCTCTTCTGTGGCTTCCTCCCTAGCCATGGCAGTCACACAGAGGGCTGAGAATCGGGGAAGTCCCCCCACCACCCAGGAAAGTTCTCTGATGAGGGAAGAAGATTCCCAGGATCTCAGGTTGGACATTGGAAGGCATTTTCTGAGGGATACATGTTTACCCAGGGTGGGGTTTGTATTAGCCTTATACAAGCGATGATTTCAAGGACACAGGAAATTCTCTTGGGCTGTTCTGAATAATAAAGATTACACATTCCCTTGTTTATCTAGGGGAAATGCCTCCCAATTCCAAACATTTGACTTACAAATTCCCTTTCTGAGAACAATGCCCTTTCATGAGTTGGGGACATTCTGTACAAACAATGGCTGTCAGCTGTCACAGTTCTCAGGACAGGGGGTAGGGTGTCACCCCTACAGAGTGGGGTGTGCTTAGAAACTCGACTCCCAGTGTTTGTTAGAGACACATAAGCATACAGGAGGTGACTGGTCCAAACCTGTCCAGAGGAACATGCCCTGTGCATGTGACAGTCACAGGTCCTAACAGTATGTCGCCTAACCTTTACTCTGAGCTGAAGAATATTGGGTAACTGTGACCTCCACTGAGGTCATAGTAACACACTTTCAGATATTATCCAGAGCAACAATGTTAAGAAAAAATTAACTTTAAGTTAAGTTACTTAACTTAAAAAATTAAGTAGCACACTTATCATTTTTCTTGCTTATCTTTTGTTTTTCTTAAGATTTTATTTTTAAATAATCTCTACACCCAGCGTGGGGCTTGAACTCACAACCCCAAGGTGGAGAGTAGCATGTTCTACCAACTAAGCCAACCAGGCACCCCTCGCCTGTCTGTCTTTTGACAATACAGGAATAGAGAAAATGTTTGGAAATCAGACCACTGAGGTTGTCTTTGTTTTTTGGGGTTCTTCTTTCTTCCTTTCTTTCTTTTTTTTGCATTTCATGTAGAGAGTTTTATTTATTTCTATTTCAGCTTTTTAAAAAATATCATTGACCTAAGTACTGTACAAGTTTAAGGTGTACAGCATAATGGCCTGACTTACCTATATTGTAGAATAATTGCCACAGTAGTTTTGTTAACACTCATCAGCTTGGATAGATACAAAAAAAAAAAAAAAAAAGAAAGAAAGAAAGAAAGAAAGAAAGAAAGAAATGCTCTTTTCCTCATAATGAGAATTTTTGGATCTACCCTCATAAAAACTTTCAGATGTACTACATAAAGCAGTGTTAACCAAAGTCATCGTGCTGTCATTACGTCCCCAGGGCTCATTTATAGAACCTGGGTTTCTACCAAACCCCAATTTGTAGGTAGAGTTCTAAGCAGACATAGATTAAGATTTTGTGGAGTTTAAAAGCTATACAATGGAGGTGGGGGAGACAATGAAAAATTATGAATACCAAATTATGAATAGCAAGAAAGACATCCTGAAGCTTATACTTCACTTTATGGAAAAGCCAACTCTAGTTCTAGGGAAAGCATCCAGAAGATTCCATGAAAATCTTTCAGAGCCTGAAATTGCTTTTTGTAAAACATTCTCACTCCTTCATGCCTTAACTGAATTCTGGATTTTCCCTGACAATGTCTTCTAGTTGAAAAATTCACCAGGGTGGTGCTTGGGTGGCTCAGGGGTTAGGCATCTGACTTCAGCTCAGGTTGTGACCTCACAGTTCGTGAGTTTGAGTCCCACATGGGGTGAGCTCCAGCCCAGCTTTGGGGAGCCCCACTTCTCTCTCTGTCTTTGTCTCTTTCTCTCCCCCTTCTGGGATTCTCTCTCTCTCTTTGCCCCTCGCTCAATCTCCCCCTTCCCCCCCCAAAAAAAAAGAAAGGAAGAAAGAAAAAACTCTCTACGGTAAACTCTCTAGGTTCCTTCTCCCATGCCCCCATGCTATGGGGCTTGTGGAGGGGGAGGTGTTCCCTGCACACCCCACAGTTACAGAGCTTGCCAGCAAAGCCTCCAGTCAGACCTTCCCCTCTCCGCCCCTGGGGGTTCCTCTGGGAAGGCAGTGGGATTGGGGCACATGGCTACCCCTTCCTCCCAGCCCGTCTCCTGACAGCAAGCTGGGCCACAGCGGTGGGACCTGTCCCCTCATTTTTGGATTATCTGGCAGGTTCAAAACCTAGATCCACTTTCCAGTTCCTGAGCCCCAGCCTCTTCCCGACCTCACCCTCAGGGCTTCCAAACGTGCCCTGTGCTCTCATTACTACACTTCCGGGTGTCTGTCTTCTCCTGCCCTCGTGTTCTTCTCTCAGGACCCGGCCCTCCCATGCAACGCCCCACCCCACTGGCGCCTTCAGGTTCCAGCGTCCACCTTGTCGTGGAGCAGCAGGGCTGAGCCGATGGCCTCCAGCCACTGAGGAAATACACTTCACTTTCTATCCCACCGGGGCGGGGGGGGGGGGGGGGAAGGGCGTTCTCAGATCCGATTCCTGACCCCCGCAGGGTAGGAAGGATCTTTTGCATCTATATACAAACAGCTTTCAAATATTTAAAGTGCTTCCCGGGGCATGACCTTGAATAGTTCCCTCCTCACCTTGACCTCCCACTGTCTGATTTCTCTGTTCGTTTCTCTCGCAGCAGTTTGCTCAAGAAAAACCAGAGAGCTGGGCCCCTCGCCCTCAGAGAGACTCCTGCGGCTCCACCTCTCTGCTCCTCAGCTCTGCCCCTCTCCCCTCTTGGGTCTCTCACCCCACCCCGCCGGTGTCCCCGTCTTCTGCGCTGACGCTGCTCCGCCCTGGCTCTGAGACTGGGGGCGTCACGAATTCCTGTCATTTCTACCCCCCCTCCAGAATTGTCCGTTAACTTCACTCTTCCTCCCCGACAGCCTTCACTGTGGAGAAGAGAGTATTCGAGGATGTTCCCAGGGGGATTTTGTTCATACCTCCACGAGACACCCCTCCCCGCCCCCCGCGGTCATATACAGTGAGGTGTCTGCCTATCTTGAGGCTACAGTTGGGACCTGCTAATAGCCCCTGTTCCAGTGAGGGATCGGCTACTGGAAGGAAGTGTATTTAGTGATTTCGTTATGTTATATCTGTTAGATTGTACGCTTGCTGAAGACGGTACCTGGATCTGTCGGATCCAGCACAGGTTTACCGCCGGATTGCCAGTACCGGGCACACGTGACTCACACATGTTAAACGCTCAGTAAACCTTTGTGGAAGGGAGGGAGGGAAGGAAAGGAGGAGGGAAGTTGCTTAGGGGTAAATATTTCTAGGTAGGATGCAGCAGTGCTAAGGGCTATTAGAAGGTAAGAAGCCCTATGGAAGGCAAGAAGGATGAGGGAATACACCACTCAGTCCAGAACAACTAATGATCTTTTTTTTTTTCAGTCTTATTTTTTAATACCCAATGCTTTTTAAAAAAAAATTTTTTAACGTTTATTTATTTTTGAAAGAGAGAGAGAGACACAGAGTGTGAGCGGGGGACAGTCAGAGAGGGAGACACAGATTCAGAAGCAGGCTCCAGGCTCTGAGCTGTCAGCACAGAGCCCGACGCGGGGCACGAACCCACGAATTGTGAGATTATGACCTGAGCTGAAGTCGGCTGCTTAACTGACTGAGCCACCCAGGCACCCCTCCCAATGCTTAAATAATGATATTTTGTGCAGCCCTTTGTATTTGAGGTAGAAGAGATATGGAAAGAGTAAAGGAAATAGCTGTAAAGCTACAAACTAGGGAAGAAAGATTTAATGAAAAAATGAAAAGGATGTGTGTGTGTGTGTTGTGTGTGTGTGTGTGTGAAACCTTCAAAGAATACACAAAAGCAAATTCCCAGTTGCGCACTCACCTGTACGTCTGTATTTATCTTTATAGCTTTCTCTAGGAATTGGAAATGTGCGTTTGCCTTGATAACCATATTCCAATTCCAGTCAACACCATAAAGTTCATTCTCATTTTCTCTGACAGTGAGAAACTGGCTCCAATGAGAAGTATTTTAAGGAGCTGAAAAGAATAAAAAAGAAGCAAGAGGTCACCATGATCCTAGTTCCCGTGTCAGCCTTCCTGTAATGCCTGCAAGGGTGTAGGTCAGACTAGGGCAGAGGCCATCTAAACAGACCAGCTTGGCTGTGGGTGCACCCCCAGACTGTAAGAAGTCCCAGAAGTGTCAGTGCTTCAGACTGATTTAGGACACTCTATAAATGCACACCAGGGCAAAGTTGAGCCAAAGGCAACTGGTGCCCCTGTGATTATGTCAAACCTCCAGGGTTTACTCAGCTTAACTTTGGGTGACTTCCCGCTGTTGATCTAACTCTAGATCCAGAAATATGAGGTGAGCTTTTGGTTAGACTGATATCAGATTAAGTTTGGTATTTGGAGAAAATGGGAAGGTAAGAGAGACAGAGAAGGAAGAGAAAGCAATAAATGTATCATCACTTTAAAGCAGTCATAAAGATTGATAAAGTTTACTGCATACAAATTAAAATTTCCATGTGGCAAAAATAGCAAAAGCAAGTCAAAACACAAACAATAAACTGGGAAAATATGCGTAGTGTATATCATGACAAAAAGCTAATTTTCATTTGTATGTGGAAAGTACACTTAAAAGTCAATAAGACCATCAACCCAAAAGAAAAATGGGCAAAGGACCTTAAAAAAAATCATAAAAGAAGAAATACACTTGCCTTTCAAACCATGAATTGATCAACCTCATTCTTAAAAATGTTTATTATTTATTTTTAAGAGAGAGAGAGACCAAGAGCATGAATTGGAGAGCGGCAGAGAGGCGGCGGGGGTGGGTGGGTGGGGAGACAGAGAATCTCAAGCAGGCTCCGTGCCAGCAGCACCAGCGCAGAGCCTGAAGCGGGGGCTTGAACCATCAGGAACTGTGAGATCATGACCTGCGCTGAAGTCAAGAGTTGAACGCTTAACTGACTGAGCCACCCAGGCACTCCTGATCAACCTCATTTTTAACAAAAGAAATGTAAATTCAAATTATAAGAGATGTAATTTTTCACTTAATAGCGGAGTAAAGATGAACAATTTTTGGATAAATCACTGTGCGAGAAAGGATGTGGAGAAACAGGTACTCCATGCATTGTTAGTTGGAGTAAAAATTGGTACCGCTACTTTGGAACAATCTATCAAAATAAAAATGCACATATCCTTTGATCCAGTGAGCCCACCTCTACAGAATTATCCTAAACATAAGTGTATACTAAGATATATGCACAAAAAAACTTCTTACATCATTATTTGGGGAGGAAAAGTCTGAAAGAATCTAAATGACTATCAATAGAAGGAATGAATATTAAACATGGTTATTATGTAAATTGAAAAATACACAAAATGGTTCATGGGGATATATAAGTGCGCATGTGAAAATATACAAGCTTACTGAAAGGCTATAACAAATTCATGATAGTACTGGATAGCAGGAGCGGGGACAGGACTGACTGTGCAGATCATAGAATTTTTTTTTTTTTTTTTTTTTGGTCTTAGACTGTTGCAACTCTGTAACATTTTACCTCATTTATGTAAGAAAAAAACCCAGCTATGACTAAGCATTCTCATTAGCTCTGAAACTTTGTATACTGCACTCTTACTTTTCTGTATTTTTCCAGAAGGCATGATACAGATCAGTGGGTATAAGGTGATATCTTTTGTGTGAAAAAAGGCACCTGTGTGCTTGGTTACATGGAACTGTCTCTGGAAAGGTGACAGTGGTTGATCGCCGGCAAGGGGAACAAGGAAGTGGGTCAGGGGTGGGAGGGAGATTTGTTTTTCATTGCGCATTCCGACTCTATATATTTAACCATGTGAATGTGTTACTTAATAATCATAAAGAGCAAATAAAAAGCATGTGTTAAGAGCCAGCTGTGCTTAGAGGGCAAGATAAGCGTCGCCTGCCCTCTAGATCTGGAGCTACCTCGGCTTTACCAAGAGAAGAAAGGGCTTCTTTTGCCTGAGGGGAGAGAGAAGGGGAGAGTGTGGGGTGCACACCCTCAACCCCCTGCAGGAGCCCTGCAGCAGGGAGCAGCTATTACCACACCAGTTATGTAGTGTACAGCAGGAAAAAACACTGAAAAATGTCCAGTATGGCAAAGACAAGTATATTTTAGGGGGTGAGAAAGAAGCTCCGTGGCCAGACAAGCTTTCATATGGTTATTCTGTTTTCAGGTCAGAGTCCTCAGAAAACAAAAACAAACAGTCCAATCAATGGAAAACAAAATATAAAACTCTAAGGACAAACATGGATGAACCTTGAAGACATTATGCTAAACAGACGAGTCACGAAAGGACAGATACTGTGTGGTTCCACTTCTATGAGGGACCTGCGTAGAAGTGGTCCTACGTGTAGGAGTGGCCCTACATGATTAGGAGAGACAGAGAGTAGACTGCGGGCTGCCAGGGATGGGGTGGGGGTAGGGGATGGGGAATTCGTATTTAACGGGAACCGAGATTCAGTTGGAGATGAAAAAGTTCTGGAAATGAATGGTGGTGATGGAGTCACTGTACTGTGAATGTACTTACTGCACTGAACTGTATGCTTAAAAATAATTAAAATGATAAATCTTACATGATGTACATTTTACCACAGTTAAAAAAAAAAAGTTGCCTACCAAGCTGACAGTCCTGACAAGCCTAAGACCTTTAACTAGTCATTTAAGGGTGCAATGCCGGGCACCTGGGTAGCTCCTTGGTGGTTAAGCGTCCGACTTCAGCTCAGGTCATGATCTCAACGTTCCTGAGTTCGAGACCCACATTGGGCTCTGTGCTGACAGCTCAGAGCCTGGAGCCTGCTTGGGAGTCTGTCTCAGTCTCCGTCTCTATCTCTTTCTCTCTGCCCCTCTCCGGCTGTGCCTTCTTCTCTCTCTCTCTCCCTCTCTCTCAAATAATAAATAAATAAACTTAAAAAAAAAAAAAGGAGGCGATGCTTAACCAGTCTTATTATTGCCTCATGATCTTTTACCACATCCTCCTTTATTTTTTTCCCTATAAATTTTCTGACCAGAGTGTGAGATACAACTTTGACAGACATAAACAAGCGTGCATGTGTGCGCTATTAACATAACAATGTATATATAAAACTAACGACAACAAAACTAAACTAAACAAACTGCTCTTGGGGTATGTGGGTGGCTCAGTTGGTTAAGCTTCTGACTTTAGCTCAGGTCATGATCTCGCAGTTCTTGGGTTCGAGCCCCGCATCGGGCTCTGTGCTTGTAGCTCAGAGCCTGGAGCCTGCTTCGGATTCTGTGTCTCCCTCCCTCTCTCCCCCTCCCTAGCTCATGCTCTGTCTCGCTCTGTCTCAAAAATAAAGAAACATTAAAAAAAATAAAAATAAATAAATAAACAAACTGCTCTTAAGTGATGAAGGCAGTGAGTCTTACTCAGATTTCCTTCACAGAAGTGGAAATTTCCAATGAACCCATTTCTGTTTTCTGTGATGGCCATGAGGGGAGAAACATTGCAACTGTGGGAGTACCCCCCACCCCTCACTCCTTCCACACAGCAACCACCTGTTGCTAACGTTCAGGTGTATGACTTTCACTGCTTTTTGACCTTTCCACCCGTGTCCTACTGAATTTCCCTCCAAAGACAGTGTCATAATATGTGTGAGCGAGCACATCTAAAGCTCTGGGTTTTAAGGAGAGACCTGGTTTCTGGACTTTGAACAGAACTAGGGCAGAGGGTGTCTGATATCTAAGATATTGCTGTCTACTTATGCCAGCCAAACGCCGGTTTTGTAACTTTGTGTAGCCATGACCCAAGCCCTGCTTGCCCCAACACTGATTAGCCCACTTTATTGTGCTCGTGCTTTTCAAAATAACCATCTTGAATGAGAGCCAAGGTGTCCTGTGGCATGTCACCCTATACCGCCTCTACCAATGACAGGGCCCATCTGGTGTGCCCAGCCCAGGCCTTTGCTCTGGTCCCTGAGCCTCCCACTCAGCACCACGGGATCCATACATGACCTAATGGCATGGAAATATCATTGTCATCGGACTCAGACTGGGAAGAAATTGAAATACCCCTCTTTGATTGAGAAACCTAGCTAGAATATTCCTAATCTGCCTTGACCCTTGTCTAAAAAGAACTTTTATTTCAGTTGGAGTTTATTTGTCTGGCAAATAGGAGCTCTGGCTCAGAGAGCAGGATTGGGGAGAAACAGACTATTACAGCAATTGCATAGAATTTGAATCCTTGATACATTAGGTTTTCTGTTTTTTGTTTTTTGTTCTTGTTTTTGTTTTTGTTTTATGTTGTTGTTGTTTGGTATTACCTTCAAATAATCTCTAATTAATTGTCAGAAACATCACAAGCTTTTGCTTTCAGAGACCCAAAGAACCCCTCAACACATCTTATTTTTTCTTGTGTTAGAAAATACAGGGCTCATTCTTTACTCTTACTACCTTCAAACACTGAGGCCACAGGGGATACTTGGCTTCCTCCACACTCCAATCCGACTCTCTTTCTGGAAGAACATGGAGAGGCAAGTGCTAATATCATATCTCTTTCTGAGGGCTGAAGATTTGAGGGTGGAGGAGAATCTGCTCCTTAAGGAGGGAGAATGAACCAAACCAGGAAGGGGATGCATGGGCCTGCTTGGGCTCTTTATAGCTTTCCTTGAAGACCTTGCCTCTTCACGCACTTCCAACTCTAATAGTGCCTGACTTTGTTTCCAATGCAAGCAATTCTCTATGACATCCCTCAGATAGGCACTCTCTCCCCCTTATTCTCTATTTTATCCCTACATTTTTCTCATTACTGGTACAGGTCTTCCATAAAACCAGTTAACGGCGAGAAGACTGATGATTTGTTCATTCATTCACCTTATATTTGCTGAGCACATAATTTACAAACCATTGGAGGTTTAGACTTCATTCCGTTAATTTAAGAAATGATATAGTTTACAACTCATTTGGAAAGACTTCACTTGTTAAGTTCCTCCCTTCAACAAAATTATAATTTTTTTTTTTTACAATATGAAGTTGTTAGTGTCTTATCAGACAGTGTCCAGGATAGTGTTGTGAGTCACGAGTGTACCCCTGACATCTGGTAAAAGGTCTGCCACGTTGGCCCCAGTGTATTTACAGAGCATTGTTCATTTTACCCTGTGGTTCTCACTGGCACCAGTGTCTGAATCTTGAAGCTGGTGCAGCATAGCCTTTCCCTAAGATTCAGATGTACCTTTTCACCTTTAAAAAACCTAGCATTTTAACTTTACCAATACAGCTAAACACACATTGTTTTTCCTCCCAGTTGCTCCTAAAGCTGGATGTTCCTGGAGCTCTATGTCTCTACCGGGCCCATCCCAAGTCTGCAGTAGTGTAAGAAGTACACAGAAGCTTCAGCCTAAGTCCCATTGCTGTAACTCTGGTGCTCAGGAGTCTGCTGTTCCCTTCCCAGTTTTTTCACAATGATGCCATAGGAGTGGGGTTTTACTTGGTTTCTCTGTCTAGGCTTCTAGTTTCCTATTGAAATTAAAGACTGCAGTGTCTGTCTTCCCAGTATTGGTTCCTTTAAGGACCCTTCTAAAGTTTTATGTGATCCTGGCGAGGCTATGAAGGCCTCCTCCTAATCCCTGGATAATAAAGTGTAGTTATGTGGCCTAGGCTGGCCAATAAGAGGACCCTAATCTTCCTGGGCGGTGGTGGTTGGTTCAGGAAGAGGGAAAACCCAGGGCACCTGGGTGGCTCAGTCGGGTAAGTGTCCAACTTCAACTTGGGTCATGATCTCGCACTTTGTGAGTTTGAGCCCTGTGTTGGGCTCTGTGCTGATAGCTCGGGGCCCGGAGCCTGCTTCAGATTCTGTCTCTCCCTCTCTCTCTGCCTTTCCCATGCTCATGCTCTGTCTCTCTCTGTTTCTCAATAATAAATAAAAATTCAAAAATAAAAAAGGAATAGGGAAGACCCATGCCAGCCCACTCAGAACTCTTCTCAGACTTTTTTTTTTTAAACTAAAGTTGCCTGCCTCCTACACTGTTGGTGCGAATGTAAAATGGTGCAGCCGCTCTGGAAAACAGTGTGGAGGTTCCTCAAAAAATTAACAAAAGAACTCCTCTATGACCCAGCAATAGCACTGGTAGGCATTTACCCAAGGGATACAGGAGTGCTGACGCATAAGGGCACATGTACCCCAATGTTCATAACAGCAATTTCAACAATAGCCAAATCTTGGAAAGAGCCTAAATGTCCATAAACTGATGAAAGGATCAAGAAGATGTGGTTTATGTATACAATGGAATACTACATGGCAATGAGAAAGAATGAAATCTGGCCATTCGTAGCAACGTGGATGGACCTCGAGGGTGTCATGCTAAGCGAAATAAGTCAGGCAGAGAAGGACAGATACCATATGTTTTCACTCATATATGGAGCAGGAGAAACTTAACAGAGGACCATAGGGGAGGGGAAGGGGAAAATTAGTTAAAGAAAGGGAGGGAGGCAAACCATAAGAGACTCTTAAATACTGAGAACAAACTGAGGGTTGATGGGGGTGGGGGAGAGGGGAAAAGGGGTGATGGGCATGGAGGAGGGCACTTGTTGGGATGAGCACTGGGTGTTATATGGAAACCAACTTGACAATAAACTATAAGAGAAAAAAATACTGAAGTTTTCTGGAAAGATGTTCTCTATCCATTAGGACTGCCGACCTTGGGGAAAGTGAGACAGGAACAGCTGACAGCCATCTTGCCTTTGGCAACAGAGCCTACATGTAAGGGAAGCCAAACAGAGGCAAGGAGTTCAGAGATAGAGTGGTGGATTGGATTATAGTTTCCAAATCTTCATGCTTAATTTGAAATTATATATAGAGAGATAGATCTATCTATCCATCTATCATCTATATCTATCTATCTATCTATCTATCATCTATCATCTATCCATCTCTCTCTCTCTAATCTTTCGCCAGGTGACTTTGCATTGCCTCCCACTAGAGTAAATGAAATTTACATCTGTGCCCATTGACTTTGGACTTGGCCATATGACTTACTTTGACCAGTAGACTAGGGATGAAAATGACCAGTGTGGGGGCGCCTGGATGGTTCAGTTGGGTAAGCATCTTCGGCTCAGGTCGTGATCTCACGATTCATGAGTTGGAGCCCCACATCAGGCTCTGTGCTGACAGTGAGGAGCCTGGAGCCCAGTTCGAGTTCTGTGTCTCCCTCTCCCTCTCTCCCTCCACTGCTCATACTCTGCCTCTGTCTCTCTGTGTCTCAAAAATAAATAAATATTTTAAAAAAAGAAAGAAAGAAATGACCACTGTGCCCATTCTAAGCTGAGGCCTTATGAGTTTCCACCAACAATTTTCAATCTTCTGCTCTCTCCCATGGAAAGAACAGATAGCTGTTCATCCCTCTACTTTGGTCCCAGGATGAAGACGTGGAGCAGATCTGTAGCCAACCTGAAGCCTGTAGTCCAGCTGAGCCCATCCATGCCCAGCCAATATTACCTTAAACATGGCCAATCTGCAGACTTGTCAGCATGAAATAAATGTTCATTGTTGTAGGCCTTTGACATTTTGAGGTTACCTGCTACATAGCATTGAGGTTTGGGGGCTACTCGCTACAAAGCATGTTTATAGCAAAAGTAATTAACATAGGTAGCCAGTGAAAGAGTTCTGAGTGTATCATTTAAACCTTTGATCATATTGCATCTGAATAAACGCCTCCCAATTATGTGAGTTGAGATTTCTATTATTAGGAAATAAGCAGGTCCCGACCAATACAAAAATCCTTCATAAGCTCCCAGAATGTAGTCTTATAACCTTCACTAGTCATTACCAACTCCCTCCCCACCAATATTGGTTCTGTTTATCTGCTGGCATCCTGACTTACACTATTGCCACAGCCTCACCTTCAATCTCACCCAACACCCAACACTTTTAACAGAGCTGACATATCCCAACTGCCAAATAATCATCTGTCCTTTGTCCTCAGGGCTGATATCTGCCCTAACTACAGCTGAACTTGCCCTAACCGTTGGATGCTGCCCTTTTTAGATCCAGCCTCTGCCGCTGGGTCTGTTTCTTCAGTTCCTTTGGTCTACTTACCAGTTAGCTTTACTCTTGTCCACAAACCTACATATCTGAAACAATACACTTTTACTATGACAATGTAAATACAGTAAATATAAAAAATAAGTGCAAGAAAACATTTCACCTTAATTCATGTTATCTTTGACTTTACTGCAGATAGAATGTTTTTTTCTAACTTACCCTGAATTCTCTTCTGGAGTGAAATTTGTGAGGAAAGGAAATCTGAAAATGTGGATCAACTTTGTCAGAATCTAGAAACGGGAGGATGGGGAGCAAAATTGGTGGATGTCCTTTCATGGAGCAGATGCATAGCTCCAAGAAAATCCACATGTTGGCAAGGATCATTTATACAGCATAGATGACATTAGGCCCAAATTTTAGATAGCTCTTTAGACTCCCTAATTCTTCTTTTAAAAAATGTTTATAGTTTTTAGACTTTTATAAGATATTTTTATTATTTATTTATTTAAATTTTTTGTTTATTTATTATTGAGACACAAACAGAGCATGAGTGGGAGAGGGGCAGAGAGAGAGGGAGACACAGAATCTGAAGCAGGCTCCAGGCTCCGAGATCTCAGCACAGAGCCCGATTCGGGGCTCGAACCCACGAACCATGAGGTCATGACCTGAGCCAAAGTCGGACGCTTAACCCACTGAGCCACCCAGGCGCCCTATAAGATATTTTTAAAATTCAAGCACAGATGATATAGAAAACACAAATAATACAACAAACACTTCTACTCTCACAATCCAAGATTTGTAATTGTTATACTTTTGTCTTATGTGCTTTATCTTTTTTCCTTCAGAGAAATAAAACATTATGAATGTAGCAAAAAGTCCCTTTAACCACCTCTCTTAGTTCTTTTCCCTCTCCCTTTCCATCCCACGAGCAGAAAAGTTCTTTTTAATTCAAATAAATGCCGTTTTGCTGTTCAAGTTGTTTTGCCACTTGTTTTTAGTCCTTGTGTGTGACTTTTTTTTTTTTTTTTTGAGAGGGAGAGAGAGAGAGAGAGAGTGAGCACACACATGATTAGAGGCAGAGAGAGGGGGACAGAGGATCAGAAGCTGTGCTGACAGCTGTGCTGACCCGTGCTGACAGCAGAGAGCCCATTGCAGGGCTGGAACTCAAAATCTGAGATTATGACCTGAGCCAAAGTTGGACGTTTTTAACGTATGAGCCATCCAGGCGTGTCCCCATGTATGTGTTTTTTTGATAGCATATGTTTATTTTCTTTTTAATTTTATTTAAATCCAAGGTAGTTAACATATAGTGTAATAATGGTTTAAGGAGTAGAATTTTGTGATTCATCACTTACATAGAACACCCAGTGCTCACCCCAACAAGTGTTCTCCTTAATGCCCATCACCTGCTTAGCCCATCCCCCCACCCAACACCCCTCCAGCAACTCTTGATTTGTTGTCTGTGTTTAAGAGTCTCTTATGGTTTGCCTAATCCATGTGTTTTTGGGATCTGTGCACACTGAACTAAATGGATCCAGTCTATTCCTTTTAGTGACATCATAGCATTACAATGTATGTATATACCATATTTTATATTTTTATATCCATTCCTTTACTGATGTATTTAGGTTGTTTCCAGTTCTCTTGCTATTCCAGAGAATGGTCTAAAAACATTGCTGTACATGTTTTCTTGTTTTAATGGTTATTTATTTATTTATTTAAATTTTTAAAAATGTTTATTTTTGAGAAAGAGAGAGAGCGTGTGCAAGCAAGGGGGGGGCAAAGAGAGGGAGACACAGGATCTGAAGCAGGTTCCAGGCTCTGAGCTGTCAGCAGAGAGCCCGAGGCAAGGCTTCAACTGAGGCACCACGAGATCATAACCTGACGCTCAACTGACTGAGCCACCCAGGTGCCCCAGTGTTTTTTTATTTTTAGAGGAGGGGGAGGGGCAGAGACAGAGGGGGACAGAGGATCTGAAGTGTGCTCTGCACTAATAGCAGAGTCCGATGTGGGGCTCAAACCCACGAACCATTAAATCATAACCTGAGCCAAAGTCAGACATTTAATCGACTGAGCTACCCAGGTGCCCCTGTATGTGTTCTCCCCTGTATGTGTGCAGGAGCTGACCATGTTATCCAGGATGTCTCACCTCCTTTTGAAAAATACAAGAACTTTAGCACCTTTAATTCTATACAGCATCAGTCTATCTTACATGCTATTTTCTGAGGCACTTGAGTTCCACTCTATATATTCATCATCAATATAATATACAGTTAGACAGTGACAGCATATTTAGATTTATTTAAAGCTTTATCAGTTTCGGGGCGCCTGGATGGCTCAGTTGGTTAAGTATCCGACTTTGGCCAGATCATGATCTAGTGGTTTGTGAGTTTGAGCCCCTCATCAGGCTCCCAGCTGTCAGCGCAGAGCCCACTTCAGATCTTCTATTCCCCTCTCTCTCTGTCCCTCCCCCACTCCCACTCATGCTCTCTCTCTCTATAAAAAATAAATTTAAAAATTTAAAAAAATAAAGCTTTATCAGTTTCTTTGCTCACCATTCTTTCTTTTTTGGGGGGGGTCATTTATTTTTTCTTTTGTATGCATATATATGTGTGTGAGAAATAGACCATACAGATAAAACTATATGAAAATGTGCTAGTACTATAGCGTTCATGTATGAATAATATGATATCTGAGATATACTTCAAAATAATCAGGGAGGGGAGAAAGTTGGTGATGGCATAGATAAAGTGAAATTAGTTGTGTATTGAAGATTATTAAAATTGGGTTGTAGATACAGGAGCTTATGCTATTTGCTCTATTTTTTTGTATAACTGAAAATTTTCATACATGTTAAAGAATTTGGATAAAAGAAAAAGCACTGTACTGATAGTAGAGGTCCTGAGCTCCCATACTTACTCTGTAGCTGATTAGCTATGTCACTTTTTACAAGTCACTTTCTTCCTCTGGGCCTCAAGTTTCTTCTCTCTAAAATGAGAATTGAAGTAGTTGATATTTAAAATCCTTTCCTTCCTGGATATGGTAAGAGACATCATAAATCTTTTTCATTTTGCTATTATTTTTTATTTTTATTGAGATATAATTCACATACCAATAATTCACCATTTTAAGATGCACAATTCAGTGGTTCTTAGTATATTCACAAGGCTGTGCAATCATCACCACCATCTAATTCTAGAACATGTTTATCCCCCCAAAAAGGAATCCCATATCCATTAGCATTCACTCTCAATTCTCTTACCCTAGTCCTTAGTAACCACTAATCTGCTTTCTGGTTCTATGGATTTACCTATTTTGGACATTTCATATAAATGGAATTAGATCATTTTTAAAAAAATCATTCTTTCACTTAGCATGTTTTCAAGGTATTTCAGTCCTTTTTATTAAGGCCAAATAATATTCCATCGTATGGATAATATCACATTTTGTTTACTCACTTATCAGTTGATGGATATTTGGGTTATTTATCCCCTTTGGCTCTCATAACTAATGCTGCAATGAACATTCATATGCATGTATTTGTGTGAACATGTCTTATCAATTCTCCTTGGTATAAATGTAGAGATAATGCTGAGTCATATGGTAACTCTGTGTCTAATTTTTTGAGAAACTGCCAGACTGTTTTCCACAGTGGCTGCATGAGGGTTCCAATTTTTCTACATCCTCACCAGCACTTTCTATTGTGTGTGTGTGTGTGTGTGTGTGTGTGTGTGTGTGTGTGTGTGGTGTGTGTGTGTTCTTTTTCTTTTTAATTATAGCTATTCTAGTAGGTGTAAAGTGGTTTCTCATTATGGTTTTAACTTGCATTTCCCAACAACTAATGATATTGAGCATCTTTTCATGTGCTTCCTGGCCATTTATAGATCTTTTTTGGAGAAATGTCTTTTTAATCTTTGCCTCCCCCACCCCCCATTTTAAAAGTAGGCTCCACGTCCAACATGGGGCTTGAACTCACGGCCCTGAGCTTGACAGTCTGATGCTTTACCAACTGAGGCAGCCAGGCACTACTGCCCATTAAAAAAAATTTTTTTTTAGTGTTTATTTTTGAGAGAGAGACACAGAGACACAGAGACACAGAGACAGAGCATGAGTGGGGTAGGGGCATATAGAGACAGAGACGCAGAATCTGAAGCAGGCTTCAGGCTCTGAGCTGTCAGCACAAAGACTGATGCGGGGCTCAAACCCAGGAACTGCAAGATCATGACCTGAGAGGAAGTCAGATGTTTAACCTACTGAGCCACCCAGGTGCCCCACCCATGCCCATTTTTTAATTGAGCTATTTTTTTTTTTTATTGAGTTGTAAGAGTTCTTGATATGTTCTGGATGCTTGTCAAATATATGATTTCAAATATCTTCCTCCATGTTGTAGATTGTCTTTTCACTTTTCTGTTACACAAAATCTTTCATTTTTATAAAATCTAATTTATCTATTTTTCTTTGGTTGCTTGTGTTTTAGGTACCATATCTAAGATATTGTTGCTTAATCTGAGACTGTGAGGATTAACACTTATGTTTTCTTCTAAGAACTTTATCTTTTTAGCTCTGATATTTAAGTCCATTTTGAGTTAAATTTTTTATATGGTGAGAAGTAGGGGTCTAAATTCATGAATTTGAACATGGGTATCTGTTGCCCCAGCACCATTTGTTGAAAAGACTATTCTTTCTCCAGGGAATGGTCTTGACTTCCTTGTTAGAAATCAACTGACCATAGATGTATGGGCTTATTTCTAAACTATTCATTCCATTCCATTGATATATATTTCTCTTCCTATGCCAATATCATATCATCTTAATTAGGTTTGAAGTAAGTTTTGTAGTTGAGAAGTGTGAGCCCTTTGACTATTCTTCTTCAAGATTATTTTGGCAATTCCATGTCCCTTGCTTTTTCACATTAGTTTTAGGATCTGTTTTCTATTTCTGCAAAAAAGGTAACTGGAATTCATAAATGTAATTTATATCAAGTTCCTCAATGAGGACTTGTCTAGTTTGGTCATTGTTGTATTTCCAACACCCAGCACAGGGTCTGATCTAGAGTAGGTTTTCAATATCTTATGAATGAATATGAATGATTCATCCAATATGAATGAATGAGAGGGGAAAAAGTACAGTTAAAAAAAAAGCAATAAAATGTACCTAAGCCATGATACGGAACATTATTATACCTCAAAAGCCACTTGTATGCCACTTCCTGATCAAAGTTCCTCTTCATTTCTTTGCCCTTTTTTTTTTTTAAGCTGACAGTGTCCTGCTAAGCTGGTTAGTTTTGCCTATTTTTTTTTAACTTTCGTGTAAGTGAGATCATATTGTATGTATTCTACTGTGATCTGCTTACTTCAAAACACATTATGTTTTGCAATTCATTCATGCTAATGCATGTAACTTTTAATTAAATTAATTAATTAATTAATTAATTTTTAATTTTTTTAAATGTTCATTTATTTTTGAGAGAGAGAGACAGAGTGTGAGTGGGGGAGGGCAGAGAGAGAGGGAGACATAGAATTGGAAGCAGGCTCCAGGCTCTGAGCTGTCAGCACAGAGCCCAATGTGGGCTCGAACTCACGGATCTTGGGATCATGACCTGAGCCGAAGTCGGATGCTTAACCAACTGAGCCACCCAGGTGCTCCTACATGTAACTTTTTAAAATTGAAATATAGCAGGGGTGCCAGAGTGGTTCAGTCAGTTGAGCATTTGACTTTGACTCAGGTAATGATCTCATGGTTCATGGGTTCAAGCCTCACATCGGGCTCTGTGCTGAGGGCTCAGAGCCTGGAGCCTGCTTCAGATTCTGTGACTCCCTCACTCTCTGCCCCTCCCCTGCTCACTCTCTGTCTCTCAAAAATAAATAAATGTTAAAAAAAATTTTTTTAATTGAAGTATAGTTTTCAGGTGTACATGATTTGACATTTGTATATGTTGCAAAATGATCACTGCACTGTCTAATTACCATTGCAAAAAATCCTTCGCAATAATTGACTTATTCAGATTTTCTATTTCTTTATGAATCAGTATTGGAAGACTATATGTTTCTAGCCATTTTTCTATTTTTTGCCAGGTTGTCAAATGTATTTGGCATATAATTGTTTGTAGTAGTCTCTTATGATCTCTTGTATTTCTTTGCTATCAGATGCAAAATGTGACATCAAACATAAAAAGTTATGGAGGAGGGAGTAAAAATGCAAAGTTTTAGAATGCATTCAAAGTTGTTATCAACTTAGATTGTTTTTTGATATCACAGTTTACATCTTTTTATTTTGTATATTCCTTAACTAATTATTGTGGTTATAGTTATTTTTGCTACTTTTGCCTTTTAACCTTCATGCTAGCTTTGTAAATGATTAACCCACTACCTTTATTATACATTTATGATTGGATTTTTACTCTGGTATGTTTTCTTCTTACAAATTTGTGCCCTACCTCCCTTTTTTTAACCAAAGAAATTCCTTTAACATTTCTTGTAGGGCCAATTTAGTGGTGATGAATTAATCCTTTAGCTTTTGTTTGTCTGAAAAGCTCTTTATCTCTCCTTTACTCTTTTTTTTTTCTTTAATTCAGAGTAGGTTCTCATTCCTAACATGGGGCTTGAACTTACCACCCTGAGACTGAGAGTCACATGTTCTACTGACTGGGCCAGCCAGGTGCCCCTCATTATCTCTCCTTTGATTCTGAATGATAATCTTCCCAAATAGAGTGCTCCTGGTTGGAAGTTTTTTCCCCTTCAGCACTTTGAATAAATCACAACACTTCCTTCTGGCCTGAAGCATTTGTTTTTCACATTGTGATTTGTTTTTTCTCTTGGTTGCTTTTAAGATTTTCTCTTCATCTTTAACTCTTGACATTTTAATTATAATGTGTCTTGGTGTGGATCTCTCTGGGTTTATCTTTTTTGGAACTCTGGCTTTCCTGAATCTGGATGTCTGTTTCCTTCCCCAAGTTAGGGAGGATTTCAGCTATTATTTTTTCAAAGAACTTTTCTGCTCCTTTCTCCTCTCTCTTTTCCTTTTGGGACCCCTATAATGCAGATGTTATTCTGTGTGATGTTGTCTCACTTTTTAAAATTAATTTTTCTTTTTGCTGCTCTGATTAGGTGAGTTCTACTTCCCTCTTTTCCAGCCCACCGATTCTTTCTTCTGCTTCATCAAGTCTGCTGTTTTACCCCTCTAATGTGCTTTTTCAGTGCAGTTATTATATTCCTTAGTTCTGTAACTTCTGTTTGGTACTTTCTTATACTTTCTGTCTCTTTGTTGAAGTTCTCACTGTGTTCATCCATTCTTCTCCTGAGTTCTGTGAGCATCTTTATGACGTTACCCTGAACTCTTTTATCAGGTAAATTACTTACCTTTGTTTCATTAAGGTTTTCCCCTCTGGGGTTTTATCTTGTTCCTTTTCTTGGAACATACCCCAGTCTCCTTATTTTGCTTGACTTTGTCTGTTTCTATGCATTAGATGAAACAGCTGTCTTTTCCAGTCCAAAGGAGTGGCCTTTTGTAGGAAAGAAAACCTATCATTTAACGTTGCCATAGTTCTTGATTGTTTCTCCAACTTTAGTGATTGTCTAAGCAATCTGATTTATTCTTTTTTAAAAAAAATTTAATGTTTATTTTTGAGAGACAGAGAGAGAGCACAAGTAGGGGAGGGGCAGATAGAGAGGGAGACAGAATCCGAAGAAGGCTGCAGGCTCTGACCTGTCAGCACATAGCCCGACACAGGGCTTGAA
This sequence comes from Cryptoprocta ferox, assembly GCA_028646485.1. NCBI lineage: Eukaryota > Metazoa > Chordata > Mammalia > Carnivora > Eupleridae > Cryptoprocta > Cryptoprocta ferox. Next base: position 98,750,471 of record CM053571.1, read on the forward strand.
CCCACAGACTGTGAGATCATGACCTGAGCCAAAGTCGGTCACTCAGTCACCTGAGCCATCCAGGCGCCCCAGCCTGGTTTATTCCTGATGGGTCCCAGTTATTGAGAGACTTTCAGTTCCAGAGGGAGGGTCTTGGTTAGCACCTAGTTTCAGGCTAATTGGAAAGTAGACCCTCAGGCAGCAAGTTTTAAGGTATGCAAATATATACAGTCCTCTGGTACCATAATGGTTAACCCTGCTGGCCTCCAGACCAGGAAATCTAGAAGTGTCTCCTTGGAGACAGTTGTAAAAATCCGGGCTCCAGATGAATCCTTTCTGGGAGGTACCAGAAAACTGTAGCAAGGCCAAAGGAGAGTGCAAAGATGGCATCCCCAGGCTACATTCCTTGAGAGCATTTCTGTAGCCTCTGGATGTGTGGCAACCTGAAATTTGCCCCTCTATTCATGTCTTCTGTCCATTTGTAACTGGATTGTTTGTTTTTCTGGGTGTTGAGTTTTACAAATTCTTTATATATTTTGGATACTAGCCCTTTATCAGGTATATCATTTGCAAATATCTTCTCCCATTCCAAAGGTTACTTTTTAGTTTTGTTGATTCTTTCCTTCAGTGTGCAGAAGCTTTTTCTTTTCTTTTTTTTTTCTGTAGTCCCAATAGTTTATTTTTACTTTTATTTCCCTTGCTTCTGGGGACCTTATCTAGAAAAAAGTTGCTAAATCTAGTGTCAGAGAAATTACAGCCTATGCTCTCTTTGAGGATTTTTATGGTTTCAGGTCTTTTTTGTTTGTTTATTATCTGTTTATTTTTGAGAGAGAAAGAGAGAGAGAGCATGAGTGGGGCAGAGGGAGACAGAGATCCAAAGCAGGCTCTGAGATGTCAGCACAGAGTCCTATTCAGGCCTCAAACTCATTAGCTGTGAGATTATGATCTGAGCCGAAGTCAGACGCTTAACCAACTGAGCCACCCAGGAGCCCCTGGTTTCAGGTCTTGCATTGAGTCTTTAATCCATTTTGAATAGATTTTTGTGTATGATGTAAGACAGTGAGTGGGTCAGTTTCATTTTTTTGCATGTTGCTGCCCAGTTTTCCTAACACCATTTATTGAAGAGAATGTCTTTTTCTCATTGGTTATTCTTTCCTACTTTGTCAAAGATTAATTGACCACAGAATCATGGGCTTATTTTTGGACTTTCTATTCTCTTCTCTTCTATTGAGCTATATGTCTGTTTTTGTGATCTATATGTCTGTTTTGATTACTTTGACTTTGTAATACATACCTTGAAGTTTGGAATTGTGATGCCTCCAGCTTTACTTTTCTTCTTCAAAATTTCTTTGGCTATTCAGGGTCTTTTGTACTTTCCTACAAAGTTTAGGATTATTGGGGCATCTGGATGGCTCAGTCTGTTAAGTGTCCGACTTTGGCTCAGGTCATGATCTCACAGTTCTTAGGTTTAAGCCCCGCATCGGGCTCTGTGTTGACAGCTCAGAGCCTGGAGCCTGCTTCAGACTTTGTGTCACCCTCTCTCTGCTCCTCCCCTGCTCATTCTATCTCTCACTCTAAAAAATAAATAAACATTAAAAACTTAAAAAAAGGTTTAGGATTATTTGTTCTAGTTATGTGAAAACTGTTGTTGATATTTTGATAGGGATTGCATTAAATGTGTAGATTGCTTTGGGTTATATAGACAATTTTTCTTCCCATCCACAAGCATGGGTTATTTTTCCATTTCTTTGTGTCATCTTCAATTTCTTTCATCAGTGCTTTATAGTTTTCAGAGTACACGTCTTTCACCTCTTTGTTTAGGTTTATTTTTATTATTATTATTATTAATCTTATTATATTATCTTATTATTTTTGGTACAACTGTAAATGGAGATTGTTTCCTTAATTTCTCTTTCTGCTGCTTCATTATCGGTGTACAGAAACACAATGAATTTCTGTAGAATGATTTCGTACCCTATGACTTTACTGAATTTTTTTTATCAGTTCTAGCGTATTTTTGGTGGAGTCTTTGAGGTTTTCCATCATGTCATCTGCAAATAGTGAAAGTTTGACTTCTTCCTTGCCTATTTGGATTCTTTTTGTTGTCTGTTGTCAACATTCTAGTACAATGTTGAATAAATATGGTGACAGTGGGCATCCTAGTCTTGTTCCTGATTTTAGGGAAAGGCTCTTAATTTTTCCCCATTGAGGATGATGTTAGCTATGGGTTCTTCCTATATGGCCTTTATTATGTTGAGGTATGTTACCTCTAAACTTACTTTGTTGTGGGTTTTTATCATGAATGGATATTGTACTTTGTCAAATGCTTTTTCTGCATCTATTGAAATGATCATGCAATTCTTTTTTTTAAGTTTATTTATTTTTCAAGAAAGAGAGAGGGAAAAGGAGAGAGAGAGACTGAGTGCAAGTTGGGGAGGGGCAGAGAGAGGGAGAGAGAGAGAATCCCAGGCAGGCTCTTCATTGTCAGTGCAGAGCCCAATGTGGGGCTCAAACTCATGAACTGTGAGACCTGAGCCCAAGATAGCTGCTTTACCCACTGAGCCACCCAGGTGCCCCAAGATCATATGATTCTTAACCTTTCTCTTACTGATGTGATGTATCACATTGATTGACTTGCAAATATTGAACTACCCTTGCAACCCAGGCATAAATCCCACTTGATCATGGTGAATGTTTTTTTAAATGTATTGTTGGATTTGGTTTGCTAGCATTTTGTTGAGGAATTTTGCATCTATGTTCTTCAGAGATATTGGCCTGTAGTTTTCTTTTTTTGTGTGGTGTTTTTATATGGTTTTTGCATCAGGATAATGCTGGCCTCATATAATGAATTTGGAAGTTGTCCTCCCTTTTCTATTTTTTGGAATAGTTTGAGAAGAATAGGTATTAACTCTTCTTTAAATGTTTGGCAGAATTTGCCTGTGAAGCCATCTGGTCCTAGACTGTTGTTTGTTGGGATTTTTTCCCATGAGTTTTTATTTAAATTTTAGTTAACATATATGGTAAAATTGGTTTTAGGTGTAGAATTTAGTGATTAATCATTTACATATAACACCCAGTGCTCATCACAACAGGTGCCCTCCTTAATACCCATCACCCATTTAGCCCTTTCCCCACCCACCTCCCTCCATCAACCTTGTCTGTTCTCTATAGTTAAGAATCTCTTATGGTTTGCTTCCCCCCCTCTCTCTCTCTTTTCCCCCTTCCCCTATGTTCATCTGTTTTGTTTCTTAAATTCCACATATGAGTGAAATCATACGGTATTTGTCTTTCTCTGACTTATTTCACGTAGCGTAATACACTCTAGCTCCATTCATGTCATTGCAAATGGAAAGATTTCATTCTTTTTGATATCTGAGTAATGTTCCATTGTATATACCTATATATATATATCATCTGTTTCTATATCTATATCTATATACACACCACTTCTTCTTTATCCATTCATCAGTTGATGGACATTTGGGCTCTTTCCATAATTTGGCTATTGTTGAAAATGCTGCTGTAAACATCAGAGTGCATGTGCCCCTTGTGCCTCAGTATTTTGTATCCTTTGGACAAATACATAAGTAGTGCAATTACTGGCTCATAGGGTAGTTCTATTTTTAACCTTTTTTTAGTATTTATTTTATTTTTAAGAGAGACAGTGCATGAGAGGTGGAGGGGCAGAGAGAGAGGGAGACAGAATCCAAAGCAGCCTCCAGGCTCTGAGCTGTCAGCACAAAGCCCACGCAGAGCTTGACCCCATGAACCGAGAGATCATGATCTGAGCTGAAGTCAGATGCTTAACTGACTGAGCCACCCAAGCACCCCATATTTTTAACTTTTTGAGAAGACTCCATACTGTTTTCCAGAGTGGCTGTACCAGTTTGCATTCCCACCAACAGTGTAGGAGGGTTCCCATTTCTCCACATCTTCGCCAACATCTGTTGTTTCCTGTGTTGTGAATTTTAGCCATTCTGACAGATATAAGGTGGTATTTCATCATGGTTTTGATTTGTATTTTCCTGATGATGAGTGATGTTGAGCATCTTTTCATGTGTCTTTTAGCCATCTGGATGTCTTCTTTGGAAAAATGTCTGTTCATGTCTTCTGCCTATTTCTTTTCTTTTTTTTAAATGCTGTTTACTTATTTATTTAGACAGAGAGAAAGAGAGAGTACGTGTGCATGCGTACAAGCAGGGAAGGGGCGGAGAGAGGGAGAGAGAGAGAATCCCAAGCAGGCTCCATGCTGCCAATGCAAAGCCTGATGTGGGCTTGAACCCATGAACCTCAAGATCACAACCTGAGCCCAAACCAAGAGTCAGATGTTTAACTGACTGAGCCATCCAGGTGCCCCACTTCTGCCTATTTATTACTGGATTATTTATTTTTGGGTGTTGAGTTTGATAAGTTCTTTATGTATTTTGGATACTAATCCTTTATCAGATATGTCAGTTGCAAATATCTTCTCCCATTCCATAGGTTGCTTTTTTAGTTTTGTTGATTGTTTCCTTTACCATGCAGAAGTTTTCATCTTGATGAGGTTCCAAAAGTTCATTTTTGCTTTTGTTTCTCTTGTCTCTGGAGATGTGTTTAGTAAGAATTTGCTATGGCTGAGGTCAAAGAGGTTGCTGTCTGTGTTCTCCTCTAGGATTTTGATGGTTTCCTGTCTCACATTTAGGTCTTTTATCCATTTTGAATTTATTTTTCTGTGTGGTATAAGAAAGTTGTCCATTTTCATGGTTCTGCATGTTGCTGTCCAGTTTGTTTTCACAACACCATTTGTTGAAGAAACTGTCTTTTTTTCCATTGGATATTCTTTCCTGTTTTGTCAAAGATTAGTTGCCCATATAGTTGTGGGTCTATTTTTGGGTTTTCTATTCTGTTCCACAGATCCATGTGTATGTTTTTGTGTCGGTACCTTACTGTCTTGATGATTACAGCGTCGTAATATGGTTTGAGATCTGGAATTGTGATGCCTCCAGCTTTTCTTTTCTTTTCTTAAATAATTTTTCTTCATACTTTTTTAAAATATTTATTTTTGAGAGAGAGACAAAGTGCAAGTGGGGGAGGGGCAGAGAGAGAGGGATAATCCAAAGCAGACTCCAGGATCTGAGCTGTCAGCACAAAGCCTGACCTTGGGCTCGAACTCACAGACTGTGAGATAATGACCTGAGCTGAAGTTGGATGCTTAACCAACTGAGCCACCCAGGCTCCCCTGCTTTCCGTTTTCAAGATTGTTTTGGCTATTCAGTGTCTTCTGTGGTTCCATGCAAATTTCAGTATTGTTTGTTCTAGGCCAGGGAAAAATGCTGGTGGTATTTTGATCAGTATTGCATTAAATGTGTAGATTGCTTTGGGTAATATAGACATTTTAATAGTATTTGTTCTTCCAGTCCATAAGCATGGAATGTTTTTCCATTTCTTGCATCCTGTTCAATTTCTTTCATAGGTGTTCTATAGTTCTCAGAATACAGATCTTTTACCTCTTTGGTTAGGTTTAGTCCTAGGTATCTTATGGTTTTTGGTGCAATTGTAAATGAGGATTGTTTTCTTAATTTCTTTTTCTGCAGTTTCATTATTGGTGTATAAAAATGCAACAGATTTCTGTATGTTGATTTTATATCCTGGAACTTGGCTGAATTTATGTATCAGTCCTAGTAATTTTTTGGTGTAGTCTTTCAGGTTTTCTACATTGAGTATCGTGTTGCCTGTGAATAGTGAAAGTTTGACTTCTTCCTTGCCAATTTGGACACCATTTATTTCTTTCTGTTGTCTAATTGCTGAGGCTAGGGACTTCCAGTACTATGTTAAATAACAGTCGTGAGAGTGGACATTCCTTTCTTGTTCATGACCATAGAGGAAAACTCTCAGTTTTTCCTCATTGAGGATGATATTATCTGTGGGTCTTTCATATATGGCCTTTATGATTTTGAGGTATGTTCCCTCTATCCCTAGTTTGTTGATAGTTTTTATCAAGAATTCATGCTATATTTTGACAAATGCCTTTTCTGCATCTATTGAGAGGATCATGTGGTTCTTATCCTTTCTTTTATTAATGTGGTATATCATGTCGATTGATTTGAGAATACTGAACCACCCCAGCAGCCCAGGAATAAATCCCACTTGATTGTGGTGAATGATTCTTTTAATGTACTGTTGAATTTAATTTACTAGTATCTTGAGAATTTTTGCGTCCATGTTCATCAGGGATATTAGCCTATAATTCTCCTTTTTAGTGGTGTCTTTGATTTTTGGAATCAAGGTAATGCTGACCTCACAGAATGAGTTTGGAAGTTTTCCTTCCATTTCTAATTTTTGGAAAAGTTTGAGAAGAATAGGTATTAACTCTTCTTTAAATGTCTGGTAGAATTCCTCTGGGAAACCACCTAGCCCTGGGCTTTTCTTTGTTTTGAAATTTTTGATTACTGATTCAATTTCTTTGCTGGTTATGGATCTCTTCATATTTTCTATTTATTCCTGTTTCAGTTTTGGTAGTTTGTATATTTCTAGGAATTTATCCATTTCTTCTAGGTTGTCCAGTTTGTTGCCATACAGTTTTTTATAATATTCTCTTTAAAAATTTTTTTATTTATTTTTGAGAGTGAGGGAGAGGCAGAGAAAGAGAGGGAGAGACAGAATCCCAAGTAGGCTCCACGGTCTTAGCACAGAGCCCAATATGGGTCCTGAATCCATGAGCTGCGAGATCATCACCTGACTGAAATCAAGTGTCAGGGGCTTGATTCAGTCTTGAAATCAAGAGTCAGGTCACTCAGGCACCCATAATATTCTCTTATAATTATTTATATTTCTGTGGTGTTGGTTGTAATTTTTCCTCTCTAATTTATGATTTTATTTCCTTGGGTCCTTTTTTTTTCCTTGATAAGTCTGGGTAGTGGTTTGTCAAATTCATTGATCTTTTTCCAAAGAACCAGCTCTTGGTTTCATTGATTTGTTCTATTGTATCTTTTAGTTTCTAGATCATTTATTTCTGCTCTAATCTTTATTATTTTCTTCCTTCTGCTAGTGTTAGTTTATTGTGGTTGTTGTCATCGTCGTCATCATTTTTGTTGTTCTTCTTCTTCTAGCTCTTTTAGGTGTAAGTTTAGGTTATTTATTTGAGATTTTTCTTGCTCCTTGATTGAAGCAAATGTATATTGCTATACAGTTGCCTCTTAGAACTTCTTGTGCTGTGTCCAAAGTTTTTTTTAATGTTTATTTCTTTTTGAGAGAAAAGAGAAGAGAGCATGAGTGCAGAAGGGGCATAGAGAGAGGGAGATAGAGGCTCCCAAGCAGTCTCTAAGATGACAGTGTAAAGCCCAATGCAGGACTCAAACTTATGAACCACAACGTCATGATCTGAGACGAAGTTGGATGCTTAACTGACTGAGTCACAGGTTTTGAACTGTTGTGTTTTCATTTTCATTTGTTTCCATGTATTTTTTTAAGTTTCTTCTTCTTTTTTAAAAAAACAATATTTATTTTGAGAGAGAGAGGGGGAGAGAGAGAGAGAGACGGCATGCGCATGTGAGCGGGAAGGGGCAAGGAGAGAAAGTGAAAATCTTTTTTTTGGGAAGGGAGAGAATCTTTTTCAAAAATTTTATTTATTTATTTGAGAGAGACTGAGACAGCATGAGTGGCGGAGAGGCAGAGAGAGGGAGGGAGAGAGAATCCCAAGCAGGCTCCACACTGCCAACACAGAACCTGACAGGGGGCTCAAACTCACAAAACCACAAGATCATGATCAGAGCCAAAACCAAGAGTTGGATGCTTAACCAAGTGAGCCACCCAGGCTCCCCTGCAGGTATCTTTAGATCTAAAATGAATCTCCTATAGGCAGCATATAGATGGATCTTGTTTTTTGATCTATTCTGTCACCATGTCTTTTGATTGGAGCACCTAGTTCATTTACATTCAAAGTAATTATTATAGGGGTGCCTGGATGGCTCAGTCAGTTGAGGGTCTGACTTTGGCTTAGGTCATGATTCATGGCTTGTGAGTTCAAGCTCCGCACCAGGCTCTGTGCTGACAGCTCAGAGCCTGGAGCCTGCTTCAGATTCTGTGTCTCCCTCTCTCTCTCTCTGCCCCTCCTCACTCGCACTCCGTCTCTCTCTCTCAAAAATAAACAAACATTAAAAAATATTTTAAAAAACACAAAGCAATTATTGATAGATATATACTTATTGCCATTTTATTACTTGCCTTGTGGTTGTTTCTGAAGGTTTTTCTCTGACCCTTTCTTTAAAAATTTTTTAACGTTTATTTATTTTTGAGAGACAGAGCAGGAGCAGGAGAAGGGCAGAGAGAGAGGAAGACACAGAATCTTAAGCAGGCTCCAGGCTCTGAATTGTCAGCAGAGAGCTCGACGTGGGGCTCGAACCCATGAACCATGAGATCACGACCTAGGCAGAAGTTGGACACTAACCGACTAAGCCACCCAGGTGCTCCTTCTCTGACCCTTATCTTTCTCTCTTTCCTGGTTTCTTGGTTTTCTTTAGTGATATGTTTGGATTTTTTTCTCTTTTTTCTTTGCGTATTTATTAGTGGTTTTTGATTTGTGGTCACTATTTGGTTTGTATACAATATCTTTTGCATATAGCAGTCTATATTAAGTTGTTGGTCATTTAAGTTTGAACTCATTCTTTGCTCCACTCATTACTTTTCTCTCCACGTTTTAGGTATATGGTATCATATTTTACATCCTTTTATTTTGCGAGTTCCTTAATATTTTACAGAAATATTCATTTTACTGCTTTTGTGTTTCCTACCTTCATATTGTCATTTTTTTTGGTCTTTCCATTCCTCTCAGAGTCTTCCTTAGTATTTCTTGCAGGGCTAGTTTAGTGTTCATGAACTCCTTTAGTTTTTGTTTCTCTGGGAAATTCTTTATCTATTGTTCTATTCTGAATGATACCCTTGCTAGATAGAGTATTCTTGGCTACAACTTTTTCCCTTTCAACATTTTGAATATACCATGCTATTCCTTTCTGGCTTGGAAAGTTTCTGCTGAAGAATCCACTGATAGCCTCATGGAATTTCCTTTGCATGTTACTGTCTTCTTTTGTCTTTCAGCTTTTAATATTTTTTTCTTTATCATTATGTTTTGCCATTTGAATTACAATATGTGTTGGTATGGATCTGATTTTGTTGATTTAGTTGGAGATTATCTGCGAGTTCTGAATCTGGATATCTGTTTCCTTCCCCAGATTAGGAAAGTTTCCAGGTATTATTTCTTCAAATAAATTATCTGCCTGCTTTTTCTCTTCTTCTTCTGGGACTCCTTTGATATATGAATGTAATTACATTTGCTGGAGTCCCTGAGTTCTCTAAGTCTAATCTTGTTTTGTGTAATTCCTTTTTGTCTTTTATTCAGCCTGATTACTTTCCATCACTTTGTTTTCTAGGTCATTAATTTATTCCTCTGCTTCTTCCAGCCTGCTGTTCATTCCATCAAGTATGTTTCTCATTTCATTTATTGAGCCCTTTATCTGTGCTATACTATTCCATATTTTTTTAAATGTTATTTATTTATTTATTTATTTACTTACTTACTTACTTAGAGACAGAGTGCAAGCAGAGGAGGGGCAGAGAGAGGGAGACACAGAATCTGAAGCAGACTCTAGGCTCTGAGCTGTTCAGCACAGAGCCCAGTGTAAGGCTCTAACTCATGAACCGTGAGACCATGATCTGACCTGAATTCGGATGCTAACTGCCTGAGCCACCAGGTGCCCCATGTTTCTTTTTTTTTTTTTTATGTTTATTTATTTTTGAGAGAAAGAGAGAGACAGAGCATGAATGGGGAGGGGCAGAAAGAGAGGAAGATAGAGAATCAAAGCAGACTCCAGGCTTCAAGCTGTCAGAACAGAGCTTGATATGGGGCATGAACCCATGAACCGTGGGATCATGACCTGAGTTGAAGCTGGACACTTACCAACTGAGCCACCCAGGCACCCCTGTTATTGTATATTTCTGTGTTAAGGGTCTCACTCATAACCTCCACTCTTTTCTCATGTGCAGTGAGTATCCTTATGATCATTGCTTTAAGTTCTCCATCAGGCATGTTACATATATCTGTTTCATTCAGATCTCTGGCCATGGCCTTGTCTTATTTTTTTCTTTGGGACAAATTACTCTGTCTTCTCATTTTGTCTAAGTCTCTATGCCTGTTTCTCTGTGTTAGGAAAGTCAGGTATATCTCCTTTTCTTTAGTTTAATGGCTTTATGAAGAAGAGGTCCTGTAGTGCCCTGTAGTATAATGTCCTCTTTTCCCCAGGGCCTGACACTTCTGAAAGTATCTCCAATGTGTGCTGCATGTGCTCTGCTGTTGTATCCTCATCACTTTATCCTTTCGGCCAGTCATCTGCAGAGGCTCTCTTTGCCTGTTGTGGGCAGTGTGTTGTCCCTAGCCTGAATATGGTGAGTTTTAACTACGTGTGCTTTGGTCAGCTTATGAAATGAGACCCATTGCTACCACCACCACAACAAAGGGCTCACAAAATCCTTGAGTCAGGAGATATTGTGTTGGGAAGGGTGTGGGCTGGTCTTCTGGGGTAGAGTCCACCATACTGGGACTGAGGCAAGTGTGACTGGGAAGAGTGGTTATTCTGGAGCATGGGGGGTGAGGCTTGGTGTAAGCAAGTGTGGCTGCTGTGCTGGTACCTGCAGGTGGCTCTGTGTTTATGGTGGGCGGTGGGGGAGGCAAATGGAAGACGTTACCTCCTTTGTTTTTGGAGGGGGTCTGTCTATGTATGCTGCCTCTCTGGGATATGCTCTAAGATAAGCAACTGACTTCACCACTGTGTGCCCGGAGTACTCTTCAGATTGCTGTTTCCATGTTGTATGGATTGTTTGCTTGCCTTCTATCCAAGAGCAACCCCAATGGCCTCTGAGCTCTCATAGAGCCAATCACACTGACCTTTAAAACTCCAGGCTTCAAGCATCACTAGTTGCAAGAATTTGCAAAATTTGGGTCCTCTTGCTTTCCAGGTCAGTTGCTGTGGGAATTTGTTTTCCTTGTGTGTTCCTTTGTGTGCTAGTTTGTTTCTCACCCTTCTCTGAGACCACAGCTCCTTCCCCACTGCAGCATCCACAATCCATTTCTTTCCCAAACCATGTCTCTGCACTTCCTACCTTTTTCAATGTGACCTCTTCTCTACCTTTAGTTGTAGAGTTTGTTCTACCAGTCTTCAGATCAATTTCCAGAGTATTTAGGATGATTTGGTAGTTATCTAGTTGTATTCATGGGACAAGGTGAGCCTAGGGTCCTCTTACTCTGCCACCATCTTCCATTCTCCCTTTTCTCCTTCTAGATCACCTATTATTAGAGTTATAGTGGACATATTATTCTCTTTTCTTTAAAACTCTGTTTTTTCTCTCTCATCTCTGATGTCTTCTGGGTTAATCCAGCTAGTTGCTTGATTTTCTCTTTAGCTATATCTAATCTGCTGTTCAACTTATTCACTAAATTATTATTTATTATTTTTAGAAATTTGATTATTTTGCATTTCTACTTGTTCTTGTTTCATTTTTTCTTGTTCTTACATTTTTTCTTTTAGATAGCTTAGCATCAATAATATTGTTCTACATTTAATTCTTAGGCTCACATGGCTATTGTAAGGTTATTAATTTCTCAGGGAAAACTTTTTTCTTTTCCCTGTTCCCTATCTTCAGGGGGAAAATGAAGCTTTAATTCACATTTATTACAATGGTTTTCATTCCCTTTGTGTTTCTAAAATCTGGGAATTTAAATTTCTTTCTTGAATATTCAATGTTGCATTCAAAAGAAAGCTTTTGAATTTATTCAGTACTTCTAGGTATTTGTCACAGGAGAATTTTCAGGTTATCTGGTCTGCCAACTTACCAAACTTGAAGGTTATTAATTAACTGTGTGTATGTGTGTTAATTTAAACAACTTTTGAATTGTGCTAAAATACATACCATAAAATTTATGAATTAGCTTTTAATAATGGGTAAAACTGCAAAAAAGATGTCCATTTTTAGCTGGAGTATTAGAAAGGACTTCTTAATAAGTTAGTAGGAAGCTAAGGTTTTCCAAAAGAAGGAAAGACAGAGAGGCAGAGAGTGGAGGACATATTCTGGGAATACATGGTACATGGTATAGGAAATGATGTGAACAAATTTCTGGAATAGTAAATTAGTGACAGAATGTAGAGGGCCTTGGCTGTCAGCTTAAGGGAATTTGGACTTTGAAAGTCTTTGAAAGTTTTCAAACTTGGTTCATTTTGAAGGTTAGTCTTGGCAGTAAAATACAGAATGGTTTAGAGGGTGATGAGATTGATGGCAGAGAGACCAATTAGGAACTTCCTGCAGTAGCCCAAGAAGAAGGTGTGAAGGCATATAAAAGTGGTAAGGCCTGACAAAGACTCAGAGCTGCTGAAATAACCAAAGCATAATTGTAGTTATTAACCAAATTGGGGCTGACAAAAGATGCTGTTATAGACAAATGACAGCATTCTCTAGGGCTAAGTTGCTTCCCAATGGAGTAGCATTATGAACTCTCAGACATGCTATTTATAAAATGTCTGCTCATTAGCCTGTTGAGCTAGTTAGAGCTTTCCTGTGACTGAATGCAGGCTTGAAAAGCATGCATCAGTATAACTTTTAAAACAGGGAAAGTAGAGGGGCACCTGGGTGGCTCAGTTGGTTGAGTGTCTGACTTCAGCTCAGGTCATGATCTCACAGTTTGTGAGATCACGTTTGGCTCTGTTCTGACAGCTCAGAGCCTGTAGCCTTCTTTGGATTCTGTGTCTCCCTCTCTCTTTGCCCCTCCCCTGCTCGCTCTCTGTCTCTCTTTCAAAAATAAATAAACATTTTAAAAAATTAAAACAAAGTAAAACAGGGAAAGTAGAGCAAAACAGAGAGATCCACTGCTCTACAGAGTATTAAACAACTCTTCTTAGCATCAGCAGAAAGAGTTTTAAGTGGTCCCCTGTTGTTTGCTTCTATTGTTAACAAGATCTTCTGAAACCATTGATCTGGACTTTCTATCACCAAATGTCTTAGGCCAATTTAATCACCTGTTTCTACTGAGTCATATGTCCAGCTGGCATGGTGACAACCCAAACTGTCTTGGTTTGCACTTGTTTTCTCAATACTCTGGTATATTCTAAGGTTATTGTCATACATGTGTCCTGAGTGTGAGTCTTCCTTCCCCAAATTGTTGTGGGTTGTTTTCTAACTTGTTTCTTAATTGGCTACATTAATTTTTTTTATTATTTATTTATTTATTTATTAATGTTTATTTATTTTGGAGAGAGAGAGAGAGAGACAGAGTGTGAGGCAGGGGAGGGGCAGAGAGAGAGGGAGGCAGAGGATTTGAAGCAGGGTCTGTGCTTACAGCAGTGAGCCCAATACAGGGCTCAAACTCACAAACCATGAGATCATGACCTGAGCCAAAATCAGATGCTTAACTGACTGAACCACCCAGGCGCTCCTTAATTGGCTAAATTTAAATGGACACCTGCTGGGGCGCCTGGGTGGCTCAGTCGGTTAAGCATCCGACTTCAGCTCAGGTCATGAACTCACGGTTTGTGGGTTTGAGCCCCACGTCGGGCTCTGTGCTAACAATTCAGAGCCTGGAGCCTGCTTCGGATTCTGTGTCTCCCTCTCTCTCTCAGCCCCTCCCCTGATCACACTGTCTCTCTCTGTCTCTCAAAAATAAATAAATGTTAAAAAAGAAAATTTAAAAAATGAATAAAAAATAAAAATAAATGGACACCTGCTATTCAGAAATGCCACATTTAGTATTTAATTAATGAGTGAATTCATGAAAAGCAATAGAACTATCAACCTAAGAAATTTATTGAAGCAAAACTCAAATAGTTTAATTTTGAGAATGAGTTGTCAAGGTGTGGGTATGGACAGAAGGAAGAAAGAACCTGAAAGTAAAGGCAAATATTGATATTCTCTCACCAGATTTGCAACACCTGTATAGATTTTGCTCTCAACCTTTATATACTCTTTTATGTGTTTTTCTAATTGCTAGTTTTGTTCATCACATGACAACTTGCATTTCACAGATTTCACATTTTTGGTGTGTTTGTTCCACAGTGCCTTAAAAAAATTTTTTTTAATGTTTATTTATTTTTGGGAGACAGAGAGAAAGAGTGAGAGGGGGCAGAGAGAGAGGGAGACACAGAATCTGGAGCAGGCTCCAGGCTCTGAGCCATCAGCACAGAACTGGAGGGGGGCTCAAACCCAGGAAACGTGGGATGATGATCTGGGCTGAAATCTGAAGCTCAACCGACTGACCCCAGTCGGCGACTGACCCAGGCGCCCCCACAGTGCCTTTTAAATTCATACCCTTGATGCCTATCATCATTTCTATTACATAATAAATATTCAACAAATCTTGTTAAATAATGATTGAATGGGTGAATGCTATTATAAAGGAGTTGAGGGATGCCTGGCTGGTTTAGTTGGTGGAACAAATGACTCTTGATCTTGGGGTTTTAAGTTCGAGCCCCACATTGGGTGTAGAGATTACTTAAAAAGAATCTTAAAAAAAAAGAAATTGAAGGATATTTTGAAATCACATTTACTACACTACTAAGGAACATTAAGATATCTTTACCTTCCTTTTCTCTCTTTTCTCCTCTGTTGACATTTATTGAGCATTCAGTAGAGGTAACCACCATGTTACATGCTAGAAATTACAGTGATTTGCTCTTTCATCTTGAAATAATTTGGCAGTTAATAAAAAGCTTTAAAGTTTGTTGTTTAGGGGCACCTGGGTGGCTCAGTTGGCTAAGTGTCCAACTCTTGATTTTGGCTCAGTCGTGATCTCACAGTTGGTGAGACTGAGCTCTGTGTTGGGCTCTGAGTTGATGGTGTGGAGCCTGCTTAGGAGTCTCTCTCTCCCTCTCTCTCTGCCCTTCCATGTCTGCATGCAAGTGCATGTCTCTCTGTCAAAATAATTAAACATTTTTTTAAAAAGTTTGTTATTTAAAAATAGCCAGTTCTTGGGTTTGATGACATGGTACAGGTATAAGGCTTACAGTTTTATTATTGGTCTGAGTCTACACTTCACAGAACCATTAGATTTTTCATTTCATTTCATTTCATTTCATTTATTTAAAGAGAGAGAGTGTGAGTGGAGGAGAGGGGCTGAGGGAGAGACTGAGAGAGAGAGAGAAAGAGAGAGAAAATCTTAAGCAGGTTCCACACTCAGTGCAGATCCCGTAACCCTGGGATCACGACCTGAGCCAAAATCAAGAGTCCATTGAAAAACTGACTGAGCCACCTAGGTGCCCCACCATTAGAATTTAAAAATATTTTTGTCTTTGTTAGTGATAGCTATTTTACAATTTTAAATAATTAGTGTCTGGAGTAGGCATTTTTAGCCTGAGACTGAGTCATAAAGGTAAATGTATGGTCTTGGAGGAACAAAGGAAGTCCTCTGACAGTTTGTAAATATGTGCTGTACATATTTATTTTTCTGAGGGATACAGATTCTCAAAGGAGTCCATAACCCCAAAAATGTTCCAAACAACTCTGTTTGCTTTGCTTTGTTAAGCTCCCTGAATAGTGCTCTTTGCTACACTGTCTAGTGGTTAAGTGCTTGGGTAATATAGTCATAGTCCCTGTGTTTGACTTTTCGCTTTGCTATGTAATAACTGTGTGACCTTAAACAAGTTACCTAACCTGTCTGTGCATCAGTTTCCTCATCTGTAAAATGGAGATAACTATGGTACTATGTCATAGGATTGTGGTGAGGATTACATGACTTAATATATATATATATGTATATATAAATAGCTTAGAAAATGCTTAGCACATTGTACATAGTCTATATATATTAGCTACTGTTCTTATAATTATTACATACATGTGGCATTGATGACAATGATGGTGAAAATCATGATGACTTATATCTTCCCAAAGCCACTTAAGAGTGAATAAAAATGAGCAACCATAAGCAATGTTGAATAACCAGCTGACCATTCTGGGTAAAGCTAATACAGCTTTTCTCTTCTTGTTCTACTTTAAGGATAGCCAGACTCTGAAACCTGGGTAATCTGATTTGACTGCCGAGATGAGTGTATTCAAGTTGCATTACAGAGGCAAGAGCATTTTGACTCTTAGATTTAACTAACATGTGTACTGATTCTATTTTTCAGCCTGGGATGGAACTGACTCATTGCCTTGGTTGTTTTTTTACCCCATGGAACGTGCATTGTTGATGCTTTACCAATGGTAAACAATGAATGGGGAAATGGGAACTTTTGATTAGCAGTCAAAACTTTTTGGTCCCAGTGCTCCCATAAAATACTGTGACAATCTGACAAACTTTTTCTTTAAGTCCCCATCTCTACCTACTCACCTCTACTGCTGAAAGGGTTAGTTGATTAGATTAGATGAAAATTTATTCCAAAGGTCTCTTTAACTTTTCCTAGCTTTTATTGACCAAAGTTTTCTTTTGATAATTGAATTTCAGGGTTATCTGTTCACCTTTGTTGGGTCAATTTTGCCTCCCCTCAAATGCCTGAGAGTGATTGTTCTCCTTGCATTATTTTTGAGGTCTCTACTTTTTTTTCTCTCTCTTCCTTACGCAAATAATTTCCAATTCCAGTAACAACTGTCCCCAGGAATCTGCTTCCTGTAATAATGGCTACTCCTTTCCCTGGGCTCTCCCTCTGGAAACAAATCCACTTAGGAACCCCTGATCCAAGAGTGCCAAGTAGAAATTGTGTAAAGTGATTTTATTCAGGTGCTGGGTATCTAACCGACTTAATATACCATAGACCTATAGATAATTGCCTGAATATTTTCAGTAGTGAAAGATTGAAGCCTAAGGTCTAACCCCTATTGCATGTTTTTCAAAGTGTGGTCCATGAGGACAGGACCAGCTACATAATTTTCAGGACCCAGTGTAAAAATGAACAGGAAGGGTCTCTTGTTCAAAAGTTAAGAATTTCAACAGCTACAAGAGAGCATTAAACACAAGTGAAGAGTGCTTTTGAGCACAAAAGCCTAATGCAATGGCACAGGGGGTATGTCCATGAGACTAAGCCTGTGCAGAGCCCGTGGCATCAGAAACTATGGAATCTGACTGGTAAATCTGATTTCTGGGGCCTTCCAGAAAGTTAATCAATTAGAATCTCTGAAGATAGTGTTTGTGAATCAACACTCTTAACAAGCTCTCCAATGTTAATTTTGTATACATGCAAAAAACTGATAACCTCTCACCTATTTCTTTCATTTGCTTGGAAAGAAAAGAAAAAAGCAATTCTATCTTTTAAAAGAATATGGCTTGCTTGCCTTGATAGCTACCTGAGGTGGCTACCTTACACCACCTTCAGCTTTTCTTTTTGTTTTCTTTTCTCTTTCTCTTTCTTCCCTATCCTCTTCTGTTCTACATTTGTTTGGGGCCTATCAGTAGTACGCCAGGCCTGGCTAAACTTGGCTGATGACACCCAAGGCATATGAAACTTTGAGAAGAGTAAGACTTTCAATGGTTTAGGAACTTTTTCTGTAAGGATTCTGGGTTTTTGTTTTGTTTTGTTTTGTTTTGTTTTTGCCAGAATCCCCTTTTCTTACCGAGTTTGCTTTTACTTAAAAAAAAAAAAGGAAAAGGAAAAAAATTAGAGAAACAATGCTGTGAGAACAACTCCCAATTTCCAGCCCCACCCTCTGACTATTCGGTCATATTTATTGGAATTTAATTCCAGATCAATCTTATTTCTTCCACAGTGAATGCCTGTCAATTCTTGGCATTTATTTCTGCAAATTGTCTCTTCACTAAATTGTGACTTCAAGGGCTCTAGAATTCATACTGGGTAACCTGATGAGAAAATTCTTATAAACTTACCCTAAGCACTTGGTTGTAAGTTCTGAGTTTAACTGTACATCATCAAGATATTTCAAGGTTAAGAAAATTCGTTTAGCACAACAAATGCTCTTTTTTCTTTTTATTACTAACTCACAGTTTTCTGTGTGGGTGATTGCTTAAGTAGTCACTAAGCAGAACAGATGCTGTCTTGAATTTTTCCTTAATAAAAAACTGACAGATTTTTACTAGCAGGTGTTTCTAAATTACTTATGAAATTAATTTTTTCTTTATTGATTTTTCACCTCTTTTTCCTGTTTTTCCCCAGTATTTGTAGCTTTTTAACACAGAGCTTTATTACTCTATGTTTTTATTTTTTATCTATTTATTTTTAAAGTTTATTTATTTATTTTGAGAGAGAGAAAACTTGAGCAGGGGAGGGACAGAGAGAGAGGAAGGGGGAGAATTCCAAACAGGCTCCATGCTGTCAGTGCAGAGTCTGATGCGGGGGGTCAAACTCAAAATGTGAGATCATGATCTGAGCAGAAATCAAGAGTTGAATGCTCAACCAACTGAACCACCCAAGCGCCCCATATTACTCTATGTTTCTAAAGTAATGTAAACTTTTGTGTTTCTATTTCCATTCTCACAGTAAATGAGAGACTAAATGAAAACAGCTCTTTGTAACTTTGAAATATTATGTAACCCTGAAATTCTTAAAAAATATATCCTGCTTGCTTTTTATTTGGGCAAAGAACTTCTATGCAAGAAACACAAACTTATCATATAACTCAACTATTTCATTTCTAGGTATTTACCCAAAAGAGTGAAAACATATGTCTTCTCAAAGATTTATGTGTAAATGTTCATAATAGCTTTTATTCATAGCAGACAAGAACTTGAAATTACCCAAATATTCATCAATGGGTGAATAGGTGAAACTGTGATATATGCATACTACTTAGCACTAGAAAAGAATGAAGTACTGATATGTGCAAAAACATGAATGAATCTCCAAAACATTATGTTGAGTGAAAGAAGTCAGACACAAAGGAATACATACTGCACAATTCCATTGATTTGGAATTCTAGAAGAAGCAAAACTAATCTGACAGAAAGATCAATGTTTGCCTGGTTTGGGAGGGGGCTATTGACTCCAAAGGGGCATGAGGGAATTTGTGTGTGGGGGTGTTGGAACATTTCATATTTTGATTGAAGTGATGCTTCCATGGGTGTATACCTTTGTCAAAACTCATTTGAATCGGATGACTCCTGAACTCCCCTCCTCTCATGGATACACCAAGTGCATAGCTACACACAGAGCAATACCTCTGAAGGAAATTCAGAAACTACCTATACATTGAGTGAATGAGAAAATACTCATATCAGAATGTGCAGGTAAGGGGGAAACACACTCTTACCATAAATCTCACCCCCAGCATAGCATCATGCTATTGGGAGGGAACTCCCGGCTTCCAGCTTCTCCCTGAGGAGCAAGGGATTTGGACTTCACATTTCGTGCCCTAGCTTTTAAGATTTCCTCCTGAAGGATAGGCTCCCAAAACATCTAGCTCTGAAAGCCAATGAGGCTTGCATCCACAAGACCCACAAGAATATAGCCAACAAAGAAGCAGTTGTTAACTGGCAGTTAGCACTCAACAGCTATCCCCCCAGGCTGAGAGCAGAGAGAGCAGGCAAAAATGTTTATACATCAGCCTTTCCCCAAAAGGGGTCCATTTATATACTTTGAAAGCTGCTTCCTGAGGGTCAGGTTTCTAATTTAGCACACATCTAGGGGCTGGCTGTGACCTCCCCAGAGACCAAGGAAACTGGTGGACATTTCTCCCACTATCTCCTTACAACCTCCTCCAAGTCACCAGTGTTCCCCTTGAGTGAGTATGTACACACTGTGCCCCAGCTTTTGCAGCTGTTGCCCAAGGCACAGGGGTCTGGATTACCTGGCTCTCATAGTCAATGGGATTTACATTCATAAATCCCATAGGACTATAGCAAACAAGAAGCAGCTCTTAATGGGTGCAAGAGTATCTCCTGGTAATTTTAGACCTGAGCCCAGTGCAGAAGGAGCAAACAAAAATGCCCATCTCCTAGTTTCTCCCTGGAAGGGGATTAACTACATACTTTATTAGTTTTCTTTTTTCTAATTTGTTAAAATGTTTATTTATTTTTGAGAGACAGAGAAAGACAGAGCACGAGCAGAGGAGGGGCAGAGAGAGGAAGACACAGAATCTGAAGCAGGCTCTAGGCTCTGAGCTGGGAGCCACTAACAACAAAGAACGTGGCTTGGATAATCACAAAGGTTTGGGAGACAACCAGGAGCTCAGGCTGGGCTGGTTGAATAAGTTGGTCTCCTACATGGGACCACTCTGTCAAAAATTGGAAGAGGTAGCTGTTTTATCTAACATACAGAAACCAACAAGTAGAATCAAGGAAAATGAAGAAATAGAGATATGTTTAAAAAAAGAGACAAATTTCCAGAAACAGATGTAAGTGACACAGAGATAAATAATTAATCTGATCAAGTTCAAAATAAGGATGACAAACATGCTCACCAGGATCAGGAGACTGATGTATGAACAAAATGATAATTTTAACAAAGAATTTGAAAATATTAAAAAGCACCAAACAGAGGCACCTGGCTGGTTCAATTGGAAGAGCATGAGACTCTTGATCTCAAGGTTGTGAGTTCTAGCCCCATGATAGGTGCAGAGATTACTAAAAAAATAAATCAAATTAAAAAAAGTACCAAACAAAAAATATAGAGCCAAGAAATACTATAACTGAACTGAAAATTTCAGTAGAGGGGTTTGACAAAAGACTACATCAAATAGAAAAAAAAAAGGATCAGCAAAACTAGAAGTCAGGACAGTGGACTTCATCCAATCAGAGAAGCAAAAGGAAAAAGAATGAAAAAAAGTAAAGATTCTTTGAAGGACTTATATCATCAAGCATACAAATATATACATTATAGGGGTCCCAAAAGGAAAGGAGAGACAGAAAAAAGCAGAAAGTTTATTCAGAGAAATAATGGTTAAAAACTTCTCAAACCTGGAGAAACACACAGATATCCAGATCCAGAAAACATAGAGCATTCCAAAAAAAAAAATAAACCAAAGAGACCCACACCAACTGACATTATAATTAAACTGTCAAAAGTTAAAGACAAGAGAGAATCTTAAAAGCAGCAAGGGAAAAGCAACTTGTTATGAACAAAGGAGCCCCCATGAAAGTTTGAGCAGATTTTTCAGCAGACACTTTGCAAGTCAGGAGTGGCATGATATATTCATGGTGCTGAAAGAAAATAATCATATCATATGTACACCTGAAAACTCATGTAACATCATGTGTCAGCTATACTTCAATAAAAAAGAAAATCATTAAAACACAAAGGAAGGGACAACAGAAACAAAAGAATTATAAAACAACCAGAAAACAATGAACAAAATGGCAATAGTAAGTTCTTATCTTTCAATAATTGCTTTAAATGTAAATGGACTAGATTCTCCACGCAAAAGATATAGAGTGGTTGAATGCATAAAAAAAAAACAAGACCCAGCTCTATGCTGCCTACAAGAGACTCATTTTAAACTTAAGGACACACATAGCTTGAAAGTGAAGAGATGGAAAAAGATATTGCATGCAAATGGAAACCAAAAGAAAATACAGCTAAACTATACTATATCAGAAAATAGACTTTAAGTCAAAGACAGTAACAAGAGACAAAAGCCATTATATAAAGGGATCAGTTCATCAAGATGATATAACATTAGTAAATATTTATGCTCCCAACATAGGAGAACTTAAATATATAAAGCAAATATTAACATATTAATAGGGAAAAATAGACAGCAATACAATAATAGTAGGAGACTTCAATACTCCACTTTCAATAATGGATGGAACATCCAGACAGAAAAATCAATACAGAAACATTGGACTTTAACTACATATTTGATCAGATGTATCTAATAGGCATTTTACAGAACATTCCATCGAATAGCAGCAGAATACACAGTGCACATGGAACTTCTCCAACGTACATGGAACATTCTCCAGGATAGATTTCATTTTAAGCCACAAAACAAGTCTTAAAAACTTTAAGAAGCTTTAAATCATATCAAGCATCTTTTCTGACCATAATGGTATAAAATTAGAAATCAATTACAGGAAGAAAACAGAATAATTTATCCAAAATGTGGAGATTAAACAACATGCTACTGAACAACCAATGCGTCAAATAAATCAAGACAGAAATCAAAAAATATCTTGAGACAAATGAGGGGTGCCTGGGTGGCTCAGTCGGTTAAGTGTCTGACTTTGGCTCAGGTCATGATCTCGAAGTTTGTGGGTTTGAGCCCCACGTTGGGCTTTGTGCTGATAGCTCAGAGCCTGGAGCCTTCTTTGGATTCTGTGTCTCCCTCTCTCTCTACCCCTCCCTCACTCACACTCTGTCTCTCATTCACTCTCTCTCTTTCTCAAAAATAAAGATTAAAAAAATATCTTGAGACGAATGAAAATGGAAATAAACAGACTAAAACTTATGTGATGCAGCAAAAGCAGTTCTAAGAAGGAAATTCATAGTGATAAATGCCTACATTAAGAAAAAAGAAAGGGGATAGCTGGGTGGCACAGTCAGTTAAGCATCCAACTCTTGATCTCAGCTCAGGTCATGATCTCACGATTTGTGGGTTCGAGCCCTGCATCAGGCTCTGTGCTGATGGTGCGTAGCTTGTATGGGACTCTGTTTCTCCTTCTCTCTGTCCCTCCTCTGCTTGTGCACACACCCACTCTCTCTCTTAAAAATAAATAAATAAACATAAAAAGTTTTAAAAAAAGAAAAAAGAAAGATCTCCATTAAACAGTCTAACTTTGTAGAAGGATGAAAACAATAAAAATCATAGTGAAAATAAAGAGTCTAAAAAGATAATAGAAAAAAATAAATGAAACTGAGAGTTGTTTTTTTAAAGGTAAATACACAAACTTTTCGCTAGATTTATCAAAAAAAGAATAGAGAATGCAAACAAATAAAATTATAAATAAAAATGGAGTTACAACCAATACCACACAAATACAAAGGATCACAAGACTACTATGAACAAGGGGCACCAAGCATGGGGCCTGCTTGGGATTCTCTCTCTCTCTCCCTCTCTCAAAATAAAAAAAATGAACCTTAAAATAAAAAAAAGAGACTACTATGAACAATTATATGCCAATGAATTGACAACCTAGAAGAAATGGAAGAAATGGATAAATTCCTAGAAATTCCTGTGAACAATTGTATGCTAATGAATTGGACATCCTAGAAGAAATGGATACATTCTTTTTTTTTTTTAACATTTATTTATTTTTGAGAGACAGAGAGAGACAGAGCATGAGCAGGGGAGGGGCAGAGAGAGGGAGACACAGAATCTGAAGAAGGCTCTAGGCTCTGAGTTGTCAGCACAACTCTGAGGGGCTCGAACTCACAAACTGCGAGATCATGACTTGAGCCAAAGTTGGATGCTTAACTGACTGAGCCACGCAGGTGCCCTAAGAAATGGATACATTCTTAAGACTGAATCATAAAGAAATAGAAAATGTGAAGAGACCAATTTCTAGTAAAGAGATTGAATCAATAATCAAATACTTTCCAGTAAACAAAAATCCAGGATGAGATGGCTTCACTCGTGAATTCTACCAAATATTTAAAGAAGAATTAATATCAATCCTTTTTGAAGTTTTCCAAAAATTAGAGAGGGAAATAGTTCCTTAATTTTATGAGGCCAGCATAACTTCGATACCAAAGCGAGACAAGGACACTGCATGAAAGGAAAATTAGAGGCCAATATCACTAAAGAATATAAGGGCAATAGTCCTGAACAAATACTAGCCAACCAAATTTGTGCATTAAAAGGAACAAACTCCATGATCAAATGGGATATATTCCAGAGATGCAAGAATGATTCAACATCCATACATCATTCAATGTGATATACTACATTAACAAAATGAAGGATAAAAATTATATGACATGTCAATAGATGCAGAAAAAACATTTCACAAAACTCTCAACAAACTTGGTATAGAAGGTATGTACTTCATCACAATAAAGGCCATTATATCAAGCCCACAGCTAACATCATACTCAATTGTGAAAAACTGAAAGATTTTCCTCTAAGATCAGGAACAAGACAAGCATGCCCGCTCTTGCCATTTTTATTCAACACGCACTGGAAGTCTTAGAGCAATTAAGTAAGAAAAATAAATAAAAGGCATCCAGAAGAAGTGAAATTGTCTCTATGTGTAGATGACATGAGCTTATATGTAGAAAATCCAAAAGACTCCTTCCAAAATCTGCTAGAACTAATCAATGAATTCAGCAAATTTACAGGATAAAAAAATCAGTATACAAAAATCAATTGCATATATATACATTAACAATAGACTAAGAGAAATTAAGAAAACAGTCTCATTTATCATAGCATCAAAAAGAAAAATACTTAGGAGTAAATTTAATCAAGGAGGTAAAAGTTTTATATGCTGAAAACTATAAGGCACTGATGAAAGAAGCTGAAGAAGACACAAGTAAGTGGAAAGATATTTCATGCTTATGGATTGAAAGAATTAATATTGTTAAAATGTGCATAGTATCCAAAGTGATCTACAGATTTAATATAATCTCTATCAAATTTCCAATGGCATTTTTCACAGAAATAGAAGAACAATCCTAAAATTCGTATGGAATCACAAAAGATACTGAATAGCCAAACAATCTTGAGCAAGAAGAATAAATATATATATATTATAAAGCTATATATTATTGTATAGGATTGGAATAAAAAGAGGCATAGAAATCAATAGAACAGAATGGGGAGCACAGAAAAAATCCCATGCATATATTGTAAATTAATTTTTGACAAAGAAGCCAAGAATATACAATGAGAAGTGGATAGTGTCTTTGATAAATGGTGTTGGAAGGGTGCCTCGGTGACTCAGCTAGTTGAGCAACTGACTTAATTTTGGCTCAGGTCATGATCCCAGGGCTGTGGGATGAAACTCCACATCAGGCTCCATGCTGAGCGTGGAGCCTGCTTGAGATTTTCTCTCTCCCTCTGCCCTTCTCCCCTACTTGCACATGCTCTCTCTCTCTCTGTAAAATAAAAAAAATTTTTTTAATTATAAAAAATAAGCAATGTTGGGAAAACTGGATATCCACATGCAAAAGAATGAAATTATATAGAAAAATCAACTCCAAATGTATTAAAGACTTGACCATAAGATCTGAAATCATAGAACTCCTAGAAGAAAACATAGAGGATAAGCTCCTTGACGTTGTTCTTTGCAGTGATTTTTTTTTATTTAACGCCAAAACCAAAGGCACAAAAGCAGAAAATAAGCAAGTTGGATTACATCAAATTAAAAAGTTTCTGCTCAGCAAATGAAACCACCAACAAAACGAAAAGGTAACCTATGCAAGGGTATAAAATATTAGCAACCACATATCTGATAAGTGGTCAATATCTAAAATATAGGGGTGCCTGGGTGGCTCAGTCAGTTAAGCGTCCAACTCTTGATTTTGGCTCAGGTTGTGATCTCATGGTTTGTGGGTTTGGGCCCAAGTTGGGCTCTGCCCTAACAGTGCATGCTTGGGATTCTCTTTTCCTCTCTCTTTGCTCATCCCTGGCTTGTGTGCGCTTTCTCTCTCTCTCTCTCAAAAATAAATAAGTAAACTTTAAAATATATATATATATATACAAGGGACTCCAACAGGTCAAAAGCAAAAAATGAGTAACCCAATTTCAAAATGGGCAAAGGACCTGAAAACATATTTTTCCAAAGAAGACATACAAATCGACGACAAATACATAAAAAGCTCCACATCACTAATCTTTGGAGAAATGTAAATAAAAACTACAAGACATAACCTCACACCCATTAGGATGGTTATTCTCAAAAATATAGGAGCTAACAAGCGCTATGAAGAATGTGGAGAAAAGGGAACTGTTGTATACTCTGGTAATAATATAAATCATTATAGTGGTTCCTCAGGAAATTGTAAGTAGAACTACCATATGATCCAGCTATCCCACTCTGGATATATGTCCAAAGGAAACAAAACCATTATCTTGAAGAGATATTTGCGTTCCGTGTCATTGCAAAATTATTCACAATAGCCAAGGTGTGGAAACAACTTAAGTGTCCATCAATGGATGAATGGATCAAGGAAATGTGAGATATGTATATGTATATACACATGCACACACATATATACACACCTAAGCATAAATGCACAATGGAATATTATCAGCATTAAAAAGAAGAAAATCTCGTCACCTGCTACAACATGGATGAAGCTGGAGTTCATTATGCTAAAGTGAAATAAGCTAGACAGAGAAATACAAACACTGCATGGTATCACTTACATGTGGAATCTAAAAAAAGCTGAACTTGTCGAATCATAGAGTAGAAAAGAGGTTGCCAGGGGGTGTAGGTTAGGGGACATAGGGAGAGGTTGGTAAAAGAGTACATACTTTCTGTTATGAGTAGGTCTGAGGATCTAAGTTACAACATGGTGACCATGGTTGATACACTGTATTATATTAGTGAAACTTGCTAAGAGAGTAGAACTTAAATGTTTTCACACACACACACACACACACACACACACACAAGTAATTATGTGAGGTGATGTATGTGTTAATTAACTCACGAGGGGGGATACTTTCACAATGTACATATATATCAAGTCATCATGTTGTAAACTTTAAATATCTTACAATTTTATTTGTTCAATATACCTCAATAAAGCTGAAAAAAACCCTGTTATTTGGACTGTGCACGAAAAATTGGTGCATTTTATTGTATGTAAAGTGTACTCAACACTTTACAACATTAAAGTTGATTTTTATACAAAAAATGTTTAAAGAAGACTCTCACACACATCCATGTGCACATCACCCAGGGTTAATAAATGTTTAACTTTGTCTTTCTCCATATAGGAGAAATGAACTATTACCAATGAAGGTGAGTTCTTACTTCCCAGACCTATTTTCCACCCCTTCCCACCAGCAAGAACATTCATAAAGTTGTGTGTTTCTTTCCTCTGTCCATTAAAAAAAGTATTAATAGACATCTTCATTTCACTAATGAAGATATCAAAGCTTGACAAGAACTGTGCACAGGTCATAGTTAAACAGGAAGTCAGTTAGCAGCACAACCAGTAATGAAGTTTTCAGTCATATGCTCATTCTCCAGGTAACTACGTTACCTAACTTTTGTTTGTGGAGCTGCTATTGTAATTTATGTAGTTATGAAGGATGTTTATACTGCTCTTTATCTTCAGTTTTAAACTTTACAAAAATGTGGCCTAAATGGGAATTTAGTGTGTTGTGATGTTTCTCTAAGTGTTTAAAATGGACTCCTCAAAAACTTCCAAATCCAAGACTAATGTGATAGTTATCAATATATATTTGATATCATTTTAATTTCAATTAAGCAAGAATGCAGATAATTATGCTTTTCACTCTAATTTTGCCATATAGATTACTAGATTATTTTTATTTATTTATATTTTTTTATTGAGGTTTTTTATGTTTATTTTTGAGAGAGACAGAGTGTGAGTGGGGGAGGGGCAGAGAGAGAGGGAGACCCAAAATTGGAAGCAGGCTCCAGGCTCCCAGCTGTTAGCACAGAGCCCGACACAGGGGTGGAACCCTCAAACCGTGAGATCATGACCTTAGCTGAAGTTGGACGCCCGAACGACTGGGCCACCCAGGCGCCCCTATTTTTATTTAAAAAAATTTTTTTTATTTTTGAGAGAGAGAGAGAGAGAGAGACAGTGTGAGCAGGGGAGGGTCAGAGAGAGAGGGAGACACAGAATCCAAAGCAGACTCCAGGTTCTGAGCTAGCTGTCAGCACAGAGCCCGACGTGGGGCTCGAACCCACGAACCATGAAATCATGACCTGAGCCAAAGTTGGACGGACGCTTAACCGACTGAGCCACCCAGGCGCCCCTATTATTATTATTTTTAATGTTTATTTATTTTGAGAAAGAGAGTGTGTGAGAACGCATGAGTGGGGGAGGGGCAGAGAAAGAGGGAGAGAGAGGGAGAGAATCCAAAGCAGGCTCTGTGCTATATCAGTGCAGAGCCTGATGTGGGGCTCAAAGTCATGAACTGTGAGATCACAACCTGAGCCGAAATTAAGTGTCGATCCTTAACTGACTGAGCCATGTAGGCGTCCCAAGATTACTAGATTATTTTTAAAGCAACTAACACCATTGAATCCCAATGCTTCAAACTCCAATTAGCTGGCTGCATTTGACTGTTTTACATTTAGGGGATTCAGAACATGCCACTCCAAAATATGACACTTTGGCATGTTGATTATTTTGAGCTGAGAGTACTTGAGAAACAGCAAATGCATGAAGGGCTCTCTACCCTGCCTCTTTCTACCTAAAAACAGGCCATAAATTTCCTATGAGAAAGGTAGCCTTTCTGTACCAGGAAGAAAACATTCCTTTTTTCCTCCTGGTTTTATCAAGATATAATTGACACTTTAACATTGTCTAAGTTTAAGGTGCACAACATAATGATTGGATATATGTATACATTGTGAAATGATCACCATGATAGGTTTAGTTGACATCCATCACTTGAGAAGAGCATTCATATCATCAGAGATTGGGATTCGATGCCCAAGTGGATATATACAAAGCAACCTACTAAAGTAACTCTTAGTTTCCCCACTATAGTTCCTAGTCATTGTCCCACAATATTTATTGTTTTTAGTGCAAGCCCCTTGGTCTTGCCACATCCCTAGAGTTCTTCATTTTTTGTGTAAAAAGTATATGAGCTTTTGTGTCCAAAGTCATCTTCAGGTCTTCATTTTCTTTCTTTCTCTCTTTCTTTCTTTTAATTTTTTAAATGTCTAATTATTTTTGAGAGACAGAGGAGACAGAGTGCGAGCAGGGAGCGGAAGAGAGAGAGGGAGACATAGGATCTGAAGCAGGCTCCAGCTGTCAGCACAGAGCCCGATGTGGGGCTCGAATCCGCCAACTGCGAGATCATGACCTGAGCCGAAGTCAGATGTTTAACAAACTCAGCCCTCCAGTAGCCCAGTTCATTTTCTTTCTGAAGATTCTTGGGTATACATAAAAATATTAAACACATTTGCATGCTTTTCTCCTTCTAATCTGTTTTATGTCAGTTTAATTCATACGCTGGCCAAGGAACATAAGAGGACAATCTCTCCTCTCTTAAAACATATATATGACACAGGCACAGGGCCTAATTTGACCCTGTGCCTGTGTCATATTCCTTGCTTTTTCTTTTGGTTTATCTTTGTTTATGGTCCAACTTCTATATTGTCCAGATTTTCCTTCAGTTCTAATGTTCATATTTCAAAAGCTTATAGATCTTGTGGGAGAAAAGAAGAGTTTATCTGGTCCTAGGTATTTTGTAATAATGAAGCTGATTTCCTTTGTAATCTTTTTGGGAAAGTCATAGAAACAGTTTTCTCAAAAATGACTACTAATTTTGGTTTTCTTTAGCAGACAATTTGGCCTTTTTTTTCTTCTTGAAAATAACCATTGTTCTGATTAGGAAAATAATAAATGAAATAATTCTTCTTTTCTTTATAGAAGTAACAAAAACCAGTTGTGAACTCAAGTTTAAGTTTACAATGGAGTGTACTTTTTTTTACCCTTTAGAATTTGAAAGGTGCACTTTCATTTGCTTGTCATTTGAGATACAACTTCAATTCCCATTGGCTATTGACTTGCATATCACAATGGAACATAAGCCTGCTCCTCCATCAAGTCCAATATCATCATTTCGGCAACATACTGTAATGTCACTGAAGCCTCATTCTGGGATGGCTACAACTAGACTATGAATGTTACTCACCCAGTGATGCATTCTCCTTGTCAACATCTGATAATTGTAGAGATGATTACATCAGACTAGCTGTGCCACCGGGCACTGTTGTGTCATTGGTGATTGGTATGGGAGTAGGGATGGAAGGGACTCTTTTCTTGGTGCTGCAGAAGATGAAGAATTCCACTCTCCTGTGGTGGGGAGGTGTGACACTATAAGAATGGAGAGAGCAGAGATTCTAAAGATCCACAGCTGACACCGGAAGATACAGAATTTTACCGAATTCATCTTGGTTCTTGTGCAGCAAGTCATAAGATAATATATAAAGATTAGTAACTGAAGTACAGCCTGGGAGAGAGGCATGAGGAATCTGCTTTGGAATATTTAATGGTGATTTAGGTAAGGGATATGGGTGAAGCCAGTATGAACATGGGTCTCAGGGGAATGTCCCTCAAGCAAAGTATGTTGGCAACATCCTCATTAGCTGAGAAGGTGTGAGCCTTCCGAGGGAATGATGTGGTTTATTTTATCATTGTGAGCATCAGAAATTGGTAGTAGTGATCTGGGAATGGGATCAAGGTGACAGAGAATGAGAGGTAAAATCTTGATGGGAAAACAACACTCTTTCTCACACGTTTTAGCACACAATGGACTGTTTCAGAGGAAGTTTCTTCGAGTAAATCATTTTGTTAAAGCAAATCATTAAGAGAGAAGGTGCTTTGAGAAAAGATTTGAGATCTTGGAACAGTCTCTTTTCTAACTGTCTTTTTTATATAGCTCTGTGCCCTTTAGCAGACCTGTTATTAAGACTGAGGCTCTTGTTCTTCTCATCTTTTCCCTATATGATTTGGTATACTGGGTCAAATTTGTCATCCAAAGGTGCCTATATTTTGCTCCTAATGTGCTGTGGAAGTGTATGAATGTCTTCCTTGATTTTCATCTGAAAAGCTTTATGTCTTCACCTGGAAAAACAGAAGTCATTATTGTTAATATCTTTTACAAATTATGTAAACTTAAAAAAAGGTAATTTACATTTTCAATGTAAGCTACTCCTTGAAGGGAATTTATTCCTTTAATTTCTATAATCTTATTTGCATTAATTTTATCTCTTGCAACCTTAACTGGGTGACCTAATATATCAGTATTAAGAGCATTTTATTCATGCTCCTTGTGGTTTTAGTAACTTTAATCATTTCTTAGAATTTACATTTCCAGGCTTGAAGAGTTCTCTATTTTTTAGGGGTCAGTTTCCTCATACATTAGACTCTAGGCCCTTTGATATGAGATCTGCGCAGCTTTTTCCAGAATTCTTTGTTTTCTCCTGCTGTGGTTTAGGGAAGGTCAAGCAAGGTATGGGCATAAGTGTTCTTGAAAGCATATGGATTTCCTCTAATCAATAACAAGAGTTTTGACAGTTAAGGCAATTACCTCTTCAGAGTGTGATAAATTCATCTTAGAACTGAAGGTGAGGAAAACATTTTTCTATGCGAACCAATTTCACCTGGCTATCCGAAAGTACAGTGTTCTCATGGAAGCCTTTCCAAAGCCAAGGCGAAAAGCAAAGAAACATGACCATTTTGGAAAAGCGAAAACCTTTTTTTGTTGTTGTTGAAATTCTTTCAGTTAGTGAAAAAGGGAACTTTTGGCTGCGGGTGAAGGGGAGAACTTGTACTTTCTTTTCTCATAGATTAAGTATGTAACCAAACCATTCTTGGTTTCTTAGAAGTAAGAGCTCAATAGAAATTCACCCACTCTGGGAAATAGACACTGTGTTTAATGCCAAATTAGTTTCTGATGTGCCATTACATTAAAAACATTGTACAAATTAGTCCGAATTACATGTATTTTAAGAGTGAGTGGGTTCACATTTGTTTTTTAGAAGTAGGGCATAAATCATAATACCTTAACAAGGTAATAAACGCTATTGTCTTGCACAAGACTTGGCTAATGCTTTCGGATTTATTTCAGAAGCTTTCACAGACGACGCCTAGCAATATATTGGCCGTTGGCGGAAACACGATCCAGCCTAAATCCCCAAATTTTGGCTTCTGCCCAAGGTGTGTAACCCGTATCCATAGAGACTGGAAAAAGCGTCCCCTAGCTGGGGCGGGCCCCTGCCTCTTCTAATCTAAACGGCTTCCGCTTTCGATGGGAGAAAAAAAACGAAGGAGATTTGTGTGAGCGCCCGTGGAGCACTTTCTCTTGGTCCTTCATGCTCGGTAGTGTTTTTGGTGAGTTCCTGGCCGAACCACAACTCCCAAGATGCAACCACGTTCTAGGGCGGTCAGAAGAGCAGTTTCCGGTTTGGGCCAGCGCGCCTGCGCACGAGCTGTGACCTTATTGGTTCGAACTGCCTCGTGCGATGCGCGTCACGGCGACGTGCAGTCGTGGGGGCGGGAAGACGCTGCGGCGG
Source organism: Cryptoprocta ferox (assembly GCA_028646485.1). Taxonomy (NCBI): domain Eukaryota; kingdom Metazoa; phylum Chordata; class Mammalia; order Carnivora; family Eupleridae; genus Cryptoprocta; species Cryptoprocta ferox. The sequence goes on from CM053571.1 coordinate 98,782,524, forward strand.
CGGTCGCGGCGGCGAGAGCACGATCCTAGACGCGGTATCCCGGCGGCGGCAGCGGCGCGGCTACCCCGGGTTCGGTCCCCTCCCTCCTCCGCTTCCCCCCTCCTCCCCCTCCCCTCAGCTTTGGTTCCCGAGGAGTCCGAGACGTGCGGCGAGGCGGCGACAAGCTCTGGGTGAGGGTCTCTGGAGTGCGAGCGTCGTTTCAGGGGCGAAGAGGGAGAGCCCGGGGTCGAGAAGGAGGTGAGGGCGCTGAGGGGGAGAGTGTCTCCGGCGCGGGCCGTGGAGCGCGCGCTCTGTCTCAGTCTTCAGCTCGGCCTCCTTACCTGACCCGCCGCCTTGCACGGCATGCTGTGCTGTGGCCCGGGGGGCCGACCGAGAGGGGCCTGGAGCCGCCCTCCTATCAACCGCTGTCTCTGGCGCCTACCACCCTCCTCGCCTCGGCACGGCGTCCGGAGCGCTGTCTTCCCTTCGTGTGCAGTTGCCCTTCCTTACTGCCCACCGAGAGAATCTGCCCTCCCTTTCTTCATTTCTGTCTGTCTTATTAGTTCTAGGAATTTCTTTGGTGGCAGGCTTCGAACGGGATCTGCTTAGTGCTACTTTTCTAGTCCCTGGGGTAGGAAGATTTTCCTTACCTTTTCTTTGGTGGCGCTTCAGGCAACCTACTTGGGATAGTTAGTACCTTGGGCCCTGTCTTCCCAAGCCGGGTTTGGCTTTTCGTCTGTCATTGCTTGCTTTTTTTTTTTTTTTTTTTAAACTGATGCTGACAGGGTTTAAATCATTTCTTACAGGGTCCATTAGAGAGTTTGGATTGGAAACTGACAGGTAACTTTTTTTTTTCTTTCTGGCTTTTGACATTAAATACAAGTACGTTTTTCTCTGGAATTTGACTTTATGAGACAGCCCGACTGTGACTTTTGGTAGGATTCAAATGTCAGATTGGAATTTTACTGGATATCATGACTTCAGGGCAGGTTGTTGGCATTTTATTTTTTTATTTTATTTTTTTTTTTAGTACACTGGCCTTTTAATATTTTTATTTTTAGATTCTGGATTTCTCAGCCTTATGTTAACCCCATTAGATCTCTTCTAAAAAGAGTGCCCCCATTCCCAAGAAACCGTCTAAAATTTGAAGAAATCTGTTGTAACATTTAAAATCATTTGATCACAAAACTTTTCAGTGAGATGTTAAAAATAATTTCCTTCAACACAAAACTTTAATTTTGGAGGGGAGATTTTGAACTGTTATTTCTGAAATTTGAAGTATTCTCTTATCCAAAGGTCCCCTGTGTGTCTCCTTTTACCACCCTCTGACTTTTATTGTTAGAATTTGATATATTTTTCTACTTTTTCATTTCATAGAAATGAACATGTTCATTAGTAATTTTTATTTTATAGAAATTTCATTTCTAATGCTGTTCATAGATGTTTTCATGCTTTCTCATAAATATGTCAGAGTGCTGACTGATGATCTGTAACTAAAATAATTTCATCAGTAGTTGGGACTTCTGCACTTGTGTTGGCAGCTGCTTGGTGGTGAATTACTACCAACTTTGAAAACATTTTAGATTGATTTAAATATGAAAGACATTTCTTTTAGCTTCTATTTGTTACTGCACACCCATCAGTATATGTTTATATCTATACTTTATAGGCTATTTAGTACAAATTTTCTCTTCTTACCTGAATGTTAGGGATGAGAAAAGGTTTTCCAGAGTTTAAAAGAGTTTGTCTTTTTCTGTTCCTAGACTATGAATAAGTAAACGGATGGATTTTTTTTTTTTCCACCAATGGTATCAATTTAGCTGATACACTTTCTTTGGTATAAATCACATCATGTTTTCCAAAGTGAAAATAATTTTATTCTTTATCTCAGGGACCAGTAGACTTTATGGCTGTAGGGCAAGTTTTGCTGGCTGTTTTTGTAATTAAGTTTTTATTGGGGTATAGCTATATGTATTCATTTTGATGTTGTTTGTGGTTGATTTTGCATTGCAAGGGTAGAATTGAGAGAGTAGTGGGACGAAGACTCATATGGCCTACAGAGCCTACAATATGTACTGTCTGGCCCTTAATAGAAAAAGCTTGCTGACTCCTACTTTATTTTATTGAATCATGCGTATGTAATGTAGAACGTTAAAATGAATCAGAAAAGTATAAAGAAGAAAGTAAAAATTGTCTAGAATCACACCACTCAGAAGTGTTTGTTTTTGTGATTATTCTTGTAGAATCTGTTAGTTTTTGTATAAATGGGCTCCTATTGTTAAGTGTTGGTTTGTAATATGGTTAAAAAAAACTCATTGTCTATTTATACTTATTTATGTGTTTGTTTATTTTATTTTAAGTAGGCTCCATGCCCAACGTGGAGCTCAACTCATGACCCTGAGATTAAGAGTCATGTTCTACCGATTTAGCTAGCCAGGTGCCCCAAAACTCAGGTTATTGTTACATTGCTATTGAATAAATTTTATTTCTGCATCAAAGAGCTCACTGGAAAGGGGCTGGATGTACCAGGTTTTCCTGATTTGTTTACCAGTTAAGGTGAAGATAAAATCAGGAATAATACATGCTTGATGGTGGTGGTGGTGGTGGTGGTGGTGGGGAGCACTTAACTATGTACTGGGTAGTTTTCCAGTACTTTACACGTATCAAGTTACTTACCTACAGCAGCTCTGTAGAGACATGTACTAGTATCCATATTTAAAGATGAGGAAACTGAGGTACAGAAAAATTAACTGCCCAAGCTTATCAGCTAGTTAATGATGGAGTTGGGATTTAAATCCATGCAGTCTGGTTTGAGGACCCAGGCTCCCCAATATGCTACAGAGCCTCTCCGCTCAGTGTAGAAAGTTTAGACAGTCCAGAAGTATATGATATAGAAATTTGTTACACGCTTTACTCCAGTTTCACTCTCTGTAGAAACCCACTGTTAATAGTTTGATAGAGATTGCCACCTCTTTGCTTATACAAATGTTTATTCACAAATCTGTCTACATGTGCAGGTTTTAAAAAAATTAATAGACTTCATTGTTTTAGAGCAGTTTTAGGTTTACGGAAATTTCTATGGATAGTATAGAAAGTTCCCGTATCACTTACTCTCTATTTTCCCTTATTAATAACATGTATTAATGTGGCATATTTGTTACAGTTGATGAACCAATATTGTTACATTGTCATTAATTAAAATCTCATGGGTTCCTTTTTATGTTGCAGAGTTGTTTTTGAAAAAGGGATCCAACCAATCATTATTCTATAGTGTGCTTTTCTTGGTGGTTTTCAAAATACCCTTCTGGACTTTTTAATGCAAATGAACATCATTGATTCATTAATTTTCAGATTAATGACACAAATTTGACAGTCTTTTTGGAATGGAAAAGTTGCTTGGAAGTTATTTCATTCTGTTTTTTTCTTTTTCAAAAATTTATGTTATAGTACCAGTTGCTATCTCTGAAGGAATGCTTATGTTTTGATTGGACATTCTGGCTCCTCCTTGAAGCTGTTCAGCTTCTTGGAGATTTTCTTGCTGTTTCTGTTGGGAGAGTGATAACACATCAACCTATTTGCCATTAGCATCCTCTACCTCACTGAGACAGATACTTCCCCATGCATCTTTTTTGTTCTCAGCATTCTCTTCCTCTTTCTCAATTTCCAGCATTTCTGTTCCTAGAAATAAGCTTTAGCGTCTAATTCTCCATATTCTTGTACTCTTGATTTTACCTAGTCTTACCCTGGAATTTCTTCTGCATCTGAGAGATTCATTGTTAAGAAGAACTGAGTCAAAGTTGTAGCAGACATCATCACATTCTTTACTTTGAGTGTTTTATACTGGGCCAGAACTTGAGGCCGTTGAGCTGTTATCTTTTTCTTAGAATCTCTTTCATTGGTTCCTGCTGTCATGATTTTCTCAGAGTTCTTGTCCATAACAAAATGGGTGGCGTTAATTATGAGCAATGACTGATTGGTCTCTGGGACTACCAGGTTATGAGATGTTTGTGCACAAACGGAAGGATCTTGCTCCTTCTCTTTGGTGCTGCTGTAGAAACCTTTGCACAAAGGGATAGAAATTAGAAAAAGCTCATGAATTACAACCAATCTGGAGATAAGTTTCTAGGGCATCATCTTCACCGCAAACATCTCTTTACTTCAGTCGCAATAGTATTTTTGCAGAATCTTGGGGAATCATGACTCAAATGGATAGCTGAGAAGTTAGATACCTCTGGTTTTTTATCTTCTTTTGTTTCTAAGCACATAACCTTTTCAACTTTTTCTTGTGTTTGGAGTCTGTTTTCCTTATGGTATACTGCCCTAAGATTCTTAGTCACTGTCCTGTTTCTATTGTTCTTTTTTTCCTAGGAGGAAGGTCAAGGCAGCAGCTAATACTTTGATGACCTTAGAGAAGCATGAATTGTGATAACACTGGCAGTCTTGGCATCATTTCAGCTGTTTCTTCTGAAGAATTCAGTCATCACTTTCAAAGATATCTTGGCTGCAGTTGCATTGCTGCCCCTTAAAATGTACATATGGAATTCTGCAATACTATATTCACTTTATTCTTTTTTCTTTTTAAATGTTTGTTTATTTTTGAGAGAGAGAGAAAGCATTGAGGAGGGGCAGAGAGAGAGGGAGACAGGATCTGAAGTGGGCTCTGCACTGACAGCAGAGAGTCCCATGCAGGCCTGCAACTCATGAGCTGTGAGATCATGACCTGAGCTGAAGTTGGATTCTTAACCAACTGAGCCACCCAGGTACCCATCACTTTATTCTGGTATTTCACCTTTTATTCTTTTTTCTTTTTTGTAAATCTTTTTTAAGCTTATTTATTTTTGGGAGACAAAGCATGAGTGGGAGAGGGGCAGAGAGAGAGGCACAGAATCCGAAGCAGGCTCCAGGCTCTGAGCTGTCAACACAGCCCAGTGCGGGGCTTGAACTCATGAACTGTGAGATCATGACCTGAGCTGAAGTTGGACTCTTTTTTTTTTTTTAATTTTTTTAATGTTTATTTATTTTTGAGAGAGAGAGACAGAGTACGAGTGGGAGAGGGGCAGAGAGAGAGAAAGAGAGAGAGAGATACACAGATTTTGAGGCAGGATCCAGGCTCTGAGCTGTCAGCACAGACCCGATGCGGGGCTCGAACCCACAAACCATGGGATCATGACCTGAGCTGAAGTCGACACTTACCCAACTAAACCACTCAGGCGCCCTTGAAGTCGGACTCTTAACCAACTGAGCCACCCAGGTGCCCCACAGATAGCTTTTTTAAAAAATATTTTTAATGTTTATTTATTTTTTAGAGAGAGTGAGAGAGACAAAGAGCATACACACACAGAATAAGAAGCAGGCTCCAGGCTTTGAGCTGTTAGCACACAGCCGGATGCAAGGCTGGAACCCATGAACTGTGAGATCATGACCTGAGCCAAGTCCTGACACTTAACTGACTGAGCCACCCAAGCACCCCTCTTTTATTTTATTTTAGTTTTTTTAAGTAGGCATCATGACCAGTGCAGAGTCCAATGTGGGGCATGAACTCACAACCCTGAGATCAAGAGTTGGACGCTTAAACTAACTGAACCACCCAGGTGCCCCAGTATTTCACACTTTTATTTTAATCTGTCACAAATGAGTGTATAAAGTCTTAGAACCTTATATGGTAATGTAGAAGTTAAAAGAAGAGCAGTAGTGGGGTACCTGGGTGGCTCAGTAAGTTAAGCATCCAACTCTTGATTTTAGCTCAGGTCATAATCTTACAGTCATGAGATTAAGCCCCTCATTGGCTCTGTGCTGGGCTTGTAGACTTCTTAAGGTTCTCTCTCTCTCTCTCTCTCTCTCTCTCTCTCTCTCCTCCCTCTGCCCCTCCTCTGCTCCCTCTCATGTGTTTTCTCTCTCTTAAGTGCTCTCTTTCTCTCAAAAAGAAAAAAAGAAGAGCAAACTTGATGAATTGATCAGATTCTTCTCCCATAGATCAAAGCTTTGCAAAATGTTAGCGGAAGATCTACATTCAAGATAGTGTAATTGTAGGAGAGCAAATCTTTCAATTCTTGAGGAGAGTTGTCAAGATGTTCTGAGTAGCAGTGACCAATTGGTGCCGTAAACATCACCAACTCTGCCAGTTTTTTGCTGGGTTTATTTGGTTGCAGTTTGAAAATTTCTACTTGGATTTGTAGTGAATATTCTAATGCTATAGAAACTCCTCCATATAGGATGGGGTCCACTTTTTAATTCTGTAACTGCTGCAGGTTGTTGGGCAGCTACTGTTTGTTTCTGCTGGACCTGTTGGGTGCAGATTGGCTGGTGATAAGCAGCTCTCAGAAAACCCACGCCTGTTCAACCCTGTTCAGCTGTGGCTTGGAATCATGCTTCTGGGTGTGACTAGAAATAGACTTGGGGCTCTGCAGGTGGCGCCATATTGTCTCATAGTAATGTGCTTTAAAAATAATGTTCATGATAGCTTGCCACATCAGTATATCTGCATCTACTCTGTTCTTTAAAATATTTTTTTAACTTTTATTATTTTTAAAATTTTTATTTATTTTTGAGAGGGGCAGGAGAGAGAGAGAGTGAGTGGGGGAGGACAAGAGAGAGATGGAGACAGAATCTGAAGCAGGCTCCAGGCTCTGAGCTGTTAGCACAGAACCTGATGCAGGGTTCAAACTTGCCTGAGCCAAAGTCGAATGCTTAGCTGGCTGAGCCACCCAGGTGCCCCGTTCTTTTTTTTTTTTTTTTTTTAAGTTTGTTTATTTATTTTGAGAGAGCATGTGCACACGAGCAGGGGAGGGGCAGATGGAGAGAATCCCAAGCAGGCTCTGCACTGTCAGCGTGGAGCCCAGTGTGGGGCTTGAATTCATGAATCGTGAGATCATGACCTGAGCCCAAACCAAGAGTCGAATGCTTAACTGACTGAGCCACCCAGGGCACACCTCTCCTCTGTTCTTTTAAGGAGTTATTTAGTATTTTATAGAATGGGTGAGCCATAATTTAATAGTGTTCTTATTACTGGATATTTAGGTTGTTTAAGTTAATTGTATATTGTACATGTGCATTATATGTACAATTGTTGATGCTGATGACTCTGTAGGATAACTTAGAGTCTAGTTACAGGGTTGAAGGAAATACATGGTTTTCAGTTTGATGTGTGTTACTAGAATGCCATCCAGAAAGGTATAACAGCAGTGTAAACACTCACCACAAATGTGGGTGAGGTCTGACTTCTCTGTGCCATTGCCAACTTTTTTTTTAACCTTTACTTGATTGGCAGTCAAACATTTCTTGCAGTGTATTCTGTCCGTCTCACTGGGAGATGTTATGATAGCATTCTTTTGAAGCTGATTTAGAATTATTTTAGGTGGAGCATACATTCTGTAGTTATTCTTCCTAGTACTTTCTTAGATCTGTTCATCTATTTAGATTTCCTACCTAGACCTTGAAAGCAGTGTGATTTTGCCACCCCTCTTAAAAGAATCTGAGTGATGGCTAGTAGACTATATATTTCTTGAGGGTAAAGAGAGTATAGTTTTCTTTATATCAAAGCAGTCCTGTATAGCAAGTAGGGAGTAAATGGTCTTTTTAAAACCTAAATTGGATTGTATTCTTTTGCTGAGTGAAGTGCTTCAATTCCGTTAAAAATAAACCTTTTCAAAGTCTTTGTGAAATACAAACTTGAAAAATTGCAGCATAAAATTGTTATCTTGGGATATGTGCTTTATCTCCTCTTTTAATTCTAAAGTGAAATAAGGCTGATTGATATCCCAGGACCTGTTTATTAGGATAATTAACCTAATCTATTCAATAAGTATATTTGGCATTCTGTTTTGGAAGTTAAGAAATGGATGAAATAGAGGATTTGTTTCATGTGACTCATGGTTTTGATTTTTCTGTTTTGGAGTATACCATGTGTTAGAGGGGATGTATGCTGGTTAAATGATTATATAGCCTGGCTTAATCAGACGTTTGAAGTGTCCAGACAGAAGGAAATGTGAAGCTAAATTCTGGAAAGTGCCAGAATGTCTTCAGGCATGGGGAAAATACCTGTGGGAAAGGACACTTGAAGTTTTTTGATGTGAGAGCTCAGAAAAAGAAGATTTTTTTAAATAGCTGACTTACAGTATTATATTTTCTTTTTGGACTTCTGTATTTTCCACAGTATGTACTAGAAAACAAAGCATATAAAGCATATGATTTTGAAGAGACAGACTTAATTACCTTATTAAATTTTGGCCATCTAGGCCTTTTTTGTATGCATTTTTTGGTTAGTATATTGCTAATTATTTTTCACTGGCAGCATATTCACTTTAATCCTATATGCCCTGAAATCTTTTGTTTAGTGAGCATGTATACATAATTGTATCTGTACATTTCTTGGGTCAGGGAAGAAAGTGGTGGTAGTAAAAACTGTTTAGCATGTTGGAACAAGAGGGTTACTTTTATTTTCTTGGAATTTATTTATATCCTCTTTCATCCAGAAATGTAATAAAATATAAGGAGGAAAAGGAGGAAGCATAGTTCAATGACTAAGAATAAAATTTGGATTTGGGTTTTCTTGGCAGAAAAGGTAAAAATGGAAATATGGTAAAATACATAGCACTAAGCTGTAAGGAGGAATAAGACCAATTTTCCAGGGGTAAATCTTTTCTTGACATATTTTAAAGAACTATTTAAATTGGAAATTACATAAAAAGTTGTGTCTTTTTTTAATTTTTGTTTTTGTTTTTTTGTTTTTGCTAGAGGCCCTAATTTAAAGGGCCAGGACTAAGCATTAGCATTTCAAGCCAATGAAAAAAATATTTTATGGGATTTGGTTTGAATTTGGGCTGCAGATGTGTTTTTTATTTGGCTAACAGATTTTTTTCTTTAAAATATTTCAAACATTCAGGAGAATACAGAGACCAATATAATTAACATTCATATATCTATTATACGGTTGTCTTAAATCTTAACATTTTCTCATACTTTTCCATTTTTTAAGAAAAAAATTGCACATACAGTTGAAGCACCTTCTTGGATTACATTTCAGTTTCTTTACAGAAGTAATGATTATCATGAATTTGGTGTTGATCCTAATGCTTATTTTTATGTAATTACTACATAGAAATACATTTATATACAAATCATAATATTTCGTGTATTTTCAAACTTGGTGTAAACAGTGTTCTACCTGTTCTGTAACTTGTTTTTCATGAAATGTCTTTTTTATTTTTTTAAATTTTTATTTTTGAGAGAGAGAATGAGCGAGCCTATGTGAGAGTGTGGGAGGGGCAGAGAGAGAGGGAGACCGAGGATCCAAAGTGGGCTCTTAATGCTGACAGCGTAGAGCCGGATGTGGAGAGCCTGATGTGGAGAGCCTGATGTAGTGCTTGAACTCATGAACTATGAGGTCATGACCTGAATGGAAGTTGGGGACTTAACCAACTGAACCATCCTAGCACCCCATGAAACATGTCTTTTAGATTCATACGAAACTGTTGATACATTACCATTTTTGACCTACAAGAATGACAGTTTTCTGTGGTTCAACCTAATTATAATCATCACTTTTATCTGGGGTACAGTTACATTATTATATGAGTACATCCATTTTTAATTTATCATGTTGATAGGTATTTAGGTTGTTTCCAATTTTTCCTCTTTTAAAAACAATGCTGGGTCGCCTGGGTGGCTCAGTTGGCTGGGTGGCCGACTTTGGCTCAGGTCATGATCTCGCGGTTCGTGGATTAGAGCCCCGCCTCAGGCTCGGAGCAGCATGGAGCCTGGAGCCTGCTTCAGATTCTGTGTCTCCCTCTCTCTTCTCTGACCCTCCCCTGCACACACTCTGTGTCTCTCTCTCTCTCAAAAATAAATAAACATTAAACAATTTAAAGAAAAAAAATAACAATGCTACATTGAACATTCCTTTAAAAATTTTTTTTTGTTATCATTTATTTATTATTGAGAAACGGAGAGACAGAGCATGAGCATGGGAGGAGCAGAGAGAGGGGGAGACACAGTATCTGAAGCAGGCTCCAGGCTCTGAGCTGTCAGCACAGAGCCTGATGCGGGGCTCAAACCATGAGCAGTAAGATCATGACCTGAGCCGAAGTCTCAACCAACTAAGCCACCCAGGCGCCCCTGAACATTCCTGATTAGGAATCCTTGTGCACATATTTCAGATCTTTGGCAGGTTTTCCAGACTGCATGTTGGAAGCCATTAATGGGTTCTGAAATCAGTGTAGGAATTAAAATAGGTTAGAAAAGTATTAGGTTGTATTACAGGCAGTATGGATAAAATGTATTGTGAAAATTTTGTTTTTGTGTATGTGTATCTATGTGGTTACTAAGTTGTTTTTTTTAAGTTTATTAAAAAATTTTGTTTTAATGTTTATTTATTTTTGAGAGAGAGAGTGTGAACTGAGGAGGGACAGAGAGAGAGGGAGACACAGAATCCGAAGTAGGCGTCAGGCTCTGAGCTATCAGCACAGTGTGATGCAGGGATCAAACTCCTAGACAGTGAGGTCATGACCTGAGCCGAAGTCGGACGCTTAACCGACTGAGCCACCCAGGTGTCCCTGTGGTTACTAAGTTTGAAATGAAGTGAAAATTACCCAGAAATGAAGTTTTTGGGTTGGAGGTTATGGAGATTATGGGAACTTTGTGTCATATATTGCCAAATTATCCTCCAAAATTGTGCCACTTTTTTTTTTAGCACGAGAATATGAGAATTTGCTGTTTCCAAATCCTTAGGATCCATGGCATTGCCGGATTTTTTATGTGTTTACAAATCAGATGAGATTATTGCAGAAAAGATACCACATCATCTTTATTTTTCTTGATTAATTATGAGATTGAATATGTTTCAGATGTTGAGTATGGGGAATGTTCTTTGCACACAGTAAGCACTCAGTGCATGTTAGCTCTTCTCTTGCTCCACATCTAACAAAGGGTGTTGAGCTCCTACTTTGCATCCAAACCATGCTTGGTGTTGTGAAACAAAAATGGATTTTAAAGACTTTCTGACCCTAAGAAGGTTCACTGTTCAGGAGGGGAAGACAAACATGTAAACAGATAAATGCAGTAAAATTGTGACAGGTGCTATAATAAAAACAGTAATAAGAATAAAAGAGTTAGTGTCAGGAGCCTAGGGAGGTCAGGGAAATTAATTTCTGCCCCTGAATTTATGAAGTTTGAATAGTAATTCCCTATTCATTTATTTGGCAAATACTTTCTTGAATACAGTTACTTTGTGCCAGTTGCTATTTTAGGTGCTAGGAACATAGGAGTAAAGAAGACAATGTCTGTTCTCTCAGGGGCTTTCATTCTAGTGGGAAAAGACCCATAGTAAACAAAAATCTCACAGACAAGTGCTGTGAAAGAGATTAAGGAGCAAGTTGAGTTAGGAGGTGCTTTAGATTGTGTGGACAGAAGGATTCTTTGAGTAGGTGACTTTTAAGTTGAGATCAGCTTGTGAAGAAGGAGCCTACAATGGGGATGATCAGAGGGATGAGCATTCCAGGCTTTGGCAAACCTGGTGACATAAAGCCCTTTGAACTTTTGGAGTGTTAGAGGAAAGACAGGTCAGTGTGACTGGAATGTAGCTTGCAAAGGGGAGAGTGGTACAAGAAGAGGCCAAAGGTAGGGGCTAAGTCATTTAAGGTTTTGTAAGTAAGCCAGGATAAGGGTTTCCTAGTTATAAAGGAAAAGTTATTCAAGGGCTCAAAACAAAGGAGTGCCTTTTGATGAAGATCACTGTGACTGCTTTGTGCGGAGTGGATTTTGGATTCTAAGGATAAGGAATGGGGATAGTTGGGTAACAAAGATGGAACCAAGTAGATCATCTTTATAGGCTATTGTATTAGGACAGGTGAGAGGGATTTTATTTTCTGGCTGAAAACAGAAAGTAATAGAAATGGTAGATTTGGGCTGTGTTTTGAAGACTGAATTAGTAGGACTTGCTGATTGTATTATGACAGCTCTTATTATTATGTTCTTTGGTGCCTAAATAATGTTTTATAGGTATATGTTGCATCATATACCACATGGTAGTAATTGTGAAGAGTAATTATTATGTAAACATTTTAGTGATATTGTATCTAATTTTGAGCTTCTTATGCTAGATAGGATATGAAAAAATTGGGTAGACTCTAGTCAAGTCTCCAGGAAATGATGAGAAATTAAAAAATGGGTTGTTTATGTAAAAGCTTAATGAATAAGAATTATTTAACCTGGCTGGATTGGTCAAAGTTGAATTAATAATAATGATTTGCAGCGAACTAGTGGATATTACCGTTGTGGAAAACTAAAATAGATGATGTCTATTGATATTCACCCTGAATACAATTGATTTCTAGACCTTAGGGACTATTAAATATTTGAAGAAACGCTTGTAGGAGATCCTCATCTTTGGAGACCTTTAAGAATCTATTGAATGATTTCCACTTGGTTATATAAAGAATTAAACCCATCCCATATTTTGAAATCATGAGTTGGGTTTGATTCTTTTTATTGCTTAATGAGATATGAGTAGATACTGGTTAATTATCATTATTTTCATACTTTTGCAGTTCATTATGTGATTATAAGCTAGGGCTTCAGCCATTTAGTTTAAACACTAAATTTATACTTAGCTAATTCTTTTGTATACTGTGTGTACCTCATCTTCCACATAAAAAAATGGCAGGGAGAAATGCAGAAATTTAATGAAATGGCATTAAGGTGGCTTTTTAAATTAAAAAAATTTTTAATGTTTATTTTTGAGAGAGAGAGAGAGAGAGAGAGGAAAGGGAGGGGCAGAGAGAGGGAGACACAGAAGCAAGCAGGCTCCAGGCTCTGAGCTGTCAGCACAGAGCCCATCACGGGGCTCAACTCCCGAACCATGAGATCATGACTTGAGCCCAAGTTGGGTACTTAACTGACTGAGTCACCCAGGCACCCCAAGGTGTCTTTTTAATAGTTGTTTGTCATTAGTGTTTGTTATGATCAGAAACTACACAATCTTCACATGTGACTTTCACTACTTGGGAGTGTGGTATTTGGCTAGGCTTTCTCACTAGTGATCCCATTCTATCACCAATCTTACAGGGCATGATTTAAGTTAATTCTTGGTGCTTTGCCTCTGTTAGCTTATTCAGTTCTCACAACTATGCATGATTGTAGAGATTGTTGATTCTTTTACAGATTAATTTGCCTTATGCCATGGACCTTTGAAGTTGTTAAAAGTTAGTATATTAAGTCTTCAGATTCTGAGGGCCAGTAGTGCAGTGTCTCTTTGTATTAGTTGTGACACAGTGAGTAGGGTGTGAAAGTTGAAATCTAGTGGCATCAGTTTCTAGTTCTATAATTAGATTATTCAGTAGTAGAGGACAGGCTGCCAAATATGTCCCAGGGTTTTTGTTGGCTTCCTCTAAGGTTTGAAAGTAGCCAATTTCAAAGTGACTTCGAAGTTGCATACTGAAACTATTCTACTGCGGTCTATCATTCCACACTGAGGTATGCCTTTGAAGTTGGTGCATGGTTAATGAGATTTCTGATATCAGGTTCATGCTTTTCCTTCATTAGAAGGCTGAGTGGTACAAAACGTTCTACATGGAAGTATTGATATGTTGTGTCCCTCATTACCTCCTCTTTCAGACTTCATTGTGAAGTAAAATATAGTGGATACAAATCTGGATAACTAATGGATGGGATTATTTTTTAGGATGGAATAGTTTATTTCCTTAGTGGGACCAGTAAGGATATTAAAGGTACTAGATTTTCTTTTGAACACTAGCTTTTTCCTTTTTAACCACTATCAAATGAAGTACTAGATGTGTGTTACTTGACTGGCTTAAGTCTTTACAGAATTTGGATGGACGATTTCTGTCACATTAATAGCAGGGAAAGTGGTTGATCTCTTAAAAATTAATACTTACAGAATGGTACAGTGATGGAGGAAAGGGGTACCCTGGATACTTAGAATGTTGTTTCTTGCTGGTTACACGACATTTATGCTTTGTGATCTTTGTGAACTCTATGTGCTTTCTTGAATGTATGTTTTACATCAAAAAAGTTTATTAGACAAAGAGGCAGTGCAGTACTGTAGTATATTTTTCTGAATTGCAGCCTTGATATCTTCACAGTTCTTAAAACTTTAATCTGGGGTACCTTTTTCTTTATTTTATAGGCTGTGGACTTTACGGCTGTAAGCTGAGCATGTTTTTTTGAAATATATTTCTATTTTCTTTATTCATCCAATTTTTAATGGTAATTTGACTTACAATTTTTTTATTTCTTTTCATTTATTCCTTAAGTAGGGATCAGTGAATTGAGCCTTTTCTTTGCTAATATTAATCATTTATTAATAAAGTTATAGAAGTAGCATAGATTAATAAGGGGATCAGGAGTGAGACTGACTAGATTCAAATTCTAGCTCACCAATTACTAGTTGTGTGTTAGTCACTCAGACTGTCTTGCTTTATGTCCTCATCTATAAAGTGGGGATTGATAGTACCCATCTTCTATCTCATAGAGTTTTAACTGAGTTAATTCTTGTATGTTATTTAAAAGATACAGTGCCTGGCATATTGTAAGCACTAAATAAGTTATAGTTGCTATTACCATTTTTCTTATTGTGATAAAATATACATAGGAAGTTTACTATTTTGACCATTTTTATTTATTTATTTATTTATTTATTTATTTATTTATTTATTTGAGACAGAGCACAAGTGGGGCAGAGAGAGAAGGAGACACAGAATCCAAAGCAGGCTCCAGGCTCCAGGCTCTGAGCTGTCAGCACATAGCCCGATGCCGGGCTCGAACTCACAAACTGTGAGATCATGACCTGAGCCAAAGTTGGATGCTTAACTGACTGAGCCAGCCAGGTTCCCCATTTCATTATATGTTTATACTACATTTTGTTTATCCATTCATCTGTCCATGTATGCTAGAAGAGTTTCCATGTTTTGGCTATTGGGAGTATTGGTGTGCAAGCATCTATTTAAATCCTTGTTTATAATTTTTAGTATATATCTAGGAGTGGAATTGCTGAATCACAGTCATTTTATGTTTAACTTTTTGAGGAACTTTTGAGGAACCTGTTACTGTTATTTTTATTATCATTATCATCATCATCATCATTTGGTGAAATGTACTGATGAGATTTTTTTTTTTTTTTAGAAATTATTATCCAGGTGCTATTAGCATTGTGGTATATATGTTTTATCGGAAACTATGTGCCTGATTTTCTACTCCTTGCATTGAAATTTCTGGTGTGGAGTATTATGTATAAAACTGTGGAGCTGGACTTGCCTGCTTTTTCTCTTTTTTTTTTTTTGAATTAAACTTTTCTGTTGGAGATAATTGTAGGTTCATGTGCAGTTGTAAGAAATGATACAGAGATCCCCCCATACACTTTGCCTAGTTTCTCCCAGTGCTAAAATCTTACAAAACTATATCTAGTGCAATATTATAATCATAATACTGACATTAGTAAGATACAGGACAATTTTTTTTTAAATTTTAAAATTTAGTTTAGAGATGGGGGAGGGGGCAGAGAAAAAGAGAATGAATCTTAAGCAGGCTCCACCCTGAATGCAGAGCCCCCTATGGGGCTTGGTCTTTCAACTGTGATATCATGACCTGAGCCAAAATTAAGAGTCAGATACTTAACTGACTGAGCCACCTAGGCACCCCAAGATACAGAACAGTTCTATTACTCCAAGGATCCTTTTATGGCCATACCCACTTCTCAATCCTATGCCTTCCTTAACTCCTGACAACCACCAGTCTCTTCATTTCTGTATTTTTGTTATTTCAAGGATGTTATAAAAGTGGAATCATACAGTATGTAACTTTTTGGGATTGTTTTTCCCCCCAATTAAAAGTATTGTAAGATGTATATAAAATTTACTGTCTTTTTTATTACACATTTTTAAAATGTGCAGTTGCGTTGTGCATTTTGTGCAGCCATCACAACCATTTATCTGTAGAACTCTTTTCATCTTGCAAAACGCAAACTATAAATTAAACAGTAACTCCCTGTCCCCCGATCCCTGGTCCCAGACCCTGGCTACTATCATTGTACTTTCTCTCTCTATGATTTTGACTCCTTTAAGTTCTCTCATACAAGTAGAATCATATGGTATTTGTTTTTCTGCGAACGGCTTTTCACTTAGCAAAATGCCACAGTTCATCCAGGTTGTAGCATGTGTCAGAATTTCCTTCCTTTTTGAGGCTAAGTAGTATTTTATTGTATATATAGACTATATTATTAATTCATCAATTGATAAGACAATTGGGTTGCTTTAGTGTATTAGCTGTAATAAGTAAGGCTGCTATGAACATGAGTGTATAAATGTCTCTTCTGGACCCTGCTTTGAATTGAGTGTATACCCAGATATAGAATTGCTAGATCATATAGTGATTCTATTTTTAATTTTGTTGAGAAACTACCGAACTGTTTTCCACATCTTGCCTGCTCTTTTAAAATTGAGGGCAACATAAAAATCAAAGTCACAAAATAGGTGAAGTAATACATCATACTAATATAAACTGTCGTGATAAGCCCAACTTATGATTAAATATAAATAATTTTAAATCCTTTTCTTTTTTCCATTTGTCCCCTTAGAGAATGGGATATTCATTCATTCATTCATTCATTCATTCAAGAAACCTATATTGAATGTCTCTTATATATCTTGCAATTTGTGTTTCAGCAGTGAACAAAACAGAAATCTTTGCCTTCATGTAACGTGCAAACTATTGTCTTTTAAAAATATGTTTCCTAGAATAGAGTTATATTTCTAGACCTGAAGTGTCAAACAATTAAGTTAGCGATTTCTTCAGGTAGAAAAAATTGCTTTTGAGGTACATTTAAGTAACCTTGGTGCTTTTAAGCAATATAATAACTTTATGCAGTGTTATTTGAAGGGAAGGTGAAGTCTAAGAAGTGGGAATTTAAAATTCTCTATTGCTTTTCCATTAGGAAGGCAACCTGGTGTTAGTACATTTGCCTGGGAGTCAAGAGAACTAGATCTAGGTTCCAGTCCATCGTGTAATATTTGATATTCTCCTGGATTCTTCACTTTTCATTTTTGTCCCCCCTCACTTCTCTACATAACTTTTCCTTCTTTTTAAAGGATTTTGACCACTGTTGTTAGGCTAGTAACTATGTTAGTATCACTTTTATTACTGGTAGTACCCACTATTTTCAAGCTTATTCTCTTTTCTTAATTCGTGCGTCCTGATATCAACTGAATATTTGTTACTTCAAACTTCATTTCCAAAAGCAAATTCATTACTGTCCCCTTTAACATTCCTTCATCTCAGTGAATGGTATTCTCTAAATATACTTAACTGCCTAAGCAAAAAACCTGAGTCATCTGTCTTTCAATTCTTCACTGACCTTCATTTAATCAATCATCCAGTGTTGATATTTCTCTACTGAGTATATCTTGAATCTGTCCCTTATGCTCTAATTTCTGAACAGACCTTGCTGTCCTTGTTTGCATATGCTCTTTGCACAGAATATCTTTCATCTATGGTGACTGGCAAACCCCCTCTATAAAACCTTCAACATTTCTTTTGGGAGAAATGTTGTAGCATGTATCAGTACTTCATTACTTTTTTTTATTGTGAAAAAAATTTACATTTTAACCATTAAAAAATGTTTATTTTGAGAGAGAGGGAGAAAGTGAGTACCAGTTGGGAGAGGGGCAGAGAGAGAGGGAGAGAGAATCGCAAGCAGGCTCCACATGTCAGCACACAGCCCAGAGTGGTGCTCGATTTCCTGAATCATGAGATCATGCATGACCTGAACCGAAATCAAGAGTCGGACACTAAACCGACCGAGGCACCCACATGCCCCTATTCTAACCATTTTTAAGTGTACAGTTCATTAAATACATTTGCAGTATTGTGTAACCATCACCACCATTTCCAGAACTTTTTATCATCCTGAAAAGGAAATATGTACCAATTATTACCTCCCACTCTCTCTTTCCCGTACCTCCTGGTAACCTCTGTTTTACTTTCAGTCTCTATGAATTTGCCTATTCTAGTAACCTCATGTAAGTGGAATCATATAATATTTGTCTTTTTGTGTTTGGTCTGGTTTATTTAGTACATAGCATAATGTTTACAACATTTGTTCATGTTATAGCATGTATTAGAATTTCATTTCTTTTTGTGGCTGAAGAATAATCCATATTATGATTATACCACATTTTGTTTATCTTGTCATCTCTTCTTTCAGGTTTTTGGCCATTGTGACCAGTGCTGCTGTGTAGATTTGTTCTCTGCCCCCCTCTAGCTTTACTGAGCTTAATAAATTATATATAATTTGGGAGAACAGGATGATTTGATACACACACACACACACACACACACACACACTATATTGTGAAGTGGTTACCACAGTCAGGTAATGAACACATCTATCAACTCACATAGTTACCTCCCCTTCCCTTTTTATTTATTTATTTATTTTGGTGGTAAAAGCACTTAGATTTACCCTCTTAATATACAATGTTAAGTATGTATACAAGTATTCAAGTATACAATATTCAAGTATATAATACAGCATTTTTAACTATAGTCACCATACTGTATATTAGATCTCCAGAACGTATTCATCCTGTGTAACTGAAACTTTGCGCCCTTTGATTAACCTCTCTCTGTGTCTTGTGCTACCCAGTCCCTGGCAACCACCATTCTTTCTGTTTCTAAGTTGTACTTTTTTTAGATGACACGTATTAAGTGAGCTCATGTAATATTCGCCAATCTATATCTGGCTTATTTTACTTAACATAATGTTAAGTAATTATTAACATTATTATAATTATAATATAATACATGTAACATATATATATTACTATATTATATATTATATGTATAATTATATATAATTAAATATAATGTTATATACAATGTTATATGTAATGTTAAATGATTATTAACATAATGTCCTCCAGGTTCATCCATGTTGTTGCAAATGGCAGGGTTTCCTTTTTTTTTTTTTTAATGCTATGTGTATGTGTAATGGAATGTTACGTATCTTAATTTCTTCATTCATCTGTCAACGGATACTTAGGCTTTTTTCTATACATATAATTGTGAATAATGCCTCAAATGAATATGGGAGTGCAGACATCTTCCTGAGATCCTGAAATTTTTTTCATTTTCTTGGCTATGCACCCAGAAGTGGGATTGCTGGATCATCCTCATCAACATGTTATCTTTTGTGTTTTTGTGTAATAGCTTTTCTAACAGGTGTGAGGTGATATCTCCTGGTTTTGATTTGCTTTTCTCTGATGACTAGTGATGTTGAGTACATTTTCGTATATCTGTTGCTATTTGTATGTTTTCTTTGGAGATGTGTCTATTCAGTTTTTTAATGGGGTTATTTTTCTTTTCTGTTGAGTTGGTTGAGTTACTTGTATATTTTGAATATTAGCCCCTTATCAGATGTATGGTTTGCAAATATTTTCTCTCTTTCCATAATTGTCTCTTCATTCTGCTGATTATTGTCTTTGCTGTGCAGAAGCTTTCCAGTTTAATGTAATCCCACCATCTTTTTGCTTTGATTAGCTTTGCTTTTGGGGTCCTATCCAAAAAATCATTACCCAGGCTATAGTCAAGCTTTCCCCCCATGTTTTCTTCTAGTAGTTTTACAATTTCAGGCCTTACATTTAAGTCTAATTTATTTTGAGTTGATTTTTGTATATTGTTTGAGATAATGGTCCATTTCCATTCTTTTGCAGGATATCCAGTTTTCCCAGCACCATTTATTGAAGAGACTGTTGTTTCCTTGTTGTATGCTTTTGGCACCATTGTCGAAAGTCAGTTGACTGTAGGTGCATGGGTTTATTTCTGGGCTATTTTGTTCTGTTAATCTAGTCTGTTTTTATGCCAGTACCACTTACTTTGATTACTATAGCTTTGTAATGTATTTTGAAATCAGGAAGGGTGATGCCTTCAGCTTTGTTCTTTTATTTAGCTCAATATTGCTTTGACTACTTGGAGTTCATTTTGGTTCCATATGGACTCCCCCCCCCCCCCCCATTTCTGTGAAAAATGCCACTGGAATTTTGGTAGGAATTGCCTTGAATTTGTAGATTGCTTTGGGTAGTGTGCACATTTAACAGTGTTAATTCTTCAATCCTTGCACATGGAGTAACTTGCCATTTATTTGTGTCTTCAATTTCTTTCATCAATATTAATAGAGTTTTCAGTGTATTGATCTTTCACCTCCTGAGTTAAATTTATTCCTAAGTATTCTTTTGGAGTTATTGTAAATAAGATTGTTTTCTTAAAATTTTTTTTTTGGATGGTTCCTTGTTAGTGTATAGAAATGCAGTTGATTTTTTTATTAGTTTTGTATCCTGCAACTTTGACTGAATTTGTTCTAATATTTTTTGGTGAAGTCTTTGTTATTCTGTGTAAGATCATTTCAATAAAACACACACACACACACACAAAGCTCTGTCACCTGCAAATAGAGATGATTTTGCTTTTCCAATTTGGATGACTTTTATTTATTTTTGTTGCTTAAGTGCTCTGGCTAGGACTTCTAATGCCATATTGAATAGAATGAGTGAGAATGGGCATCTTTGTCTTAGAGGTAAAGAGATCTTAGAGGTAAAGCTTTCAGCTTTTTACCATTGCATATTGATGTTAGTTTGTCATTAGCTTTTGAGATGGTTACTGTTGAGATGATCATATGAATGATGATCACAATGATTCTGTTAATGTGGTATACTACATTTGTTGATTTGCATATGTTGAACCATCCTTGAATTCCAGGGATAAATTTGACTTGATCATAGTAAATGATTGTTTAAATATGCTATTGAATTAGGTTTGCTATTGTTTTGTTGAGGATTTTTGCATCTGTGTTCATCAGCAATATTGCTTGTAATTCTTTTTTCTTGTAGGATCCTTGTCTGGCTTTGGGAAGAATTTGAGAGGAATTAGCATTAATTCTTATTTATGATTGATTAGGATTTACCAGTGAAGTCCTCTGGTGGTGGACTTCCCTCCTTCCTCCCTCCCTCTCCCCCTTGCATCCTTATGTTTGTTTATTTTGAAGAGAGAGTGAGCAGGGGAGGGACAGAAAAAGAGAGAGAGAGAATCCTAGGGAGGCTCCATGCTGTCAGAACAGACCCTGACACAGGGCTCCATCTCACATACTGAACTGTGAGGTTATGATCTGCGTCTAAGTCAAGAGTTGGACCCTTAACCAGTGGAGCCACTCAGGCGTCCCAGTGGGTTTTTCTTTGTTCAAAGATGTTCAGGGGTGCTGAGCTTGGAGCCTGCTTAAGATTTTCTCTCTCCCTTTGCCCCTCTCACCAACTCATATGCTCTTTCTCTCAAATAAAAAAAAAAAGGTTTGATGACTGTTCTAATCTCCTTACTTTGTTTTTGGGTTGTTTAGATTTTTTATTTCTTCATGATTAAGTCTTGGTAGGTTGTATGATACTAGGAATTTATCCATTTCTTTCAGGTTATCCAGTTTGTTGAAGTGAAATTGTTCATAGTCCTTTATGACCTTGTCCATTTTTTCAGTATCAGTTGTAATATTTCCTGTCATTTATAAATTTTTTTTTTGCTTGGTTAGTCTAGCCAAAGATTTGTCAATTTTTTTTATCTTAAAAAAACAAACAAACCACAACTCAAGTCCTAGTGTCATTTTTTTTCTTAAGGAGAGAGAACATGAGCATGCTAATGGGGGGAGGGGCAGAGGGAGAAAGAATCTCAAGCAAGCTCCACGCTCAGTGTGGATCCTGACCTGATGTGGAGCTTGATCCCTTGACCCTGGGATCATGACTTGAGCAGAAATCAAGAGTCAAGTCAACTGACTGAGCTACCCAGGTGCCCCTCTAGTGTCACTGTTTTTTAAAATTGTTTTTCTTGTCTCTTTTATTTTTGTTCTAATCTTATTTCCTTCCTTCTAACTTTCGGCTTAGTTTGTTTTTTTTCTAGCTCCTTGAGGTATAAAGTTAGATTGTTTATTTGAGATTTTTCTTTTTTCTCAATGTATGTATTTATTGGCTTAACCTTCCATTTTAGAACTAACCTCTTTTGCTGCCTCCCAGAAGGTTTTGATATATTTTTTCCATCTTTGTCTCAATGCATTTTTTTGATATCTCTTGATTTTTGCTTTGACCCATTGGCTGCTTAGGAATGTGTCATTCAGCGTCCACATTTTTGCACATGTTCCCATTTTCCTCCTGATTTTGATTGCTAGTTTCATACCATTATGGTTGGGAAAGTTACTAGATACATTTTTAATCCTCTTAAATTAGTTAAGACTTATATTGAGGCCTAACATGTGATCCATCCTAGAGAATGTTTTGTATGTACAGTTTGATTCATATTTATGTTTTTAGGTTCTTTGGTGTTGGTTGCATGTGTATTTACAATTATTATCCTTTTGATGAGTTGACCCCTTTATTTTCATAATGACCTTCTTTGTCTTTCTTTTTTAATGTTTTATTTTATTTTTGAGAGAGAGCGCGTGCCAGGGAGGGGCAGAGAGTGAGGGAGACACAGAATCTGAAGCAGCCTCAGGCTCTGAGCTGTCAGCACACAGCGTGACATGGGGCGGGAACCCATGAACCGCGAGATCATGACCCGAGCCAAAGTCAGACATGTAACCGACTGAGCCACTCGGGCACCCCTCTTCGTTGTTTTTTGTCATAGTTTTTAACTGAAAGTCTATTTTTGTCTTATATAATAAGTACAGTTACTCCTGCTGTCTTTCATTTACTATTTGCATAGACTTCTTTTTTCATGTCTTCATTTTCAGCCTATATGTGTCCTTGTAGCTAAACTGAATCTCTTTCAGTGAACGTATTGTTGGATCTTGTTTTTCAGTTCATTCACATACTCGTATGTCTTTCATTGCAGAATTGAATCCATTAAGATTTAAACAATTATTGATAGGTAAGGACTTACTCTTGTCATTTCGTTGTTTTCTCTTTTTTTTTGACTTCATTTCCTTTGTTCCAATCTTACTTTCTTACTTTCTTTTGATTTAATGGTTTTTTAAAATAGTGGTATGCTTTAAATCTTTCCCCTTTCTTTCCTTTTCTTTGTCTCTTTCTTTCTTTTCTTTCTTTCTTTCTTTCTTTCTTTCTTTCTTTCTTTCTTTCTTTTTCTTCCTTCCTTCCTTCCTTCCTTCCTTCCACCACAGAGCCCAATATGGGTCTTGAACTCACAACCCTGAGATCAAGACCTGAGCTGAGATCAAGAGTCAGATGCTTAACCTGCTGAACCACCCAGGCGCCCCTGAATCTTTTCTATCTTTTGTGAATCTACTAGTTTGCTTCGTAGTTGCCAAGAGGCTTACCTAAAAACATAGCAGTTTATTTTAAGCTGATAACAATTTAACAAATTCTTTAAAAAAAATTTTTTTAACATTTATTCACTTTTGAGAGAGAGAGTATGAGTGGGGGAGGGGCAGAGAGAGAGGGAAACACAGAAGTGGAGGCAGGCTCCAGGCTCTGAGCTGTCAGCACAGAGCCTGATGTGGGGCTCAAACTCACAGACTGCGAGATCATGACCTGAGCCAAAGTCAGATGCTTGGAACTGACTGAGCCACCCAGGTGCCCCCAATTTAACATATTCTGTACTTTTACTCCCATGCCATATTTTGTATTATTGATGTCACAATTTACATATTTTTATATTGTAGATTCATTAGTAAAATATTGTAGCTATAGTTGTTTTTTTTTTAAGTTTATTTTTAGAGAGAGAGAGAGAGAATCCAAGCAGGTTCTGTGCTTTCATGTAGGTCACTGAATTTCCTTAAAAACAGCTATTTTGTTGTTTATGCTGAAAGGCTCCCATTTATTTTTTTCTAGGGCAGTGCCCTGAAATTTAGAAGGCTGTGTACCATCTTTCAATCCAGGAGAGTTGAGCCAGTCATCTGTGATTGCTTTGTCTATGATTTTCAGTGCTTTTCATGAGCTGGTTCCATTGGGGAAGAGCACATGGAGTGCTAGGGGCACATGGGGCCTATTTGGGGTTATCTTCAGGTAATATGTCTTATGAGGTTTGTGGGTAGGCCTTTTGCTGGAGCTTTATTGAATTCTGTGCCCTAGTTGCTGTGAGTCCTGTTTCTTTTCCCTGCTCTCCTGATCCTCTCAGTGTTCTGGGTAGAATGAGAATGAAGGGGCCCCTTAGCAGTATCCCATAGATCTGGGGAAGTAGGTGCTCGTTCTGTTCTCAGAACAGGAGGGATTCTTTCTTGGTACTGATCTGTGCTGCTTTAGGGAAAAAGTATGCCATTGGTGAAGTTATAACTGTTCTTCTTACTTTCTTCAGTGTACTTATTCGCAGATTTTTCCTCCAAAGAGCTGATGGGACATCTCTGGGACTCAAGGATTTCCACAAAGGTAGTCTAGTCCATGGGCAGTTATCAAAATTGCTGTTTCTGTGGGAAATGAGTGCTGAAAACTCCTGTTCCTTCTTGTTGATATCACTCTGTTGATTCCTTTTTAAGCAACATTTAGATTCATATTAGATTATAAGATTTTTCATGATGTATGCATGACTTAACTGATCATGTTAACTCGGATAATAAAATTATAATTTTGAAAATGTTTAGAATGATTTAGATTGGACTCTATATTAAACTTTTAAGAAATTGATGTATAAATTCCTATCTATAAAAAACAGTTTTAAAGCTGTGTTGAGATAAATCTCTAGCTTTGGAAAATGTGATAGACTCAGTTGGAGATTTATTTTCAGTGTTGGTTTTCATCATAACTATGTAGTATCTTGTCATCAGTTGAGTTGTTGTAGTCTTATGGATGATTTTGTGGCAATTGTAAACTCAGTAAAAGATGAGTAAAAGAAGTAGAGCTCATTTCTTCTAAAGCCTTAAAAATTTGAGGGAGGCATGTGTCCCTAACTGTTCATATCAAGTTCTTCACTTTCCATTGAAATCATTAGTCATTCGTAGACATTAAGTAAGCAGACTGAAATTAGCTGACCAATTATCTGGATTTCTCACACCATCCCCCTACCCCTCAGTATGTGATATAATAATTGAAAGCTGCCACTCCACTGTTTTTTTGTTCCAAATTGAGGACAATTAAAAAAATATCACAGATGGGTTATTTGTGTGCAGTTTTATGTAGGTAAAACTAGGAGTGAATTGATTTCTGTTTGGGGACTGCAGACATTGCTAGAATTATATTTCATTGCTAATTTGTTGCTAAATATCCAATTTTAAAAGGAAAAAAATCACTGATTACTCTACCTGAATGATTTTAGTTTTTAGTATTTGTTTTATTTGTCAAAGTTTCTTTTTTAAAAAATTAGTACCTTATTTTTTTTCGAGCAATTTAAGTTTTTAGAAAACTTGAGTGGAAAATATAGAGTTCCCATATATTCTCATTTCCTCCAGTTTCATCTAGTATTAATATCTTTCATTAGTGTGGTATATTTGTTATGTTTGATGTATCAATAGAATTACTGGATCAAAAAAAATTTTATAGGTCATTAAATTGGATTTTTTGGAGCTGCATTTCAAATATAGAAATTTAAAGTTAGGAAAATACAGGGGCACCTGAGTGGTTCAGTCAGTTAAGTGTCTGATTCTTGATATTGGCTCAGGTCATGATCTCACACTTGTGAGATCAAGCCCTGTCTTGGGTCCCTTCCTGAGCTCAGAGCCTGCTTGGCATTCTCTCTCTCTACCCTGCCCCCATGTGTGCTTTCTCTCTCTTTCAAAATAACTAAATAAACTTAAAAAAATAAAATTAGGAAAATATATTTCTAGTTAAACCTTGCACCCTATTTTTGGTACAAAAAATTTGGTCAGAGTTACTATGCATATTATTGGTCTATTTTCATTTCCACTTAGGGCATCATGGCTGACTGGAAAAAGTGTGAAGGACTTGAGTTTTAACTCTGTTCTTCCACTTGCCAGCTGTGAGGCTTTGAGTTACCTCCTCAACCTGTCTGAGTCTCAGAATCCTTAGCTGTAGATGGGAAGTATTAAATCTTTACAGTGGTTATGAAGAATAAATCAGATAATGGATACTTGACAACATAGGTTTATATTAAATAATTTATATTTATTTCTGTTTGAAATTGTGGTCTCCTTTTGTTAGATATTCAGTGTCTAAATACATGTTCTTCAGACAGATTGTTTAGGTATATTTCAGTGCACTTTTCATAGTTGAAGTTGTTTTTGTTTTTAAAGAGAGGACCCAAGATACTTGGGGATTTTGTTTTTTAAACAAAAAAGTGTTACTAATTTGTCATATAGAAAATGTATGTTTGTTACCAGGCTTTAGGTTTTCTTCTGAATGTGTTTCAAAATTAGACAGTTCCCTCTAGAGTTGGTACCTAGTTGTCTTCATGGTGTTAGTTATAATTTTCAAGTTTGCCAAATAGAAAGATGGGTACTTAAATGTTTGAAAGGAGTATGCCAGTGAGTGATTACTCTTCCTATAATGCAAAAAACATAGCTTGTTATACTAACTGACTTTTAAAGATAGCATTACTCCAACACTTCCCATATTCATACTTGGAATTTAAGATTTGGTCAGTGTCTTATTAGAGTTGCCATGTGTCAAATTCACTCCCCCCCCCCCCCATTCAGGAGTGGAAGTAAATGTTAGAATATTATCACTACTTGATTTTAATATGTTATTCCCTTATGGTCACACCTTAATAAGTTTTATTACTTTCTTTTATTTACAAATTAGATTTAATTTTTCATGTTCAGCCAATAAAGCTCTAATTCTGTCCTTTCTTGTTTTAGAGAAAACAAAACCCTTTCCCCCCCATTCACAGGGTGTTTGTATTTTCCTCCCTCTCTTTTTTGTTTAAAGTGTGTCTGGCAGGATTCCAGAGCTTAAAAGAATAAAATACTAAATAGGTGATTAAATGAATTCTCCAGCCAGCAGAAATCATCTTATCTCAAATTGCTAGTTATGCTGGTCTCTCCTTTCTCCCCACCATCACCTTTTGGGGGTGGATAAACTCTGCTACTCAGAACTATCTGGCAGTTTCATAAGCATGTTTATTAATGGAGTGGGTACATTTAAGAGACAGATTTTCTTCCGTGTTGAGTGATGAAGCCATTTTTGTGGATTTTTTTTTCTCTATTAAATTTTTTAGATTTATATTTCTTTTTAAGAGCAAAGGGAATATTTTTCTTAAAAATGAGAATAAATAGTTACATTAATTAGTAACAATAAAAAAAAACCCATCTCAAATATATTTGGGGGCAGGTTACTTGTTTTTACAGAATAACATTTTTTGAAAGAGAGTCTCTAAAGCAGATTTCTTGTTTAATTTTATACTGCCATAAAAATTCTTTTTTGGGGGGGCAGGTAAAATAACTTACACAAAGGCTTTTTTGGGGGTAGGGAGGGAGCAGAAATTAAGTTGAAAGAGAAATCTTAAATTAGAGAATAATAACACATGAATTCCTTCAGAAGACATTTGAAAATTTACTGTGTTCCAGGAAGTATACTTGGCTGTGAATTTAAAAGATGATTAAAGTACTGCTCTCTGTTCATATATTTGTTTGTACTCTAGTGATAACAGTAGGTAAGTAAAGAAACAGTGGGTTGGTACAGAGGAAACCATGATAACGTGCAGAGGTAATCACTCTACTTTGTGATGCTTCCTGGAGGAGATGGGAATTCCTGACTGGAGTTCTGAAAAAGAAGAAAGTAGCAAAATGAGAGTGGAAGTGAGGTATATTCTAGACTGAATGCAACATGAAGGACACCTGGAGAGAGGAGGGAGCTGAGTACAGTGAGTACTCTAGAAGTCAGTATACCTGAAGTGCCTTTCTGGTAAGGGGAATAAGATTAGATGCTTAGTGTGATAACGCTGAGTTTTTACTTTATTTGCAGGCTGTGAGCAGTTGTTTAAAGATTTTAAGTAGGGGTGAGACGTTACCTTGTTTTAAATTTTTTTTAAGATTTTTTAAAATGTTTTATTTATTTTTGAGAAAGAGAGAGAGAGAGACAGTGTGAGCGGGGGAGGATCAGAGAGAGAGAGGGAGACACAGCTCCAGGCTCTGAGCTAGCTGTCAGCACAGAACCCGATGCGGGGCTCGAACCCACAAACCGCGAGATCATGACCTGAGCTGAAGTCGGATGCTTAACCGACTGAGCCACCCAGGTGTGCCTGTTTTACCTGGGGGCTCAGTTGGTTAGGCGTCTGATTCTTGATTTCATCTCAGGTCATGATCTCATAGTCGTGAGATCGAGCTACTCATCAGGTTCTGTGCTGAGCATCTGAGCATGGCTTGGGATTCTCTCTCCATCTCCACCTCCCCTGCTTGTATGTACACTCTTGCTATCTCTCAAAAAAAAAAAAAAAAGAATAAAATTTACAAATATAAAAATGTTAGAGGTGTCTTGACATGGTGAAACACTAGATAAAAATTTAAAGAACTAAAATCACACTCCATTATCCTAGTACATTCATAGGCTGTTAGCTCAGGCGTTAACAAATTTTTGGTCTTAAGGCCCCTTTATACTCTTAAACATTGAGGACTTAATTCCATGTGCAACCTTAATCCTTTTTTGACATGTTTCATAACATTCACAAGTTTTGGGGATTAAGATGTAGACATCTTTGATGGTGGGGGACATTATTCTGCTTTACCATAAATTTACTTACCTTACAATTCTTTTAAAAAGAAGGAGACTTTTTGGCATAAGTTTCAGGTTTGACTTGGTTGCCAAACTTAATTCTTAGCTCTAGATTGAAAATTTTATTTTGAAGAAATAACCTTACGTTTAACTTTTTAAAAAGGTAATTTAAGCCACCTTTTTCTGATATTCCAGCAGTCATTTTCTCATTGGGAAGGATTCTTCTAAATATCTTTTGTGTTTTCCATTTCCCTTAGCTTGAAAATAGGCCTATATATGTGTGTGTGTGTGTGTGTGTGTGTGTGTGTGTACGTATATCTATATATATACATATATCTATATATACAAATATATATACATATATAGATATACATATATCAATATATACATCGATACATATCTATATATATACATTGATACATATCAATATATATATACACACATATATAGATATAGATATATCTATATATGTGTGTATATATATATATTTTTTAAGAGTTAAAAAATAAAGCTTACCATGTCGCAGTCATTTTATATACTGCCAGGAAAGAAGGCACCTGGAAACAGTTAATGGAATTTTGGTCTTGAGTGGTTTTAGAAACTGTTATGGGTCACTTGGCTGTATTTTATTGTATTTAAAAAAAGTTTTTTAATGTTTACTTGTTTTTGAGAGAGAAAGAGACAGAGTGTGAGTAGTGGAGGAGTAGAGACAGAGGGAGACACAGAATCTGACGCGGCCTCCAGGCTCTGAACGGTCAGCAAGAGCCCGATGTGGGGCTTGAGCTCCCAGACCGTGAAATCTTGACCCGAGCCGAAGTCAGATGCTTTAACTGACTGAGCCACCCAGGCACCCCTCACTTGCTGTATTTCAGAAAACCTTTATTAAACCAGAATCTGGTGGTCTTAGGTTTTTCTATATCTGGATTCTGGTGCTTACTAGCAGATTAATAGTTAGGACATGTCATTTGATCTGTCAATTTATATAATTTTTTTCAACTTCCTCATGGTGTGAGAAGAAATACAATTTATGGAAGAATGATGATTTTTTAGGTTTAGAGAAGACACAGTTCTTCGGGATAGAATAAACTCAAATTGTGACAGCTTTTTGTTCTGTTATTTGTATAGTTTTATGGACAGCAATAGAGGAACATGCTTGCAGTCCAGGCATTGAGATGCTGTGTTAATCATTGCTCTGTAGGGAAGCCTGGAGATTTCCTAATCTGTAAAATGGAGGCAATAAAGTAAACTTACTTTTTAGGGTAGGGTTTGCCGAAGTGTAGCCCCTAGACTTTTGCCTGTATTTGTATGGCTCATGAGCTAAGACTGGTTTTTACATATTTAAATAGTTTTAAAAAGTTGTTTCATGATGTATGAATGTAAATTATATGACATGCAAATTTCAGTTTCTGTGAATAAAACTTCTTTTCTATACAGCCACACCATTCACTTATGTATTGTTTAAGGCCAGTTTAAAAAAATTTTTTTAAATGTTTATCTTTGAGAGAGAGAGAGAAACAGAGTGCAAGCAGGAGAGGGGCAGAGAGAGAGAGAGACAGAATCTGAAGCAGGCTCCAGACTCTGAGCTGTCAACACAGAGCCTGATGTGGGGCTTGAACTCACGAACCGTGAGATCATGACCTGAGCTGAAGTTGGATGCCCCGCCAACTGAGCCACCCATGTGCCCCTAAGACCAGTTTTACACTATAGAGACAGAATTGAGTAGCATAGGCCTTTCATGGCCTGCAAAGTCTAAGATATTTACTATCTGAACTTGTACAGAAAATGTTTTTTGATCCTGCCTAAGTGCCCTGAGCACTGTGTTTTTTTTAATTAACTATTTTTTTAACATTTATTTATTTTTGAGAGAGAGCGAGTGTGTGGGGGAGGAGCAGAGAGAGGGACACAGAGGATCTGAAGCAGGCTCCAGGCTGAGCACAGAGCCCGATGTGGGGCTCAAACTCATGAACCGTGCAATCATGACCTGAGCTAAAATCAAGAGTCGGCTGCTTAATTGACTACGCCACTCAGGAACCCCTATTACTATTACTATTACTATTGTTATTACTATTGTTATTATTTTAAATTTAAATCCAAGTTAGTTAATATATAATATAATGATTTCAGGAATAGAATTTAGTGATTTATCATTTACATATAACACCCAGTGTTTATCCCAACAAGTGTTCTTCCTAATGCCCCTCACCCATTTAGCCCATCCCCCCACCCAAAAGCCCTCCAGAAAACCTCAGTTTGTTCTCTGTATTTAAAATAAATCTTATGTTTTGTTTCCCAATCTGTTTTTATCTTATTTTACGTCCTTTATGTTCATCTGTTTTGTATCTTAAATTCCCTGAGTGAAATCATATGGTATTTTTTTTCTTCCTCTGACTTTTTTCCACTTGGCATAATACACTCTGGTTCCATCCATGTTGTTGCAAATGGCAAGATTTCATTCTTTTTGATGGCCGAGTAATATTCCAGTGTGTGTGTGTGTGTGTGTGTGTGTGTGTGTGTGTGTGCGCGCGCACGCGCTCGTGCACCACATCTTTATTCATCAGTCAGTAGACATTTGGGCTCTTTCCATACTTTGGCTATTGTTGATAGCACTGCTATAAACATTGGGGTGCATGTGCCCCTTCGAATCAGCACTCCTGTATCCTTTGGAGAAACACCTAGTAGTGCAATTGCTGGGTTGTAGGGTAGTTCTATTTTTAACTTTTTGAGGATCCTCCATACTGTTTTCCAGAGTGGCTCCACCACTTTGCATTCCCACCATCAAGCACTGACTAGTTATTAGGTAAATCATATATGCTCTTAAAGCCGTTTCCCCAAATTGCTTATTAAATTGTTAAAAACTAGTGGTAAACATTGTGATGTAATTAATTTTCATTTATTTCTGAAGAAAAGTGCTACTATTGAAAGGCAAGTAAATGTATTTGTTTGCTAGATCTTCCATAAAATATCACAAACTGGGGGGCTTAAACAACAGAAATTTATTTTCCCACAATTGTGGAGGCTACAGGTCCAACATCAAAGTATTTGCAGGTTTTGTTTCTCCTGAGGTCTTTTGGCCTGCAGACGATTGCATTCTTGTTGTGTCCTCATATGGCCTTTCCTCTGTGCATATGCATCCCTGGTGTCTTCCTCTTTTTACAAGAATACCAGTCATACTGGATAAGGGACCCACCGTTATGAATTTAATTACCTCTTTCATGGCCCTATCATCAAATATAGTCACATTCTAAAGTACTTGAGGTTAGGGCTTTAACATGAATTTTGGTCCATAATGCCAAGGAGTTTCTAATAGAAGCTTCATGTAATCATTAGGTAAATTTTGAGGGTGTACTGTATAATAGACACTGTTAGAGATATGTGTGGTGAACAGGACAGACTTTTGGAACTGATGGTTTAATGGGGAAAGATAGATAAAAAAGGAAACAAGTAAAAATATGGTTTCAGAGAGTAGGAGGTGCTATAAAGGAAATTAAACAGTGTAAAGTGCTATCAGTGACTGGTATGGAGGATGGGGTAATGCTGTGTTAGGTAAGAATGGTCATGTAAGAATTTTTAGAAAAGGTGACTTTAGGGATCAGGTCTTTTTCCAGGTCCTGATGATGATCAAGATTGGTATAGACAAGGATTAAAAGAATAAGTGAACCAATGAGCGACTTTATGAGTTAAACTTTGGCCATTGTATAGAGAACTGTAGGTATAAAAGTAGAGACAGGGAGACCCATTAGGGGATTATCGAAAGTATTTTTTTAATTAAATTTTATTTTTTTAAGTTTATTTTGAGAAAAAGTGAGCGTGAGTGGGGAAAGGGTAGAGAGAAATGAAGAGAGAGAATCCCAAGCAGGCTCTGGGCTGTCAGCACAGAGACCAAAGCAGGGCTCCAACTCATGAGCCCTGAGATCATGACCTGAGCTGAAATCAAGAGTTGGATGGATGCTTAACGAACTGAGCCACCCAAGTGCCCCTATCAAAAGTATTCTTGGTCAGAGGTATTGATAACCTGGCCTAACAAGTGTGACAGAGGAACGGAAAAGAAATGAAAAGAATTTGAAAGGTATTTTGGAGGTAAAATCTATGGTATTTGCTAATGGATTGGATATGGGGATTTGGGATAAGGGAAGAATATCTTTAGCAATAATGTTGTGTAATACTATAAGGCAAGTAAATCTATAGTATTAGCAAATTGATTGTTGCATCAGCAGGTTGCAGAGTATAACTTGGAAAGGTAAAAGCCTTAAATCATTAAGCAGGAAAACATAAGGCGAATAAACAGTGGTTTGGTTTAATTCAGTGTCCAGCTGATGGGCTTAGAACCACCAGAAAACACGTAGGGCATTCATACTTTGCCAGAAAGTATGCCTTTGGGACAAATAACCTGTCTGGAACTAAAACGCCTTGGAGAGTCTTATAAAATAATAAATGTCAGATTTGATGGAATGACTATGAATGCCATTACGTGATTTTCTTTAGAGATAGTTCTCTTTATTCCAAGGTAAATGTTTTTTAAAGTGGAGCAGCCCTTAGGTGAAAGTAGGTATGGTATACAACATAATGATAGGTAAAGATGAACTTTAATATTAGATTAAGATGGTCTTTTTGAGAATTTAAACATTCTAATACCAAGAATTTGAACTTAGTGGGGAGTCAGAGTTGTGAGATCTGGATCTGATTTTTGCTACGTACTTCTGTTAGATTTTTACCTCTGAGGCTCAGGTACCACACCGCATACGATAGGCACCTACTAGAAGAAAGCATTCAATAATTCGAGGTTCTGAATGGAATGTACGAAAGTAAGGTTAATATGATAGCAACCTTCTTTATCTCAAGATCATCAAGTTTTGTTTTATTTTCCTTATGAAGAGTAGGAATTGAAGGGTTTAGTTGTGTTACTTTCTTATTTAGGGAGATTATAGCTATTTTTTTTTTTTAATTTATTGTCAAGTTAGCTAACATACATTGTATACAGTGTGCTCTTGGTTTCCGGGTAGATTCCCATGATTCATTGCTTACATACAACACCATGTGCTCATCCAACAAGTGCCCTCCTCAGTGCGCATCACCCATTTCCCCTGCCCCCTCCCCCCCAGCCCTCAGTTTGTTCTCTGTATTTAAGTCTTTACGGGTTTGCCTCCCTCTGAAACAATTTTTTCCCCTTCCCTTTCTCCATGGTCTTCTGTTAAGTTTCTCAGGTTCCACATATGAGTCAAAACATATGGTATCTTTCTCTGACTTACTTCACTTAGCATAATACCCTCCAGTTCCATCCACATTGCTGCAAATGGCAGGATTTCATTCTTTCTCATTGCCAAGTAGTATTCCATTGTGTATATAAACCACATCTTCTTTATCCATTCATCAGTTGATGGACATGTGGGCTCTTTCCATGATTTGGCTATTGTTGAAAGTACTGCTGTAAACATTGGGGTACAAATGCCTCTATGAATCAGCACTCCTGTATCTTTTGGATAAATTCCTAGTAGTGCAATTGCTGGGTTGTAGGGTAGTTCTATTTTTAATTTTTTGAGGAGCCTCCACACTTTTCCAGAGCGGCTGTACCAGTTTGCATTCTCACCAACAGTGCAAGAGGGTTCCCATTTCTCCACATCTTCGCCAACGTCTGTTGTTTCCTGAGTTATCTATTTTAGCCATTCTGACCGGTGTGAGGCGGTATCTCAATGTGCTTTTGATTTGTATTTTCCCGATGATGAGTGATGTTGAGCATCTTTTCATGTGTCTGTTAGCCATCTGGATGTCTTTGGAAAAATGTCTATTCATGTCTTTTGCCCACTCCTTCACTGGATTATTTTTCATGTGTTGAGTTTGGTAAGTTCTTCATAGATTTTGGATACTAACCCTTTATCTGTATGTCATTTGCATCTTCTTCCATTCTGCCGGTTGCCTTTAGTTTTGTTGATTGTTTCCTTTGCAATGCAGAAGCTTTTTATCTTGATAAGGTCCCAATAGTTAATTTTTGATTTTATTTCTCTTGCTTTGGAGACATGTTAAGTAAGAAGTTGCTGCAGTTGAGGTCAAAGAGGTTGTTGCCTGTTTTCTCTTCTAGGGTTTTGATGCTTTCCTTTCTCAAATTTAGGTCTTTCATCCATTTTGAGTTTGTTTTTTGTGTATGGTATAAGACAGTAGTCCAGTTTCATTCTTCTGCATGTTGCTGTCCAGTTCTCCCAGCACCATTTGCTAAAGAGACAGTCTTTTTTTCCATTGGATACTCTTTTCCGTTTTGTCAAAGATTAGTTGGGCCCAATTTTGGGTTCTCTATTCTATTCCATTGGTCTGTGTGTCTGTTTTTTTGCCAGTACCATACTGTGTTGATGATTACAGCTTTGTAGTAGAAGCTAAAGCCTGGGATTGTGATGCCTGTCTTTTTCAACATTACTTTGGCTATTTGGGGTCTTTGTGGTTCCATATAAATTTTACAATAGTTTGTTCTAGTTTTGAGAAGAATGCTGGTGCAATTTTGGTTGGGATTGCATTGAATGTGTAGATTGCTTTGGGTAGTATTGACACTTTAATAACAATATTCTCCCAATCTAGAGCATGGAATGTTTTTCTATTTCTTTGTGTCTTCTTCAGTTTATTTCATAAGTTTTCTATAGTTTTCAGTATACAGATCTTTTACATCTTTGGTTAGGTTTATGCCTAGGTATTTTATGGTTCTTGGTGCAATTGTAAATGGGATCGATTTCTTGATTTCTCTTTCTGTTGCTTCATTATTGGTGTATAGAAATGCAAATGATTTCTGTACATTGATTTTGTATCCTGTGACTCTGCTGAATTCAGGTATCAGTTCTCGCAGCTTTTTGGTGGAATGTTTCTGGTTTTCCATGTAGAGTATCATGTTTGCGAAAAGTGAAAGTTTGACTTCTTTTTTGCCAATTTGGATTCCCTTTATTTCATTCTGTTGTCTGATTGCTGAGGCTAGGACTTCCAACACTATATTACAAACCTATATTAAACAACAGTGGTGAGAGTGCATTCCTGCCGTGTTCCTGTCGTGTTCCTGATCTCCTGGGTAAAGCTCTCAGTTTTTCCCCATCGAGGATGATGTTAGCTGTGGGCTTTTCATATATGGCTTTTATGATATTAAGATATGTTCCTTCTATCTTAACTTTCTTGAGGGTTTTTATCAAGAAAGGATGCTGTATTTTGTCAAATGCTTTTTCTTCATCTTTTGACAGGATCATATGGTTCTTATCCTTTCTTCTATTAATGTGATGTATCACATTGATTGATTTGTAAGTATTGAACCAGCCCTGCAGCCCAGGAATGAATCCCACTTGATCATGGTGAATAATTTCTTTTAATATACTGTTGAATTTGATTTGCTAGTGTCTTGTTGAGAATTTTTTTCATCCATGTTCATTAGTGATATTGATCTGTAATTTCCTGTTTAATGGGGTCTCTGTCTGGAAGTTTTCCTTCCGTTTCTATTTTTTGGAACAGCTTGAGAAGATAGATATTAACTCTGCTTTAAATATCTGGTAGAATTCCCCTGGGAAGCCATCCTAGGACTTTTATTTGTTGGGAGATTTTGATAACTGATTCAATTTCTTCACTGGCTATGGGTCTGTTCAAATTTTCTATTTCTTCCTGTTTGAGTTTTGGTAGTGTGTGGGTGTCTAGGAATTTTTCTATTTCTTCCAGGTTGTCCAAGTTTGTTGTCAATTAATTTTTCATAGTATTCTCTAATAATTGCATTTCTGTGGTGTTGGTTGTGATCTCTCCTCTCATTTGTGGTTTTACCTATTTCGGTTCTCTTTTTCTTTTTGAGAAGTCTGGCTAGGGGTTTATCAGTTTAGTTTATTTTTCCAAAAAATCAGCTCTTAAACTCATTGATCTGTTCTGCTGTTTTTTGGATTCTATATTGTTTATTTCTGCTCTAATCTTTATTATTTCTCTTCTTCTGCTGGCTTTGGGGGTTCTTTGCTGTTCCGCTTATAATTCCTTTAGGTGTGCCGTTAGATTTTGTGTTTGAGATTTTTCTTGTTTCTTGAGATAGGCCTGGATGGCAATGTATTTTCCTCTTAAGACTGCCTTTGGAGTGTCATGTTTTCATTTTCATTTGCTTTCATATATTTTTAAATTTCTTCTTTAATTGCCTAGTTGAACCGTTCATTCTTTAGTAGGATGTTCTTTAACCTCCATGCATTTGGAGGCTTTCCAAATTTTTTCTTGTGGTTGATTTCAAGTTTCATAGCCTTGTGATCTGAAAATATGCATGGTATGATCTCAATTCTTTTATATTTATTGAGAGGTGTTTTGTGACCCAGTATGTGATCTATCTTGGAGAATGTTCCATGTGCACTTGAGAAGAATATGTATTCTGCTGCTTTTGGATGAAAAGTTCTTAATATATCTGTCAAATCCATCTGGTCCTATGTATCATTCAAGGCCATTGTTTCTTTATTGATTTTCTGCCTAGATGATCTGTCCATTGCTGTAAGTGGAGTATTAAAGTCCCCTGCAATTACCATATTCTTACGGATAAGATTGCTTGTGTTTGTGACTAATTGATTTATATATTTGGGTGCCTTCAAGTTGGGGGCGTAAACATTTACAATTGTTAGCTCATCTTGATGGATAGACCCCATAATTATGATATAATGCCCTTCATCTCTTGTGACAGCTTTAGTTTAAAATCTTGTTTGTCTGATATACGTATGGCTACTCCAGCTTTCTTTTGACTTCCAGTAGCATGGTAGTTCTCTATCCCCTCACTTTCAATATGAAGGTGTCCTCAGGTCTAAAATGAGTCTCTCTTAGCATATAGATGGATCTTGTTTTTTTTTTTTTATCCATTCTGATACCCTGTATCTTTTGATTGGAACATTTAGTCCATTTACATTCAGAGTTCTTGAAAGATACAGATTTAGTGTCATTGTGTTATCTGTAGGTTTCATGCTCTTGGTGATGTCTCTGATCCTTTGTGGTCTTTGTGGTCTTTGCAGCATTCCACTCACAGAGTTCCCCTTAGGATCTCTTGCAGGGTTGGTTTAGTTGTCATGAACTCCTTCAGTTTTTGTCTGGGAAAGCCTTTATCTCTCCATCTATTCTGAATGAGAGCTTTGCTGGATAAAGGATTCTTGGCTGCATATTTTTCCTATTTAGCACATTGAATATTTCCTGCCACTCCCTTCTGACCTACCAAGTTTCAGTGGACAGGTCTGCTACTACCCTTATGTGTCTACCCTTGTAGATTAAGGCCCGTTTGTCTTTGGTGGCTTTCAGAATTCTCTTTATCTTTGTATTTTGCCAGTTTCACTATGAAATGCCTTGGAGAAGACCTATTATTAAATCTGAAGGAAGTTCTCTGTGCCTCCTGGATATGGATGTCTGCATCCTTCCCCAAATTAGGGAAGTTCTCAGCTATAATTTGTTCAAGTAAACCTTCTGCCCCTTTCTCTCTTCTTCTGGAATTCCTATGATATGGATATTATTATGTTTCATTGAGTCACTTACTTCTCTAATTCTCCCCTTTGTGGTCTAGTATTTTCTTATCTCTCTTTTTCTTGGCTTCATCGTTTCCCATAATTTTATTTTCTATTTCACTTATTTTCCCCTCTGCTTCCTCCATACTTGAAGTCACTGCATCTAGTTTATTTTGCACCTCATTTAGAGCATTTCTTAATTCCTTGTGACTATTCCTTAGTTCCTTGATCTCTGCAGCAATAGATTCTCTGCTGTCTTCTATGCTTTTTTTTAACCCCGTTTATTAATCTTATGACTATTATTCTAAATTCTCTAGCTGTCATTTCTTCCTGGAATTTCTTTTGAGGAGAATTCTTCCATTTCATCATTTTGGGTAGTTTTCTGTCCCTTATGTGTTTTAATAGCTTACTGTGTGTCCTGCACCTGTGAGCACTATTATATTAAAATGGGGTCATACAGTGTCCATGGCCTGGCCCTTTACGATGTGTTTTTGGAGTGTTTTGTGTGCTATCTTTTGTTGTGACTCTGGTTGCTTTATTTCCCTACTCGTAGTGGTGGTTTGGGCTTTCCACCAGGTGAGCTTTGATTTGTTTGTTGAAGTAACCCTGGAAAAAATTGAAGAAGGAAGGAAGGATGTCTTCTTCCACCACACCCCCCTTATCCCATACAAAGAGAGAAGTGACAGGGGTGGGGAAAAATAAAAGAAAAAAAAATTGACCAGGCAGAGAATCAGAGAAACTATACGGCTTGTTCCAGAGAGAGAGAGAGAGAGAGAGAGAAAGAAGGAGATACAGAAGAAGTGTAAAAAGAATAGATTAAAAATGTCTGCTTAAACAAATCAACAACCATAATAACCAGAATAGAGAAGGGAAGGAATAAGTGGAAGAAAAGGAAGTGGGGGGGGAATATGTGTGTGTTTGTGTGTATTATATATATATGTATATATACATACACATAAATATAAAATAAGCATTGACCAAGAATCAAATCAGCAAATGCAAAAACACTGGACTGATATCTGATGGTAGCTTGGAACTGGTGGCTGTGCTGGTCTGCAGGAGGGTCTTTCTGGTCTGGGCAGTGTCAATCTTGCTCAGGTAGACAGGCTGTTACCAGGCCCAGAAGGGCGTGGTTTAGTGTAGGTGGTCCAACCTCCACTGTGGGCCCATTGTCGGTTCCCTGAAGCCCCACCTTGTTGGTGATGGGGAGAAAAATGGCGAAACCCCAGTCTCCCCCTGGAGAGACTCTGTTCAGGCCATCCTCACTGTGCAGGGCGGGTGCGCTCCACAGTCCACAGACTCCTGCACCTCCCAGGTGCTCCGCTGGGATTCAAACCCCAATGTCTTAAAAGGATCTCACTCCACATGCCGGGGTTCCAGGGAAGTGCCACTGCACCCTGCCAGCTAACTAAGGGCCTCTGGCTCCTCACAGTGCTGGGCAGGCATGAGCAGGCCGGTTTGTTGGATGACTTAAAGGATCCCGTTCTGGGGTAGCACCACTCTGCCCAGCTGATAAAGGGCCTCTTGCTGGCAGGAGCCTGCAGTCTTTTGTCTTTGGAATGGCTATTTGCCTTTTCCCCACAGCACTCAAGGGAGAGGATTATGGTCTGACTGTGCCTCTGAGCTGGCTCCTGAGCCTGGGGCTGACTCCCCTCCTCCCCAGACATGTGCACAGGGTGGCCCCTGTCCGGAGAAAGCCCTGCCACCCTAGAATGAGGTAGAAATTGGTTCTTTCTGTTCTTTTCTTCCCCCGTCTGTGGTTTCTCTCTTGTCCAAATACAGTCCTACACTTCTACAGCCTCTCTTTCTCTTTTGTCTCTCCACCGAAGGCCATCCCTCCCCTCTGTGCTATGCCGCCCATTTTATCTCTCCTAGTTTGCAGTCATGCACCTGTGGCCCTCCAGGTTGTCCCCATGGGCCCCTGGAGATATTTCTGTCACTCTGTAGCCCAGATTCCTGGAATTCCCAGTCTTCTAGCCTCAATACTGCTGTGTTTAAGGGATGAGGGAACTTCGGGTCTCCTTACTTCTCCACCATGTTGACTCTTCCCCTGGAGATTATAGCAATTCTAAAGGCATTTGCAAAAGTATAGCTCATTGAGAATCATTAAAAAATACTGCTTGTGGAAATAGATTTTATGACTGCCCCAAATTTGTCAAGTGGCATTGGCAGACAATATAGCTCAAATTCTATGAAACATGTAACTCAGATATCCATATACTGTTATTGATAGGTGTTATTTTGAATTGTTAAAACTAAAAATTGATCATTTTTGGTGATTTCTATCTGTATAAAGAGAGCTGTATGTGATGAATATGCTATACTATATATAAGAATTATATATATAAAATAATTTAACTTTTCTTATTACATTAAAAATGTGACCTTTGGAATTGTCATTTCATGATCAATCTTTTAATTGTTTCAGACTCAGATAGCACAGTTTATATAAAATGTGGAAAGGAGGAGTGCCTGGGTGGCTCAGTTGCATGTCAAACTCTTGACTTTGGCTCAGGTTTTGATCTCAGGGTCATGGTTTGAGCCCCGTGTCAGGTTTTACACTGAGTGTTGAGCCCGATTGAGATTCTTTCTCTCTCCTTCTGCCCCTCTCCCCTGCTTATGTGTGTGTGTGCTTCTCTCTCTAAAAAAGAAAAAAACTCTAGAAAGGAATGCTTAATTTTCTTTTATGTTCTGAATACTTGGAAAATTTTAATTTTTT
Organism: Cryptoprocta ferox; assembly: GCA_028646485.1. NCBI lineage: Eukaryota > Metazoa > Chordata > Mammalia > Carnivora > Eupleridae > Cryptoprocta > Cryptoprocta ferox. The sequence continues at coordinate 98,823,266 of CM053571.1, forward strand.
TTAATGTTTATTTTTGAGAGAGACAAGCATGAGCAGAGGATAGGCAGAGAGAGAGGGAGACACAGATTCAAAGCAGGCTTCAGGCTCTGAGCTGTCAGCACAGAGCCCGATGTGGGGCCTACCTAACCCCACAAACCGTGAGATCATGATCTGAGCTGAAGTCGGATACTTAACTGACTGAGCCACCCAGGCACTCCTGAATACTTGGAAAATGTTAAAAGGTGCTTATACTTAATGATTTTGGTGGTAAAAACACTATATTTAGTGCTTGGGACTATTTTCATTTTTTGTTAATTTTTAGAATTATTAAATTTATACTGGGATAGATATACAAAGTACAAAATTCTGATCTTAGAGAAAAAGTTTTAAGTCTTTCACTATTGAATATGTCGTTGGCTGTGGTTTTCTCATATATGACTTTTGTGAAGATTTCCTTCTATTTCTGTTTTACTGAGTGTTTTTATCATGAAAAGGTGTTGAATTTTGTCAACTGCTTTTTCTGCATCAGTTGTGATGCTTATGTGTTTTTCCTTCATTTTATTGATGTGGTATATTACATTGATGGATTTTCTGTATTGAACTAGTCTTGCATTTCAGGAATAAGTTCAGTTGTCATGGTGGATAATCTTAATATGCCGCTGAATTTTTGCTAGAATTTTGTTGAGGATTTTCGCATCAGTGTCACAAGGGTGATTGGTCTGTAGTTTTTTGTGGTGTTTATGTCTCGCTTTGTAATCAGGGTTTTGCTGGCCTCATAGAATGAGTTAGGAAGTGTTCATGTTTTGGAAAAGTTGAGAATTGGTATTAGTTCTTTAAATGTTTGTAGAATTCAAGAATGAAGCCATTAGGTCTGGGGCTTTTCTTTGATGGGAGATTTTTTTTATTATAAATTCAATTTCTGTACAGTAATAGGTCTATAAGGTCAGATTTTCTATTTTTTTCAAGATTTTAGTCTTGGTAGCTTTTGTTTTTTAAATTAATTAATTAATTAATTTTTAGTGTTTTATTCTTGCAAGAGAGAGACAGAGCATGAGCAGGGGAGGGGCAGAGAGAGAGGGAGACACAGAATCCAAAGCAGGCTCCAGGTTCTGAGCTGTCAGCACAGAGCCCGATGTGGGACTCGAACTCACTAACCGTGAGATCATGACCTGAGCTTAACCGACTGAACCCAGGCACCACGGTAGGTTTTGTTTTTTAAGAGTTTGTCCATTTTATCTAGTTTTTCTCTTTTTGGTGTATAGTTGTTCATAGCACTCTCTTATAATCCTTTTTATTTCTGTAGAATTGGTAGTAATATTCCCATGTTCCTTTCTGATGTTAGTAAGTTGAGTCTTTACTTATTCTCAATACACTAGCTAAAGGTTTGTCAGTTTTGTTGATCTTTTTGGAGAACCATTTTTTGGTTTCATTGATTTTTCTCTTCTGGTTTTCCTTTGTTCCTGTTCTAATCCTTATTAATTTCCCTCCTTCCAGCTTTAGGATTAGTTCTTTTTTTCTAATTCTTTAAGTTGTCAGTTAGGTTGTTGATTTGAGATTTATCTTGCTTTTTTTTTTAAGTTTATTCTGAGAGAGAGAGTGCATGCGCACATGAGCAAGTGGAGGCGAAGGGAGAGAGGGAGCGAGAATCCTAAGGCTCAGTGCAGAGCCCAATGCGAGGATCCCATGAACCTCGAGATTGTGACCTGAACCAAAATCAAGAGCCAGTTGCTCAATGACTGAGCCACCCTGGTGCCCCTATCTTGCTTTTTGTTTAAAAAAAAAAAAAAAAAAAGATTATTTTTGAGAGAGAGAAGGAGCACAAGAGCATGTGAGCAGGGGAGGGGCAGAGAGAGAGAGAGAGACAGGATCTGAAGCAGGCTCTGTGCTGACAGCAGAGAGTCCAATTTAGGGCTTGATCTCACACTGTGATTTCACTTCCTGAGCTGAAGTTAGATGCTTAACCGACTGAGCCATTCAAGCACTCTTTGCTTTTTTAATCATTTATAGCTATACATTTCCCCCTTAGCAACATTTGCACTTTCTCGTAAATTTTGATATGTTGCCAGTTTCGTTCATCTCTAAGTATTAAATAATTTCCTTTGTGATTTCATCTTTGATCCACTGGTTGCTTAAAAGTATGTTGTTTAATTTGTATAATTTTATCAGTTTTCCAGTTTTAAGTTATTGATTTGTAAGTTTATTCCATTGTGGTGAGATTTTCAATGTATTAGATTTAATTTGTGGCCTAACATGTGGTCTATCCTGGAAAATGTCCCATATGCGCCTGAGAAGAATCTGTGTGTTGTTGAGTAAAGTGGTTCTGTATATGTCTGTTAGATCTAGTTGGTTTATTGTGTTAAGTCCTCTATTTCCTTATCTTCTGTCTCGTTCTCTCCATTATTGTGAGCTGAGTATTGAAAACTTCAACTATTATTGTAGAAGTGTTTATTTTTCCTTTTAATTTCATCACTTTTGCTTCATATATTTTGATGGTCTGTCATTAAGTGTTTCTAATTGTTACATCTTCTTTTTTGAACCCTTTATTAGTATATAATGCCCTTTGTCTCATCTTTTTTTAATGTAAAGTTCGTTCTAATATCAGTATAGCCATTCATGCTCTCTTTTGGTTACTATTGGTTGATACCCATATATTAATTTTATACCCAATCATTTTGATAACATTTTTTATTGTAATTTTTTTCCAGTTGATTCTGCTGACTTTTTAGTTGAAGCATTATATAACCTGTAAATAGTATACAGTTGTATAACCCTCATTTTCACCTCTCATTTAATTGTCTAAAGCCTCTGGGACAGAGGTAAATAATGGTGGTGTTAAAGGACACCTTTGCCTTTTGTTTTTGTTTTTTAAATTTTTTTTAATGTTTTATTTTATTTTTGAGAGAGAGAGACATAGTGTGATCAGGGGAGGGTCAGAGAGAGGGAGACACAGAATCCGAAGCAGCCTCCACGCTCTGAGCTAGCTGTCAGCACTGAGCCCAATGCGGGGCTCGAACCCATGAACCGTGAGATCATGACCTGAGCTGAAGTCGAACACTTAACCGACTGAGCCACCCAGCTGCCCCTTGTTTTTGTTTTTAAAGGACACCTATACCTTGCCTGTTACTTTACCTTAGACTCCTACTATCGATGCTTTTGGTTTCAAAGCATTGCATCCAGTAACAATTCATTTTATCATTAGGTAGAACACAAATAAACTATAATGTATAGTAAATTACAGTTCTTGAGTATTTTAGGATTACAATGTTTTGTTAAATCTTTAGGAGCCAAAGGGCTGACATAAATGTTTTTTCCTTCAATAATTTTATTGTTGAAACTCTAAAATATCTTAGTAGGCCTTCCTCCTTTGTGTGTATATATATAATGTGAAGAGAAATAAATTTTTTTAATCTTTTTTTTTTTTTTTTTTACATATATTTATTTTTGAGAGACAGAGAGAGACAGAGCACAAGTAGGGGAGGGTCAGAGAGAGAGGGAGACACAGAATCCGAAGCAGGCTCCACGCTGTGAGCTGTCAGCACAAGCCTGATGCGGGGCTCAAACTCACAAACTCTGAGATCATGACCTGAGCTGAAGTCGGACCCTTAACTGACTGAGCCACCCAGGTGCCCCGAAATAAAAAATTTTTTAATATTTATTTTTGAGAGAGAGAGAGATAGGCTGAGTGTGAGCGGAGAGGGGCAGAGAGAGGGAGACACAGAATCCGAAGCAGGCTCCAGGCTCTGAGTGGTCAGCACGGAGCCCGATGTGAGGGCTCGGACTCACAAACCATGAGATCATGACCTGAGCCAAAGGTGGGCGCTTAAGCAACTGAGCCACCCAGGTGCCCCAGAATTAAATTTTTTGATTGAAGATTTTTACAGTGCCTTATTTTGTTCATTTTTCTTTTATTTTATGTGTAAATTTAGAAAACAACAATATTGCATTCATAAGAATGCATATTGATCTCATGCCTTTCCTGGAAATGGATTTTCTTCTTTTTATTTTAAGGCGAATCCTTTACAAATACTTTGGGGAAACTCCTCTCCTCTCCTCTCCTCTCTTCTCCTCTCCTCCCCTCCCTTCCCCTCCCCTCCCCTCCCCTCTCCTCTCCTCTCCTTTTTTTCTTTTCAAGTTTATTATTTATTTTGCGAGAGAGTGCGAGTGAGCAAGGGGAGGAGCAGAGAGAAAGGGAGACAGAAGAGAATCCCAAGCAGGCTCAGTACTGTCAGTGCAGAGCCAGACACAGCTCAAACTCAAATACCACGAGATCATGATCAGCTGAAATCAAAGAGCTTAACCAACGGAGCCATCCAGGTGCCCCTGGAAATCTTATTTCTTCTTATTTGCTTTTTTTTTTTTTCTGAGCTGTGGATTATAAAACAATTCTAACTTAATAGAACATTCCATTTATAGTCTCATAAATGAGTAACACTCCTCCATTTATACCTCCTGCTTATGAGAAGTTTAGTGTGGTCATATTTCAAGGCTACTTTGCAGTAAACTTTATTTTACTTGCTATAATTTGAGAATAAAGATTCTGATTCTGTAGTTTACTTGCCATGTAAGCCAAATGACTTTAGGGTTCAAGTTTTTATCTCCCCCCTCCCAATCTTAATCTTTTGGGTATAGAAAGAACATGAACATTGTGAGGGCCAGAAAGACCTGGGTATAAATCCCAGCTTCTCCTCTTGACTAATGGTCTTGAATAAATTAGCTAATCTTCAAGTTTCAGTTTCCACATCTATAAAATGGGAGATAAAATACCTCAGGGGGCTATATATTAGGATTATGTGAGATAAATGTAAGTTCTCTGGTATGGAATTTAACTTTGTTGAATTGTTGATATGCAATAAATGTTAGCTTTCTCTTCCCTGAAACAAAATGAAATGATGGGTGTGAAATAGCTTTGTGAACTGTACATAAATAAATGCAAATCATTAACATTGTTTTCTCTTTCAGAATTGGGCATTATTACTAATATGCTTGCTCAGGCCCTTATGTGATTAGGCACATGCTAAGTTTTGGTGATCCTTAAAAATTTGTGTTTGTTCTTGCTCCAGAAACTTTGAAAGCCCTTAGAGAAATTCTGAAGCAAACTCACATGATTTGTTAAACAGTTGGCTAATTTTTAGTCCAATTTGAATTCTAGCGCTGATTCTTAGTCTTAGTACTCCTATATGTGAAAACCAGATACATATTTTACCTTCTTTTTATGGTATCCAGGCCCTCCCACTTTGCCATACTCCTCCTTTCCCCCAGTAAGAACTTTGAATCTTACAGGATTTATAGAACAACACATACCCTGGCTTTATTATGTTTTAGTGTTTCTAGTTGGATTGGCTGTGATAATGGCCTTATTAGTATATATAAATACATGTCTAAATTAAGTTTTGCACTGTGAGTTAAGAGGGCCAAGGACTTGAAATAATTGAACTCCTAGGAAACTTACTACAGTCTGGTTTAGAGAGATAGTGATGATTTCTGGAAGTGTTTTTACATCAAGAACATTTAAATATTATTCATCAAATATTCATTAAAACATTCATGCACATAGCACTCTCTGGGAACTCAAGGAATGTAAAAAGGAGTGTGTTCTGGTCCTGAGCTTCTTGCCTTCCAGAATAGTCTAGTTAGAATTCAAAACAACTCAGATATTGAAATGTCAGACATTTAAGCAATTTCTATGCAAAATATTACCAATAATATGTGCTGTAAAAGTCACAGACTTGTCCTGTTTATTTCATACAAAGTATGATGAATTTTGGTTTCCTTACCTGAAAAGTAGAATCACAAATATACCCTGTAGGGGCATTGTGATGTTTAAGTGATATTGGATATGTAAGACCCAGCTGTATTCTTTCTGCAGTTATGTATGTTTTTCATTGAAAAAGTAATGGTATATTGTAAAATGGTATATTTGAAACAGTAATGGCATATTGTAAAAAAAAAAAAATACAGGGAGAACAAAATGAAAAGTTTTCTCACTTGAGATCATAGGTTCTTCTCTGTGTACTTATGTACCAAGCACAATTTTGAATATTTTCTAATAACTGTGTACATACACAATTATACTTTTATAACTTCTGAGAACATTATACACGTTGTCTTGTATACGGCTTTTTTTTTTCATTTAAAAAATGATTTTGGCAATCTTTTCTAAGTATTATATACATTGTTTTATTTTTCTTAATGATTGCTTAGTATTATTTTGTTTGAGTGTATAATAACATAACCTGTGTCTTCCTCTAGCACTCATTTAATGTGTTTATTTAAAATATGTTAATTCATAACTTTTCTCTCCTTAGAGTCAACTCACTATCCAGAAAGTCCATCCTCCCAAGAAGAAGGGACAGAAAGAAACACCTCTTTGTAAGAAAGTCTTGATTGTCCCATGAACCAGACAGCAGAAAACCGATTGGGGTGCAGCAGGACTCCAGAGCCAGATATAAGGCTCAGAAAAGGGCCCCAACTTGCTGGTACAAGGAGAGGTGATAATGACAACCACCAAGGAAATTTGGAGCCTATTTTAGAGGCATCTGTTCTTTCTTCATCTCATAAAAAAGTAAGTTAATGGGGAAGGATGGTAAGTAAACCAAGTTTATGGGATGTGGTTGGAAGGAGGATATTAAAAAAAAAAAAAGTATGGAACATTGCTGGAGAGAAGACAGGATTTTGAAAAGGAATCTTGAGCACATCTGTTTTTGTTTTTGTTCAAGATACTTTGAAGTCCCATTTTTAAATTGACTAGGTATTATTTGATTTTCTAATCCCTTTCTGCCGACACTTAAAATCATACTTAATCTGCTTTATTTTGCTTGAGATGGGAAATGGGTTTTTGTAGTTACTAGTTAGTCTTTATAATTCAACTGTAGTTTATTTTATTATTTTTTTAATTTTTAAAAAATGTTTTATTTATTTTTGAGAGAGTGAGAGAGGGAGACACAGAATCTGAAGCAGGTTCTAGGCCCTGAGTTGTCAGCACAGATCCGGATGCGGGGCTCAAACCCACAAACTGAGATCATGACCTGAGCCGAAGTTGGTTGCTTAACCCACTGAGCCACCCAGGCACCCCTCAACTGTATTTTAGTTATGACATCATTTATATTTTTGGAGACATTCCAACTCTCTGCTCGAACTGCTTCTCCAAATATGGTTTATCTCCAATGCATACCTTGGGAGTCATTAGAATTCTGGGAACAGAAGGCAGGTTTTAATCTTTACTCTTACTGCCCAAAGAAAAGAGCAGCTTTTAAATTATTTAAGTACCTCTACCTAGAGAGCAAAGGCAGAAGTATTTGTGAACAGTATCAGAAAGTCCTTAATTATAGGGGCACCTGGCTGGCTCAATTGGTTGAGCACCTGATTTCAGCTTGGGTGATGATATCACAGTTTGTGAGTTTGAGCCCTGCATTGGGCTCTCTGCTCTCAGCGCAGAGCCTGCTTGCAATCCTCTGTTTCCCTTTATCTCTCTCTGTCCTTCCCCTGCTTATGCTCTCTCTCTCAAAAATAAATAACATTAAAAAAAATAATAAAATATGTGTACACTATAAAAAAAGAAAGTCCTCATTCTGGACATTTAGCTATATGCTTTGTAACTTTGGAATCATGTAGCATGTGTTCAGTGTTATGGCTCTTGTACAGTGTTTCTAAAACTAGGTTGTGTTCATTAGTGATTTGTGAAATTAACTTTGACACTGTGAGCTGTGTTCAAAATATTAAACAGCAAAATATAACAGAGGTGCATGTATGTAGTAATGTATATTTAAACTCTGTTATTTGATGAAATTTGTTTAGTTTTATATAGATATGTATACAGATATGAATAATACATGTGACTTGTAGCTAAAAACATTTTGAAAGCCTCTACTCTGAACTGCATCTTTACCATCCTAAGAGATGTATTGATTGTGTGGTAATAGTGGTGTTGCTTTGAACTCCAGAGGTTTGTCTTATCCTTTCAGGTCTTTTATAAGAATTTCATCAGAGCATTGTAGCAGTATAGGTACAATATAGGAAATTTAAGGTATTTCTTCTATTCTTGGTAACATTTTCTTTATAAGTCAACTTTATCTTCTTGGCTAGGTTGTGCTATAGTAAAGGGTTATTTGCATGCATGTGTGTGTTTGTACCCATACATACACAGGACAGATTAGGATAAAAAAAAAAAACACCTCTTTGCCTACAGTACATATAATATAATTTGGCTTTAAAACCGGCATTATTATTGTTAAAAAAAAAAAAAAGTTTACCAGATATCTGGGTCAAGAACTTCTGTCTACACTTAAGACTCTGCTTTCTTGCTGCCATTTTACAGTAATATGTACTAGTAACTAAGACTTCCCTATCCAAGCTGAGCCAGCTGTTTTCCTCACTTGCTACTAAGGCCTAAGCAATGTTACTAAGGTTGGATGAGTGACTGGGGTTATCTTTTCTTTTTTTCTTTTTATTATAGTAAGCACAACATGAAATCTGTCCTCTTAACACATTTTTTAAGTGTATGGTACATTATTGCTAACTATATGCATATTAGATCTCTAGAACTTTTTCATCTTATATGACTGAAACTCTATAGCCATTTAATAGCAACTCCCCATTTTCTGTGCCACTGCTAGCCCTTGGCAACCACCATTCTGCTTTCTGCTTTTATGAGTTTGACCACTTTAGATACCTCATGTAAGTGAAATCATGCAGTATCTCACCTTCTATTACTGGCTTATTTCACTTAGGATAATATCCTCAAAGTTTATGCATGTTGTAGCATGTGATGAGACTTTCTTAAGGCTGTATAATATTCCGTTGTAAGTATATACCACATTGTTTTTATCCATCCATCCATCCATCCATCCACTGATTGGCATTTAGATTTTTTTCCACATCTTGGCTGTTGTGAATAATGCTACCAATACTGTTTTCAGTTCTTTTGCATAAATACCCAGAAGTAGAATTACTAGGTCATATGACAGTTCTATTTTTAGTTTTTTTGAGGAACCTGCATACTGTTTTCCATAGGAGCTGCATCCTTTTACATTCCCGTCACTACCGCACAAGGGGTCTAATTTCTCCACATCCTCACCCAACACCTAATGTTTTCTTTTTTGATAATGGCTATTGTAACAGATGTGATGTGGAACATCACTGTAGTTTTGCATTGCGTTTCTTTGATGATTAGTGATGTTGAGCATCCTTTTCATATACCTGTATGTGTCTTTGAAGAAATGTCTCTTCATATCCTTTGCTCATTTTTTTAAGCCAGTATAAAGTGATTGAGGCTCCCCAGCCCCCTGTTGAGTTACATATATTTTGGATGTTAACTCCTTATCAGATATATGGTTTGCAGATATTTTCTCCTACTATTCTATAGGTTATCTTTTCATTCTGTTGATTTTGTTGTTGTTGCTGTGCAGCAGCTTTTTAGTGTGACATTCTCTGACTTGAAATTTACTTTTATTATTATTTGTCTTTTTGCTGTCATACCCAAGAAATGTTATGAAACTATTTCTCTATATTTTCTTCAAGGAGATTTGTAGTTTCAGGTCTTACATTTACTTTTTTTTTTTTTTTTAAGTTAAGTCATTTTGAATTGATTTTTGTGTATTGTGTGAGATAAGGGTCCAGTTTTACTCTTTTGCATATAGGTATCCAGTTTCCCAGCACCATTTATTGTATAGTCTCTTTCCTATTATTTAGTCTTGCTGTTCTTGCTGAAGATCATTTGACTATATATGTGTGAGTCTGTTTCTGGGCTCTTGATTCCGTTCTGTTGGTTTATATATATGTTTTTACGCCAGTACTATACTATTTTGATTACTGTACTTTTGTAATATGTTTTGAAGGAAGTGGGGTATTTTCATCTTTGTTCTTTATCAAGACTATTTTGACTTTAGAGGCCCTTTGTCATTCCATATGAATTTCAGGATTTTTTTTTAATGATTGAGGTTATCTTTAAGTGGAAATGTAATAAACAGAATTGGAAGAGGGTTGACCAGTTTTCTGAACACAGCGTCAGAAGACCTATCTTTTAGCCTTGTAAAATAGGCACATTATTTAATTTCCCTGGATTTATTTTTTGTCATATGTAATAGGATACTAGTTGATATCTGTGTTCATTTCCAGTTGATAGGATTCTATATTTTTATCAAGTTTTTGATATTAAGAAATATTCTCAAGTTCAATGTGTACATTGAACTATGCCTTTTTTTTTTTTTTTAAGATTTTTATGTTTAATCTCTATACCCAATGTGGGTGGGACTCGAACTTACAACTCCAAGATCAAGAGTTACAGGCTCTACCAACTGAGCTAGCCAGGTGCCTCACATTGAACTATTCTGAAATATACCCATAACTAATTTAAAGAACTGATGGTGATAAGTAGTACCTCTGGCAGTTTCTAAAAGTGATTGTGTAATTGAATGCTTAGTAAAGGTGAAAGTGGGGAAAGAGGAAAGGAGGAAGTATGTATACGGCATTTTGAATAATAAGAGTAGTATGTATAAGGCCCTGAATCTGAAAAAACTTGGCATATTTAAGAATTGTGGTCAGTGGATAGTGGGGAGGATGGTAAGAGATGAGGAAAAAATGTAGTTAAGGACTTTTTGTAGATCATGATATGGAGAAAGTACATTGGAGGCTAGTGGAAAATTTTAAGCAACGGAGTGATAGAATCTTATTTACGTTTTAAAAAGATCACTTTTTGGCTCTGATGTGAAGACAGTAGATTTTGGGAGCTGTTGGTGGGGAGAGAAACTTGGAGATGACTCAGAAGGCTGCTACAGAAATTCATGAAAGTAGCTTATTCTGGGCTGATGGTGATTGTTCCGTTGGCAAGAAGTGGATACATTTGAACTATGCCCTGGGGATAGAGTTGACAATCTGCTGGTAGATTGGATGTGATGGGTTAAGGGAGGAGAGAAGGAAATGACAAGAATGAGTCTGGGGTATGATGTGAATAATTGGATTGCTGGGGTAAGATTCTGTATTTTGAGATGGGAAAAACTAGAGGATAAGTTTGGAGGTGAAGTAGATTTAAATGGGAGGATCAGTTTGCTTTTGGCTGTTAAATATGAAATGCAGGGGCTCATTCAGTTGAGGTCTGACTCTTGATTTCGGCTCAGGTCATGATCTCACCTGCTTTGGGCTCCGTGCTGATGGCGTGGAGCCTGCTTGGGATTCTCTCTCTCCCTCTTTCTCAAAAAAATATGAAATGTATGTGAGACATCTTACTGAATGAGTCTAGAAGATAGTTGGGTAGGAGTGTGGCGTTCCTAAGAGTGGCCTGGGGAATTATTTCGGAAGTAGCTGCAATGTAGATGATACTTAAAACTGTTGAAATAGTTAAGGTTACTTAAGAGTCCTAGGATCTAGCTTGAAGAACACCAGATTCACAGGGCATTTCAAAGAGAGAAAGCAAGTAGAGGAAGGAAGCTAAAGACGACAAGCCTGTAAGGTAGGAGGAAACTCAGGAAAGTAAATATCACAAAAACTAAGAAAGTGTTTCAAGAAGGAGGGGAGGGAGCAGTGATTGGTTTGTTTCTACTGCTGCTAAGAAATCATGGACAAAAAGGATAGACTAGTGACCATTGGTTCCAGCAACATGGTGTTCATTGGTGAACTTAAGAGCTATTTTGGTGGAGGAGTGGGAACAGAAGCCAGACCTTGGAGTAGGTCAAATTGTGAATAGCAGGTGATAAGTACTCAATGACATGTGTACTAAGCAGTCCTTTCTCTGTCATGTAAAAAGACATGGAGCCTTTTTCCAGGTGTGTTTCCTGTGTGCTGAAATTACTTTAAACTTTCTGGTTTCCCATACAAAATAATAGAATTACATAAAGCCTTTAATTTTTTGCTTATTCCTTTTATAAATGAGTACATTTTTCAGTCTACCGATGGCAAATGTGTATATATAAGTATTTGTTTTTTAGGTGTTTTTTAAAAATACATAGTTTATTGTCAAGTTGGTTTCCATATAACACCCAGTGCTCATCCCAACAAGTGCCCTCCTCCATGCCCATCACCCATTTTCCCCTCTCCCCCAACTCCCATCAACCCTTTAGTTTGTTCTCAGTATTTAAGAGTCTCTTGTGGTTTGTCTCCTTAACTATTTTTTCCCCTTCCCTTCCCCTGTGGTCCTCTGTTAAGTTTCTCCTGTTCCACATAGGAGTGAAAACATGTGGTATCTGTCTTTCTCTGCCTGACTTATTTCACTTAGCATAATACTTTAGGTGTTTTTTTTTTTTTTTTTTTTTTTTTTTTTTTTTAACTATAAAAGGAATACTAAGACTAAATTCTGACTCTCTAGATTTGTGGACACTTTTCCTGGATTCTGTGTACTTGGAAGTTATACTATGCTTATCTTTGTGGTATTTATTTTTTTTTTATTTTTTAAATATTTAATTTATTTTAGGGAGAGCACAGGCTGGGGAGGGGCAGAGAGAGGGGGTCAGAGGATCCAGAGCGGGCTCTGTACTGATAGGCTGAGAGCAGTGAGCCCAATGTGGGGTTCATGAACTGTGAGATTATGACCTGAACTGAAGTTGGACGCTCAACCAACTGAGCCACCCAGGCTCCTCTTTGTGGTATTTAAATATTGAAATGTGACTTGAGAATTGTAAAACAACTGTCTTCAGTGCAGACAGATGTTCTGATAATTTTTTTTTATCTCTGAAAATGTTCATGATATGCATATTGAATAATGTTAAAGAAAAGCAAAAAGATAAGAGTGTGTGTGTGTGTGTGTGTGTGTGTGTGTGTGTATTTAGAGAAAGAGAAGGAGGGAAAGGGAACAACTTAAAAAGTCCTATACACTGAAATTCAGAGTTAGGTAAATATTTTAATGTTAGTGTACCAAAAAGTACATCCCTGTGTTAGTCTGCTTTTGCTGCAGGAACTACTCCAGAAGTTCAGTGACTTACAACAATACAAATGCACATGAGGGCACTAGGTCAGATATTACTAGTCTAGGTTTCTATTGCAGGTCAGCTCCATGAATCCATTCTGGGACCCAGGCTGAAGGAGGGTGATTGGGACATGTTCTTATGGCAGATTGCAAAAGTCCCAGAGAACAAATCAAATCACGTTTGCATTCAAAGTATATGATGTGTGTTACATTTGCTTATGTTCCGTTGGCCAAAGCAATCATGTAGCTAGGTCCAAAGACAGTGGGATGGAGTTACATTCCTCTGAGGGGAAGGAGTAAGTTAATAATTGAGAGATTTAATATATGATATGTCACAGTTTCTAAAGGAAAAAGGCATTCCCTATCCCAGTATCTTTATATAGGTTATTGTACTTCATATAATAAATTTTCAGTGCTGCACCAGATGCTGGAGAGAATTTTCTTGTACCACAGAATGTTGGAATGACAATTGGAAGATCTAGGTTCTTCTATTTAAACTCCTGATTATGACTTTGCAGAACTTTCCACTGCACCAGTTTCTCTGGAAAAGAGCAAAATAACATTGTGTATATCTTCTATATACATATTATATGGATAATACGAGGATTTGTGAAAATTCTTTTAGCTTTTAGATTTGATGCTTGCTTTTCTATACCTCTCTGTTGCTCTAAATTCAAATAATGAGCATTGGGTTAAAAAAACAAAAACAAATTTAGTAGTGTAAATATCCAGAGGTTTCCTCAGATGATGTAAACTAGTGTGTACAGTTGAACTGACTATGATCTGTTGAGCCTCTATGATAAGTTGAGCCTCTGTGTGTTATAGATGAGAAAACTGAGACAGTGTAAGCCCAAGTGACTGTTCCAGTGGTGTACAATTTGGGGCAGTTGTGACTCTCAGAAAATATTTTGCAGTATCTGGAGTCATTTTTGGTTGTTAAAACTAGGGAATTTGTACCAGCATCTTGTGAGTAGAAGCCAGGGATGCTGCTAAACGTCCTACAATGCACAGACAGCCCCCACAGCAAAGAATTACCTAGCCAAGTATGTCAGTAAGTGCCAAGGTTGAGAAGCTAACATATGTTCTGACTACCTTAGTAGCATATCTAGAAATACTATACTTTTCATTAAGAAGTATTGTAGGAATATATTTTTTCAGATCCAGGTCTGTGGTTTTTTTTTTTTTTAGATCTCCATGAGCTTTTCATCAAATCATAGTCCATGTAAATGATCCATCTTAAGTTGTGCTGTGTACAGCCTACAGGGTAGAACATAGTGGCCCTGTTTGCCTGCTCTGGACCAGGTGCCTTTCCAAGTGCTAGGAATATGGTGATGGGTAAGAGCCACGATTTTTTTCCTGCATGGTGCAAGTGCAGAGGTAGGGAAGACACAGGCAATAAATCCCTGAAACACATAAATTAATAAGATAATTACAAACAGTGGTAAGTGCTACAAGGAGAAAAGTGTGCTAAGGTAATGAGGTGAGATGATGTAAAAGAATTACTTTTTATAAAGAATTTATTTTTTTAGAGCAGTTTTTAGGTTCACAGAAAAATTGAGGGGAAAATACAGAGATTTCCTGCAGTCTCCCTGCCTGCACATGTACATAGCCTCTCTGTCACCATCTCCCACCAGTGTGTTACCTTTGTTACAATTGATGAGACTATATTGACACATTGTAATTACCCAAGGTTTACTCTTGACATTGTATATACTATTGGTTTGAACAAATATAATGATATATATATATCCATCATTATGGTATTACACAGAATAGTTTCAGTGCCCTAAAAATCCTCTGTGCTCCACCTACTCACCCCACCCCCAGCAATTCTTTAGATATAGTTAAGGAAGGTATGTTGAAGTGAGGCCTGAATGATAAGGAACGAGCGAAGATCTTGAGGGAAGAGTACTTCCAGGTAGAAGAAACAAGCTAGTAAAGAGGTCCAAAGGTAGACCCTTTCCCCCCTCTGCTTCTGCTGTTTCCTCCTATCTTCTCCTCCTCCTCCTTTTTTCCCCTCACTGAGGAATGAAAGGCTAGTGCAGTTAGAGCATGAGGAACAAGAAGGAAGAGTGAAATGAGGTCAGTAGGCCAGAGACGGACCAGGATTCTATAGGTGTATAGAAAGAGCTTAGATTTTATTTTAATAAAATCCTCTAGAAAGTGCAGCTTTTGGGGTGTTTAAACAGGAGGGAGGGATTGGTGATTTTAAAAAGGTAACTCAGTGTGGAGGATGAATTGTGAGAAGTCAGAATGGAAGGACAGGAGCTTATAGAACATTCCAGGTATTCCAGGAATATTCCAGTATTCCATGTTAGCTTGAAACAGGGTGGTAGTAGTAGCAGAAATGGAAGTGGATGGATTCTGAGCATATTTTGGAGGTCAAGTCAGTAGGACCTCCTGATGGATTTGATGCGGACATTGAGGAAAAGAGGGAATCAAGGATATTATTAGATATTTTAACTGAGCAAAAACTGGAATTGGTAAAGTGAGCAGATTTAAAAAGGGAAATCAAGGGACGCCCTGGTTGGCTCAGTTAGGAAGAGCGTGTGACTCCCAGTCCTTGGGGTCGTGAGTTTTAGCCCCATGTTGGGTGCGGAGATTACATAAAAATAAATAAATAGAACTTTTTAAAAGTGGGGGGAGGAAATCAAGAGTTTTGTTTAGAATGTGAGATTTGAGATTCTCTTTAGTCATCCTAGAGATCATTGAATAGGTAGTAGCTATATCACTGTATGATTTTTAATGTACCATTGTTTTTTAACTACATTTTAAAAAATTATTATTTTCTTAACTATATTTAAAACTGACACATGTGCTTATTGAAACTAAGGAATTTTAAAATTAGAAGGAATTTCAGACTAGCCAAGTTGACTGAGATTAATAATGGTAACAAGATTCTGCTTATTTATAATATTATGTGACAGTAAAATGCTTTTAGAGTTGAGAGTTTATCCATCTAGTCCTTTTGTGTCTGATTCACAGTGGTTATCTGTTTCTTATTATACTATGTATTTTTGTTTATCATCTTCATTTGATAGAGTGGTACCTTCTAAATACAATGTTTTGCTCTTTGTTTCACTAATAGATCATTAAGTGAATATGATTTTTTTTCATCTGTATGAATGAACTCGTTCTATTGCCTTGAAAACCTGTATTTCATTTTCCTTTAATCTAAATTAACCCAGAAGCCAATAGCCTGAACAAAAGAACCATTTCTTTCTTCCCATCTGTTGTAACAGACTTTCTGTGAGGAATCATGGAGTTGAGAGAATCAGATCCGTAGATTGTGGAATGTTACAGTACAGTTGAAAAGACTCTTGAGAAACCTTCTTGTTTACCTTCCTCAATTTACTAATGAGGAAATTGTGTGTTTTTGTTCCTTATGAAAATTTATCCTTTGTGTATTATTTCCCTGTGGTGTAGAAGTTCTTTGCTAAAAAAAAAAAGAAGGTGGTTTATGAAGAAATCAGTACATCTGGTTGGTAGGTACTTGGGAGGTAGTTAAAACTTACTGGATCATTTAAGCAATGAAAAGTTCTCTGCTGCCCTAGTTCTCCCTTGGCCCTTCCTCTTCATTCATTGCCGTATATACAGCACTGTTCCTTGCTGCTAATTTCAGGGTTGTTAGTATAGAATAGTCATGGAAATTAGAAAAGAAGGAAGCCATATAGAGTTACAGAAAACTATGTAATTTTGAGACCGAAATTAAAGACAAAATATTAACTTAATATCTTCAAGGGACTTAGTGATTTCCATACACTAATTTTTTTGTTTGTTTTTAAAGGGAGGACTCATTTCTTGAAATTTCCAGTTTTGAAGTGGAAGTATGTGAACTGTTAGCAGATAGAGAGTATCCTTCTAAATTATAATAGTGCCTTAAATTTGTATGTATCATTTCCACAAACATCTAATTTGCTTCTCAAGATTGCCCTCTGAAATAGGAAGAACAGATATGATCTCTTTTAAAAAGTGGATAAAAGTAAGATTTAGAAAGTTTAAGAGTAATTTGTCTAAGGTCACATGTATAAGAGAGCAAGTGCTAAATAGGTCTTCTGACTGCACTTTTGGCTGAACAAAGCTGCCTTTATGAAAATTGGCAGCAGGTTGACTTCATGTTTCTCAATTCCAAACTCTGCCTGAGTATTTATGTTGAGCCCAGAGGTTAGATTCAACTATTGGTACTTGTTTTTTGACAGAATTGTTGCACACACCTCATTTTTTGTTAGGCCAGGATAATTTTGCTTCTCAGATGCATTCTTAACCTGTTAACGTTATCATGGTGTGGTCTTTCACATTTCTGATAATTTTGCATCATTTTCTTTGAGTATTTGTTCCTCTTTTTAAGATGTACAACTTAAGTAGATTGCATAGGCTTTTAAAAAAACGTGGCAGTTTCCCTTAGAATCTCTAGCTACATTAAATGCCAGTTGTGCATAAGGATAAAAAGTAATAGAAAAGGTAACAGGAGTGTCTTTTTTTAAATAAAAAGTTAAGGGAAATTCTGAATTTATAAAAATAAGGCTTATAGGTAGTTTTATCCCTTACAGTGATAATGTCTTTATGTTCAAGTGTATATCAGCAGGTTCCTTTAAATCAGTGAATTTGTTAGGAATGCTTATCGGATTGCCTATGGCCCTTTAAGGAAAATAAACACAAATGCCAGGATTTAAATCCAACCTACTAAATCAGAATCTTTTTTTTTTTTTTAATGTTTATTTTTAGACAGAGAGCGAGTATGAGCAGGGGAGGGGCAGAGAGAGAAGGAGACACAGAATCTGAAGCAGGCTCCAGGCTCTTGAGCTGTCATTACAGAACCCAATGCAGTGCTCGAACCCACAAACTGTGAGATCATGACCTGAGCTGAAGTCAAGACGCTCAACCAACTGAGCCACCCAGGCGCCCCCAGAATCTTTGGGTCCTGGATGAATGTAGTTTTTAAAAGCTTCACTAGTGATTAAGATGCTCACTTCTGTTTAAAAACTAGTTCTATTTTATTTAAAATTTACTAAAAACTTCCAGGAACATGATTTACAAAAAGACAAATCTATATACATTCTCTGAGGAGTATTTGGGAAATCGAGTTGAATTTATTTGCTGTTAAAGGAAAATGTCACATTTACTCACAGTTGACTCTTTTAAAAAATATTTAGATAATTCATATATAAAATTACATCCTTTAGGATGTACAGTTCAAAAGTTTTAGTATATTCACAGAATTGTGCAACCATCACAACAATCTAATTTAGAACATTTTTATCATCTCTAAAAGAAGCCTTTTTATCATGAGCTGTCATACCCTATCCCACAAGGCAGCTAATTTCCAGTCTACTTTTCTACTTTTGTCTCTATGGATTTTCCTGTTCTGGACTTTTTATATAATGGAACCACACAATATGTGGTGTTATGACCAGCTCTTTTACTGAGAATAATGTTTTCAAGGTTCATTTATGTTGTATCACATACTAGAACTTCATTCCCTTTTATGGCTAAGTAATATTCCATTATATGGATATATTATACTTGATTAAATAATATTGATATGAACATTCATGTATAAGTTTTTGTGTGCACATATGATTTCATTTCTCTTAGGTATAGACACAGGAGTGATTTTTCACTGGACCATGTGTTTAACTCTGTTTAACATTTTGAGGAACTGCCAGACTATTTTCTATAGCAACTGTACCATTTTACAACCCTATTAGCAATGTTTGACAGTTCCATTTTTTCCATGTCCTGGCCAACACTGATTTTTATCTGTCTTTTTGAATGTAGCCATCCTCGTGGGTATGAAGTGGTATCTCATTGTGGTCACAGTTGACTCTTGAGTTTTTATCAGGAGACCTTCCTAGGTTAGCTGTGGCTGAAGATTTTAATTACTTCTTTGAAGACTTTAGAAATAGAAATGGAATTCAAACCTATTACAAAACTCAAGTTGTATCTGTTCAACTTTTAATGGTCCATTTCTTTTCATCTATACTGTCACTAATTTAAGCTACTGTCATCTCCCATTTGGAATATTGGAATATTGGGCTAGATTTCCTAACAGGGCTTTCTGTTTTGTTTGTTCTTCTCCAGTGTATTCTTCACACAGTTGCTAAAGAGAATGCTTTTAGTTATGTGTTTTGAGAGAATGCAAGTGGGGGAGAGTGGCAGAGGGAGGGTGAGAGAGAGTATCTTAAGCAGGTTCCATGCCCAGTGCAGAACCTGATGTGGGGCTCGATCCCATGACCCTGAGATCATGACCTGAGCCGAAATCAAGAGTCCCACTCTCATCTGACTGAAACACCAATGCATTCCTAAGAGAACTCTTAAAAATGCGGAGTTTATTAGCCATTTCCATTTTTAAAAATTCGTTTGCTTCCCATTGCACTTAGGACAAAAAACCCACTCTTTTCCATAATCTACAGGACTCTTATATTTCACCTCTCTGCCTAAGTTTATTTCACAGTGTTCTCTTCCTTGGTCAGTGAGCCTCAACCACACTGGCTTTATTTCAGTTCCTTAAACAGGCTAGGCTCTTTCCAGCTTGAGAGTCTTCAAACATGTCTGCTTTCTTTGCCTGGGGTGTTTGTAGATCCACACCTCTGGCTAACTGCTGCTTATTCTTTAGTATTCAGGTTAAGTATCACTTCCTTAGAGAAACCTTTCACAAATTCTCTATTCCCTAGTTTATTTCATCTTTCTCATTCTTATCTTTAATCATAACTTTCATATTTCATCACAATACATACCATAGCTTGTAATTATGTATTTGTATCATTATATAGATCTATAGTAATTATTTTTGCTTGTAGACTGTGTTCCATGGTGGAAAAAATCTTGCCTTTTGCTCGCCCCATCCTCAGATTCTAGCCCAGTCTCATGGTGGACATATAACATATAGGTGAATGAGTTTATCAGTAGCCAATATAGTGTTCTAGGTCTAAATTGTCTCAAGTAGTTTCCATAAACAGATGTACAGAAAGAGAATATTGGGGTATGCTATTTTGATGTTCAGGGAAAATTAGTTAACATACTTATTTAATCTTCTATAAAATAAGTGCATTCTTATTATTTATCAGAAGAATGATAGCTCGTATTTATTGAGCCTATACAATGTATGAGGCAACTTTCTAAGCTCTTTTGCACATATCATCTCATTCATTCCTAGAGTAGCCTTATAGAGAAGCTATTAGTAGTATCGGTTTTACAGATGATGGAACTGAGGTTTCATTGAATTTATGTGAGTTATACACAGGGACTCTTATTGGAGGATCATATACTTCTCTTCACGGGGCTAGAGGTTTTCTTTTCATTGGTTTATTGTCTAAAGTGTGATTTGGCAGTTTGAGTGCTTACTTGCCTTTAATACATTTTCAAGGACACTGTTTGCATAGATGGTCAAAATTGTGGAAAAAGAGACTGATAGGTGATAGTGATCCATTGTAATTGTAGAATTGACTCTTAGCATCAAATGAAATATCTGTGTGCACAGTTACATTCATTTCCCTGTATGTGGGCGTCCTTTATTTCAGAGAATGGAGAGGTTAATCTGCTTGATTCCTTAAGAAGCAAAACTTTTCTTTTTTAAGAAAAAACTATACTGGACTATACTGGAAATCAAACAGTTGACCCGTAAACAATACAGTTTTGGGGACTTCTTGGTGACTCAATTGGTTAAGCATCTGACTGTTGATTTTGGTTCAGGTCATGATCTCCCCATTCATGAGATCAATCCCCACATCAGGCTCTGCACTGATAGCACGGAGCCTGCTTGGGATTCTCTCTGTCTCGCTCTGCCCCTCCCCTGTGCATGCACTCTCTCTCCCTCAAAATAAATAAGTAAATGTTAAAAAAAGAAAAGAAAAGAAAAGAGCAATACAGATTTAAACTGTGTGGGCCCACTTATATAGAGATTTTTTTTCGAGATATGCAGTACCAGTACTATAAGTGTATATTCTTTTTTTTAATAACATTTTCTTTAGCCTGCTTCATTGTAAGAATATAGTATATAACATACAAAATACATGTTAGTCAACTGTTTATGTTATTGTTAAGACTCCTGATCCATAGTAGACTATTCGTAGTTAAGTTTTTGAGGAGTCAGAAGTTATACATGGATTTTTGACTACATGGGAGGTCAGTGCCCCATCCTTGGTTGTTCAGAGGTTAATTGTACTTTAAAATTAAAATCTATTTTTCACAAACTCCCTCCTATGATTCTGGGGCATGCTTAAAATTTGAGAACAAGCGATTATAGCCTTTTCCTTTTCATTATACATGATGTGTAGATTCTAGACTGATGGAACTTCAGTGGAGTAAACCTAGGTCCAGAGTAACTGAGTGTGTCCTTATTTGTAATATGTACTTTGTCTTGCAGTGTTGTAGTGAATATAGGACCTGTAAAGCAGTGAGAACAATGCATGGTACATGAAAAGTACTTACAAATGTTGGATACAGCACATCATTGGAGGCCTGTATTTTTGTCAGAAAGAAAAGATTTGCTTAAATTTCACCTTAGAGAGGAAGACTGTCCAATCCAAAGGACAGGACATAGTTAATCTTTTGGATATTGTTCTTATTAGACTTTGTAATCATCTTAAAAAGATTGACTTTGTTATTATCTGTTTTCACTAACCTGAACATATTGTCTATGTTCAGTGCCTAAAATAGTCTGGGAATATTGTATTTGCTCAATAAATAAGGAGAAAAAATGAATGAATGATTGAACCTGAGTTTTAGTCCTGGTCCACTGCCAGCCAGTGTGTGATTTTGGCCAATTTTCTTTATTTCCTTGGGCCTCATTTTCTTAATGTTGAAGTGAAGTTGTTGGAACTAGGTGATATCTAAAGTTTCCTCAACCTCCACATTTCTGCGGTCCCGCCCACCCCCCTGCCCCACTATAGTTTTAACTTTTGTTAGAGGATAAAACATGAAGGTCATAATTAGTTTTTCATAGATTGGCCTAATTAGGTGTCTTTGCTTAAATAGCCCTACTTAATAGCTGCTTTTATCACTTTTTACCAAATTTGGTTTTATTTAGTGAAGCCATTTCTGTGCTTCGGTAGGTAATCTCACAAGAAGCAGTTTGGTAAAAGGAAAAAAAAAAAGCAGTTTTAGGTTCAGAGAGACCTGGATTTGACTCTCTAATCCCTTCTGCATCATTATTTCCCAACTTTTTTGAGAGAAAAAAACAAAACTTTATCAAACTATATAATATGCATACAGAGACGTGGATATGTCGTAAGTGTGTAGTGCAATAAATTTTTATAAACTGGACACTACCTGTTTAACCAGTATCCCTAGAGACCCCCTTAATACCTTCCCTCCTCCATAGTGATGCCTGCCTATCCCTTTCCCAGAGGTAACCATTATCCTGACTTTTAATGTATAGATTAGTTTTGCCTGTCTTTGTACTTTATGTCATCCGAACCATTTGATATGTACTCTTGCTTGTATCTGGCTTCTTTCACTCAGTATCATGTTCATGAAATTCATCCATACTTTGTGTAGCTGTAGTTCATTTTTACTTTTCTATCTGTAGTTTTCTTTGTGTGATGATAACATATTTATTCTATTATTGAAGGCTAGTTGGGTTGTTTCAAGCTATTATAAATAGTATTTCAATGAATATTCTAGTACTTGTCTTCTGGTGAATGTATACAGAAGTATGTCTTTTAGCTATATACTTAGGAATGAAATTGCTGGTTCAAGAATAACCGTTTTCCTTCTTTAAACATTAAAAACATTTAACAGACCCCCACATAATGGTCATATTTGTAATACTAGTTTGAAAAAAAATGCATGATAGAAATTGGCAAGGAGTTTAGTTCATCTGTGTAAGATAATGTCATTAGGTTGTGAATCAGGGTACCACTTAGGGCTGTGTAACTTCCCTTAGATTCAATTTCTTTATGTACCAGGCTTGGTCTGGATTTCCATATCATAAAATGGGGATAGAAATACTCATCTCCGAAGGTTGTTGAGGATTTGATTATTTAATTTGTAAAAGCACTTTGTACAGTGTCTGGAATGTGGTTAGTACACAATAAACAAGAATTCTGTTTTGCTGTCCTTCCTTTGTAAATTATTACAAAGTAATATTTGTACAATAATATTACTCAAGTAATTGCAATAAATTGTGGTAAACACACCCTGAACTTACTCTTCTATCTCAGCCATCCTCAGCTTCAGTAGTCTTTTCACAAAGGTGATTTCTAAATCTGTCATCTTAGTACTGACCTCTTTATTGGACCTTTAACTCTTCAAATTGAACTAATTTAGCCTGCTCCCCCATTACCCCACCTCCTATCCTTCACCCCATAAGCTTTTCCTTCTGACATACTGTTTTCTATTAAATACTCCCCCCTGGGCTCCTGGGTGGCTCATTCGGTTAAACATCTGATTGTTGATTTCGCCTCAGATCATGATCTCATGGTTCAGGAGATCGAGCCCTTCATCAAGCTCAGATTGTCTCTCTCCCTTTCCCCCTGTCCACCACCCCACAAGCCCCCTCTTTCTCTCAAAAAAAAAAAAAAAAAAAAAAGTCCCAACTTTCTTCCAAGTACCTAAACTTGGTTCTTAGAATGTCAGAAAGGAGGGAATACCAAGAGTCATTTAGTTTAGTAATGATGGATGCATTAATTGGGGTGCCTGGGTGGCTCAGTCAGTTAAGTGTCCGACTTCAGCTCAGGTCATGATCTCGCAGTTTGTGGGTTTGAGCCCCATGGCGGGCTCTGTGCTGACAGCTCAGAGCCTGGAGCCTGCTTTAGATTCCCTGTCTCCCTCTCTCTCTGCCCTTCCCCTGTTTGTGCTGTCTCTATCAAAAATAAATAAACATTAAAAAAAAAAGATGCATTCCTTGATTTTCTGCAGATGTTTTTGGTTTTTTTTTTAAGTATGTATTAGCACTTTTGGAATACACAGATAAGACATAGTTTCTGCCCTTAAGCAGCAGACACTCTAGTTGGAGGGACAGACAAGTATATCAATACATTTATGCTAAGTGCTGTGTGATTGTACAGGGTACTATAGGAGCAACTCTACTTTCAACTGGGCATCTAGGGAGGTAAAACTTGAGTTTCAGAGTTAACTAAGAGAAAAGACTAAGGGCATTCTAGACAGAAGGAACAGCAGATGTAAATAGACACAGATGTAAATAGCATGATGCTTTTAGGAAATAGTACCAATAATAGCTAACATGTATTGGTATGTATGGGTGTCTAAACCTGTAAAATGTTCAGCATAGCTAGTATGAAGGATCAAAAGTACAAGGTAGTGGAGGGTTTGGTAGCAAGTAAGCCTAGACAATTGAGGCCTAAAATCTAGATTTCTAGAATCGTGGTGAAATATTTTTTATCATCCAAAATTCTTTTTGAAATGTATAATGTGGTGTATTGGTTGCAATGAATAGGCCATTTCTTCCAGGCCTCTGACTCTAAAACCTGGACTCTTTTAACTATATTTGCTCAAGTATATAGTTAAGCATTTTGTAAGCTTCCTTAGACAAAATCATAAAAGAAGCATTTCAAACCAGGTTGCCCTGATCTTTAGTTTTATGTTTTTTTTTTTTCCCAGGTCTCTGAGTTTTCAAGGTATTAAGTCAGATAAAGAGAACAGCCTTTATGGTTGTCCTACTTTTCCTCTGTTCCAGATTCTTACACATTTTTCAAGGTTTGGTTCAGATGTTACCTTTCTAGAAACTTCCCAGCAGCACCAAAGTTAAATGTTTTTCTTTTCTATTTGCATCAGACCTTTTTCATATAGTTCATACTGTTCACTAGTTCCTTGCTGTATTTACTTACATGCATGTCTTTTCCACTACGTTGTGATACTAACTTTAATGTTCTCAATACCTAGCCCATATCATAATATTAAAGACTATCATTTATTTATTGCCTTTTGAGTCCTAGGCCCTGTGATAGTTTATTTTTATTTATTGTTTTTGATCCTGAAAACATCTGTTTGTAGGTACAGTATTGTTAAAATCATCTCACAGATAAGGAGACTGATACATTAGTTAAATATAATCTTGTCAAAGATGATAGAATTTATCAGTGGTCACTGTTTATCTGATTTTAAACTCACTCTTAATCCATTATGGCAAGCCACCTTTTCCTAAAAAAACGTTTGACTAAATGTATAAACAGTGTTTTTGGACACTAGTTGGTATTTGACTTAGACCATACATCCCACATTTCTGAACGTACTTGTTTTCTTTCAATAAACATGTATTAGCATTGCTGAAGATGTGAAGCTGTTTCTTCCCCAGCAACAGTTCCGTCCCCATGAAGGGGAAGTTGAACCATTCATCTTTCTTTTCTGTAGATGGGTATAGTGGTGAGTATCTATGGAGAAAGGTCACCCTATCCTCATTTCTTTCTTATCTAATCTGTAATTTAAGATTAAGTGTGTAAAATGCCTTTTCTTTTGCCAAGGAGGCTGGCTTACCTTTTCCTATCAGTAGTCTTCTATGGATCCAAATGCATTATTAACCTGATACTCAAAACTAACTGATTGTAAGTAATCCCATTGATATGTCAGATAGGTCTACAACTTAATACGATTTTACTTATGATAGTACAGGAAACATTTAACTATAGTTCTACTTTATGTGCTCATTTGTAGTTTTATTAGAAACTGCTGGCATAATTTATTTGTAAGAAAGTCCAGACTGAATCTTTATTTCTGTTAATCTTTGTGAAGAATTAAATACATGTTGAACACGCATAAATATTTGAGCTGTTTTACATTTTGTATATAAATTGATATTTTATACTTTAA
Organism: Cryptoprocta ferox; assembly: GCA_028646485.1. Classification (NCBI taxonomy): domain Eukaryota; kingdom Metazoa; phylum Chordata; class Mammalia; order Carnivora; family Eupleridae; genus Cryptoprocta; species Cryptoprocta ferox. Next base: position 98,848,905 of record CM053571.1, read on the forward strand.
AATCAGTCTGCTAATCATTTTAAGCTATTATCTATTTTCAGTTTTCATATAAACTGGGTTTTAAATTTTTTTTATTATTTATTTTTTGAGAGAGAGAGAGGGAGGGAAGGACGGAGGGAGGAAGGAAGGAAGGGGTCCACAGAGAGGGAGACACAGAATCCGAAGCAGGGTCCAGGCTCTGAGCTGTCAGCACAGAGCCTAATGCGGGGCTTGAACCCATGAACCATGAGATCATGTCATGTCGGACACTTAACTGACTGAACCACCCCAGTGCCCCATGTTTATTTATTTTTGAGAGGGAGAGAGAAAGAGAATGTGAGTGGGGGAGGGACAGAGAGAGGGGGAGACACAGAATCCGAAGCAGGCTCCAGGCTCTAGGCTCTGAGCTGTCAGCACAGAGCCTGACTCAGAGCTTGAACTCAAGAACCGTGAGATCATGACCTGAGCTGAAGTCAGATGCTTAACCGACAGAAGCCACCCAGGCACCCCATATTTGATGTTTTAATGAAGTTTATCATTTTAATCTTATGTTTTATTAGGCACAATCCTTTAAAATTTTTTGTTGAAAAAATGTTAAAGCATTAATTAATTGAGGCCACAGTGAAGTATGTAACATTACACAGAGCTGTTCTTGGGGCCATGGGGAAGAAGACCACAAAGACACTTAAAATCTTGTTTAGGAAATGATACACTAAAAAAGTATAAAATCCAGTCAAATGTGAAATAAAACAGTATAAGTTGATGAAACGAGCTGTAAATCAGATGTTATATTCATTGTCGAATGAGAGCTACATACTTCAAGTCTTAGTGAAGTTCAGAAGGGGAGGCAGTTGCTATGGGTTAGGTAGGGCATATACATTCTCTGGTGAAAACTGCTTCTTGATTGAGGGGGGATTGAAAAACTCTTCAATATTACAGTGGTTTGTAGCCCTCCAAAGGGCCATAGCACATAAACATATAATATGGTATATCTGGGTTAATCAAATTTTTCTGGGAATGGGAGAAACAATCTAAAAATGCCTAGGTGGGGGAAGGTGGCAGTCATGAAATTAAAGTTGAGAAACTGCACACCGAAGGGCAGACAGTAAGTTTTAGGGAAGTAATGAAGGGAGGGTGTTGTATAAGTAAGAATTGTAGAGAAGCAGAGTCAAGATAGATTTCTTGGAGAACATAATTTTTTAACAATTGGGAATGTGTATGTACAGCGTGTCTCACATGCCTCTTACTACTAAGCCCCTAGTTATCTTGAAAAGTAAAGAGTAGGAAAATAGAATCTTAGGATTTCTTTTTAAACATGTTCAAATTAAAGTGTTGTGGGAGATTACCTATTGTGCCTACATGTTCATCCTTACCAGTTTTCTGACTGGGTAGAAGGTCATTTCATTTCTTCATGCAGTCATGTTAGCAGTACTATTTATCTAGCAGACTTATTAGATACGGAGTTCCTGTTCTCTTGTGCTTTCATTATTCACTGAGTTGCAGGATGTCAGAATTTTAGAGAACAGGGAGGACTGTAGAGATTGTTTAGTTTCAAACACCCCTTTTAGATTAGAAATGAGAAAATTGAGGCTCAGAAGGGTTGAGATACCTATATAAAGTCCATGGATTATTAGTGACAAAAACCGGACTTGTTACTACTTAGGTCTCCTGACTTCTGGTCAGTTGCCCTTCTCATAGTATCCTTCTGTCTAGTATGAGGCTTCATCTAGAAACAGAAGTCTTAATTTTAGTGATTTATCTCTTAAGGTCTAATCAAATTGTCATTTCTTCATTTTGTCAAGAATGTAGAAAGACAGTGGGTGTGGGAGTTTTTACTTTTTCACTTTACTGTCTTAACCTTAGGCAACTTATTTAATCTCTTTGCCTAATGTTCTTTATGTTATGTGTTTAGTGGGGATAAGAATACTTATCTAATAATAAAGTGGCTGTCAGGATTGTTAGATGACCTTTATAAAGTCCTTTTTTTTTTATGGTTGGCATATCTTAAGAATTGAGTAAATGTTTTTTTCTTTTTTCCCCCCTTTTCTTCCCCTAGAGCACTTACCACCTTGCATTACAATTATTTATTTTATTCGCCAGTTGGGGTTCCTGGAGATTTTCCCCTCAATAATTTCTCAGCTTTATATGTATAGTAATAATAATGTGGTCTGTGAATATATTCTGAAAACAAAAAGTGAACCATTTAAGCTACCCCAAGGAATTTGCTACTGAAACAAACATAGGAATGCTCTTGTATTTCATTTGCCTGTTAGAGAAGAATTGAGTAACTTTTGTTCATTTTTAATAGTCATAATTCTATAGTAAACTGACTTCACTGCCTGTATTGTTACTTGTTTGAGGCCTTGCTTTGACCTTAAGAGAGAATTATTTCTTCAAGGAAAGTGTATTGATTGTTTTATTTGGCCCTGGTCTCTGTCCCTGACTGTTTCTATGATTGCCTTACAGATCTCTGAGGAACATGAGTGCAATGATGAAGTTTCTCAGGAAGATGAGGGGTTTATGGGCATGTCCCCTCTTTTACAAGCACATCATGCTATGGAAAGAATGGAAGAATTTGTTTGTAAGGTAAGATGGCAGTTTCTTGTTATTCCTATGCTATATGTTTAACCCTTCCCAAACAGAAACCTTTAAGGAGAGTTGCAGTACCAACCTTTGGTTTACTTTGGGGATAATCTGTGGCAAAATGGAGACAGAAACAATCTCATGACTTTAGCCCTATTTAAGACAAAATAGATTTGTTTGTCTGCAGCAGCCATGATAAACTTGTGATAAAACTAGAATATCCATCTATAAACAAGTGTTTCCTGATATAAATTAACAGAGTAGAAGTCTTGTTGATAGTTTAGATAAGACAGGATGAAAGTTGAGGGGGGGGGGAGGGAGGGAGGTGATGCTTAGAGATGTTGATATTGATATTGATAGAAATGTCATCTCCAAGTCCCTTGAATCTCTTTTGTTATTTGACTGTGAAGGCAAATGTGCTAATCTTTCTAAAGATCCTTTGGCTAATCAAAGTACTCTTTAGATAGAAATTTCCCGGTTTTCATGCACATCTAGTATTTCTAGTTTAGCTGGCATGTTTTCTGTCTCTGAAGTTTTTCTTCTAATGTATTATCTGATTATTTAGGACCTATTGTGGGGATTTTTTTTCCTTCTAAAATGGAAACTGGAATTGGGGGTGCTTTCTTAGAGAAAATAGGAACACTGGTAAATTTATAGCTACTTGATAATCTGATCATTAGATAGGACTCTGACAGATCTAAAGTCATAAGTCAATCTGTCTATGTTTGTATGTGTAAATAAATTCATTTGTCAAACATTTCTGGAGAACTCTTGATCATTTAGAGAGAAATTTTTATGACTTAGCTTTTTCATGGGTTTCATGATATCAAGATTTTTATGCATGTGGTCTTGGATCCTGAAAACTAAGTTAGGTTTTCCTACATGCACAGTGGCCGTAGAAATAATTGGGGCAGTTGACTCTGGAATACTATATTTTGGAAAAAGGATGAGAAGAGAACATTATAATCTGAATATAGACATCCCTTCTAAGATAAAGGGATGGATGGAGAGTGGTGAGGGAGGGGTATAAACATTTATGGGTCTACTTAGAGCCCAGGAAATTTTAATCAGTGTTTGAAAATTAGTGAAGAAAAAGCCAAGCAAAACAATAGATTCTTTCTAGTGATTGCTGTCTTAGGAATTAACACAAAAGGGTATAGAAGATATATTTTGTTTTTCAAAAAGCAAATTTGATGGTAAATCTCTCAAAGTTGAATATTTAGTGTCAGGGCCATTAGGGATTTTTAATATTTATAGATCAGTAGGGTGCTATAGTAACTTGACTGCCTTTTTCTCTTTTTCTGAACTAAGAGTAAAGAATAAAGCAAATAAAACTTTCAATGTAATAGCTAATGGGAGAATAAATAGGGCATTTGTTTGCTCCAAACTATGATTTACTGAAGAAAACTGAATGGAGCACAAAAATTATTACCTCTAGCAGTTTGTCTGTGAGAGCAGACTGAGGAGGCTTCCTGTGACATGGCATTCTCCAAGCTTGCTCCACCTGCTGCTGTGGTGCACCTGAGTGTACTTGACAACCAACTGGGTCTGGTTTGGCAGCAAGTAAACAAATTTAAAATGAAGTGTCCTGTGGCCTTGCTTGTATACTTACTTTCCCTTTTGGAAAAGCTTTTCTTACAGGAATAGGGGAAATAAAATCATTTAGTCTTTATTGAGTGTCCAAGTTTGATCTTGGTCTCTTTTTTTCTAGCCTTTAAAATTAAGAATAAATGTTTTGTGTGTTAATGGTCTAGTATATGTGCTGCGAAAGCGAGCATGTGTGTGTTAATGGTCTAATACAAATCCAGTGGACCATTGCTCAGACGTTTGATATATGCAGTACCTTTTTTATGCTTATAAATAAATTTGTATTTGACTAAGCTGTGATCCTATCCTTTTTACACTGGGGGGTATGGTTGGCATTTGGATTGACTCCCAAGTTGAGACTTGAGGGTGCAATGTCAATTGAATAAGACACTAATTTCAGTATAATTATGAAAGTATATCTTCTTGGTTGAGTTTAGACCATTAGAATGTTTGTTTAGAAACAGTGGAGAAAAATTACTCTGGTATTATATGCAAATATAACTGGTAAGAAACTCAACATATTCTTTCTGACTGCAAAAGGGGAGCATTTTGGCTGTGTGGGATAACACAACAGCACTTTTCATATGGTCACAGCAGAGCTGTTTGCATATTGTGAACTACGTAGCAGTTGTGAGGATTGATTTCTCTTTTCCTCTCCGTTAGAATATAAAATTCTCCCAAAGTGAAACAGAGTAGCATCTTGTAAAGTTAACATTAACAGTAGCTATCTTTTTTCAAGTAAAAATTAGATAAAGGAAATTCAGGATCTTGGAATGTTCTCTTTCTCTCCAGAAAGTCCTTATACGAGTCGACATTAAAAATCTAGGTTAGTCTTTTGGCATTTTTTTAAAACTATATATTATGAACAAGTGTGGAATGGCCAGATTAGCACCAGTAACTGCAGGCCTCACAGTTGGAGTTAGAAGGTAAGAGAGGAAGTGGGGAGGCTAGAGAGTGAGTAAGTTTTAGTAGTGTTAACAGGGCCACTTCTGTTAAATTGTTCTCACTTCCTTTGGAGTTACACAGAGGATGAGTTCTTTTACAAATGTATTTCAGTTAAGAAGGATTAAGGATAGCAGAGAACTGGAAGATGTGGAACAAAAGTCATTTTTGCATAGTAGAGAGAGAGAGCCAAGTTTGTATAGCCTAGCCATGTTATTTGTCATAAGAACCCTGGGGGAAAAGGGTGGGTGGTCATTGTCTGAACCTGAAGCCTGTAGGTAGACCACGTACCTGGCATTTTTCCTTGTATCTTTCTGGTTAGTAGGAATAAGTTCAGGATTAAGTGATCCTTGTGATGTGTGCTCTCTGGGCTGAGAGACATTAAAAGAAACAATGCAGAGATTGACAAACTTATTTTAAGAATGAGTACCAAATTCCTGATCCCTTCTCTGTTAGAGTCTTTGGGGAAGGGACAGTGAAGCAAAGGGGAGAAGCGGAGATGGTGACAAGACTTGAAGAGCAGTGAAGGTTTGAGTTTCTTTGCCATCTCTCCAGAATGATTGAGGGTGGATTAGTCACTAACTCTTAGGTAGGTAATAGCCTCTGGGGATGGTCAGGGTGACATACCACCTGTGGGGTGGATGTTGGGGCTTGCTTTGAGTTATTTCATTTGATCCTTATGAAGTAATCAAAGTATTGTTACCTTCATTTTATAAATGAGGAAACTGAAGCTTAGTGATTTTCTGATTAAAGCTCCTTCAACTAGTTAATGGCAGAGATCCAAGATTTTGACTGCTGTGCGCTTTCTTCATCACGTTTGTTGTGGTAGGAGGAGAAGGGAGAGGAAGAGATTTTAGCAGAAGGCACAAAAGTGATTCCGATGTGAAATGTTGTTGGGGTCCAGGAGCAAATGTTCAAGAAAGAAATCTTGAGACATCTTTGGTGCAAAAAAAGGTGGTTTTATTAAAGCACAGGGATAGGACCTGTGGGCAGAAAGAACTGCACTGGGGTTGTGAGGAGTGACTGATTATATACTTTCAAGTTGGGAGGGGGTTAGGGATAGCATAAGTCTTTAAGGAAGTTGGGAGCAGGATTTCCAGGACATTGAGGGGCTAGTTGTTATTAGGAAAAGGTCATTTACTACTGCGTAGTAAAATTACTTGTCATGAGACCCTTCAGATGTATATCAGTGGGCCATATGCTTGGAGGATGATTGCTAATAGGTATCTTGGGGGGCGGGGTTTAGGTAAAGATAAAAGAAGTTTCCAAAGGGATCTTCATATGTTAAGATTTATAGGATCCTGGAGTTCAGGCTAATGTCAAGTTAAGGTTGCTTTTTGCCTCTAGCAAAGTATTAACATTGAGGCCAGTGAGTTCCTGGAGGAAGGTCATTCTGCCTGTTTCACGTGCTTGTCAGTGGGCTGTAAGTTATAAGGAAATTTAATTTTTTTTCTTTTGCCTTTGTTCTTCATATCAATTCTGTATACCATTGCTCTTATTGGCCCTTGAATGATGCAGGGGTTAGAGGTACCGACTTCCTATCACAGTAGAAAATCCATGTATAATTTTTGACTCCTCCAGAACTTACCTATTAATAGGCTACTGTTGACTGGAAGCCTTACCAATAAAATGAACTCAACACATATTTTGTATGTTATATGTATTCTATACTGTATTCTTCAATAAAGTAAGCTAGAGAAAGAAAATATTAAGAACATCATAAGGAAGAGAAAATTCATTTACAGGGCTATACTGTAAAAAATATGCATATAAGTTGACCCATTCATTTCAAACCCACGTTTAGGGGTCAACTGTAGTTCTTTTTCCACCAACAGAGATATTAAGTATAAGAACGGTCATATCACAGGGAATTTTCAGAGATAAAGTCTGTTGTGGATAATGAAGGAAGGAGAATTTGTATAGGTGGACTTCTCACCCTGCCTTTAGCCAGACTGAAACAAAGCTTGAAACCACTACTTTAGGGCAATCAGTGTTGCTACTTTGACACAACCACATATGTATTTGATATTCTTCTTCCAGGTATGGGAAGGTCGATGGCGAGTAATCCCTCATGATGTACTACCAGACTGGCTCAAGGATAACGATTTCCTTTTACATGGACATCGGCCCCCAATGCCTTCTTTCCGGGCCTGTTTTAAGAGCATTTTCAGAATACACACAGAGACAGGCAACATCTGGACCCATCTCTTAGGTATGTAGTATCAGTGGTGTCAGGAACTAGTGATTCACTATATTCTTTTTATTTTTCTCATGTATTTGAGGGTTAAGGATAAAACTTAAAAAATGTATTTGGGACTTGGCCCTTTTGTTTTCTGGATTTCTAATGATAATTTCTTATTGGTTTACTCTGTCGTTATCCTACTTTGCACTTTGATTTTATTATAGCTAAGTCATATTTTTCTCTGCTAGATTTTCAACAGTGTCCTTGAACCAGGCCAAGGCCATTTTGCTCTACAAAATATGTATAATATTTTAATGAACAATGTGAGGAAAGTGGTTACTTAATAGAAATAAGCTGATTTTGGGGGTGCCTGGGTGGGTCAGTCAGTTGAGCGTCTAACTTGGGCTCAGGTCTTGATCTCATGGTTCGTGAGTTCGAGCCCCGTGTTGCTCTCTGTGTTGACAGCTCAGAGCCTGGAGCCTGCTTCAGATTCTGTTTTCCCTCTCTCTCTGTTCCTACCCCACTCGCACTCTGTCTCTGTTTCTGTCTCTCTCTCAAAAACAAAAATAAACATTAAAAAAAAGAAAGCTGATTTTTCAAAGTCATTACTTAAAATACAATTAAATTTTAGTTTCATTTGAAGTAGAATGTGATCTATAATTTTTTTCCATCATGATTGCATATTAAAGAAAGAATACAATGGGGGAAGATTAATCTTTTTAACAAATAGAATTGGGGGAAACTGAGTAATTATATGTAAAAAAATCAAGTTGGACCTCTACCTCACTCCATATACAGAAGTAATTCAAAATGGATCAAAGACCTAAACAAAAACTATAAAACCATTAGGTGAAAACACAGATGTAAATCTTTGTGAGCTTGAATTAGGTGACAGTTTCTTAGAATTGACACCTAAATTTAGCACAGACAACCAAATTAAAAATAAATTGGACTTCTCAAAGTTAAAAACTTTTGTATGTCAAAGGACATTATCAAAAAAGTGGAAAGATAACCCGTAAAATGGGAGAAAATATTTGCAAATCATATATTTGATGAGGATCTAGTAAATAACTTCCTACAACTAAACAATAAAAGGACAAGCATCTGAATAGACATTTCTCCAAAGATCTACAAATGGCCAGTAAACACATGAAAAGATGCTGAAGTGTTGACTCAGTTTCAATTAAAAAAAAAAATGCTCAACATCATTAGTCATTTTGGGAAATGCAAATCAAAAACTTTGAAAAATGTAATGAGATACCACTATATACTCACTAGAATGGCTATAATCAAGAAGATGGAAAATAACAAGTCTTGGCAAGGATGTAGAAAAATTACAACTCTATACATTGCTGGTAGGAATGCAAAATGGAATAGTCTTTATAGAAAACAGTTTGTCAGTTCCTCAAAAAGTTAAACAGAGTTACTAGCAGTTCTGCTTATTAGTTATGTACTCAAGAGAATTGAAAACATGTTCATACAAAAACATGTATACAAATGTTTTTAGCAACATTATTTGTATTAGTTCAAAAGTAGAACCAACCCAAACATCTTTCAGCTGGTGAATGGTAAGTAAGATGTGGTATATCCATACAAATGAAGTATTATTTCACCGTAAAAAGAGATGAAGTACTGATATGTGCTAAAGCATGGGTGAGCCTTGAACACTATGCTAAGTATCATAAGCCAGACTATATGATCCACACACATGAAATGCCCAGAATGGGAAAATCCACAGAGACAGTAGATTAGTGGTTGTATAGGGCTGGGAGATAATGGGGAGTGGGAGACTAATGTAATAGGTGTGGGCTTCGTTTTGGGGTGATGAAAATACTCTGAAATTAAATAATAGTGATGGTTGCATAACCTTGTGAATATATTAAATTTTTTCTGGTTTACCCGATTTGACTTGCATTTCTTATCACACATTTGGTTTCCATTGTGTCTCCAATTCCTGCCTGCTAGTGTAGTGAGAGTGGAATAGAGAATCAAATCCAGCTTGTTGCTGACTTCCAACTCAAGGGTAGAGTTTTATTAAATAGATTGAACAGTCACTTAGCACATGTTTAACTTCTTTTTATTTTTATTTTTTTAATGTTTATTTATTATTGAGAGAGAGAGAGAGAGACAGCATGCATTGTGGAGGGACACAGAGAGAAGGAGACACAGAATCCTAAGCAGCTTCCAGGCTCCTTGTTGTCAGCACAGAGCCCGATGCAGGGCTCAAACCCACAAACTGTGAGGTCAAGATGAGCTGCAGTCGGTCACTCAATCAACTGAGCCACCTGGCACCCCCCCCCTTTTAAAAAAATTTTAATGTTTGTTTATTTTTGAGAGTGAGCGAGTGAGCATGTGTGGAGGAGGGACAGCAAGAGAGTGAGCACGTTTAACTTCTTAATTTCTGTGCCTTCCTTGTGTTAAGTGGCCTTTCCCTAAGCAATAAGAACATGTATCTCATTGTGAAGAAGAACAATTTAAGAACTGGTTATGAAATAACATAAATAGGCATAATTTATCGTCCTTAACTTCTGAATCTATTGAGTCCGTGGATAAGATCAGAGAAGCATAATATTCCTTGACATCTGTTGGTGGAGAAAAGCTGTATTTCTTGCCAGGGTTTGGAGGTATTAGAATTCATTGTAAAAGCAAACACAAAATGGACCTTGGAAAGCTGGGCTCCAATATATATGCCAAAAACTTTCTTTCGTGTTTTTTTTTAATTTTTAAGTTTATTTATTTTGAGAAAGAGTGTGAGTAGGGGAGAGGCAGAGAGAGAGGGAGAGACAGAATCCCAAGCAGGCTCTGCTCTGTTAGCGTGGAGCCCAACGTGGGGCTCAAACTCAAAAACCATGAGATTGTGACCTGAGCCACATCAGGAGTCAGGCGTTTAACTGAGCCACCCAGGTGCCCCACCAAAAACTTTCTAAATGAAATTTTATACTAGATCTAGAGGTAGAAATGGAATAATTTAGCCTTCTAAGAAGTAGCAGCATTGTCTTTTTTTTTTTTTTTGGATTATGCTGTTAGATAAATAAGTTACTATATTCTATAAACTCAGTTTTTGAGACTGAGGAGTATAGGGTACCAGCCATGTATGAAGTAGACCAAAATTTTGCATAAGTTTCAGTTATTTGTTATTTGGAAAATTTTTCTTACGGAACGTTTGGTTTAAATATTGTGATTGTGAAGGACTGAAAGCCTAATGAACATAGAGCACTGATTCTTCACAAAGATAATCTTTTCTCTCCCTGTACTCTTTTCGTAGGTTGTGTATTCTTCCTGTGCCTGGGGATCTTTTATATGTTTCGCCCAAACATCTCCTTTGTGGCCCCTCTGCAAGAGAAGGTGGTCTTTGGATTATTCTTCTTGGGGGCCATTCTCTGCCTTTCTTTTTCATGGCTCTTCCACACAGTCTACTGCCACTCAGAAGGGGTCTCCCGGCTCTTCTCTAAGTAAGTATCTGGAAGTCTACATCATAATCAAATATTAGAGTCAAAAGTTAGGAAAAACATCCAGTAGAGTTGGCAGAAGTCTTGATACCATCTGAAAGGAACTTAAAAAAAAAATTTTTTTTTTTTAATTTAAAGCAAGCATCCTAGTTTGCCTCTTGCCTGTTACTCCTAGCTCATGTCATAGGGGATTAATTGGAACCTGTAGTAGGCAGTACATTTTAACATCAAATGGATTTTTTTTCCCCTAATTTAGACTGGATTACTCTGGTATTGCTCTTCTGATTATGGGAAGTTTTGTTCCATGGCTTTATTATTCTTTCTACTGTAATCCACAACCTTGCTTCATCTACTTGATTGTCATCTGTGTGCTGGGCATTGCGGCCATTATAGTTTCCCAGTGGGACATGTTTGCTACCCCTCAGTATCGAGGAGTAAGAGCAGGTAAGAGATGTGGGGGTTTTACATTGGACATTGATTTATTTACCAATCATTTATTAAAGGTCTACTTGACAAGTCTTATGCTGTGTACTTGTGATGCAAAGATAAATAAGTCATAGTTCCTATTCAGGGGCTTTTAATGTAGTAATGTTCATTAGTTATCTTAAACTTATTAGAGTTTAGGGTATTGTGAGCTTTATGAACTAATGTATATATTTTGTAATTCACTTGAGTTTAAGGCTGTATGCTGCCCATTAGGCAGTGAGTGGCTCTGTAACCTTTGTAAAACAGTGATTTTTACTCTGTCAGCTTGGAGTGTACTTTTGTTAGTGATTGATTCTTTTGTTGTTGTTATCTTTTTTTTTTTTTTTATATTTTTATTCAAAAACATGTACTGCTTTAGGTAAATAAAAACTTCACTCCATACTGATTGTATTCTACTAAAGTAGGCACCATCTCTTCTGATGTAGAGATAAAGAGGCTTTTTATATTTAGGATAATGGCCTGTTTAGCTGGAGATCATATGGAAAGCCAAAAGGCTCTGGCTGAGCTTTCCAGCAGAAGTATAGAGTTCAGAGAGACATGTTTTTGTCTCCCAGTAGACTGGGGACTCCTTGTAGCCAGAGCTACATCTTTAGTTTTCTATCCATCTTTAGTTTTTAGTTAAGCCTGGTGCTGAGAATGAACAATTAGTAGTAAAAAGGAATACATTTCCTTTTGACCTTTAAGAAAACAAAAACAGAACACTGAGTATTAAAATCCAAGTTGTGGTTCATCTACAGTTACCTAGAAGGTTAGAAGTTAGAATTTAACTTTTTGTTAATGACCACTGTTAGCAACAGTCTTATCTACTTCCCTTTTGAAGTGATTATATGAGCAGATAACCAGTGGTCAGAATTGGCTTTCAATAGTACTTAACTGTGGTGCTAAGCCTGCTTCAGCACATGAGGTAACAGTACAGCCAAACATTCTGCTATGATACACATCAGAAGAACCAAGTTCCTGAGGCTCTGACTTCCAAGAATGATAGGCAAGACCACTAGAGCCTTTATTTAAGGCTTTAGAGGAAAATAACAAGTGAAACAGGATCATGATGATTTTTCTTTAGTGAGGAGTAGAGGTAGGAAAAGGTTTTTATTTAGGCCTGCTTGATTCCTTTCTTTTGTGAGATGAGCATTGCCATTTTCCTCTTCCCTTGTAGATGTATGTGTATACATACATTGCTACATACCAGCAGTGTATTTGGTAATGTCCAAAGCAAGGAATATGCTCCTTATCTTGTATTTTGAGAGTTAAACATAATTTTTAACTGTGTCAAAATGTAGGAGCAGTTACTGTTTGCTGCAAGGTGTTCCTGTGGTGTTTTGATGGACACAGATTTGTGTATATATTTATAAATTCACACAAAATGTAAATTACTCAGCTTTTTACAGACTTTTACTTAACGTTCCATTTGTGACAGTCTGGTAATTTTTACTTTAAGTTCATTAAAAATTTTTTTTTGCTGATAGAGATCACCTCGTTGACTTTATTACCTAGTTCTTATCCAGAAGTTTGAAAAACACTGCTGTAGATGATCTGGTAGGCAGTAGGGCTGTGGTGGAGTGATTCTGATAGATTTCTGTACCAGATTGGTACTTTTTGGGCCTGGGAGCTTTCAGGAGCAGTGCCTTCCCCTCCCCTCAGTTGCCACCTCCACCCTTCCACTCTGCTCCAACCCCAGGAATGTCTGGTGCTTCAAAGGGAAGATAAAATATATAAAACTGCTCTGTTTTGCAATCTCTGTCTATAAAGAGGCAACATTTAGGGAAGTTTAAACTCCTAGAGCTGTCTATTTCTGAAACACTTAGCCACACAATTCTACACCCTTGGAGGACGGCTGACTTGTTAAGCTAAGCATCTCTCAGCGGCAGTCTCCTTGCATTTGTAAATAGATCTATCTTTTAGAACTTAGCTGTGCTGTCTGGTGTGGCAATGTCCCAGAGTTTGAAGAACGTTTTTCCTTTCAAACAAGAAGCTAGTGTTGCATCGCACTTGAAATACTCAGTTTATAGAATTACGAATACTGTGTTGTAATGTTGATGACTTCTTCCTTATTTCTCTTCTGCATTTTTGCTTTATTCTGTTCTTAAAATTGCTAGGAGTGTTCTTGGGCCTTGGCCTGAGTGGAATCATTCCTACCTTGCACTATGTCATCTCGGAGGGATTCCTGAAGGCTGCCACCATTGGGCAGATTGGCTGGCTGATGCTGATGGCCAGCCTCTATATCACAGGCGCTGCCCTATATGCTGCCCGCATCCCTGAACGCTTCTTTCCCGGCAAGTGTGATATCTGGGTAAGTATGACCATAGGCAATTAGTGTGTATACATATGTATCTGTTAGTTTGTTATTGGCAGACCGGGGAGTGAAATAATTGAAAAAGTTTTAGACTAAAAATTGAGAGACCTGTATTCTAGTTGTAACTATCCCTCATTAGTTGTGTTTCTCTGGAGAAATACAGTGATGACTAACATTTACTAAGCACTAACTTGGTGGCTGGCATGGTACTGAGTGAGCACTTTATACATATAACCTCATTTAATACATTGGCCCTATAAAGTATGGCAACTATTATTGATGTTTTCATATTACAGATTAGGAAATGTGGTTTAGGGAGACTAGCAACATTAGGACAAGTTACTCCTGGGTGGTAGGAGTAGAATTTGAATCAGGCTAGTCTAATATCAGAGTCTGTGCTCCCATATGCTACACTGAATTGGCCATGCATTTAGTTTGTTTTGGTTTCCTCATTTATAAATGAGGGTGATGGACTAGAGTTTTTACCAGAGTCCTTTTTGATACTAAAATTCAGTGAATTGTAATGAGAGATTGAGTGTGTATATGCGTCTTTGGATAAGAGGAGGTAGAGATAACTAGATTGTGGTTAAGAGAGAAGGAAAGAAGGGTGGAAAAGAAATAGGGCCAACGGATTGGAAAATTTTATAACTGAAATTGGCCTGAAACATTTTCAATAGATACAGAATTGGAGTGTTGTTGGAAATGAAGTCTGACTTACGGAATTCTGTTCCTCAAACCTGTTGCTGATTATTATAGGCTAAGCTGATCAACTAGTCTTCAAAGTTTAATTTAGTCCTCCTTAAAATGAAGATAATACTAATTTAGGCAATCTTTTCAGGTTCCAATTAGTTAATTTATCTTTGATTGCCTCATCATCATTTTGACATTGATTATGGAAATAATTCTCCCCCCACTTTTTTGAGGAGAATTAATTCCCATTTGTTTCCTAGGAAGCCTTTCTTGGGATGTGACTTGTGGGTACTTCCAGTTTACACCTCTAAAATTAGTATCTTTCCCTTGATGAATACTGTTTTTGCAACTGTACTTTTTCATTTTGAGAGTATAATGAGAGAATAGTGTAGAAGTGATGTTTGGTCCACTCAGCAATTGATAACCCCTTTTAAGAAATGAACTAGCATTCAAAAGAACAGCTTCAGTCAGGAAAAAATATCACTTGCTTGTAGACCAGTTTCTTATTTGAGAAGGAATTAAGTGGCCCTGGCTTTTGATACAGTATGTTGTTCATGTAATTCCAGACTTTTAGAGCTGAGCAGATATATTTTTGATCTTCTTTAAAAAAAATTTTTTTTAATGTTTATTTATTTTTGAGGGGGAGGGGGCCCAGAGAGGGAGACACAGAATCCGAAGCAGGCTCCAGGCTCTGAGCTGTCAGCACAGAGCCCAACGTGGGGCTCGAACCCACAAACCGCGAGATCATGACCTGAGCCGAAGTCGGACGCTTAACCAACTGAGCCACCCAGGCACTCCTGTTTTGACCTTCTGTGTAATCCTGGAAATCCCTGTAGTTTTTCTGAGAGAGAGCAACATTTAAATGGCCATAGCTCTGGTGCTTTATTTAGTCCATGATAAAAACGTCCATCAGCAATGAGGAAATCCTCCCCATGTCTAAATGCAGCCCATTGCTGGGCGTGGAGGGATCCTTGGCCTTTGATGTCTGTTGGCAAGAGTGTGTATATGTCATTTGCCCCTGAGTTCACCAGATACTCCAGTGTTACGTGTGCATATCTTTATGGTTAGAACTTAGTGGCAGCACCTTGATTTCTCTGGGGACGGCTGGCCTTCATTTCAGCAGAATATGATATGCCTAATGGATGTTCCAAGATTTGTGGACACCTCGAATTTGAGCTCTATCACCTCCATTCCCTGCCCTGCTCAGCACAAAAGATCTGAAGACTCTTTAGCAGACTTTAATAATGAATGGATTTCTCTCCCCTCCCTATTCCCCCTTGCCTCCAGTTTCACTCTCATCAGCTGTTTCACATCTTCGTGGTTGCTGGCGCTTTCGTTCACTTCCACGGTGTCTCGAACCTCCAGGAGTTCCGTTTCATGATCGGCGGAGGCTGCAGTGAAGAAGATGCACTGTGACACCTTCCAGAAGCCAGGGACTCTGACCCTGAACCAAGTCCTGCAGCACCTGCAGGCCTCTCTTACTGGCCATTGATGCCAGTGCCAGAGGAGCCCCAAAACTTTGATAGCCTCATGGGCTTTGTGATGCCCCTGGGGCTCCAACTGGTACACGGCTGAGAAGAGAAAAACAAAAATAAATCATACCTCAAAGGATGGAGTGCATCAATTTGGAGAAAAGGAGAAATAGCCCAGACCTTGACATATACTTGGGATCTATCAGTTGAGGGCTCTGCAAGACCCTTGGCAAACTGGCTTCTGATCTGTGTCATATTTATTTGTAGAAGATGGGAAAACAGTTTAGCTGGTGGTTCTTCTCCCTTTCTCTCTTCTTAAATCAGTAATACAAACCAATTTAGGTGAACATTTGTATCCTATTAAAGGGTGGGAATGTGATTTTAGATGCTCTTTTGGGAGAACAAAGAAATTAATGTAAATAAGATTTCTAACTTACTGTTTAAATAAGAATTTATATAAATGTTTAAAACATAGGGGTAGGGGAGGGAAGGGAATTTTTGTATTGAATGAAACATGCAAGTACCACACACTGTTTCAATTTTGCACAAAGTGACTGTAAGAGGATCAGGTGATGGCCCTAGAATGTATAATGCCTTGGTGCACCAAGGTGCCTTCTAAAGGCTGACATACCTTGGACCCTGCTGGGGGCAGAAAGTACAGCCCTAGACCAGTGATCACATGACCACTCTCATGTCTGAGAGCCTTTGGGAGTCCTGAGGTAGAGGGAAGCTGTATGTGTTTTCTTAGTGGCTAACAGGATGTGTTAGATAAAGGCTCTAGTTAAGGTATCATTTGAGAGACTGACTGGTTTTCTGTGCTGATAGTGACCTCTTCTAAAAAGTAGAGCCATCTACTTGGGAAAGTCAATTATGCCAGCAAAGGGGTAGTGGAGACAGTAGAAGGAGCTCTGGAAATGTCCTGATCTGACCTGATATGATTACTTCCTGGCGTCCTATTCAATTTTGTGATGATTTTTATCTGATTGCAGGGATGTGAATTTTCCATATCCTTGCTATAGAGCTCTGGAACACCCTAGAAATTTCCTTCTGTTAAAGTCACTGCCCTAACTACCTTTCTTCCTCCTGGGAATACAAATTGACTTTTCCCTGGCATCGTAGTTCCTGGCATGGAGCGAGCTACAAAAGAGATTCCGACTTGTACAGGTGTCTCCTGAGCTCATTTACATAGGTTGGGAGAATGCTTTCTTTGGATCAGGAAAGATGAATTTCACCTCTGGCATTGCTTAGTAAGCCTAGTTTGTGACACACATATCAGCTGTCCTTTGAACAAGAAAGCCAGTGGAACTTTTGTAAAGCAAGGTCCAGTACCCACCATGGAGTTTTCAGTATTTTCTGAACCCCAGTTTTGGGGGATAGTATGATGGGAAGTTTTAGAAGAAAGTATATGTTATTGCCAGGGAATCTGGTACAGTCCTTCAGCTGTATCTTTAAAGAGCTGCCAGGAATAGAAAAAAGATTTCTCATGCCCCAGAGGTACCCTGTTATGGTATCAGGGAGAGTGGTAGGGGAAGGGTTTGGTTCATAGAATCCTGAGCTTGGCTTATAGGCGAACCACTGAAATAGCACTCATCTTAGGTTACTTGCTGTCATCCAAGACTCTAGGTGATTGAGTTACACCCCGGGGATTGTGGGCTTTAGAGGGAAACACTGAGGCCCTGAGCACAGGGGCCAGCACCCCTAAATAGGTGCTTGGGAATATGAGGAGGGCCTGCTGTTCAGTAATAAGTTTTCTTGGTCATTATTCTCCTTTCTCTCCCCTTTCAATATCCAGCAAAAGCTGGGAACCAGGAAGGAGGACTCCACTGTAGAACATGGAAGGAACTTAAGAGTATTTAGGTTCTGAATAAGGTAACTGCCCTGGGTGCTAGGGGACCCAGCAAAAGACTGAGTGGGTGAACTGGTGCAGTGCCTGACAGAATAAAGAACAGTATTACTCCCTTTGAGGGGACAGTCCAGCAGGTCAGTGGCCATCGGGAAGAAAGCTCACTTAGTCTCATGGAAGCAACAGCACATATCAGAAGCCAGACTTGCTCTTCGGTCATGCACTTTGGGATACAGGGTGTAAGATGCAGCCCTGTTAACACCACCCAACAGAAGTAGCAGTTTCCGGGCCCAGTCACCCCACACCCCAAAGGAGGAGATGCATCTGGTTCAATATAGCACAAACTGTTAGGAAAAATGAAATTAACATCAATGATGTGTAATCCAGTAAAAATCTCCCTCTTTAGGGTGATTTTGTGCGCGCGTGTGTGGGTGTGTGCGCCCATTTATATGTGTGTGTTTATGTGCAACTCACTACCAACAGCCTCACTGTGCACTTGGTCTTCACAGTGCTTGCTGAGAACTCTCACCAGGTTGGCGCCTGAATGCCTTACTCTCAGCATCAGAGGCTTGCTTGCTCTGTGCAGATTTTTAATTTTCTCTGTTGGCCCTAGGCTGATTAGGACCTCTACAGCTTCATTCTTTCACCATTAAATAGTGGCCTTTTTCAGTATTTTCCCCCTTCCCCTTTATAAATTGCTGAAGCCACAAAGCACATTTTGGGGATCATAGAAGGTTGGGGTTCCAGAAAGGCCTCTATGTGATGGTTCCATTCATCATGGGATTTCCCTTACTTGCTGTATTCTCAACTTCTAATAAAAAGAACCAAATGGAATATGAACTTTTGTTGTGTACTTTTTTTACTGGTTCGGTTTACCTCCCTTGAAGCCTTAATTTAGACACTGAAGCTTAAGAAATTTTCAGAGACTTCCCATTCTCAATGTCTTAAGTTGAAGGATGTCCAACTCACTTTTCCTGACCTTTCTTAAACTTTCATGGCAACTGGGACCAGGTTTAGAATGGAGGGGAGAGCTAACTCCAAGGGCAGTTCTTAATTTGTGGTCAAAGTTTATAAGAATAATACCTAACATAATGGACACTTCATGTGAAAGTTTCTGTTGAAGGACTCTCGACATCTCAGATACTTGTAACCACCTCCCTGTGAACAATCAGTGTCATTCACTCATTTCCTGGATGAGGAGACTGAAGCTCAAAAAGGCCAAGTTTGACTCTTGTGCCAGTATTCTTTACAGTAAGAAGAAAGTTTGGGTTAAATAGTCTCATATATGTTGACTTAAAGGTTTTGGGATTTGTTAACCCTTTGTGTAATTTACAAAAGGAGAGGAATCCCAACCCCTTTGCCTTGGGTAAATTGTTTTTGTAAGGGGAATTTCTAGTATTTGAATTCTCATTTTAAAGTGTAGACCTAACTTTAGGGCTTCCCTATATATTATCTGTGTCTAGAACACTGGATTGCATTCTCTTCTGAGGACTTTTAAAAAACCACTTGTTGTTTTCCTAGTCTTTTGCTAAAAACTGTCTATATGCTCCCTTTCTCAGGTGATTTCTGTGGATATTATAAAGGAAATAAAGGACAAGTTTGAATTTTGACTTTATAGACTGCTAGGGCTCTCAGTTCCCTAAAGAAGCTCCTGGCAATGTTGCTTTAAAGTTATCCCAGAAATAATATCCTTGTCTCTAGAATATTTGGCTTCAGTTCTAGCACATTCTGTATTTTCCTTCCCTCACTGGTCATGAACTATTGACACTGCTCCCTGTGTCCTAATGTACGAAGTTTCTCTGCCTTCAACTCTGACTTGATCAGTCTGCCTTTTGTAACTTCTACTTGTGATGGCCTGGAGCAGTGAGTGGGGAAACTGAGGAAACTGAATCTAGCTGCACGAACATGAAAGCCTCTCATATGGCCCACTATCATCCCTGCCTTGGCTATGCTTACCTGAAACGAGAGGTAGGTTGAGAGTCAGGTTCTGCCATTTGCCAGGGACCTAGGAAGAAGTTTTATTTCCCTAAATGTGCCTTTTCTCAGTTGTTAAAATGGGCTTATAAGATATTCTTTGCATCTTTCACAGATTAACATTTCTCAAACTTTACATAGTGATTGGCTGGGATTTCTGCCAAACTCTTGCTCTGATTCCTCCCTTTTGTGACCCCTTTCCCTGTATTTACTTTTCTGGCTTTAAGATAATGCCCATTAGCATTATGAAGTAGTGAACTCTTAACCTGAAAGCACTTCTATTAAAATGTACACAATTATGAGATGGAGCTAGTAGTATCACTGGTACTGAGAAAGGAGGATCTGACAGAAGCTTTGAGTTATTGGTCATCCAAAAGTGTGCAACATTGTAAAGAAAAGAGATGTCAAGATTCTGGCTTCCAGAATCTTGTTCTTTATTAAATGACTTTGGTTGTAACTTTGTTCCTCTGATATCAAAGTGATGGCTTGATAGCTTGAGCTAGGCTGCCACCTGCTGTCCTTTAGTGGTTCTGTTAAAAGAAGAAAGGAATAGTTCTGACCTCAGGAGCGCAAGAGAACATTCTATTCAGCCAGGCAAGGAACAAGGTTAGTTTATCAGAGTGGTTCATTCCTTCCATTGGTTCTAAAAGTAATTTCTCAATTTTACAGTCTCCTCTTGGCCATGCAGAGGCATGGGGATGAAGCAGACAAAACAAGGCCAGGAGCTGCCCCAGTACTTCTAACCTTTAAATTATATAGCTGTGATGGTTGATAAATTGTCTGAAAATGCTCTCCCTGGTTGGGCAGGGAAGACAGGCCTTTTAAAAGACAGGATTGCTGTTTTAGGGGAGAAAGACCAGCAGCCTGTGTCTGGGAGTTGGTAGTAGAGGTCAGATCCTGTTGGAGGCCAGAAACATAGACAAAGAAAGGCAGAGGGGTGGCCGTGGTCCTGGTTGGTGGGGATGGGGGTGGGGGGGGGGTGCTGGAGCAACAGTTAGGAAGTGTTTATGCTGCCCTGCCTGTCCCAGTAAGGTCTTGTCATGATGGTGAGGAAACTCGAGCTATGGCAACTGAGGGGGATGGAGAAAGGGTTCCCTGATGCTTTCTCAACCACCTGTGCCAGGTGGACACCTGTGATCTTTGCCTATTATTCTTGCCATCCAAACTGTCATTTCTTGCCCCCACTTCCACAAAACGAGGGAATAGAATAATAGTAGGTAACATGTAATTCATGCTTACTGTATGCCCAGCACATTACATGAATATCACACTCAAACTTCATAAAGCTCTTTCAGTAATTTGCAGCCAATTTTCAACTCTGTGCTTCTATAATACGGGGCTAATAACAGTACCTACTTAAGATGGTTGTTGTGAGGATTAACTGAGTAAATACCTGTTACTTACTAGGTGTCTGTAAGCTGTAGCCGTTTCTAGCATTATTTTGCCTCTTAAACTGGCTGAGCAAGTGCGCTGAGTCACTCTTTTCTCTGAGGCTTGATTTCTTCAACTATAAATGGGACTGTTAATGCCTGCCTCGCAGTCTTGTTGTGAGACTAAATGGTGAAAGTAACGTCATATACTCAATAATACAAGGCATGTTACAAACACTGCAGTGAATGCACTGTACAGAGTCGGCCTACTCTAGGGAAATGACACCATTTGCTGGTGGGCAGCTTGCACTCTGAATTGTGGAGGGCCGGGGGGAGGGGTTCCCCGAGGCCCCGCACGCTGTCCGTGCCTATCATGGGACCTGGCTGGACCTCCTCGTTGGAGGTTGGTTAAAGATCTGAGGCCACCTAAGGATTTCTACATGGTTCTATAATATTGCTCTCACAGTGGGGACTGCTGTCTCTTAGGAGCCAGGTCTGAGGGAGGAGGAGGAAGCTCCAGGGCCTTGAGACCCCTGAGGGGAAGTGTGCATGTGGAGAGTTAAGTTCCTAGCTAAAGGGCCCCTCCCAGGGGACTCTGCATATTGGAATGTTCCTTGAAATTCCAACCCTAAAAAGACCGCCATGGGACCTGGACCTCCTGGGGAGTCTGGAGGTACCCCTCGGGAGACCCCTCACCAGTCCACTGTGAAGGACTGTTCTTTTTCCTGGGGCCTGTCTGCTTGGCTGCAACTGCATCTATACTTATGTCACTTACGTCACCTTCTAGTGCAGCAGCTGTATATTTTACCCTATTGGCTTTTTCTTAGATGCAAAGGTTCCTGTATTTTAGGGCTTTGTAAAGACATTTTTAGAAGTTTTTTTTAATAGCAATAGTTTGCATATATGCCATAGTAATATAGAAGGATTTAATAATACCTGTAGGAAAAGAGCTTTTCCCATTACTATTTACTTTCCTGCCTTCTCTCTGCCTCTCTCTCTCTCTCTCATGCACACACATAACTTTTTGAGTAGCAGCTAGGAAACTGAGCTACCCTCTACCATGTATCTCATTTTGAGAAAGCTCTATTTCAGGTTGATGAAGCATGTTCTTCATCTCATTTTCTGCTGTTGGCCTCCTTCTGCCCCTCTTTCTCAGTACCTTTAAGTTCTTGGATTCTACTGAAGTCCAACCAGGTTCATTAGAAACAGCTGACCCTTAGCTGGGTCTGGACTTTCGGAAAATAGATGGAATTGAATTCTTTTGTCTTGGTCCAAGTTGAGCTCATGCTGGGCTCCTGAAGAGGAGGTATGAAGGATGGGAGGGTGCCCATCGAGACTCGGGGTGGATGGTACTAGACACTCTGGAAGGTCTTTAAGAAGTGGTTTCTGGTTCTGTCCAGCAATCTCAGGAGGCAGGGACCATTAGCCCAAGACTGAGATGAACAGTGACCTGGGTGATAACCCAGATGTAGTGAGGTGGATCCCACATCAGTTGCTGACTCTTTAGAATATCTCTGCAAGGACCATCTCGTCAAAACAGAGGTCAGATTGGGCAGGCGTCACCGCAGCAGCTGGAGTGGCAGCACCCAGGCACACACAGGCAGCAGGAGCATGGGGAGTGAGGCTGAGAGGTCCGAGGTGCCGCCACAGTCCTGGGCATTTTCCTGTGAACCCAGAGCAGAGATGAAGGGGTAGCATTCAAGATGAGGCAACCATCCCAGCCAGAGGAGGCAAGGAGTGGGGGTAGGGTCTCTGGGACTAATAGGAGCCAAACACCTGGAGAAAGAGAGAAGTTCCAGAAAATGGAGGAAGCACTGTCACCTTTAGACCTCTTGCCTTTTAGGGAAAAGTAGAGGCTGTACGCTCAGCCCAGTTGTAGAGGCTGTACACTCAGCCCAAAACTGGGCTCAAGCCTCTGCTTGTCCCTAGTCTTGGAGTGGCTGTGGGGCCATCCTCTTAGAATGAATTTGGGGAAGCCATCAACTCTGGAAGCTTTTTTGATGTGGATCATTTGTGGCAGTTATATTCAGCAAAGATAATACTGTGTATAAAGCACCCAGGTTAAGGCCGTAAGCTAAATCACCTTACATAGTGGGTGCTTAATTAATGTCGCTCACCATTAGTATTATGCATATAATGGTTTCTTCCAATTTGCTCAGATCATTTGGAGCTAAATGCAGTAGTAAAAAGGGCATTATGGGGAAGCTGTGTTTTAATCACTGAGGACCCAAACCCTGGGAAACTTGGCCCTCCTTGTAAGAGCACCCTTGTCTCCTGGTTGACTTAGTATTTGAATGACACAGGGGCCCAAATGTAAATGCACATGCACGAACATATTCCACAGAGGTGCATGTGTATGGTTGTCTTCATAAGTATCCAGAAGCACTCCTATCTGTAAGTGCATTGGCACAGTCCCAGAGCTGAGGATTTGGGGATGAAGACCAAGCACCGCCCCTTATTCCCCCTCCAGCCCTCACCTCTGGATGGAAGGCATGGCAGGTATCTGGTCTCCTGCGAAGCTTCTGGGAGCGCATCCTGTCACACTTGACAGAGGCATTATGTGCAGAATTCACTGTTAAGGTGAACACCTCATGACAGGAATGGATTCTGGAGATTCTAGAAACTAAGTTCAGGAAGAACCTACCCTTGGTGGGACCAGCTGCCTTGCAAGCAGCTTCCAAGGTCAGAAGGCAGCACCCAGTGGTGGGGAGTGGGGTGGAGGGCTGGAGAACAAATCACAATGCTTTGCGGGGGAGGGTGGGATGCTGGTGGTGAGGGAGGCTGGCCTCAGCTCAAAATTTGAACCCCTCAATGACGTCTCCTTCACCTCCACCTCTCCCTCAGCTGGCATATCCTGGAGGATTGGAAGGATATATTTGACTTCTGTAGCCTCCTGCAGGACTAGTGGGAAGATGCTACAGTCACAGGTGGGGTCTGTCACCAGGAGGAGAAGGTTACTACTGGGAATCTGTTGCATCACAAATATCCTGCAGCAAAGAGAGAAGGTGTGTCATGGAACTTCTCTATGGCAAGCTTGACATTGAACTTCTAGGGAGAGAATTTCTGGAGACTTAGTGTGGAGTTGGGCTGGCAGAGGTAGGAACAGAAACATGAGGCAGGTCAGATCAGAGGCAACTGCAGGGACAGTCCTAGGCAAGGAACTCAGTCCTATTGGCTTATTTTACCCACAAGCCTTTGCATTCGTACTGCTCCTTTCTAGCAGATTAGAGGTGAGGAAGTCCAAACTGGGACATTGCTGCGAGTGAAAGGAGTTGTTATAAACATATGCAGGGACAACAGGCATATATCAAGACTGTTGCAAGCAAATAGGTGATGATATTGGAGGCAGGCCATGTTGGAAAGATGCAGTGCTCAGGCTTGGCCACAAGGTGGCACAGCACACCTGCACACAGCCCCGGAGCCCCGACAGAGGGAGGGAGTGAAGGATTAGGGAAAGCCTGTTATGCACTAAGCCTGGTGCATTATATAACAGTAGCTGCCACTTCCTGAGCATTTCCTATGGGGTGGATGATTTTACACACACACACAGACACACGTGCACATATATATTTAACCTTCACCAGTCTGTATGAGGTTGGTATTATTCCTGTTTTGTAGCTAAGAGGAACAGTCTAGAAGTGGTTAAATAACTTGCCCAGGGTGACACAATTAGAAGTAGCAGAGCTAGTCTTTTAACTCAAATCTGTCTACTCTGTAGTCTTTGGCTTATACCATACCATTTACTTTATCCTCATAACAAGCCTTGAGATAAACAAAAACAATAGTTCCAAGAAAGCCATTATGGTGAGGTTAAAATCCCAGGCATTGCACACTAGTATGAGATGGAAATCTATCTCACGCCACTGCCTGAGGTGCTACACTATAAAATAATTTGCTTGAGGTCTAGGGCTCTGAGGTACATCCTGGGAAGCCCTTGGTCATGGCAAGGCTGGCTGAGGGGACACCCTAGGGAGACCCAGGACAGAGTTTTGTAGGCTGGGAGGTCCCCGAGGTAGGGGTCGGAGTCAGCAGGAGAGAACTTTCTGTCAGGCCTCCCTGTCCTTCGGGGCCAGGGCTTGGCAAAGCTGGTCGGATCTACTGGCCTATACAGGGGAGAAGGCCTGAGTCTAGGCAGGGCCACACACAGGCTCCAGGCCCAGAAGTGGAGGGGCCAGTGACGATGCTATGAGCCCTCTTCCAGCCCACCCACCCCTGAGAACACCTTCAAGCTTGCCGGTTTCTCTGCACAGAGATTTCCGAGGGAGAGCTGACTGGTTTTTTTCCTCAAAGCTGTCCTTGACTTCCAAGGGCTCGCAGATGCAGCTGAGCTTGCCTGGCTCTGACGCTGAGCTGCTGTGGGCTATGCAGGTGTGAGTGAGACCCACACTGAGGGGGTCACCGAGAGAGGCTGTGGGAGACTTTGGAGGCTGAGGTGGGGCGGGTGGGCCTGGATCTCAGCTCTCCCCAGTCCCCTAAGACAGAACACCGAACCGTTCAGCGCCCCCAGCTGGCCTGCCCTCTGCGACAGCCCGCTTTTCTTTCACTAAGGAAAGTGAGAAGCAAAGACCCTGGGAGCATGGCTGGGACCCTGGGAGCTGCCCATGGGTCTTACTTCTGGCAGGCCCCACACTCGATGGCCCCGTTGGTCTCCTGGATGGTCGTCTGGTGCACAAACACGGGGTACTGTGTGTCGCAGGGCTGCAGCACGTCCTGTTTCTTGTGCTTGTGGGCTGCAGGGGAGACAGAGTCACACATGGGGAATGGGGCATCGCTGAATTGGGAGGGCCTCAAGAGTCATGCCTGTGGGGGTCTCTGCGTCAGCATTGCCGGGGCAGGGGCAGTCACTACGCAATGAAACGCTCCTTTGTCCATGTGCACGCAGATGGTGCCCCTGTCAGAAGTTCTCAGGGCTTACAGAGGAGGGGCTGGGTGGGAGAAAGACAGGGAAGGAAAAGGAACAGAATAAATGCAGCAAATGATATCACAGTGGGAAGGGCAGTAGAGAGGGCATTGGGGGCCTCAGCTCTCAGTTGTGTGTGATTAGCACACTAGCCCTGTGACCTTGGGAAAAGCACCTCCTCTCTTCGGAAGCCTGATCTTCAGTAAGCTGGGTGGTTAGGAGGAGGGGTGGAAGCGAATCTCTTGAAGGTGCCCATGAGCACTGACATCCAGGGTCTGAGAGGAGAGCAGAGGCAGTAGGAGTGCCAAGGGGTGGCTGCAGGAGACTTTGGTCCCTTAATGCTATCACCCCTCCCATTCCCACTGTGTACAGGTGACATTTCTCAAGTCGACTACACTGCTCTGCAAATGCAGCTCTCGGACAAGCCCTAGGCTTGCTGTCTTATCGCTGTGGCCAGCGATGAGCAGAGCAGCAAGGGCTGAGTGCCTGACTGCCCGGGGCTGGGGGAGAACCGGCAGGAGAGGTCCCAGTGCCCAGAGCTGCCTGAGCCCAGAAGACACAGCTCCCAGCCTTTGGGGCTCCCTAGTGTCTGTGTGGTGCGCTTGAGCCCACTCAGAAGGGGACAAAGGATGGAGTGAACAGGACTCTGCTAAAGGAAAAGTTGAGGCCCAGTCTGGACTGGAAGCCCAGTCCTGAAGGACCCACGTTTGCTCCTGAGGTGAGCAAAAAGCAAAACAAGGCTGGTTCACAGGCTGAGTGACATTATTTTTGTTCAAAATAGCAGCACTGTTTTGTTAACAGTACTTCTATTTCTTCCAGGCACTTCTCATGCCTTTCCTTTTGCTCTCAGGGCCCATCTGTGAAATAGGGGGTGGGAGGTGGGCAAGTATCACTCCCATTTCATAGACCCCGGTGTCAGGGTCACATAGGTTAGTAGGTCTCAGGGTTAGTAGGAGAGCTATAGGTCTAAACTCCCAGACCCAGAAACTTCCCACTAGATCTTGAAGGGGAAGGGAGGGAAGCCTGCAGGCAGAGAAGCTGGGTGACTGCATACTCGGTCAGGTTCCACCAGACCTTCAAGGCCTCCTCCTGGGCAGTGTGGCTGTCTGGGCCCCCTCGGAAGCCCAGAGAGTGGGCACTCCGGCTAAAGCCTGCACGGCTGGCTCCACTCCTTCCAGGGCCCAGTTACACTGGTTTTGTCCCCTGAGCCTGTCACCTGAACCCCTTTGTGTGGGTAGGTTATCTCAGTGACAATGATAGTAACAATGCCAACCAGGATAGGGAGAAGTGGCTTCCACGCAGCTGGGAAAGGGCACCAGGGCCTCACTCATCCATGTCCTTGGACTCCAAGTCCAGCGCTGTTCACTGAGGACATGGATGAGTGGCTGGACCAGTCCTCCTAGGCAGGAGGGAGATGCTCTAGGGACAGCTGCCCTAAAGATGAAAAATTCTGAACAAGCAGATTGAGGGAGAGCATTCCCAGTTTTTGCAAGATGCAGTTGCTGGCAGAGAGAGAAAGATAAGGAGGGGAGCTGCGTCCCCCCCACCCTGTGTTCCCATGCAGAGGGGAGGAGGGACCTGTTTCTAAATGGGTTGTGACACATGGTTCCTGGTTCCTGTCACAGACACCATCAGGAAGCCAAACTCTTAACAAAAATGGGGTGGGGAGTGCAGCCCAGGCAGTGGCGATGTTCCAGAACCCCATGGAAAAGGCTCTATTAACATGGAGAATTGAGCAAAACTGGTTAAAGCAAGATAGTCCTGTGTGCTGGGGGAACCCCAGGCTAGCCAGGGACGTGGAAGCCACTAGCTTCCTTTTTGCACTTAAAGATCAAGTGACCTCACTCTCCTGGGAGGGAGCAGTCCAGAGTCACAGCTGATATTTGACTTGTGGTCAGGCCTTTGGAGGACACTGTCCTCAGACACAAGGTCACAGGAGATGTATTATCCCCAGAGTGTCCCCGTGACCAGACCGAGGTCTCCACCTGCCATGCCTTCAATGCTGAGTGCTGCTGAGGGCTCGGTGGATCCCCGAGCTGGAGGCACCACTGTTTCCTGCCCTGAGAGGAGAGTTGGTGGCTGCTCACCCTTTTCCTCTTGGAATCATAAATGTTCTCACCCAAGGAGGTAGCTGGAGTGTTTTGTTTCCCCTGGGGTAGGACTGGACTTGTGTGGGATGAGATCTGGGCTGCCCCCCTGCCCCGTGAGGAGTGGGGCTTTAGGTTGGGAGAAGCCCTCTGAGTTAGGGTGTCCCCAGTGAAGAGAGCTCAGCCTTCCTTGGATGCTTGCCTGGGATGCAGAGCTGAGGACAGGCCCTTTGCAGTCCCTCCCACCCCCACCCCTACACACCCCCCGGGCCCCCCAGTGAACGCTACTTACACTGATGGAAGACTGCTTTGGCTGTCCAGGACATGAGGCCCAGTACAGGGTAGGCATGATGTCCCATGAGGGCAGGATGGCATGGGGTGGTCATGTCACATGGGATGAATGATGTCACATGGAGCCGTGATGTCCCAAGACGGTATGATGTTGCACAGAGAGGTGAGGGAGCCAGGAGTGACAGGGAGGCAATGAGTGAGAGATGGCCCAGCAGGGTGAGAGGTGAGTGGTGGACTTTCCAGAGTCCCCTTGCTCTCTGTCATCCGCCCAGAAGTGACAGGTTCTACTGAAATGACTTTGATGGTAAACACTCCCTTTTGTGGTCCCATATACTCACCCTCGGCCCCGCTGTGCACACGCCAGGAGCCCCAGGCACTCCACTCAAGCAGGAGCCTGTCAGATGCAGAGCAGAATCCCGGAGACCTACACATCCTCCCCAGCTGGGCCCTCAGCCCACTGGAATCCCAGAGCTCCCTGACGGCCCCTCTTCCAGCCCCCCTCCTCCAGGACACCCTCTCCCTGCCTGAGGCTCATAGGTGAGCAGAGAGCCTCCTAATCTCTGGCAGCAGAGTGTAGGGGACAAGCACCATACATGCCTGGCCAGTTCCACCCAGGAATCCTGCCTGCCTCCTCTGGGGTTGTGGGGACCTCAGGCAGCTCCTGTTCAAAGGACTCCCTCATAAGCCATACATGCATGAAGTCCCCCCAGCCCCACCCCCTGTCCCAGATGCAGACCCCACTCACAGCAAGAACTCATTCACTAGCCCCTTGGTAGCAGTCAGGATGGCGGAGATTGGCTGGGAAGGAGAGGGGACACACAGTTAAAGCCCAGGACCCCAGGACCCTGGCGAGGGCTTCCCTCAGCACCACCATTAAAGACGATGGGGGGGGGTCTCCATCTTTCCCCATCCTACCACCACCCTTCACCCCTTCCCAGCAGAGGGAGCATTTATAACCGAGTCATCTGATAAATTCCTATTGTAGGGCAGACACTTAGGGTTAGACAATGCCCATCTAGAAGACTAGTCAAGTTCTCTTCCTGAAGAGCCACTTAGTGATGTTTCTGGTGCTAGTGAAAGCACTAGCAACTGGGATTAGTAACAAGCAAGAAAGGAGCTACGGTCTTCTTTCTCTGCCAGAGGTCTCTGTTATCTCACGAGCAGCCAGAACAATTCCCTGAAGCCCCAGAGAGAAGACTGTCCTGGGGAGGGGACAGGATGAGAACAGGGAGTTGAACAGGAGATGAGAACAGGGTGCTGGAAGAGATTGGACAAGACTTTATGATCAGAGTCAAGAGTGGGGTCCTGGAGCTAACAGGTGGGAGGAAAGTCTGGGGTGATACTCACGCTGATCAGGGGCCGGGCGGCGCTGTGGTGGTGATTTGGGGGTTTGCACATGGCTTGGTAGTCATACATAGTCACTCTGAAAATCAGAAAAAGAATCTGGAGAGTCCAGACCTTCCCCTACCCCCTGCCCCCACCCAGGGGAAGTTTGCTGCAGGGTTTTCATTCACCAGGATTCGTGAGGGTGCATGAGTTAGGATGGGCAGATCAGAAAATTACATCTACGCACTTTGACTGCTTTAAAGAAGCTGAACAGCAAATTTGGTTTTCCCTCTAAGGGCCCATATGGCCTTATACCCCTCTCTACCTCATGTCAAGTCCCTGGCTTCAGAAACGTTGCTTTGGGAGCTCTTTGGGGCTTTCACTATGGGTTTTTGAGGTCAGGATCCTGATATCTGTCGGGACCATTTAGCATCAGCTCCTGCCTTTTCTATGTGTATTCAGTCTGGGGAGAAGCATGTCCCACTTACTGGCTGAACACCCCCATGCTGAGCAGCTGGGTCATGAGAGCGCCATCCACCTCCCCCAGGAATCTTCCCATCTGTGAGGGAGAGAGAGGGGGGAGAGGAAGGTGGGGAGGTAGGGGGGAAGGAAGGGGTGGGTGGAGAGGGAGGGAGGGAGGGAGAGAGGGAGTGGGGGGGGACACAAGGGGAGAAAAAGGGGAGGGAAAAGACAGAGGGGAGGGAGAGAGGGAGGGGGAGGGAGGGGGTGAGAGACGGCAGTGGGGGGAGGGAGGGAGATAGAGCTGGATGAGGACTTCTAGGTCCCCCACATTAAGCCAGGGCTCATTTCTGAGCTCCAGACTAGTTGCCGGTTGGGTTTCCCTTCAGATTCCTTTCAATATAATCAGAACCGTATCCATTCCACCCAGTCCTTCCCTCCTTAACCTGATCCCCTGCCATATTCTCTATCTTAGTCCTTTTAAACTGTAAGTTGTAATTCATTAGTTGGCCATGAAATCAATCTAGGGGTTGCAATCAGATTTTTGTTTTTTTTAAGACACAGAATTCCTTTGAACAATTTCGTGTGAATTGCGTGCAGTCAGGTAAACAAGGTTTTATGAAATTTGGTTTGTTGTATATGGTGCGTGTGTATGTCCTAGATCGGATGTAACATGTATTTCTTTCTGTGAATCATGATCTAAAAAAGTTCAAAAGCAGAGTTCTGTCTCTCACACTGGCATCCTTATCACCCAGCCAAATCCTGTTTGTGGAACTCTAGAGCTGCCTTTGATCTCCTTCCCTCCCCATTCCCTCCACCTTTCCAGTTAATCAGTGTGCCCTGCGGGTTTGTCCTTCACCTTCTGACTCCTGGACAGTGACTTAACCCAAACCTTTGTCAATGGCAGCTCACTCCACCCTCCCAACTGGGCTCTCTCCTAGTCCCCAGCCCTGCTGCCAGATAACCTTCTTCAAACACAGCTGGGATTTGGTCTCTCTCTCTTCTTCCTTTCCTAAAGAACAAACAGGACCCTCATTACTGCTCTGTCCCTCCATCACCCAATCACCCAGCACTGGTGATCACCCACCACTGTGTGCCACACCAGGCGGTATCCTCCAAGCCCACAAAGTCCCTCCACGTTGGTTGACACTCAAGCCTCCTGTGCTCTGACTTCAGACTGTCCAGCTGCATCCCTTCACCGACCTCCTCACCTGTCCTGGCCTCTTGCTTCTGTTGATTTCTCAGTATGGCAGAGTGAAAGAGCCTGGACTGAGGATCTGGATTTTGACTCAGATCCTGGCTCTGGCACTGCCCACTGTGTGGCCATGGGTAGGTTAGGGGATAATGTATACCATGCATCTGGCACACACCGAGTGCTCTGTATGTGGCGGCCATATGACAGGAGACGCCCCAGGCCTTGGCTCTTCTCTCTGCCTCAACGACCCTTCCTCAGTCCCACTCCAAGAAGCTTTACTTGTTGTCCTCCTCTAAGAAGTCTTTCTTTTCTCCCCTTTCCAGCTGGAGTTATGGCCTCCCGCCTCTGCACTTGGAAACTGAGAGGCTAATGACTAAGGCATGAGGAAGTAGCCATGAGACAGCTGGATACGGTGAGACTTTTCTGAGCTCTGTGCTCTCTTTGGCCAGGGGCTCATCTATCCTGAGGTCTGAGAGGTTTCTTGGAGGAGGGCAGTGGACAGAGCAGAGGACAGCAGGGAGGGGCTGAGGGCATTTAAGGGAAAGAATAGCAAGTGAAAAGGTGAGAGGCATCAAGTCCTGCTGTTCTTCACAGTGCAGCCCTGAGCCCACCTGGAGTCCCTTCAGTTCAAGTGATCCCTTTCCATCAGCTGCGGGTTGCTAAAATTTTACTGTTCCAGTGACCAGGTGTCTGTTCACTCCTGCATTACCAGACAGCTAGATCCTCCAGGGCAGACATCCACCTCCCACCTTCCCATAGACCACACAGTGTCGTGTTCGTGGTCACTATTCAGTGTGTATTTGCTGGAGGAATGTGTGAATGGATGGACAGGGGAATGAATGAGTGACCTGAGTACTCTTGCTGGGAAAGTGCAGTGGGGTGGAAAGAGGCTCCTGATGAGGCTGCGCATTCAGATTCCCACAAGGCTGTCCCCTTATCTCTCCTAACTGTAGGCATATTCACCAACAACCTTGTTGTTTAGACATTTGATACTGAGAAGACAGGCTTCTGGACACTGAGAAAAATGTGTCCTCTGTACATACACATACACAATGTGACTTTCTAGGATATGTCACTGGCAGAGCATATCCATCTTCCCCTTCTTCCTTAGGTAAGGCAATCCTGACTTGAATTCTGGTAGCAATGTGTTCAGCTAAAAGACTACATTTCCCAGACTCCCCTGCAGCTGCGGCTGGCCAATGAAATGTGAACAAAGTTCCTGGGTGAGACATCCGGGAATCTGTTTAAAGGGAGCTCTGCAGGAGGAGCACCTAATTCATGGCTATTGCCCTCCGCCTTCTTGTCTGGAAAGTGGACAAGAAGGCAGAAACTCCTATGGCCATGTTGTGATCTTGAGGATGAGGACACTTGGTGACCACACCATTCCAGGCCTGGACTACTTTTCTCTGTTCTTTCACATGAGAGAATAAACCTTTAATTTGTTTAAAACACTGTAGGGGTGCCTGGGTGGCTCAGTTGGTTAAGCGGCCAACTTTGGCTCAGGTCATGATATCGTGGTTTGTGAGTTCGAGTCCTGCATTGGGCTCTGTGCTGACAGCTCAGAGCCTGGAACCTGCTTCAGATACTGTCTCTCTCTCTCTCCCACTGTCCCTCCTCTGTTCTCAAAAATAAATTCAAAACAAAACAAAACCATTTAAAAAACACTGTAGTGGGGGTCTCTATTCCTGATAGCAGAACACTATTCTGTGCTGATAGTTTCATTTGAACTTAATCAGAGTGAATTAGTGCCTCAAATAAGTAAACTGATTTAGTTCCTGACCCTGCAAAGCCCAAATCGAAACACTCAAACTTGAGTACCCTTGTCAGTTTAGTCCCCTGGACTTACTGTGGCATAGCACCAAAGCACCCAGCACAGCACAGGGTCTCGCCTCTGTCCACCCTCAGCACAGTCCAAGGGCTCTGGAAGCTCCAGGTCCCTGTGCCTGCTAGGTTTGCTCACAGCAAGGCAGGTTACCATTTGTACAGGGGCCGGTCCACAGATAAGCAATGTCCTTTGGACTGCCTGAGTTCTGAGGCTGCATCCAAAGGGCCTGGGGCTTTCTGTGTTTCCAGTCTGTTATGAGGTGGGCGTGAGATGGCGTCCTGGGAGGTGCCACCCAAGGCCTCGAGCTGGAAGCAGATGGGGCAGGTGGTGGCAGAGGACTCAGATCTGATGAGTATTCCTGCTGGCTGAGCAGCAGCCCTGCGCATAGACCAATTTGCATGCCTGTGTGAAGCTACTATCCCCAGAGGAAAGGAAGACCAGAGGGTGAGTGGGGGAGCCCTCCACTCTGGAATGGGGCAAATGTCTCACAGCCTCTTACTCAGGGACAACCTCAGTGTCTTCTCTAAAAAATTAAGGGGTGTGAGGATTAGGTGAGTTATCAGAGTTCAGTCACTGTTATGAGTACCAGTTTCCTCTTGTTCCTTCTTAGTGTACAGCCCCGCCTGGCTCCCCTGAGCTGCTCAATCTCTTGACAAATGCCTGTGGCCCCACAGTGGGGCCAGGGAAGCATGTGGGGGAGTGGCCATTGGCACCGCACTCCAGAGAGAGCCACCCAGAGGGCCTGTGCCATGATGGGCCCCCTCTGGGGCAGGTGGCCAGCTGCATTTTTCTCTGGAGGCACTCAGCCTGAGCTGCCCAAATGAGGCTGCCCTGACCCCAGGAAGGCTCTGCTGCCAGAGCGTGGGGGAGCCTGGGGATGTGCTGAGGCCGGTGGTGAGGGGTGGGGGCTGGAGGGTGTGGTCAGGAGCAGGAACCAGGCTGGGAGGCTGGGGGCTTCTCCTGCACTGTGTCCACCATGCCCACTGCACTGGCTGGGGTGTGACTGGAAGACAGTAGGGGCACTTGGCTGGTAGGTATGTAGGGAGGTAGGGAAGGAGAAGGGGGAGCCCAGGAAAACAGGAGCTGAGGCTCAAGATAGGCACATCAGAGGCCCTGGTCTGAGGACAAGCTCAGCATTTTGGGTTGGGGGTAGGGAGGGAGAGGGTGCCATTCCCTCTGAGAGATTCAAGTCCTCAGGGAAAGACATCCTGATGGGGCATCTGATTTTTTACCTTTGCTGCCCCTTTGAGGTCCATTTTGAAGCTCTCCTGTGTGGGTGCTACCACAGGCAAATGACAGGACTTGGAGTCCCCAAATCCAGGGTGACAGATCCACTGTAAACATTACAAAGATCTATAGAGCTGTTGTCATTCTCTTGGCCCCAGCTGTCTGCTTCTCTTTCTAGGCCCCAACAGAGGGCTGTAATCCTGTCATCTGTAGTTCTTTATTAAAAGAATGAGCCCTGAGCTGGAAGAGAGGCCCAGTGGGACCAAATGTCTAATCAGCAGGACTGAAACACCACCAGGGCCAGGAGAGATCCAGGCCACCCCTCCCTGGGACAGACCACAGATGGTGCCCTTGGGGCATTGTACTCACACTATTTGCTGGGCAAGAGGGATGCAGTGAGGAAGGGCTGGGAGGGACTTTGGAAGAATCTTTGCATCCGGAGCAGTGACATGATCCCTGGATGGACCTCAGCAGGGACAAGGAGTAGTCTGGGCCTTCTGGCACATTAGCCCAGTTGGGAAAGTGCATCCAAATCAACAGTAGCTGGCATTCAGGCTATGAAGTGACTCTCAGACTTCATCACACATCAGAATCTTCAAAGAACTTGTCACAGCACAGTTGGTGGGCCCCGCCCCAGACTTTCTGATTCCCTTAGTCTGGGTAGAGCCTAAGAATTTGCATTTCTGTCAAGGTCCCAGATGCTGCTGTTGCTTCCAGTACCCCTGCCCCCCAACACTGTGAGGCTTAGGGATAAAAGGGGGGAGGAAGGAATGAATTGGAAGAGGGGCCAGGCCATGTGGTTCTTGACAGCACTTGGGTGTGTTTGGGAGGGGGAAGGAGTTTATGGTAAAACAATTCTGAAATGGCTCCCGATGGTTCCAGCCTCTTGGTAGGTTGGACCTGGTAACTTGCTTCTAGTGAATAAAATACAGTAAAAGTGATGGAATGTCATATCAGAAACTAGGTTCCAAGAAACTGTGACTTCTACCTTATTCTCACTCTCTCTCTCTCTCTCTCTGGCTCTTCTTGGCTTGCTCACTCTGATGAAGCAAGTTGCCATGTTGTGAGCTGTCCTGTGGAGGGGCCCATGTGGTCACTGACCACGTGAGTGAACTTGGAAGCTGACAGTCCTCTAGTCAAGCCTCAACATGAGTACACAGCCCTGGCTGACACCTTACTTTCAGCCTTGTGACAGACCCTGAACCAGAATCAGCCAGCTAAGCCACACCCAAGAACTGTGGGACAGTAAGTCAGGTGGCTTTAAGCCACTACATGTTGGGGTAAATGGTTACACGCAACAGATAACTGTTACAGAGTTGTTATATGGAGGAGTTAAAACAAAAAGCAAAACTGGATGATTAGACAGCTGATCTACAGCTCCCGCTTTCCACCACTGTCCTTCAACTCACCCTCCAGTCCAGTCCCTGCTTCTTCCAGGCATCCCTCACCGTTACACCAGTTTGATGCTCCATGTAGTAACTGTGTGTTGTGCCTGGTGCTGCTATATCCTATTGGTGCCTCCCTTCCTGCCCTCTCCTAACCTGACACAGCTCAGGTCACAGGGTCAGAGTTGTCCAGAGTGAGGAAAGAGGAACTCCGTCAAGAGACTGCTCCCAGAGCTCTGGCACCAGCCTTGAAGTTTAATCTGGGGGTTGGGATGCCTGGCATTGGCATTCATGGTCCTAGAGGCATTGGTCCTAATTCCATTAGACTCAGCCAAGTGCAGCAAAGGGAATGAAATCTGCCCCAAGCAGTAATAGAGCGGCCTGGGGTGGGCGCCCAGGCCACAGGAGGACCGACCACCTACGAGGCTGGGGCTTGCCATACCCCCCAGAGAAGGCCGATCTACCTGTGGTCACTGTCACTGACCTTCACTTGTATTTCTAGGCTCAAAGTCTGGCTTTTCTGTAGCAGCTGGTTTTCATGTTGCTAACTTCACCTTGAAGCCTCAGTTTTAACTCCAGGATAAAATGAGACTAAATACCATTCCCAGAGATGGTGGTGATGGTGGTGGTGTGGTGCAAGGGAGGCAGTGGAAGCAACGGAGTGTCAGAGACCAGGGTAACCAAGCACAATGGGGGCTCTGGAGGAGCTTCTGGAAGGTCCTAACCTTATTATGAAGATTAAATTCCATTTTGTTTACACCCTGCTTCATTCTATAAAGGATTTGGGATGGTTTTTAAGACTACATACAGTGTTATAATAGTTGAGAAAACAGGGGTAAATAAGCTAAATAAACACATACTTTCTAAAATATAACTCTCTAAATAACTGTTTTAAAAAATATTATCCAAAGTTGTACCAACTTGTGAGCAAATGTGATCTGAGTAGAATAGGGGCCCAATGGGTGATGCAGAGAGCCTGCCTCTCTGGAAGTGGGGGCCCCACACTGGCTTGGTTTCCCTCCTGGCCTCCCTCCCTGCAAGGTCACTCTGCTGCCTCTGGTGCAGGGTCAGCCAATGATGGTCCACGGGCCAAATCTGGCTTGCCACCTTTTTATGTCAGCCCTTGAGCTAAGAATGTTTTTCTATTTGCAAATGGTTGGAAAAAATTTTAAAAAATTAATGTTTCATGACACATAAAAATGGTATAAAGTTCCAATTTCAGTGTCCACAATTCAGTTGTATTGGAACAAAGCCCACTCATGGTTTCCATACAGTCTATAGCTGCTCTGCTTCTGCATTTCGGCAGCAGAGCCGGGTAGTTGTGACAGGAGCTGTGGGGCCCAAAATGCCTAATGACACACTATCTGGCCCCTTTCCAGGAGACATTGGCTGAGGCTGTTTTGGAGCACAGTCTTCAGGCTTGGCCGTCCTCCCCCTACCTCTTGCTGCCCTCCTCACCAACTGTCAGCCTTCCACTCTGGCTCTGAAACTCTGGCGCCTAAGAGCCGACATCATAGGCACCTGGAGACAGGGCGGTTGCAGCTCCCCAGAACAGCAGGGATCAGCACATGAATGATGGAGAGCATCAGATCCTCCCGCAGCCTCATCCCATCCGCTGGTTTCAACCTCTGTCATCACCCATTTTCTCCCAGAGCAACGGGCAGATACTAAAATGACTGGTGCTCTGACAGGGGAAGAGTGACAGGGCCAACAGCAGCACAAAAGGGAAGAGGAAAGGCAGGGCTGCCCCGGGACTGCAGGGAATGATTGGCGTTCCCAAACAGAATCGTCAGCCCACCCTCAGCTCCTACTGAAGGAAAATGGGTGAAAACCGTCTTTCTCTTCACCACAGCTGCTGATTTGGAAAGCTCTCCTCACAGAATCAGATTCCATGATCCATTGGTGCCTCTTCCTCAGTTTCTCTCTTTCCCACATCTCTTTCTTATACTAGGGGTCCTGCCGTGTTCTGACTGTTCCTTTGGACCCCGAGCTCTGCTTGGGAGAGGCCAGAGCACTGGCTGTGGGGCTGTGGTCTGTGTGGAGACAGCGAGGGCCAAGACCTTGCCCTGCAGCTCTGCCCCAGGGCTGAGAATTTCTGGGCAGGGAGAGCAAGAAGGAACTTAGAAATCCTGCAGTCCAGCCCCCTTACATCAGAGAGGAGGGAACTGAGGCACAGATAATGGAAGCTGCTTAGACAAACTACATATCCAGTTAGTGGCAAGGCTCACACTGGATCAGATTCCATATCCCTTCCCTTGAGCGTCAGGCTGGAGGCCCTTTCAATGCTTCTGGCTCGTTTCAAGGAAATACTTTAGGTGAATATATTCGAGTTTGGTTCAGGTTTGAACAGCCTTCTTTTTTAGTTTGATTCCTGGCTAAATAAGGCACTAATTTGGGGGCCCAGTTTGGGGCTCAGGAAATACAAAATTATGATTATACTTTCTTTTCTGCCTTTCTGAGCACATGCTGGGTCCAGGGAGACATCTGTGTGCCTGAGGGAAGGCTAAGTGTGCAGCCAGACTGGTAGATGAAAGAGGATTGCCTCCATTCCTTTACTTCTTCACTAGGAAGCTGAGGGTCAGGCTTGGTGGGTTAGAATAGAATTTTCCTCAAGGGAGGTCTAGAAAGGAAGAGAGCTCAAAGTGGGTCAGGCTTGGCCTTCCTGGGCCCCATGAAGATAGAAGGGGAGGATGCTGTGGTCTGAATGTGTCTCCCCAAATCCACATGTTGAAACCTAACCCCCAAGGTGATGGTAGAAGGTGGGGCTTTGGGGAGATGATTAGATCACAAAGGCAGAGACTCTAGGAATGGGATCAGTGCCTTTATCAAAGAGACCCTGAGAGCTCCATTGCCCTTGGCACCACGTGAGGATACCATGAGAAGTCTGTGACCCGGAAGAGGGCCCTCACCCAAACACACCAGAACCCTGGCTTTTGATTTCTGGCCTCCAGAACCGTGAGAAATAAATTCCTGTTGTGGATGAGCCATGCAGTCTGTTCATGTTGAAGGGCCCTGAATGGACTAAGCGGGGAGGGAACATGACGGAGGGCAGTGGGGCGATGGGCAGTACAAGGGTGTGTGGACTCTGGGAGCCAGCGGCCCTGAGGTGGAGTTTGGCCTTGCCAATGCTCCTCATTGTGTGGGCAGATTCCCTACCAACTGTGGGATGAGGCCAGATGAGGTATAGATAAAATAAAGAAGTAACATTCGTCTGACCATACAAGTGTAAAAGTGTCTGAATTTTGTGATCTTGCTATGCGGACTTGGTTTCAAGAAGAGACTCCATTTTCTTCAGACCATTTACTCGCATCTGCTCTAAGCCAGGATTACTTCCTGGGGCCGTTAGCCCTCTCCCTGACTGGCCTGGCTGTGGGGCAACTTGACTGCCCCCTAAGTCTACTTCCCCAATTCCTTACCTCCTGGGACCTCTCTGATATCAGGATGAACCCGTTGTTGTCAATGACGAAGCAGTCCAGGTGCTGGGGAGAAACCCAGGAGGAGGTCATGGCTGGGCCCTGACCCCTGCGTGGCCTGCCCATCCCAGCATTTGGGAGGGCAGGTCTTCATGTCTAGTGCAGAGGCACCCAGTGTGGCCCACACTGCAGGGAAGGATGTGGTTCAGGGGCCCGTGGAAGAACTTACACTGTCCTGGCAGCTCTCTGGGCACGGCCCCTCCGCAGTGCTGCACTGGAAGGAAGAGGAGAAATTGTAAATTGTGTATGCCTGCGTCTGTGCGTCTGTATGGTGTCGTGTGTGTGTTATATTCATATACGGATATGGGGTTTACATTGTATGTGTTTGGTCTGTGCGTGTGTATGATATATGTGGTGTGTATGTGGTGTGTGCGTTGTATGTGTAGGACATATGTGTGCAGTGTGCATGTGTGCACATATGGTGTATATGTGTGGTGTGAGGCATGTGTGAAGCTGTGTTAGTGGGGTCAGGGCAAGGAGAAGCAGGCCCTCGGCTGGCAGGTTCAGCCTCATCTGAGGGAGCCGCTGCCGCAGCCCATGCGTGAATATAGCTATATATATATATATAGCCCCATGGCACTGGAAGCCTCACGGGGTGGCTTCAGAGGCTCCTGGTCTTTGTGATCCCACCTGACGCAGAGGGTGCTGCCAGGTTATGGGGCTGGTGTCCCTTTCCCCTCCCACCCCTTCCATCTTCATTCTGTGGTTTCCTAAACCCACTCAAAGTGAGGGCTCGGCAACACGCAGAGGGGGCCATGGCACAGAGGGGCAGATTCTGGCCAGAGGAGCTTG
This sequence comes from Cryptoprocta ferox, assembly GCA_028646485.1. Classification (NCBI taxonomy): domain Eukaryota; kingdom Metazoa; phylum Chordata; class Mammalia; order Carnivora; family Eupleridae; genus Cryptoprocta; species Cryptoprocta ferox. The sequence goes on from CM053571.1 coordinate 98,888,715, forward strand.
AGAAGGGCAGCAAGGGAAGTGGGGAAGAGCCCAGTGCGAGGACTCCAGGCTCTGGGGAGGGGGAGAGGAGGTGGGGAATGAAGGGGTTGAGTGGGAAGCACAGGATGGACAGCAGTCAAGGCCCAGGTCTTGGCTGGAGGGACCGAGGGGTGTGCTTTCCTCTGCCTGGTGGGGCAGGGCAGGTGGGAGTGCTGTATCCTGCCCTTTCCCCAGGTCTGATCTGAGACAAAGCCCCTGGTGAGGAAGGCTGGGAGTCCACAGGCTGAGGTGCAGGGAACTGAGCCAGGCAGAGAAGGAAGGGATCCAGGACAGCAGATTGAGGGCCCAGGAGGTGGGCCAAGAGGCAGTGGGAGTGGCCTGAGGGAGCTGGCCCTCCTCACCCCCAGGTGTCGGCCATTCCTCTGATCCTGACCTGGCACCTTCACACCCACCTGCTGGGTTGCTGCCCAGAACGTGCGTTGCAGGAACTCCAGCCTCATTTGGACGCCCACCGCTACAGGGAAGTGGGAAGAAGGAGGGCAAGACCATGGCGTGTTTTGGGGGGAGGGGGGTGGTGGGAGGGAAGAGACAGGGAGAGAAAAAAATAGATCCAAGTCAGAGAGAGGAGGTGCATCCGCAGGAACTGAGGGGAGAGGTAGCAATGAGCTGAGTCAGATGGCAGCGTGCTTGAGAGCCGAGGCTCCTGGGGAGTGGGAGTGGGGAGAACAGCAGACGGGCTGGTGGCTTCGGTCTCTCCACAGCAGGCAACACCAGAAAATGCTGAAGAGAAAGATGAGGCCCAGGTTCTACAGAACAATGAGGACAACATTCTCCTCTGATCTTGGGAAAATCAAGTGCACTGGGCACATCACTCTCCCTTTTCTCACAGATGGAAAAACAGGCAGAGAGACTGAGCCATTTGTTTAAGGTCATCGGACCAAAAGTGGTACGCTGAGACTGGAATTCAGGGCCCCTCATGGGGCTTTCTAGATTTCAAGCCCATTCCTGCTCAGGGTCTCCGCCATTTTGTAAGAAGGCTCTTTCCTTGCTGAAAGGTACGATCAGGTTTACCCAGGTTTGCAGGTAGGTTCCAGAAAGCTAGAGATGCTACCAACTGGCAAAAGCCACTCTTGATGATGCCATGTCCAAGGGCCACCCATGCCTCTTTGGTTCACAAATAGGCTTGGAGGATGAGAGCTGGAGCTCACATGCTAAGAGAAATCTGAGGTCAGAGAACATAACGAAAAGGCAGGTTATATAGAAAAGAAAAGGAATAAAAAAACTAGGTCGACTTCCTACTGTCTGGTATAATAATATTGAAAATTCTGAGTGCCAGTCACCTTCACATCCATGAGCTTATTTCATCCACACAGCAGACCAGTCTATTCTTATTCAGACTTCACAGCCGAGGAAATGGAGGCTTGCAGAGGTGATGTGCTTGCCTAAGTCACCCAGCCCCTAAAGACAGAACCAGGACTCAGCTGGGTCTGTCCCTAAGGCTCTTAACTGTCTGTTCTCTAAGCAAGCACTCTCCCACCTGGGGCTGTGGTCCCCTCATCCACACAGTGGGCATGGATCTGGGCTATATAGCTATATTCATGAGACATTTTAGGCACCCCAATGACCAACCACTCATTGGAGAGATCTTCCATCATGACCATTCTGACTTGCAAAACTCAGCAACGAGCTCTTCTAAATGGGCTGGAGCTCTGGAATGGTACAGAGATACAGAAGTGTATCCTTTTGTTTTTTCAATATGGAATGATCCTAGACAAATATTATGAAAAAAAAAATGAGATCAAGGAAGGGTCAAGGGGCCAGAGTCCTGGCCCTGGGTTTGCCAAAGCTGTGATCTTTGGATTTGTTTCTTCACTTACAAAATGAGCCATGATTATACTTGCCCTAGGAAGGCAGAATGAGTATAAGATTGTTGAGGCTCAAATAGATAATGGAGGAGAATACGCTAGAATACACTAGAGCCTTGGTTCTCAAACTTTGGCATGCATTAGAATCATCTGGAAGGTTTGTCCCTGCCCCCAGTCTCTCATTTAGTATGTCTGGGGTGAGGCCCGAGAATTTGCATTTCTAAAGTGTTTCCATACTGTTGTTGATGCTACTGGTCCAGAGACCATATTCTGGGAACTACTGTTGTAAAGCAATGCTGTCTGATTGAACTTTCTGTTCTAGACCTGCACTGTCTCATACAGCAGCCAATAGACACATGTGGCTATTGAGCCCTTGAAATGTGGCTGGTATGACCGAGGGCCTGAATTTTAGATTTTTAATTTAATTTTCATTAATTTAAATTTAAATAGGTACAAGTGGCTGGTGGCCACCGTATTGGACAATGCAATTCTAGAGCACGCATGACAAATCCAAGACCCTGAGAGGCCCCTCTCCTCCTTTGGAGTCTCATGGCACTTCTGTGGCTGGACTTTTGGCTAGCCTTCTGGAACAGATTCTACGATATGGGAACATTTGAGTTCTCTGTGCACTTCTTTGGGCTGCAAGGTCCGATGGCTGAGAGGAGGGGTGGAAAGGGCACAGGCACACCCACTTCTTGCTCATGACAGAGATGCGAGACACACAGACACAGCACATGATTGAGCCCATGAGGCTTGTGCTGGAAGGGTCCAGAGCTGGCGACCACACCCTATGCTCCCTTCCATGCTTCCCTCTAAACTTGCAGGTGGCTCCTCACTCTCTCTCCCTTTCTTCCTTTTAAGAGCACCCGTGATATTCATTTTAGACCATTTCTTTCACCTGTTGAAGAAAGCTGAGTGCAAGAAGAGGAACCTTCTAAAAATTGTCAGAGAGGAGTCACACCAATGCTTAGAATGATCAGATCTTTGGGCTACTGACCCCTCTCCTTGGCTTCTATAGTCAAAGAGCTTTCAGACGACTCCTCGACGGAGACTCTGCCTGCTCAGAGCCAAGTCGCATGGAATCATGACATTCCTGAGCCAGAAGAAACTCTGTGACTCTAACACAGAGAGTCTTGAGAGGGTGGGGATTAGTTTTTCCCTAATGAAACAGGTTTTTGAGGCTCTTGGCTAGAAATGGGAGGAGTGGGGAACAAAGCAGATTCTGTTCCCCTACGTGCCATCTCACAAATGGATCAGAAGCTCCTCTAGGGCAAGCTCCGAGTCCTTTGCATCTGGGTGTCCTTTGCAGAATTGAAGACATTCCAACTGCCTACATCTCCACTTGGGTCACCAAGAGGCATTTCAAACGTCACATATTCAAGACTGAACTCTGGCTTTTACTCCCCAAAATATGACCCTCCTTGAGACTTCTCCCTTTGGGGCATATTAATTGTTCTCATGTTCCCTTCTCCCATCCAAGTTCTGCAGCCCTTATTCCAAAACACTGTAAGTCTGTTTACACCATCCTCTGCTGCTACCATCCTGGGCCAGACCAACATCCCTCATTTGGATTAATATGCTAGACCCCTAAGTAATCTCCCTGCCTCTTTGCTATCCATTCCACAATAGCCATGACAGTGATCTTTCTGAAGATCAAGTCACATCACTCCCTTGCTTAAAACCTTCCAATGCCTTTCCACTGGTTTTGGAACAAAATCTAAACTCCTCTGTAATATGGCTTCAAAGCCCCACAGGAGCCTGCCCTGCCATTCTCTCTGATTTCGGTATGAATCATCTTCTCCCTCAAATGGCTGTGCTTCCTTCCTGGAATGCTCTTCCCCTAGAACTTTACATGGCTGGCTCCTTCTCATCATCCGATCTCAGCCCAAACATCACCTCCTAGAGAGGATTTCTCTGACCTCTCCAAACAGAGAAGCCCACTCTTTTACCATCCACTCTCTATTTCATCACTTTTAGTTTCTCAGCAACAGGATTTATTTATTTTATTCTCACTTATTGCCTGTCTCACCTTATTAGCATGGGGGCTAGTAGTAGGCAAGGAGGAGTGAGTTCTGATCCCTAGCACCTACCTAACATACTGTGGGGCTCCATAAACTTTTTTTAAATGTTTTATTTTATTTTTGGGAGAGAGAGAGAGAGAGAGAGCACAAGCTGGGGAGAGGCAGAGAAAGATGGGGACACAGAATCCAAAGCAGGCTCCAGGCTCTGAGTGGTCAGCACAGAGCCCGACACGGGGCTCAAACTCACAGAACTGCAAGATCATGACCTGAGCCAAAGTCAGAAGCCTAACTGACTGAGCCACCCAGGCGCCCCTCCAATAATCATGTTTTAAAGTTTTTAAAAATTTATTTATTTTTGAGAGACAGAGAGAAAGAGAGAGAGAGAGAGAAGGGGAGGGGCAGAGAGAGAGAGGGACAGAAAAAAGATCCCAAGTAGTCTCCACACTGTCAGTGCAAAGCCTGATGCGGGGCTTGAACTCACAAACTGTGAGATTATGACCTGAGTTGAAACCATGAGTTGGACGCTTAACTGACTGAGTCACCCAGGCTCCCCACCACAACTATTTTTTGAACTAACTAAGTAAATATTTTTGAATTCCATTGAGTCAGCCACTTGACTGGGAAGTAAATTCTACAAGATCTTGCTGTATTGTCTCCTTTAGGGCTCAGGACTGAGCTGAGCTCCTTCCTCCCATATTAAGCCTGGCCCTCTTACAGATCTGGACTTGAGATCCTAGAGGTTTATCTGTGCTGATTCCCCTGAAGGCCTAGGAGGGAGCCCACTAAGAAACGGTGACTTCAGGTGAGACACAAAGAGCTTCTTCATGGTAGGAACTGCTAGATCCTGACAGCAGGGGTCGGTATAGAATGGGGGAGGTATCGAGGAGCATGGGAGCATCTTCAACAACAAATCGTCTGTTCTGCCATTCATCATTTCAAATCTTGTTCAACTCCTGCCTTACTACCCAAACTGTACTTTTCCACCCCAGACACTAAGAGCCCAGCCTTCTCTTCTGGGAGACCTGCCAGGGTGGCCCTTGAGTCCCTGTTCTGCTCGCTCAGGTGGTCAGCTATTGTCAGAACCTCACTGGACCCCCATCTCAGGGGAGCACCAGGTTGGCCACCCTCCCTCCCAGTGCCTCCTCTAAGCCTACTGTGTGCAGGAGATAATACCTTATGGTATTATGTTTGCAGACAGGCACAGAACTTGTGGTGAAGAGAAATCCAAGCAAAGGGATCTAGAGAATGTGAGGCACTGGCCTCTCCGCGCTGCTTCCCCCAGTGGGTTATTAAAGAGACCTACCCCTCTTGCCTGTGTGTGATTGGTCCTTGTTTCAGAGGCATGTTGGATCCCAGGTCCCACTACAACCTGACAGAGGCAGAGAAATGACACCCCTAGCCATGCCTGTCCTTGTCACTCCCCTGGTCTCCTCCTGCCTTTCCTCTCTCTCCTGCCTCTGCACAAGATCTCTGCCTCTCCACAATGATCTTGTGCCTTTATCTGAAGGAGCTTTTCTTTAAGATTCTCTTGACTGTCAGACAACTGAACAAAGAGCCTCAATAAGGCCACAGGCAGCAGACAGCTTATCAAGATGTACCTCTCTGCTCAGGGTCCTGGCTGTCACCTCAGTGCTGCTTTGTCATTACAGATGGCAAAACAAAACAGCTGTGCCACACACATACACATGCACACACAGAGAGAAATGATCCCTGTCGGGAGCCATTCTCCCAGCGAGTCAGCACCTCCACACTTTACCCCTTAGCTCTCATAGCTGCTTTGTCCTTCCCCCTTCTCTGCCCTGATAACTCGGCCTGGAGACTGTTTAACTGATCAAGAGCTGTGAGATTAGGAGGGGCCCATCTTTTACACTACAGGCTGGTTTGCCAACAGATGCTCAAGGTCATAGAGTGCCAGTAACAGGAGACTCAAAATCTCAATCATTCTCCCACCTCATTCTACAGAGCTGAAAATCAGGCCCAGGGCTGTCAGGTTCATTAACTAGCTAATAGCTAGTTAATGAGCAGCAGAGTCTAGACTCCAGGTCCCCTGATGCCTAGGTTTGGGCTCTTTCTTCCCTTCTATCCCTCACTCAGCTGACAAGAAGGCACTGGGGTATGGGAGAGGCAGAGTCCGTTTTCTGAAACAGCTCATAGGATACAAAAGAAGATAAACCAGCCCAGAGAAAGCTGCTATACATTTTTTGTGATACGATCCACAAGGGTGCCCCAAAGAAAGGCCATAGATTGGAGAAGGTCAAGTCTGTGGACCAGCCAGGGAAACTTGGTAAAGGAGGTGACTGACTTTCTGGCTCAGCTTTTAAGAAGGGGAAGGCTACCCATGGGGAAGGAGGGTGTTTCAGACTCAGGGAAGGAGCTGGAGGAGTGGAGGTCTGTTTAGAGGTAGCTGGGTACAGTTAGCATGAAGGGTAGGATATACTTGACCTCTGTGTAGGTGAATTCCCAGGTAGAAGATGCCCTCTCTCTTCCTGGGACAGTGGTCTGAGCCCCCGCTGCTGTGTTGTGCAGCAGAACAGACAGAAAGGATGGTGCAGGAGCATCTGTCAGAGGCATCCTGGGGGTTTCTCAACCTGACCCCCACCCCTGCCCCAGTCCTGATGGTGAATACCCCAAGGAACACAGGCAAGTGGAAGGGAGACACCGGGATACCCCTGACATATATTGCCAACATGCCATGCCATCCGCTTGTCAGGGAGATTTTAAGAGATGCAAGGAAAAGTCACTTAGGGGTCTGTGCTCCCGGCTGGGACTCCTCCTCTGGCTTAGTCGCTGGTGTCCTTTGCCTTTGGATCAGACACTTGCCATCTCTTGGAATATCAATTTCCCCAACTTCTTTGTCCTGATTGGTTAGTAACGAGGCCTCTGAGTTCTTGAATACCAGTCTCTTCCCTTCTGCAAGCCTGTCCCATCTAGATAAGAGCAAGGAACCTAGAGAAGCCAAGCTGGATGGGGCGGGGCTGCATTTTCCCCCAGTTCCTCCAGGGCTGACTCCAGGGCACTACAGACAACCTGTCAACCAGCTTCAGGCCACTTAGCTCCCAGCCTGCCAGCCCGGAATTTTACTTTACTTCCCTAAATAGCCCTGGTCTGGGGTCATTGAGACTCAGTGACCTATGTGTGACCATGTGACACTAGCTCTGTGTGGCTCAGGGCCCCTTTCTAGAAGACTGCCAGGCAGATGGGTTGCCCTGTGCACCCCTCCAACGACCATCTCTGGAATAAATCACGCTTTGACAGGGAAAAGGGTCCAGTTTTTCCTTCTCCACAGGCAGGATGGAAGATACTGCCCTGCAGATCTCTGAGCAGGAGACAGACCCAGATTCCTAAGGGCCTCTCTGCCGTCTGGGTCCTGCCCCTTTTCTCCAAAGGGAAGAGGAGAGAGGGGAGAGGAGGGCGGCGGTCGGGGCAGGGAGAGCTTGGAGGAGCATGGGGAAGGAAGATGGAGAGAGCTTTCAGCAGCTTTCCTCCTCTCCAGTTGGAAACGGTTAATCCATAGGTACTTTTTTCCACCGAAATGTGAGCATTTCAAGGGTGAGCGCTGCCCTCTGGCCGCAAGCGCCTCCGGTGTGTGTGTGTGTGTGTGTGTGTGTGTGTGTGTGTGTGTGCGTCTGTGTGCGCGCGCCTGTGTGTGCTACTGTCGCTGTCATCACAGATGTACCCCCAGCTGTCACTCCATTGCTCCGTCTCTTCGCTCGCGCGCACACACGCGCGCGCTCTCCTCCTCTCCCTTTCTTCCCCTTTCCTATCTGTCTCCCTCTGTCCCTCCCTCTTTCCTTCTCAGTTTGCTATTGACCCAGCAGCCCCGTCCCCCTAGCAGCGGCGGCAGGCATTTCTTCTCCCCGTGCTGTGCGCTGCGTGCCAGGTCCCTGCTCCCTGAGGACTGGGGACTCAGTGCCCACTGCACTCCGCTTGGCAGTACTGTCTGGATTTCTCCAGGAATCCCAGGAGGGGCTCACTGGACGGCTTAGAGCTACTTGATTTAAGGAGCTTGCGGTCAGGGTGAAGATAGGTGAGTGCTGTTCGCTGGAGGGAAGGAATGAAGGGCCGGTGGGGGTGCAGGGTGGCTGGAACGGGGCCCATCTTTGCTGGGTCTCCTAGCCCTGCACAGACAGCGGCTGTTGCCTCCTGCCGGGGAGCGATGGCTGGGGTTGGGGAAGTGCTCAGGACCGGACATCTGGGCGGCCCAAAGATACAGGACCCAGGGGTACTCTGACCTCACAGTGTTGGGGAGGTGAGCTGGGATTCTGCTGGGGAGAGGGCAGCTGGGGAAGGAGAGGGGAGAGGAGGGCAGTGCCAGTACCAGATGACAGGCCAGGGGTGGCACAGAAACCAGTCCCTGCAGCATGGGGAGTGCCAGCCGCGAGCCCTGTGCCGCCTGCCTGCCCAGCTCAGCACACACAGCCTGAGGAGCTTGGGTGCTATGGGAAAGGGATGCTGGTGACAGGGCTGGTACAGAGGATGGCTTGGTGGGGGGATGGCAGGCTGAAGGACTGTGCTGTCTGAGGTCTGGGAATAGACCTGGGGCAGCCTCTCTGCAAGATGCCCTCAGCATGGGATTGTCGGCCTTCAGGCAGCTGTCCTTGGACAGGGTGCAGAGGAGCCCTTTTCTAGCTGGACACGGGTCCATGCGTCTGTGGGGGAAGCCTCCCTGGTGGGGGTGTGGCTGGGAGTGGACGACAGAAAAGCCTTGCAGCTCTTCCCTGGAGAGCCTGAGGCCCTGCTCCCAGCCTTCCAGGGGCCCAGGGGCAGGGGGTGGATCCAGGCTTGTGAGAACTCGCTCAGCATGTACCCCAGCTACACACTGGGGTACACACATCTTTAAATGGGTCTGGAAGCCCTATGCCATGGTGGGAGTTGTGGACTCAGCTTAGGGGGAGCAGGTGGTATACAGCCAAGGCATGCCTACCTGGTTTCCTGACCCAGTGGGGCATTGGACACCCTGAGTTGTAGCAGGAAAGTGGCTCTCAGCAGCCCCGAGGCCCATTTTGACAATGCAGAGAGGGTGGTCTGACCAGGAGTCCCTACCGCCCAGCTCAGTTCCAGTGTCTGCTTTGTCTTTTCCCTGAGCTAAGCTTTTCAGAGTTCCTGGGGTTGATGGTGAGGGTGGCACCTGGCTGTCAGGGCACATTGGGCATTGCCTTGGCATGACTCAGATTGACACCCTGCAGCTTAGATAACTACATAGGCTTGGGGGGTTGGGGAGGAGGCTGAGCACGTGGAGGGGGCGGGGGAAGTCCAGCAGGAGGGAAACCCGAAGCAGCTTCCTGCTCTTCCCTCCCCACCTCCCTGCTGCCACAGTCTCCAGCACTGCCAAAAGAGGGAGCCCAGGAAAGCCAGCCTGGGGGTGGCAGGAGAAGGAGGGAGGTTTCTTAAGCAACCGATCTGGTTTCTTTGGGGTTTGGCTGGAAGCTGTGTCTGGGGCCTGCATGAGCAAACCTTATTCCCATTTCCTAGGCACCAAAGCTGAGGGGCCCTATAGGGCTGCTTTTGGAGGAATGGGTATCATGGGGAGGAGGCAGGGGAGAGCCTTTATGTAATGTTGGGGTGTCTGGGGAGGAAGGAGTTGGAGCAGAGGCAGTCTCTCTTCTCAGGTTCTCCTTTCTACCCAGATCAAGACTCTTCTGTCCCTCTCCCCACCCCCAACCGCCCCTGACCCAAGGCCATGGCCTGAGCCCAGATCCATGACCTCAATGAACACGCTTAGTTTGTTCACAATGGAGAAGGGCTACAGAGAGGAATGACTCAGGGGGCTTTTCTGTTCTGATTAGCAGAGGATCTCTTTGGGATCAGGAATATTCAACAAGGAAACCAGGATGCAGGAAGCCTGGGGGTGAGAATGGGGTATTCGTTTTAAAATGAACCAGGAAGGCTTGCCTATTCCAAGTGCAGATAGAGATATTAAAAAAAATCTGCTTCTGTGCTGCCTGGGCAGTGTATGTTATGGGGGTGACAGGCAGGAAGAGACTGAGAATGTCTCCTGGAAGGGCTCAGATGGGCAGACAGGAGGCAGCAGGTCCCCAAGTGGGGCTCAGCTCAGGCCACCCTGCGATCCAGGTACCTCTCACCCTCTTGGCACCTCTCATCTGCCTGTGACCTTCACCTTTCTGCAGAGTGAAGTGGGTGCACAGGCAGCCACAAAGGCCCTTTCTGTTTCTAAGTTCTGTGAGTCTTGGATGCTGAGGCATGCAGAAGCCTTGTCCTCAACTAGGGACACTTGACCAAAGGGTCCTCAAAGTGGAGGAAAATGGCAGGGCCAGCATGATGTCCCAGGAGTCAGGAACCCTGGGCTGAGGTACAATGGGCATTAAGCGGTTGTGTGGTTTGGACACCTGACTTAGGGAGATGGACGTGACAGAAGGGTGTGGACACCAGGCTGCTGGTGAATGTGTTGGAGGTTTCTAGCTGGGGTCTGAGGCAGTTCCACGTGGAGGATTATCTCTGTCTGTAGGAGGAATTGAAGGTGCAGAAGCACAGAAAAGCCACGGCTCTGCACCGTCCTAACCTGAGCACTCAGGTTTGGGGGCTCTGACTGGCCGATCCCACCTGGGGGGCTGAGGCAAGGTGCCCCACCCAGGAAGTGGCCCCCACTCCCAGTCTCCAGGGGAAGCTGCACCCACTCAGCTAGGCGGGAGCACGTGGAACCTTCTGCTCTTACTGCTGCCTCCTGTTCCATCACTACCCTCCACTCCTGACTTCCCTGGGGCTCCCAGCGTACCCTCCTCACCTCAGCACCCAACCTTCTGCCTGAAGAGTTTCTAAAAAACCCCCTCCCCTTCCTTTCCTAAGATCTTGGCCACCTGGGGCTTCTCCCCACTGCATCTATGATGTTACTGGAAGGAGGGGCTGGAAGGGGGAGACGGGGCTTGTGTCTGAGTCCAGGACCGCACAGAGCCTGTTTCTTCACCAGTAGGAGAGGCATCAGATTGCCTGCCTCCTCAGATCCAGTGAGACGGTGGGTGAGGGAAGGCTGTGTAAACTGTGAAGTACAGTACACAGTACAGCAACACAGGTTGCACCTCCCTTTTCTGCCTTTTCCTTCTTATATCCGAAGCTCCGTGTGTAAGGAGACCAGGAACAGGACAGCTCGAGAAGCCTATAAATGCAGCTCAGTTAGTAGCTTTGTCACCAGATTGCTTGGGCCCAAAGTTGTATTCATTCTTCTGGGGCCTATCCAGAGGCAAGTTACTTGATTTCCTTTGCCTCAGTTTCCCCCATATGCAAAATGGTATTAATAATAATACCACCTTCAGAGAGTTGTTATGAGGACTAAGGACACTATACACAGATGTTTGTGGTTATGGTCATCACTTCTCCCCATACAGAGGCTTTTTGAAGAGGATGCTAATGTCCGTATCCTCCCCACTCGGCCCAGGTCACTGCCACTTCCGAGATGGGGCCTGGGTTCCAGAGACTGACCAGCATGGCCCCCTGGGAGATGCCAGGGCTGCTGGGAGCGAATCAATCTGGTCTTCTGCTTCTCAAACTTGAGTATGGGATCTTGTTAAAATTCAGATTCTAATTCAATTGGACCAGGGTGGGGCCTGAGATTCCGCATCTAAGAAATGCCCAGGTAAGGCCCATGGGCCATGCCGTGTAGCAAAGGGTTCTCAGGGCTTCTCCATCTGACTGCTTGTAGCTCCTCAGCCCCATCCTCCAATCCTGGTTCTCTCAGGAAAGCCTGGCAAAGGAGGCCGGGGTTCCCTGCTGGGGCCCAGCCCTTCTCTCTGGGGTCTCTGTCTCTGGGACTGGGACAGTGAGTCCCATGATGATTAGGAGCAGATCCGGCATCCAGAGCCAGGTGGCTATGGGACTTGGAGACAGAAGATCTTTCTGGCAGGACCTCCCTGCTCTCATCTGTCCCCCATTCTCCATCCTGGGTGGGACTTCCCTCTCAGACAGTGTAAATTTATTCCAGCAGCTGGCCAGCACCTGCTGCAGCAGCTGCTCTCCTAATGTAGGTCACCCCCTTTCCTGATGAGGCTAGATACTTCTGGGGGTGAGAAGGGGTCCTTTGATTGGAGGTGTGCTTGTGGGCAAAGGGCCAGGGAACCAGGAAGTGCTGGGTTCTAGCCCCAAATCTCCCTAAAGGTCACTTCCATGATGCCCATGGGGGCAGGGCCAGCTCCCTAGGGAGCACAGGTATAGCTCCCTAAGGAGCACAGGCTTGGGGGACTTTGTTTTCATCACATTTCTCCAGAGATACTGGGGTCGACAATGTCCTGCTACCTCGAAAGATTACGCCTGTGGGTCTGCATTGTGGCAGCTTGCCTGACTTGCTTTGTACAGGTGACATCATCCAAGTCTGGGGATGGGACATTGGGACCTGCTCGAGGCCACCATCTCCACATGATGGGTGCTTGCTGGTCAACCCCTGGGCTCACCACAGGGGTGACACTGAGTTTGGGGAGGGGTGAGTGGGGTGCAAAAGGAGTCTGCTTGAAAGAGAGGAGGAGGTTCAGGTGGACATAGGGCCTGGGCTTCGGAGAGAGGGATTGTCTGCCACCTGTCTCCTTGCAGGAAGCTGGAAAGAGTGGAGCGGAGGCCTACATTGGGTCTCCTGTACCCTTGTGGGTCTGGGTATAGAAAAAGTCCCTGGGTAGAGGTTGCCCTTCAGGGCTTTCCTTAGACCTCACTTCTAGGCTGGAGGTGCCCCTGTACATCTGCCCGCTGGGGGCTTCTGGGACCTGCCAGGCATCTCCCTGTGCTGAGTGTTGGCATCTGAAGAGGAATGCTGGAGAGCTGCTGGCAGGGTGCGTGTGTGTGCATGTGCGCGTGCGTGTGTGTGCGCGTGAGCACGTGCCTAACCGCACAGCTCTCTGTGGGTGTGTGTTTGCACCATGTGCTATGTTGGAAGCTCCATGCACGTGTCTGGGAGCCTATGTGCACCCTGCCCTGTGCACACATACGTGTCTTCCCATAAGGGCCATTGCTGGGTGACAATCGCCAGGGAGTGGATGAGCAGCCAGGCTCAGAAGCCCATGACCTATCCCTGACCTAGGGTGTGACCCTGAGCAAGTTGGTCCTCATCTCTGTGCCTTGGATGGCCACCAAGCTGCCTAATAGTGTATGGGTTCTGTGGGGCCTGCATGTGCGGGCTCTTGCTGGAGTAAGAGGTCGTTCTGAGGGTCAGGGCCTGAGGGACACAGAGAGGGTGGACACTGGTATATGCAGTGGAGGTCTGTGAAGGCTGTGTGTGTGGGGTGTCCAGCCATGAGCATCATGCGATGGTCCGTCTGCTCAGGAATAGAGAAGTAGACCCATGTGTGAGGTTGGTGGGACCAGGAAGGAGATGTTCCCTAGAGTTGCTGTAAGTTGCTGTCCCCTCCCCACAGAGGAAGGAAACTGGTGTTTCCTCACATCTATCATGGGCTCTAGTCCAAGCTGGGCACATTCGCCTGAATCTTCTCCTAAGGTAATGTATACTAAATATAGTAGATGTTAACTCTCCTCTGTTAATTAAATGGATCCACACAGAGATCCCATCCATTAAGTATTACGGTCACCACATTTAGAGATAAGATAACTGGAGATCAGAGAGTGTATGGGTTTGTTTAAGGTTGCACAGCTAGGGAATGGCAGACCACAAGGAAACTAGGAGCCCTGCCTGCCTGGGCTTCTGAACCAGGAGCCTGTGGGGGCCTGGCCCTGAGAGAACAGCTGGAGAAGATACCTGAGCTGCTCTAAGCTTCTTCACACCTCAGCCCAAGGCCCAGGGATCCATCCGAGAGGCAGTGTGATGGCACACCCCATGTTGGGGGGCCAGTTGTTGTGACTGTCTCTGCCAGTCTCTGGGAGGCCTGTACAACCTGTAGACCTCCCCGGTGGAGGGATGGGGGGAAGGCAAAGCCAAGACCCCCACACACCAGGCTGCCCTTGCTGGGAGCACAGCGAAGGTCCCGCAGGGGTTGCTGTGTTGTATGTGGGTTTTGCTACCAGAGGCAGCTGGATTCAAGAGTGGGGGCTGGGGAGGCAGTGAGAGACACCAGGAGCTGCAGCAGGACCCGAAATGCCTGAGGGAAACCCGCTTCACTGGATGCAGAGACTTCAAAGCTGAACACATTAGCTTCCCAGCAGCCCCTTCCACCTCCTCAGCTGCCTGCTTAACTCTGCCCCTGGCTCTGGGGGTGGGGAACAGGGGAGGAGGGTGAGGAGAGGGGAGGCTGCAGCAGGCAACCAGAGGAGCCAACCTGAAGCAGGGGGCTGAGAGGACGGTGTCCTTTAGGAGTGGGAGAGGCTGGGCTGTGGGCAGAGTCTTCAGTGCCCTCCCTGTCCCCTTCCTCACTTTGTCCCAGCCTGCTGCAGGGGCAGCCACCACAGTCTCCTCTCCCATCCCTCTGCTGAGGCTGGGAGAGTGGAGACTCTGGCCTCTGTCTGAGGGCCTTAGCCATACCTGGAAGGAAGGAAATGAGGACCAGAGGAGGGCCTGTGTCCCTCTTATTAGTCATAGGGTTGGGCAGAGTAGGTCCTGAGACCCTAGACAGGGTGAGTACCCCTCTTTCATCATCTGCAAGAGAAACCTGCCCTCCTGCAGCCCTGGGGCTGCTCCTAGCCCTCCCTGTGCTCCGAAATCTCCTCCTCTCCTTCCTGCCTCTGTCTCCTGCATAGACAGCTGCTGCAGCATGAACTCCCTGAGCTGATGAGTCTTATTATAACCCAGCGGGCGGAAGACAGAGCACTGCATCTCACCTCTCAGGCGAAGGTGGAGGGGAAGCAGGAGGCCATCAGGCAGCAAGAGCGGGACCTGGGCCTCACACCTGACCCAGCAGCAGACTCTGCCTCCTCGGGGGCCATGGTAAGAGCAGCACGGGGACTAGCAACGGTATCACTATGGCCTCATTCTGCTTACCTGGTAGACAGATCCCTCAATTTCCCCACCTGTGACATGGGGGAAAGCCCACAAAGGAGGCCACAACACTCCCAAAACATTTTACAGATCAACATACCAGAGAGACAAGAAGAGAGGCAGGGAAGAGGACACTGGAGAGGCCACTGCTGGCGATTCCTGAGTCCCACACATAGAGCCCAGTGCCATGCCACAGGCTAGAGCCTGTTCTCCATGCCTCCCCAGTCGCCTAGGGAGGTGGAAGGATTCCTGGCTTCTCTGCCCCTTGTTCCTCTCCCAACACCTCCCCCCTCCCCCCCAGCACAGGGAACCATAGCTAAGCTGAGAAGAATAGGAGAAGGAATGACAAGGAGTGTAAAGAGACACCGGGCCCTCTCCCTAACCCCTGGGCTGGAACGGGGCCTCGAGTGCCTGCTCAGCACACTCTCTCTTTCTCTCTCTCTCTCAGGACTGACAGGTAGCACACACCAAGGGGCTCCTCTCTCCCCAGAGGTGCAGGGCCTTGAGAGCTGTGGCATTCACCATGCTGGCCCGGGGCAGTGGCCCTGAGCAGAGGACCGGGCTTTCCCTGCCGTGGAGGCAGATTTCCTGTGAGTACGCTGGGGAGGGGGCAGGCGGCAGGGGCTAGGGTGTGGGGGGCTCTGGGAGGCCAGAGGTTGCCTTCTACAATCTTGTCAATGCTACTGGCATCTGTGGCAGCCAAAGGAAGAGTCTCTGCTGAGAGCTTTAGTGGTTAAATCAGGAGCTGGCGGCCATGACAGGTGGACCTGTCTCCCCAGTGGGTCTGTTCCTGTGCCCAGAAGTCCACTCCTGCCCTCAGCAGTCCGGTTTGGGAGAGTCCTGTTGTTCTAATGGCGAGTCTCCCTCTTGTCTTCCATTGGCTGGGTGAGCCTGGAGATTCTTTTCTGGCTCAGACTTCCCAGCTCTGAAATGGAGGGACCTAGAGAGCTCCTAGTTTGTGGCATTGGAAGGACCTTAGGGGTTGGGTCTCACCCCCTCCTTCTGCATCTGAGGAGACTGAGGCCTCCATTTCCCATAAGAAAGCCTTTAAGTTGTCAGGTTGAAAGAACCCCAGAGAATTCTCTTCATATGAGGGAGAGGGCCAAGGTCCGTGAGGGCCAGTTTGCCCAAGGCTGCATGGTTAAGAGGTAAGACATGGTCCTAAAGGACATCATTCTGCCTGACTTCTCCCCTTGTCAGGTCAGCCCCATGATGCAGCTGCCCCACGACATAGGCAGGCTGAATTATTCACCATGTGAGAGTGGCTGATCCCCGAGCCACTCAGATCCCCTTTCAACCTCATTCTGGAATCATTCAACACCTTGCAATACAGGATTATGTTTTCTTGTCACCAGAGCTTTTATGTCACCCTCAATTTCTCAGGGATGGGGAGAATAATGGCTTCTGGTTATGTTGATCCTTTTGAGAAGGAAGCTGGATGGATTGAATTTTTTCCTGTGGAAAGTTAAGTCTGAAGAATGTTGATTTTCAAATGGCATGGTGGAGGTAGGGTGGGGCAGGATGACCTGGCAGCAGATGGGCTCAGAGGGGTAAGAGGGTGACAGGTAGCAGCAGGTGACCCCAAGTGGCCAGAAAAGGTTACAAATTGGCTCCCATGGCCATGACTGTGCTCATTTCCCCTTGAGAATGAAGAGGCTCAGGTGTCAGCCTTGCAGTCTGCTTCTCAGCTGTCAGCGACCCTGCAGGCAGGTGTGAGTGTGTGGGACAGTCCCCTACTGTTCTTTCGAGTGCTGCTCTTGGGGACACCAGACATCTCATTCAGGCACTCAAGGTGTGCCTGCTGCCTGTCTGGGTGGGGCCACCTGGGCCATGAACTGGATCTGAACTTCTCTATCACTTTCCTGGCTACAGTCTTTCCTTTGGGCTTCTCTTTCCAAAAGAAAATGGCCACACTACTACTTCCTTCCCTTTTACACTCCAACCCCCAACTTGGAGCTGTACTAGGCTAAGACATGCCATGCACGGGAGAGAGAGAGAGCACAAAAGGGCACTCCCACCCCTGGCCCCCTACAACCTCCCACATGCTGTCAGATCTGGATGAATCCCACATCCAAGATGGGGCCAGTAATTTGCCAGACCGGGTGCTGACTTGGTGAAGTTGAATTATTTTGAGCTCATCCCTTTTCTCTTTCACAGTGAACAAACGTCTCTGATACCCAGGAAGACACCTAAGCGGAGTTTTCCAGTCACTCTGAGAAAGGGCCGCTGGACAATAGAATGAACTGCTTGCTCTGTTGTGATTGTTCTTTGAGGGCCCCCCAGCCCTTCCCCAGACTAGGCTCTAAGCTTGCTTACTCAGAGGGGTCCTGGGCAAAACATGGGACCACAAATAGAATGCTGTTAATGGGTCCATTCTGCAGTCCTTAAGAACAGGAACCCAGCCTAAGTGCATGGCTGGTTTTAGAATGAGAAAAAAAATAGGAAAATTCTGGACCTATGGTGTGCAGTGGCTTGTGCCTAAGTCTTCTTCAGCGTGGAGGTGGAATTGTGCATCTTATCCTAATCATTTCCACAGTGGTCTCTGGAGTGGGACCTTAGATGGGCTTGAGTTCCTCCTGGTCTTCACGCTTCCGTGCATGGCATGTCTTAGCCTAGTGCAGCTCCAAGTTGGGGGTGGGGGTGCAGAAGAGAAGGAAGCAGTGGTGTGGCCATTTTCTTTTGGAAAGAGAATCCTTCTCTGTGACACTGGGAGAGGAACAAGGGAGTAGGTTCTTTGACTACTAGATCCTTTATTTTGTCAACATCTATGGTGTCAGTGGGGCCCAAGTTCCCAAGAAGGTCAACCATGGGAGACTCTGTGAACTGGGACATCTTTGTGGAACAGCATTGCTGGTCTTCTGGACTCAGGTCTGCCATTCTGCAGGATTGTACTCCACTAAAGGGATTCCTTTGCCGGGGAAGCAAGGACACCTGCTGAGACTGTGTGATGTCCAATAATATAGACTTGCTTCGGGTTTGTTAATTATCTTTTTATGTGGTCAGTAAAGGTTTGTGCATTGACTGTGACTTGGGCCAAAGCAGATAAAGTCAAGAGGGCATTATGATACAAATTAGAAAGAAGGGCATAGAAGCAGGAGGTGGTAACCCCCAGACTGTTGCTTTCTTTCCACCTCTCTGTTCCCCTCCCCTCCAGGGATCACCTGCTGGATCACCCTGTATGCTGTGGAGGTCCTCCCTGCCTGCCCCTTCTCCTGTAAGTGTGACAGCCGCAGCCTGGAGGTGGACTGCAGTGGCTTAGGCCTCACCATGGTGCCCCCGGACTTGCCTGCTGCCACTCGAACCCTCTTACTCTTGAACAATAAGCTGAGTGCCCTGCCTAGCTGGGCATTCGCCAATCTGTCCAGCCTACAGCGGCTGGACCTATCCAACAACTTCCTGGACCAACTGCCCCGTTCCATTTTTGGCGACCTGACGAATCTTACGGAGCTGCAGCTGCGCAATAACAGCATCAGAACCCTGGACAGGGACCTGCTGCAGCACTCGCCCCTGCTCCGCCACCTGGACCTGTCCATCAACGGCCTGGCCCAGCTGCCCCCGGGCCTTTTCGATGGACTCCCGGCTCTGCGCTCCCTATCACTTCGCTCCAACCGTCTGCAGAACCTGGACCGGCTGACGTTTGAACCCCTCGCAAGCCTGCAGCTGCTGCAGGTTGGGGACAACCCCTGGGAGTGCGACTGTAACCTGCGTGATTTCAAGCACTGGATGGAGTGGTTCTCCTACCGAGGTGAGCATAGCTAGCTGGGTGTGAGGAGTTGGGAAGATCACCCCCTGGCCAACACACTTACTGGAGGCTGGGTGCTGACTCAGGGCTGAGGTCCAGGGAGAAGGGGGTGGCCCTATCTCTCCACCAGCGGGGCTAGAAGAGTTTCAGCCTCAGCAGGGCAGAGAGGCCAGTGCTGCTTTCCCTCCTGTTCTACTGCTCCGCTTTCTTCCCTGTGTGCCCCTCCCAGCTCCCAGCCTCCTTCCAGTTCTTTTTCTTTCAGACTGACTCACTGTAACTTGATCTCACTTCTGTAGGTTTCATGAGGCAACTTAAAGACTCAGTATAATTTTCCTCTGCATCCCACCAGGTATGCCTCTGGGCTTCCCCGGCATGGTAGGAGGAAGAAAAACCACCCTTGCTCTTCAGAATAATACAATAATTTCTTAAATATCCACAGTTTCAGGAGGGTGGAATAAAATTTAAATCCACAGATAAAACCAAATTTTTATTTTGATGATGATCTCTACTCTCTCTCTCAAGAAATTTTATATTCAAAGCTTTTAATAAGCTGTCTTTAGGTTTTTTTTTAATGTTTATTTATCTTTGAGAGAGGGTGAGAGAGAGAGAGTGAGCGGCAGAGGGGCAGAGGGAGAAGGAGACACAGACTCTGAAGCAGGCTCCAGGCTCTGAGCTGTTAGCACAGAACCCAATGTGGTGCTCAACTCACAAACTGTGTGATCATGACCTGAGCCGAAGTTGGACGCTCAGCTGACTGAGCCACCCAGGTGCCCCCAACTGTCTTTAGTTTTACTCTTTTCCTTCCCTCTCTTGTTAACCTGGGCAAGTTCTAGAATGACTATAAAATGGAATGGAAAAGGAGGGCAAAGAAGTGAGCATAATGGTTAAAAGTGCCATATCTGGGTGTGATGTGTGGCCCTGTCACTTACTAGCTGTGTGATCCTGAAAAACCTCTCTGTGGTAGTGTTTGCATCTGTAAAATGGGGCAAATAACAGCTATCTCACAGAATCATTGTGAGGATTAAATAGTAATGCACAAAAAGTGTCTTGAAAAGTACTTAGCATAAAGTAAGTCCTCCATAAAACCTCTTCATTTATTTGTTCATTTGTTAGTAGTAGCCATAATATTAAATGGACTTAATAAGACATGATTTGGTGTCCAGCACGAAGTAGATGCTCCATGAATATTTGCTGAATGAGTAAATCAGTGTGAGCAGTGTTAATGCTTTTCCTCAGTCTCACTCCTTTTGTTTCATATCCAGCCACCATCTCAATTTTTTGGGTGGTATTCTCATGTGTTAGGTATTTAAAAAATTTTACAAACTGTAAACTGCCATAAAATGTTAGTCACTATGACAATTTCTCCCATTTTTGTGAGTTGGGAAATAATAATTAATGTAGTTTCCAGTTTATAAATATCTTTTCATGTATATTATCTATTTTAATCCCTATAGCAGTTAATTGAGTTAGCCATTCTTATTTTATGGCCAAGAAAATCAAGACTCAAATTAAATAATTTGCTCAAGATGACATAGCCAGGATTCAACCTCAGTTCTTGGAGCAGGGAGGTGAGGTTGTCCCCATCTCAGCACCAGCTCCTGCCTGTCCAAAGGCCCTTGGACACATTTTGCTGTATGTAAGACCTGCCATAGGTCACCCAGGCAGTCAGTGGCACAGGGGAACTAGAGGCCAGGTGTCTTCAGACCCATGCGTTACCCTGAGGGAACGTCCTTGTCCTTTCATATAGTCATCAGGAACTAAGTTCTCAGCACAAAAGGGCATGGAATGGGAATGTATATTTTTGAAACTTTTCAATAGTACAGTTGTTTTCAACCTTGCATTTCTTTAAAAACAAATCCCGGGGTATTTTCATCAGCATCCCAGGAAAAATGTATCTGTTGTATGAGGAGGCTTGCAGCAGCTGTGCTGGGAGATGGAATTGGGAGTGATGGATTAGCAAGAGCACATTCAGCAGGAACTATTTGGAAGGGGGTGTCTCTTGACTGCATCTAGATTTTACTGGAAGGGGATAGAGGGCCAAAAGCTGACTTTGACATCCTAGGGGATTCTCCTCAGCTACCTTCTCTCTCACCCCACCCATGTTCTTCATCTATATGCCCTCATGACTTCACCATCGTGTGGCTATCACCATCGTCATGATGAGCCCATGCATTTATTGCTGCCCACACTCCCTCATTAGTACTGGCCTCCTCTCCTTTGCCCTCATGGGTCTTCAGGATTTCCTTCCAAGATGCTGCTTCACTCAGAGATGCTGTGGTTGGGGTGCTGACGGGCTACTGGATTGCTCTTAAAGAAGAAAAGGAAAACATTATCACTAGACCTTTTTTCTCCAAAGAGGTGGTCTTGGGCAGCCAAAAGGTTCTGCATGGAAGCAGGGTGGCTGTGACAGTGGCTTTGACTTGTCCTGTTTGTGAGAGGGAGGAGCTCTGGAGTAATAAGATATTGTGGAGAACAGTGCTCTGGGTTTACAGATAGGCAGTGAACAGGCAGATTCGGGGGCAAGGAGAAGAGAAGAATTGTAGCCTGGGAAGGGTTCTTGGCTCTATCTTTGCATTGTCAACTCTTCCCTGAGCACCTCCATGTATTATCATTGACTTACTCTTGTGGGTCAGTTTGACACTGGAGGGAGCAGGCTTGACTTAAGTGGTTGTGTGCTGCTCTAAAATGGGAATAATGGCAATATCCATTTCATATGGCTTCTGTGCAGATGAAATGACATGATACATGTACCTCACCTATCCTGGTCCTTGGCTTAATAAATGCTAGTTTTTCTTCTCCCTTCCTTTGCTATTGATGTGATTCCAGGACTGACTGCATTCCTGATAGAAACTAGACCTTCTGGGCCTTCTGTTCTGGCGACCTGGGGATGGGGAGAGGGAGTCCAGTATCTGAATGTCTGGTCAGTCCCTCCTTTTTTTCTCCCTGGATGCAGGGGGGCGCCTGGACCAGCTGGCCTGCACCCTACCCAAGGAGCTGAGGGGGAAGGACATGCGTGTGGTCCCCATGGAGATGTTCAACTACTGCTCCCAGCTGGAGGATGAGAATAGTTCAGCTGGGCTAGATATTCCTGGGCCACCCTGCACCAAGGCCAGCCCTGAACCTGCTAAACCCAAGCCAGGGGCTGAGCCTGAGCCGGAGCCCAGCACAGCCTGCCCCCAGAAGCAGAGGTATCGGCCGGTGAGCGTGAGGCGGGCCATCGGCACAGTGATCATCGCTGGGGTTGTCTGTGGCATTGTCTGCATCATGATGGTGGTGGCTGCTGCCTATGGCTGCATCTATGCCTCCCTTATGGCCAAGTACCACCGGGAGCTCAAGAAGAGGCAGCCCCTAATGGGGGACCCGGAGGGTGAGCATGAAGACCAGAAGCAGATCTCTTCTGTGGCATGAGAGCCCAGCCCACTTGGCCTAGGTAGGAAGGGCAGGGAGAGCACACTGGGGATTGCTTCAGTAAGGGCTGGCCCTTCCCTCCACCACAGTCCCCTCCTCCATTCTCCTCCCCTGCCCTCCAGCAAACAAGCCACAGTGCGGTTGTCTCCATGAACTTCCAAGTCTCTGCAGAAGCCGCCCTTGTGCTAAAGGCTCCTGCTCTCATGCTCCTTTCTGAGCCACCAAGTCTCTGGAACACGTGGGGGATCTCCCTAAGCTTCTGGCCAATAGGGAAGAAAGGATATGTGTTCAAGCAGAGGCTTCTGGACTCAGTGTTCCCCTGTTGCCCTTCCTGCCCTGGCTGTAGTCACAGCTGGGTGACTCTCCCTACCTCCTGCTCATAGCACCTCATCTGCATTTAGGGGTGGGGAGGAAGTGATATGGGGGCCAAGGGTCAACTTCTGTAACCCTCTTCTAAGCCAGGAATATATTCTCAGCTGCCCTTAGTGTCAGAGTTGGGTCCAGCTTTCAATCGCTAGTACTAATGTACAATCACACCAGCCATGGCATCTGGACCCAGCACTAAGAAACACAAGTATAACACACCCCCTCTGCTGAAGCCATTATGTCCCTCTGTCTGCTACAGGCCACACTGACTGCACTGCTCCTGGATTCACTTATCTGTTCTCACACACAGCATCACCAGTGCAATCACATCGATTGGAAATCTCTCTCTCTTTCTTGGTCTCTGTCTTGTCTGTTTGTCTACCTGTCTCTCTTTCTCTCTCTATCTCACACACACAGAATCACATGGACACAGAGGTCATGAGAACTTGGGGGATAGAGACATGTTTCCCCCTTGGGTCTCTAGCCCTCAGGCCACAGAACCTTTTGCTTGCTCACCGCAATCTTCTCAAGTCAAGGGGGCGGGGGGAGAAGCACACACCGACAACACAAGGCTTCCTTTGAGATCCTCTGAAGTGGGCCAAAGTGGTGCTGCTGGATGAGACTGCCTGTCACCATGGTAACCCTCTCACACCTCTCCTGCTGGGTTTTCCAGGGACACCGGCCCAGAGGCCTTGAAGCTACAGCATGTGTGGATGGCAGTCTCCCAGGAGCCCAGGCACATACGCCACTGGGTGTTTCTTCAGCGCTAAGGACATCACCACTGCCAGGCCCCATGGGGACACCCACCAGTCCACTCCTATAGCCTGCAGCCCAAGAACCATTGTTCTTACCCCTCACCCCTCCATCTTCAGCAGCTCTAGGCCTGGGACCTTGGGGCGGGGACTGGGTCATGATTGGTGGCATCTTGGGAAAGCAGGTGGCCCTTGCCAAAGCTTACTGCCTGCCAGCATATTCCAAGCAGACCCCAGGGGCAGAGAGAGAGAGCTGCCACATTCTGCTCAGAGGCCTCAGTTGTGGGGCTCCTTTCCCAGGGTTTTATGTGCTCAGATTGGCTTTCTGGAGGTTTTAATTCCACCTGGACTGGGCTCCAAATGAGAGCATGGGCCAGGGGGCCTGTTTGTTACTTGTAGCCTATGCCAAAGGGGTGGCAGGTGAGAAGATGACTGTATGGGGTTTGGGGGGTCATTAGTCCCCTCTTGTAGGTCTGTCCCTTCCCCTGAGTCTGATCTCAGATGAGTACTAGGTCTCCCTCTGCTGGACACAAGTTTTCCCAAGGCTTCCGGAGGGTCAGAAGGCATCAGGCTGGTTTCTGGCTCCAAGACGGGAGTCTTGGTGGTGGCCTGGGAAGAGGCCACTGGAACACTGAGGTCAAGGGTCTGAAGAGGAACAGGGCAGGACAGGGCAGGCCCACCTTGCCTTGCACCCCTTGATCCTTCTATCTCAGGGGACCGTGGTAGGTGAAGGGGGTTGTGGGGGAAGGCAGGGAATGCCTTCGAGTAGGCCATTCTCTAGCACAGGCTGCTTAACAGGCTGCTAAACATGTCTCCTGAGGATGGGGACACAGTCTTCCTTCTTTCCAGTTGATACCAGATCTAGGAATTTTCTAAGGGAAAAAGAGGGGAGGGGTGGGCATTGTCAATGGTGGTATCTTCAGCCAGAGACAGAAGATTTTTAAAGGCAAAATTATATTTCTGGTTTGTTGTTTCAGAAGAACAATAAAGACTGTATTTTCCTATGTACCTCCTGGTTTCCTTGGGTGGGGAGGGCATGTGGGTGCTGGGGAGAGTGGCTCCCTGCCCTGTGACCTCCCCAGGAAGCTGCAAAAATTGGTTCAGGGTGTCACCCCAATGTCCAGACCTCCATAAGACACACAGGAAACTCCTGCTCAAGGCCTTGCCTTGGGGCACTGCCAGGAGAGATGTGGAGGGCTGAGTCCTGGGTTAGAATGGGTTCTGTAGCCGAGTGCAGCAAGTCACCCATGTGCTGGCCTGACAGTATGGATACGTGAGCCTCAGGTTGGTTCTCCATGTAGCACTGGAGAGTGAAGGTCAGCTGGAGACCTGTCACTGCTCCGAACCCTTTGCGTGCTCATCCACTGTGGCAGTCAAGGACAGATGAGTGGTTGTGGTAGGAAGGCATGCATTTGCCCAGAGGACACCACTGTGTGATGGGAGGTGGGGGGAGCTCTCTCCAAGAGATGTTGCTTAGGTTTTATCATCTTTGGTGAGATTGGGGGGGTTGCTAACATGAAGGAGGAATCCCTTTTAAGCTATTATCCTCTTGTACCTTCAAGACTGACTTTAGGGAGAGGCAGATGACACTCTGAGCTTTCAAATATGATCCTCCATAGGATTCAGCAGGTGTGGTGGTGTCGGGGGGAGGGACTCAGAATTATGAACAGGAGGGCTGGGGCTGGGGAGACCAGGAGAGGAGATAAGCCAGAGGGCCAGATCTCTGGGGTTGTTCATCCATCCTAAGTCGGGGTGACTCACCTCCAGGCCTGGACTGGCCTCTGGCTGATTGGGCCTGGGCTACATGGTTCATTAGTCATCAGAGACCAAGACAGAATTTTTGTCCTTTCTAGGAGCTTTCCTTTGGATGATATCCCAGCGAGCCAGGAGCAAGCCCTAGGGAGAAGTGAGCCATCCAGGTCCCCTTCCTGGCATTCAGCTGGACTCCCAGCAGAGCTGGGCTGTTTGCTTTTCAGAGGTGGTGATAATTGTGGGATGCTGCCCTCCTGAAGCCCTAATAGGTATAGCAGACCTGAGAGACAGTCTTCCCCAAGCTCTGCTACAGAAGTAGAGGGCAAGGTCCCACACCAGCCTGGCACAGGCCTGGGGAATGCATAGGTGCATCATGCACACCACTGTTGTGCGTGTGCACACACGGGTCTGATGGCTAGGCCCATTTGCATGTAGGCAGAGTGAGGGGAGGAGCCCTCGTGTGGCTCCAGACAGCAGGCTCGCTGCTAAAGGACAGGGACACGTGTGTACTACAGGACACGTGCTAGAGAAACACACTTGCAGTTTATGGTGCCACCATCACTATGCTGGGCAATATTCCCCAAGTAGGTCTGGAGGGCCTGGGAACTTGAAACTGGATCCTGATAAAAAAGATTCCTAGAACTTCTGCATAAACAGTTGATAAATCACCTGCTTAGAGATCAAAATGATCCCTCTTCATTCATCTTTCTTCTGTGTGAACCTGTGGCATTATGCATACATCTGGCACATAGCTGGTCCCTGTAGCTGGTCTGAGTACCTGTCTCCTACCTTCTCCCTTTGCTCAATGCACAAAATCACACATGCAGCCCGCCTGGCAGCCACCATGCTCACTCAGTCCTGGAGTTCACATGAACATGGTACCACGGGTTTCCAAGGGATGAAACTGTCAGGACAGCAAACAAGCTGCCTACCCTGCTTTCAACTATTGGCTCCTCTGGCCCCAGTGTCAGGGAGGTTGAGCCATTTGCCAGGGAGGGGAAATTGCAAAAGGAGACCCTCACCAAAAAGTTGAAGTATAAGGTCTCTAGCACCTCACTCTTTTCCTATCACATCCATGCACCCCAGAGTGTCAGAGCCATTGTCTTCAGTGAGTTAAACCGGAGGCACCAGGACACAGTTTCTATGGCAACCTCTGGAGGCTCTGATTCAGCTCTGAGTTAAAAATGATATCAAATGATTGGAGAGTGCAGGAGAATGCAGCCAGCAGCCTGACCCCTGTTCCCTCTGGTTCCTAGACTCTCAGGTTTAGCACGAGCTAGAAGGTCCACATCACAGAGGGAGAAGGCACAGATTTCAGCTGGGACCACAGAATAGTCTTTAGGGAGACAAGTTCAGGTCCAATTTTGGCCTAGAAATGGGTTTGGAGTTAGCACACTGTGGCCTGAGTTTAAAAAGGTGGCTGAGATGGGCCCTTCCAAATGCTGTAGTGGTCCACCCTGAAGGCCACCAGTGGTACCAGTGTTTCCTCAGGCAGGAAGACAGGCTTGGACAATCTCTGCCAGACCGCAGCCGGCTCCTCCCACCTCCTTTGCCCTAAATCCAGACTTGAGGGACAAGACGCATGCACCTCTGCCTGCCCCTGTCCGATCTAGCTGCTGGAGCCCTTTCACATGGCTCCAGGCCCCTGGAGAGGCAGGACAGGACCCATGATGGCTGATGATTGAGTGCCCACTGGATTGCATACTTTTGCAGAACACAGCTGGCTCTGAGACATGGAAACCAAAGTGAGGGTTTATATTGAGGGCTGAGGGCTTCACCACACAGGGCTGATGGTGCTCAGACAAGGAGGCACCTATGCAAAGGACTCTTTTAGATACCAAGAAACTACCAAGTCAGGGCAGTGTGGGAGGGTGCTCTCATCACATTTGAGGCAAATGGCAACATGGGGTAGGAAGCTGGGGCTTAAAGAGAGGCAACCTGAGTTCAAATTCTAGCTTCATTAATTATTAGCTGTGTGACTTTGGGCAAATAATTTTTCTATGTCTCCGTTTCTTTATCTGTAAAATGGAGACAAAAGTATCGGCTTCGTTGGATTACCCTGACGGCTGAATGAGTTGTGCCTGGGAAGCAGTTTCTGAGGTGCCTGGCATATATTGAGCACATGTCCCGGGCTCTTACTTTAGGGTCTGAGTCACATGCTCAGCTCTCTCCGCAGGAGAGGATGCTAGACCCAAGGTGATGGAAGTGGGAAGTAGAACGCAGAGGGGTGGTGAGGAGGTCTGGGTTGCAGTCTCTGTCCTGTGCAACCTGGAGCAGATCTCAACCTGTCTGTGCTTCATTTTACTTCCTAAATTCTTTTGGATCTAAGGTTTTATGGTTTTATAACCAAAATGGCTTGGGAGGACTCCTTTCTCCTTTGGTCCCACATTTCACATGGGAAAACTTATGGCCTGAGGGCTGTGTCCCTTGCAGACTATGGCAGGGTCCTCCTGCTGTTACCGTGTGCCTTATTCTTGACATTGACTCACAGCTCCCCAACCACCGTGGCGCAAAGGGCAGCTCCTACCTGCAGCAATAGCTGTCTTCTTATCCACTGTCACAGCCACAGCGGTGCTTGCTGTTACTACCATTGGCTGGCCTGGACTTTCTGGGGGAACAAAAATTGCTAAGTCAAGTTCTCAGTACGTGGGGAAGAGCCTGTGGTTGGGTAGTGGTTGGGTAGGCTGAGAAGACAATATAAACACCAGGTGAGGGCATTCCTTGAATAAGTCAGCGCGAGGGGCCCAGTATTTGGGAAGTTATTGCCATGGTGGCTCTGTTACCATCAATCACTGGTCTATGCAGAGCGCCTCCCAAGAGTTGGGCACTGCCACCCTCCTGTGCAGATCTGAACCTGCCAGATAAATATACCATGGCCTCTGGCCGCCTGGACAATGCAGTGTTGTCCTCATCATGAGGACACTATGAGGTTGCTCTGCCTCAGGGCAGCAACTGTCTGCTGGCTGTTGCCTCACTTGAGCTCAGGGACACTGCTGTGTCCCTCTCAGCACATGTTCCACCCAAAAGACTTGCCTTGCATCAAATGATTCTTTCTAGCAGAAGGACAGGCTGTGTTCCAGGACTCGGCAGTGGCTGATCCTGGGTTGTCCTTCATCAGTCACATGAGTCAGGGTGACACTGACAGCCAGCCCCTCTGGAGGCCACATGCCGGGGCTGCACCAGGCACAGAAGGCTGGCTGGTGCCTGACACCTCTGAGGCACTCCATAAATCCTGGTCATTGGTGGCCATTATCAAACCATATCTTTCACGTGCTTTACAGATGGCTGGTGCACTTCTGGGACACTCTGCTGGGCTCTTAAAGGGCAATGGGCATGCCTTGAGCTGCTCTCCCAGCCTCTTCTAAGAGAATTGGGCCACCATAGGTGCAAAATTTAGGCGGCAGTTTCAGCTCTACATTGAAACAGAGCTTTCTGGCTCCAAGGTGGTATGGGCTAGTATATAACCTTGGGCTTTTTAATTTTCATCAGTCCAGGGACATGGCTTTGTTTTTCAAAGCATTCTTGTCTAGCCAAGTTCCATTACTAAAAATTCCAAGAAAGGGGAAAAATTTTATCAAGTGCTATCTTGTTAGAATGTCTTTATATATCAAATGTTGCTTGAAACAAATAGGTCATGAGAAGCTTGAGTGGAAATCATCTGCTGTGGTGGAACTTAAATTAACCACTGTTTTCTTGTATCTCTTTTGCTAAGCTCATCCATCACACCTCGCTATAATCAAATATCCCACAGAAATCCAAAATTACTCTGATACTAGAAACTTACAATATGTAGCATTGTCCTTGATTTGAGGAATTTGCCATGATAGAACGACAATAAACACAGAAGTCAGCTTCCTCATCTTGCCTCTAGAAATGTCTAGAAGCAAGAGTGATAGGCCTGAGACACCTGGGCATTGGCGAGACTCTGCTCTGTGCTGGCAGATTTCTCAGGCACTGGTTGCAAAAGACGGCTCTGTGTGGGCAGAACTCAGCCCACCAGTCCCCAGGCAAAGGGCAACAGAGTCAGCCTGAAGAGGCAGAGTGAAGCCTCCACTCACCCTGGAGGGGACTCCTCCACCTCTTCGGGGTACCCACCCCCCATTACAATGAAGCTGTTGTTGTCTTCTCCTTGGGGGAGAATGGGAGTGTGCAGAGGTGTCCACGTGTCTCTAAGCATAGGCAGGAGCTAAAGCAGCAAGTGAGGGTGTGAAAAGAGAGCAAGCTCCTGCCTCCCTACTCAACCGTCCCCCCTTCTGGGTTGCCAGCTTCCCTCTCGTCTCCTTGCGGCTTAGTTCCCCACCCACCGCCCTCCTACCTCACCGCCACAAAAAGCAACCCCAGCAGCCTTCAGGCATGGGCCCAGTGACAACACGGGTAGGAGGGAGCCATCATCATGGTCTGGGGGTGGGGGGCCAGGGCTTCACTCCAGAGAACTTCCCCAGGACCCTGCAGGAGCCGCTCCTTGGGGAGCCCTTGATCCTGCTATAGAAGGTGACAGGAAGAAAGAGCTGCCTTTTTCTGGCTCTGGGGAGCAATGTGGGGAGGGGACCATCACCTTGGCTTTGTGAGCCTCCCCTATAGGCTTTCACTGTGAGTAACAGCACTCACTTCCTCTAACCCCTCCTGGCTTACACTTAAGGTGGGCAGAACTTGGGTTTAGCCTGGCTCTGTGATCTTGGGTTTATCCCTAGCTGCGTGATCCTGGGCAAGTCACAGAACGTCTCTGAGCCTCAAATTTTCCTTGTAAGAAAAATATAACAACACTTACAGGGTTGTGGAGATTACAGAAGTTATATGCTCTAGAACATTTTGTAAAGCCTATTAATGTTGCATTCAGTGGGGGGAACAGGCATAGGATGGAGAGGTGGGCTTAGGCACAAATGAAGGAGTCAAGAAGACATACAGGGGGACCTCCTGGGTCTCCCTGGCTGTCAGCTCAGGGCATTTCTCTGTCAGGAAGACAAAAGATGGTTTTGGTGGAAGTGGTGGCTGGGGGGTTTTGGTGGAAGGGCATCTCCATTCCAGGTGGACTCCCAGCTGACTTCTCTGCTTCTTCCTCCTCCCCTCCTCCCCTCCGCCTCCTTTTCTCTTTTCCCCTCCCCCTCTTTCTCATCTTCCTCTCTCTTCCCCTCCTTCTCCTCCTTCTCTCCTGCACCCTCCTTCCCTTCCCCCCACCCCCTTCTCTTTCTCATCCTTCCTCTTCCCACTCCTCCTTCTCTCCCTCTCCCCTCTCTTTCTGTATCTCTTTGCATTCTGAACTGGACATGGATATTTCTAGGCCCTCTTGCTCCACTGTGTTAGGGTCAGTTTCCCCCAAGGTGAGCTGGTGGAGAGCTTACTCTGCTGCAGACTCTTGGACTCCTGGATGAGTCCCTCAACCTCTCTGGGCCATAGAGTCTTTGAGTGTACATTAAGAAGGTGAAGTCTTGCATCCTCCAGAATCCCTTTATTTTCTAAACATTTTGCAATTTTACTGGTGCTCTATTAAAGTCACTTAACTTGTCTTTATTTGAGCTATTTTCCAGAGTGGGGTCTGGGGGTTGAGAGTTGGGTGCCTGGAGCTCTGAAACCCTTCCTGGGCCTTGGACTAGTAGGGATTTGGGGGCTTGGTCCATGGGACCAATCTTGGCTTCCCTGCTTCCTACCCATTGAGCCCCCAGTGGCCTGCCAGCCAGGAGGTGCCCAATTATTACTGGGAGTTCCTGAAGAGCAGATGGGGAGCCCAATGTTGCCCTTCCTGGGAGACCCCCAAGGAGTGGAGACCAGGCTGCTTTCTCTGGGAACAGATGTGATGGGGCAGTGAATTTGGTAAGTACAGAAGCCCTCTGATGGAATAAGGTCTGTTACTTTCATCTGGGTGGTTTAAGAAATTTTCAAAGACACTCAGATGTTTAGAAATAGAAGAATCTTAAAGATAAACTCTTCTAATATCCACCTATTTGGACTTTGGGCTAGAATCCAGCTCTTCTTGACTTTTGGGTCAAATCTCTTCCTTTGTGCCATGCTGGATTTTTAAGGGCCAGCTTTGGCTGCTGACTAAGGGATAAAATGATCTGTCTTATATTCAGGGTAGAGACCAATTGTGTGATAAGGCATGAGTGAGCTTTCCCAAGTTGCTAACATGTGTCAGGAGGGAGGGTTGTAAGGCGACCTCAAGGTGTAGACATTCTGTTCCATATCTGCTCCTGTTTCCCACCAAAAGCACCAGGAAGAAGCATGCCCTCGTCCCAGCTCAGTCCCAGGAGCACAGGGGTGAGGATTACCTGATGCCTCTGCTGACCGCAGATTGAAGACAAAGCTGCCGGCAGGATGCTCAGCAGCCTGGCGGTACCATAGAGGGAAGTGGTCCATGTTGAATATGCTGGCTTCATCCTCAGGAGTCAGGAACTTTCTGCAAGGAGAAATATTTGGTACTTCCTCCTATATCCGGGAACATGTTCATCCTTCTCTCTTTTTACACAAGGTCATCTTGGCTGGGCCAAGAAGAGAGATTCATCTCCGCTTTGGTAGAGTTGCAGATAGAAAATATTAGCCCCTAAACTGGTTTTACCCCATACAATGTTCCCCAGAAATTCCTGCCCTTTCTAGAATCAAATGCTGTTGTACCTGATGACACATTAGTAGTAGAAGAGGTATAGAGCCTGTACTGTGAAAGAACGCTTAAAAAAAAAAAAAAAAGAAAACTCCTTTGCCTGTGGGGTTTATTTCTTTTGGATATAGTCTAATTTCTTTTTGTCTGGTTAATTGGCATCTCTGAATGGGGAAACTGCATAGTCAATTCTATCACTGCACTAATAGAAGGGCATAAATTAGTTATGAAATGGTTACTTCAAAAGTCATTGCCTCTAGGGTGTAGAACGCATTATGACTTATCTTTTTTTTTTGAACAGCTTTACCTTGCTAATTATGGTTTTGCATTCCCTGAACACACAGCAGCCAGCAGAAGGGAGTGTTGGTCCAGAAGCAGAGTGGGAGGCAGGGAGAAGCTGGTTTGTGGATTAAAAAAGACACTGTGGATAACCCAAAAGGTGGATAATTGAAGTTTGATTTTAAGAGCGCTTGGCTTACATATTCAAAAGAAGCTGACCTGTACAATTCCTGAGCTGCCAGGCATGTCATGGTCTAGGTGAAGGGAGCCCTCTGGAGTTGCATGGTGCCCATGTGGCCATTTGTGGTAGCTGCGATTGTAAGCCAGGAGGGTTTCTCTGTATTGAGATTTCCCTCTTCCATTCGTAGAAACCTTTCAGGGAAGATGCAGGGAAATACCAAGGATGCTTTTATCCCCTTAATACTGCCAGGTGTGGTTCACCCTGTCCAACTTTGGCCAGACAATGACATGGGTGTCATTTTCTGCATGGGGGTGGAAGTGTAAAGGGATGAGGAAGTACAAGTGGGTGGAAAGCAGGAGGGGTAGTGAGTGTGGGGTGGTCAGCTCCCCACACTGCTCAAGGCCTTAGAGTGAATCTACAGTTTACCCACCACATTGGGTCCATTGAGTCATTTGTTGTGTCTCTAACAGAGCTGTGGAAAGAGTTAGCGATACAGCACTCTCCGCTGTTCACCTCTCTGGGAGTGAGGGGAAGTGGGGTGAGGGAAAAGCAACCTGATTTGTTTTTCTGAGAAAGCCTCAGCTTTTGAGCAAGCGTGGATCTGTCAAAATCCTGGAAGAAGCTCAAAGATGGCACTCCATGGCTGAGTGTGCTTGGATTCAGTGAGAGGAGCAGTGAGCAGGCAGGGGACTGTGAGGTGTCTCCTCACTGTTCTCTTCCAAGCACCTGGTGGCCTCTGCCTATTTGAATCTGGTGGTTTGCAGAATGGTGGGTGGATCTGCTCTCCCACCCTCCACCCAGCACCCTTTCCTGGCTCCCATGTCCTTTGCTGCAGTATTTGGTGGGGAGGACACCCTGGCAAGCTGGTCTCCAAAATGTAGACTTTGCTGGGAGCACAGTCTCTTAGCCTCAGCAGTACTGACATTTTAGGCCAAATAATTGTTGTGAGGATGTTTAACAGCATCCCTGGCCTCTGCCCACTAGATGCTAGTAGCAAGGCCCCATTCCCTAGCTGTGACAACCAAACATGTCTGTAGACATTGCCAAATGTCTCTGGGGTGGGGATGGGGGAAAAATACCCCAGTTGAGAGTTGCTGGCTTAGGGGATATGTAAATTGTTAACAAAAGAGGGGACATGTCCAAATAGTTTAGCTTGTCACATAGAGACTGGTCCCAGGGGGAAAACAACTTCTGGGTTTCCTTTTGTGGAAGTGATTATTCCTTCCAACTTTAGTGTCTCAGCCACTCTCTTCCCTGACTGGGCCACTTCCCCTCCTTTCTTGGGGACACCTCCAGGATGCATCTAAGCCTGGTGGAAGAGTTACTTTTCTGACCTTCCCAATCTGCAAGCCACAACCTTTCCACCCTCCTTGCACTGCTGGACTCCAAGAGTCTGCCTGCTCACATGCCACGGGAACACCCTTCATGGATCCCTCTCCCTCTCCAGCAGGACTCACTTGTCGGAGACCTTCTCGGAGCCCACAAATAAGCTGCTTCTGAGGAGGCCAGCCCGGGTGCCCAGGAAAGCCATGTCCACCACCTGCTCGGACTCACTGTTGAAGCAGACAGAGTAGGTGTTGTTACCATACAGTGAAGTGACAGGTCTAGGAAGAGGGCATAGGGGGCACAGGGAAGACCTGCAGGCCTCTCCTAGTTTCTCTCCTGATCTTCAGGGTGGGGGGCAGGGTATGGACAGGAAGATTGGTTGCTCAGAGGGTTGCACACACATGCACTGGCCATCCTCTGTGAGCATGCTGTTTGTTTCATCTGGTTGACCCGGCTCCCCTGGGCAGCATCTTCCTTTGTTAATGGGGTCCTCTGAGCCTCTGTCTTTCTACTATTTTTGCTCCTAGTTTGTCCATCCAGGTTTTAGGGGAGTTGGCTTTGGAAGACAGAAGGAATTCAGGAACAGATATTTTGTCCTCGGATCTCAGGAATAGGAACTTCTCATGACCGACACATACATGACACTTCAGAGTTTTAAAGCTCTTTTCATATGTTTACCTTAATATTGAAATGTAAAAGGAGGAGGAGAAGACACTGTCTACATCCACCTACATGAACCCAGTGGGCTTTAAAACCTTGCCAGCAAGATTTGAGAAAGAAAATCCATTAGCTAGCTGGAGTGTAACTAGTTTTTCTCATGGTCTCAAAGCCATACTTCTATGATGATGGCACCAGGGGTGGGAGTCATCACCTCTTTTTTTTTTTTAATTTCAGCTTTTTTGAGGTATAATTGACATACAATTGTAAAATTTTTAAGTGTTCATCATGGTTATTTGATATATGTATACATTGTGAGAGGACTCTTCCCATCTAGTTAATTAACACATCCATCATGTTAGGTATTTTTATCTTTTTTGGGGGAGTGAGAATATTTAAGTTCTATTCTCTTAGCTAATTTCAATTATAAAATACAGTGTTATCAACTACAGTCACCATGTTTTACATTAGATCCTCAGGCCTTATTCTTTGTACTGACCTGTCTTCACCCAACCACAGCAATTGCCGTTTCTATGAGTTTGACTTTATTCTTTTATAGATTCTCCATATAAGTGATATGATGTAGTATTTGTCTTTCTTTGTCTAGCTTGTTTCACTTAGCGTAACACCCTCAGAGTTCATCCATGTTGT
The DNA here is from genome assembly GCA_028646485.1 of Cryptoprocta ferox. Taxonomy (NCBI): domain Eukaryota; kingdom Metazoa; phylum Chordata; class Mammalia; order Carnivora; family Eupleridae; genus Cryptoprocta; species Cryptoprocta ferox. The sequence continues at coordinate 98,923,144 of CM053571.1, forward strand.
CATAAATGGCAGGATTTCCTTCTTCATGGCTGAATAATGTATCTTTGCATATATATATATATACACACACACTCACACACCATATCTTCTTTGTCCATTCATCCAATGATGACATGTTGTTTCCATATCTTGGCTATTATAAATAATGCTGCAATGAACATGGGGGTGTAGATATGTCTTCAAGATAATGGTTTAATTTCCTTTGGATAAATAACCAGAAGTGAGATTGCTGGATAGTTCTTTTATTAATTTTTTGAAGAACCTCCAAACTGTTGTTTACAGTGGCTGCACCAATTCACATTCCCACTAATGGTGCACAGGTGTTCCCTTTTCTCCATATCCTTGTCAACACTTATTGTCTCCTGTCTTTCTGATAACATTCTAACATGTGAGGTGATAGCTCACTGTGTTTTTGATTTGCATTTTCCTGATTATTACTGATGTTGAGAACTTTTTCATGCAACAGTGGCCATTTGTAGGTTTTTCTTTGGAAAAGTGTCTATTCGGTTCCTCTGCCCTTTTAATAAAAATAAGATTGTTTTGTTGCTATTGAGTTGTGTGAGTTTTTAAATATATATTTTGTATATTAACCCCTTATCAGATATAATTTGCAAATATTTTCTCCCACTTCATAGGTTGCCTTTTTATTTTGTTCTTTTTCTTGCTTACTTGCTTTGGCTAGGATTTCCACTACTATACTGAGTATCAGTGGTAAGAGTTCCTTGTTCCTGATCTTAGAGCAAGAGCTTTCAGCTTTTCATTGTTTTCACCACTGAATATGCTATTGGCTGCGCACTTGTTATACATGGTTTTTATTTAATTACTTCTAACTTTATTAATATTTATGCACCTGGCCCAATTTGCTGCAGGCGATCACCTAATTTCTCTTAGTACCTAGATCAGAGGTTTTAGTGATTGTATAAAGTAGGCAAGCCTGATGCAGGACTTGAACTCCTGAATGCTGAGATCTTGACCTGAGCCAAAATTAAGAGTCAGACGCTTAACTGACTGAGCCAGCCAGGCATCCTGGGGAAGTATTTTTTCTTTTAACCAAGGCTCAGCTGTATGGCTATTGGGGTATCCCTAATGGAATGCTGTTAAGAAGTCTGCACCATACAATGTCAACTGAGAGTGCCTAGAGCTGGATTAAGACACTTGGTCTACGATCTGGAAAATCACTGAGGTTTGAAGATACAGATGGGGTCTGCCTGACCCCCTCTGATGTTGTAGTAACCAGAATTTCCAAGGGTGGGGCCTAAGGGACTCTTTCTCTAAAAATCTTCTTGATGCAATTCTTTATTCAAAAGTACTACAGAATAGTCTAATGAGACTCCTGCACCCATAAATTAGCTTCAACAATTACCAGTCTATGCCAATCTTGTTTTATCTACAGCCTCCTGCAGTCCTCAATTAGATTATTTTGAAGCAAATCTCAGATCTCATTTCATCAATAAATATTTTAATTTCTATCATTAAAATATAAGGAATGAAAAAAATTATTAATGACATTATCACACCTAAAAAAACTCCACAATTCCTTAATAGCATCACTAATCCAATAATCCTTAATCCTCATGATTTTTTTAAAAGCTTATTTGTATCAGAATCAGACTAGGGTCTACAGTTCATATGTCTCTTTTCTTTCCTCTCTTTCTGTCTCATTTCTCAATCTCAATCTAGATATTTATATTTATTGAACTGTAATCCACTTGCCATACAGTTCATCTATTTAAAGTGTACAATTAAATGGTTTTTAGTGTATTCACAGAGTTGTGTGGCCATCACCAGTCTATTTTAGAACATTTTCATCATCCCCCAAAAAAACCCCACGCCCGTTAATAGTCATCTTTAGTCGCTTTCAACCTTCCTTTCTTTTCTTGCCCTTCCTTCCTCTTTCTTCCTTGCAATTTATTTTGCTGAAGTAGGTTGTTTGTTCTGCAGAGTTTCTGCCTCCTGGGTTTAGCTGATCATGATGCTGTGGTGTTATTTAGCACGCTCTCTTGTCCCTTATATTTCTTATAAACTAGCAGTTAGAGCTATGGGTTTGATATAGGTTTGAGTTATAGGTGGTGTGTTCTTTGTCAAGAGGCACACACTATCTCATTGACTAGAGGTTGCAAGATACAGATATTCCTTGATTTCTTCCTTATTTTATTTGTACCTGAAATACTTGATTAAAGATAGACTTCTCATCAATATTTGGTTTTCCGGAGATGCAACTTCTTCAGAAGAGCCAGGATAAATAATTGAGTCTCTGTTTATTTACCAGTTTTTAGAATAATGAGTTGGTTTCCTAACATTTTCTGAAGATAATCAAAAAAATCTTTTCTTTCTCCCTAGTATCATTATGAACACAGGATTTTAGCATACTTAATACGTTTTAGTCCATTGCGGTTGTCATTACTTTTGCTGCTCTAATTGTTCCACCTTTAACCAGTGAGAGTTGCTTCCAGTTGGCTCTGGGATCCCACTGGCACAATCTCATTATAGTCTTTAGTAACTTCTTGCATCTGGTTATGAAAAGATGCTCCTGGCTCATTTTGTACATTTCTTGCCCCTGTCCTGAAATCAGACATTTCTCCAAGGATCGCTGACTCATTTTAATGAGAGCTTCTTAACATGCACATTGAAAGTCCACAGTCCAGGTCTGGGATGCTCACTGAGGTTGGTCTTTTCAGTGTACAGAGCTAGGATATACTTTTTGTTTCTTTCAGAGAAAATAATCATGAGTTCATTGATATTTCCAATTCATATTTGGCAGTACATCTTAACTTCTTTGATTTAAAAAATTTGCGTCTCTTTTTTGTTTGTTCAAAACCTTGGTTCCTAATGACATTAACACAATACTATTTGCTCTACCCATTTATATAGTTTGAAAACACAGTGCTAATATTGTTTCTAGCAATGTGGTTATTGAACATGGTTTACGAGTTTATTTATTTATTGTTTATGGTTCTGTGTTTTTAAGTCCCTTGAAAGAATCCATCTATGTATTTTCATGAACTTGATACACAGCTAGGTTTATTTGTTTCATTTGTTTCCAAATGTTTAGAGCTTATTTTTTAAAATTTAATTTTGTTTTATAATGATATGAAGCATTTACATGGTTCCAAAGTCAAATATGCAAAATAAAGCATATTTATAAGCCTGTCTCTGTGTCTACTCTCCTGTTCTTTCACTCTCCCTAAAGTAACTTTGGTTTGCTTGTTTATTGTCCCATTAAACATATATGTGTACATATACACATATATACATATATACATGTGTCAATGTTTATATATGTGTAACTATGAAAATATATTCACATTACCTCTTTTTAAATAAATAGTGGAGATGCTATACACACTTTTTTCCATTGGTTAGACCATTCCATAGCAGTCTATAGATTTCTCATTTTTTATACTTATATAGTATTCCATTATGTGGATCTACCATAGTTTATTTAACTAGGCTCCTACTGATGGATTTAGGTTATTTTCTATCTTTCACTGTTATAAATGGAGCTGTAACAAAAAGCTCATGTATATATCTTTTCCTATTTTTACTAGTGTATCTTTGGGATAAATGCGTTCCTAGAAGTGGTATTGCTGAGTCAAAGCATAAATGCATATGTAATTTGTTAGATATTGCCAAATTCTCCTCCATAGCCCTTGAAACATTGTGTATACCCATTGACAATTTACAAGAGCCTGATTCCCCAAGGCCTTGCCAGCGGTACATGTCAACAAACTTAGATGATTATCAATCTGATGAGTGATGAATATAATCTTGGTACAATTTAATTTGCATTCCTTTTATTATGAGCTAGATTGACCATTTTCTCATATATTTAAGGACCATTTATATGTATTCTCTGAACTGTCTATAATCCCTTGCTCATTTTTCCTATAAAGTGGTTGGTCTTTTACTTCTCTATTTTTAAAGTTCTTCATTTTTTTGCGAATAAAAGATCGTAATCTTTTATTTGTTTTTTAAGTTGCAAAAATTTTTCTGGTTTCTAATTTGTGTTTTCACCTTGCTTATGTTTTTATTTTTGCCAAATAAACATTTATATGTTGTTAAATTTATCAGTCATTCTCTTATTGCTTCTAAATTTTGAGTCATCTTTGGGAAAGGTTTCCTAATTACTAGATTTTAGAGCGATTGGCTCATGTTTTTTTTTTTTTTAGTACTTATATGGTTTCATTTTTTACATTTAAATCTCTGAGTCATTTGGACTTTGTCCAGATGTATGGTGTGAGGAAATAATACAATTTTATCATTCTCCATATGGCTCTCAAATCAGTTATTAAAGAGTTCATTTTTTCCCCTCACTGGTTTGACATGATGTCTTTGTCATATACTAAATTTCCACACCCAATTAGATGAATTTCTGGATTTTCTATTTTTTCTTCTTGGTCTGCCTTTCTATTCATGTATCAGTACTACACTTCATAAATTATATGTTTTAATATGCTGGGAGGACAAAAGTTCCTTTTGTTGCTTTTCTTTTTTGGGAATTTCTTGACTTTTTTTCCAAATAAACTTTATAATCAGTTTATCTGGATCCATAAAAATACTGCTTACATTTTTATTGGGGTTGCATTAAACTTACAAATTAGCTTAAAGAGGATTAATGTCTTTGTGATGTTGATTCTTCCTATCCAAAAATACTGAATGCCTCTGCATTTGTTCAAGACTATGTTTGTGTCTTCCAGGAGTGTTTTAATATTTTCCTTATGTAAGTTTTGGGATATTTCTTATAAACTATAAGGATATTTCTTATAGTTTATACCTAGGCATTTGATTACATTTTTTATTTTTTGCCCTCTAAAATAGGAATTCTCACATGATATTTTTTATTTAATTTCATTTTTATAGTTAAAGGATATTAATTTTTGGATGTTCATATTATAAACTGCTACTGTATAAATTCTATTATTGTTTTACTAGCTTTCCTATAAATTCTTCTGGGGTTTCCAGAAATATAATCATATCACCTTCTTAAACAGAGATAATTTACTTCTCCCTTTTCCTTCTCATTGCTTCTAGGTGCATTCTCTTGTCTGGTTACACTAACTAATACCTTCTGACCTTGTTAAATAGTAATAGGGATATGGGAATGCTTGTCTGAGTCCTGTTTAGAGAGTCTCTAGTCCCATTCAGATGTTGGCTTTCACATTTAGGTCAATTTTAATTTTATTTCAGTTTTTAAAAACATGCATAGATATTAATTTTTGTTCAAATATTTTTTCTGCATCTATGGGAGGGACTATATGACTTTCCCCCTTAGCTTTATTAATATGCTATTTTATATTTAATTTTCCAGGTCTTCTTTTCTAATATACACCTTGGTTAAGAATATTTGTTCTTCAGTGTTTCTTAGCATTAAAAACGTCTCTGGCTAATCTCTGAACTTGGAAAGATGAAGATCATGCCCCTTCTCTCCAAACCAGTGACCCAACCCCCTAGACCCCAGATCCAGACTGCCTGATTTGACTCCAGCTTCACTACTTGTGAGGCATATGACCTTGGGCAAGTTGCTTATCCCACCTTGCCTTGGTTTCCTCATCTGTGAAATGGGGATAATGGTAGTACCTATATTGGAAGGTAGTTATGAGGTTAATATACACTAAGTACTAAGGACAGTGCCTGGCTTGCTATATTCTTTTTTTTTTTTTTTAGCTTCATTTAATTTTGTATAAGTAATACATTTCCATGGTTCAAAATTATACTAAAAAGTTATGTTATACAGTGGAAAGTATCTCTTCCAACCCTGTTTCAGTTACCCATTTTTCTAATAAGCAACAGTCAGTGAGAACTCTTTCCTATTTGGACTTTCATAAATGTTTTATACACACACACACACACACACACGTACAGATATACTGTTTTCCCTCCTTTTTATAGAAATGGTTTCATACTGTGCACAGTATTCCGCATCTTGCTTTTTTTTACTAGGTGGTTGTTTCATATAAAATTCTGTTGTTTTCATTAGGAGAGCATTAATTAACTTGAGTGTCTAGAGGAGTCTGACATCTTCATGATGTTAATGTTGAATATTCTTACTCAGGAACAAGGTGTAGTCCACTGTATTCTTAACCTCATTAATATCTTGTACACTCCCAACATGCATGTGCACACACACACACACACACACACACCATTCATTTCTTCTTTCTATCTGTCCACTAAACAAGATAGTACAAGGTAAATATTAGCTAAGGGAGTGAGGAAATCTAAGGCGCTGGGAAAGGCTAAATTTCTACTTTATAATGTCTTGAACTTATGTGCTGGAAATTGGGTCCTGCTTGAACCACTCTTTCCAGGGTACTTGACAAATAGGCTTACATAGCTACAGCCCAACCCTGAGAGAGGTGTTCTTGGAACGGGGCTGCTGCAGTGTAGGTGGGGGATCTGGAGCCATGCCCAGGGGACCCGCACTTGGTGGTTTTCCGGAGGGGAGAGCAGCACATGCGGGGTGTGGAAGCTGTGGCAAGTCCCTGCTTTACTGGGGCCCATGTGAAGGAAGCTCTCACTCCCCCCATGTCTGCCCACTGTCATCAGGTGATGACATCTTGGACCTGGTTGTCTCCTGAGCTGCCAGCCAGGGAGTGGGAGGGACCCTGACTCAGCCAAGGGAATCCTAGGGGTTGGAGCTGCTTCCCTCCACAGAACCCTCAGCCCCACCAGGGACTGACATACTCAGAGGTGTTGAGAGCCAGAGCTGTCCAGTAGGCTTCCATGGGGGCCGTCACCACCGCATCAAGAAGTACCTCCCGCACCAGCTCCTCATCGCCTGGGGGCAAAATAAAAGGAGACCAAACCACTTATTTCCTCCATGATGTTGAACACAGCTCATTTGCCCTTGTGAGGAATCCCGACTTCAGGGAATGGAATGGGCCTCATAAACACGTATGTGCGACACATAAAACCGTCTATGTGAGCTTGAGAAGTCATGTCATCACATCCCCAATCCCAAACAACATGTGAGCAGAACTAAGTGATTTCTAAGGCTCTTCCCAGTTCTGGTATTCTGTGAGATTAGAACCCCTCGGGAACATCAGACCTTGCCCTGAGCTCAGGCCACCTCTCCTCTCTGCTGCCATCAGTTTGCAGCTTGATCATCACCCTCCCAACACACTGGCCTTTTGCCAGTTCTGTGCATGTGAATTTGTCTCAGAGCCTCTGTGCATGCTGTTCCCTGGTCTGGATGCTTTCCTCCAACTATTTGCATGTGTGACTCTTTTCCCTCTCTCTTTGAAAAAACGATCTACTTTTATTGAGGTGAAATCTATGTAACATAAAATTAGCCAATTTAAAGTATATGATTCAGTGGCATTTAGTACATTCACAATGATGTGCAGCCATCACCTCTGTCATCACCCCCAAAGCAGACCCTGTACCTGTGAAGGCACTTGGGTCACTCTTTTTTATCCTCAGCATAAGTAACACTGCCTGACAGAGTTAGGCTCTCTATAGTTTCCCATACAGCATCCTACTCATGGCACTTACCACAATTTGGAATAACCTTCATCTACACACACATGCTTGCTTCTTTGTTGTGTGATTTCTACACTAGATTATAAGCTCCATGAGAGTAAGGGTCTCATCTGTTTGGGTCATCTCTGTAGCTTCATTGCCTACCCCAGGCCTGGCACAGAGTACATGCTCAGTACAGATTACTGATGGAATGAATGAATGCACAAATGAGTGCCCTTTGGGCCAGCATGGAGGCAAGGTCCTGTCTTGAGGGACCCTGCCAAGGATGTGGCCCTGTGGTTTCACTAGTTGCATCTGTGTTGGGGAATTTAAATTTAGCCTGAGAGCCAGGCACTAGAAAACTCTCACAGACCACAGGCTACAATATGCCATCTGGCCAAATGTTCTCCTTTGCTGAGATTAGAATTTTAGGGTACAGAGCATCAGCATCAGTTAGGGATGGTAGGGACAGATCTAGGGGAAGGGTTATGACACCCTTAAACTGTGTGAGTATCTCTTTAGAGCCTTAACAGTGCCCAGGTGTAAGAAGCTTAAAGCAATCTCAATCCCTGACATGGCAGCACTCATGTTGCCACAGTGCCAGGAACTCAGACCGCTTCATGACCCCATAGGCAGTCTGGTTCTGCCTTTTTCTTTGAAAATCTCCCTGTTCTCCTTAAGCCATGGGTGAGTTCCAGGGATAAGGCTACTTGACAGTAAGTAAAGTCCTCAGTGGCTCAGCCATAGAAAAGAGTGAAATCTTGCCATTTGCAACAATATGGATGGATCTAGAGAGTATAATGCTGAGTGAAGTAAGTCAGAGAAAGACAAATACCATATGATTTCACTCATTTATGCAATTTAAGAAACAAAACAAAGAAAAAAGAGGCAGACAAAAAACAGACTCTGAACTACAGAGAACTGATGGTTACCAGAGGGGAGGGGAGTGGGAGATGGGTGAAATAGGCAATGGGAATTAATGAGTACACTTATCACGATGATCACTGAGTAATATATAGAGTGGTTGAATCACTATATTGTACACCTGACATGAATATAATACCATATGTTAACTATACTTGAATTTTAAAAAGTTGATCACAATAATGAAATGAAATGTCAACAATTCAGCACTTAAAAAAACCATACATCGAGACCTTACCCATCAAGGTTAGTGTATTTTTTTTCTGATTTCACTTAAAATTTTTATGTTATTTTTGATAAATGGCATAGTAAAACTCACATGTAGTCAAATTTTTAAAAAAAGAAAAAAGTGGACAAAACACAAGAGATTCTTTAAATACAGAGAACAAACAGAGGGTTGCTGGAGGGGTTATGGGTGGGGGGATGGGCTAAATGGGTAAGGGCATTAAGGAAGACACTTGTTGGGATGAGCACTGGGTGTTATACATAGGGATGAGTCACTGGAATCTACTCCTGAAATCATTATTGCACTATATGCTAACTAACTTGGATGTAAATTAAAAAAAAATAAATAAATAAGTAAAGAAAAAAAAAAGAAAAGAAAATCCTCCTGCACTCACACTCCAGATCTGGGTCCTCCCCCATCAGGAAGCGGACTATGGCCTCCAGCTGGCTGAGCTTCCGGTGGTCTGGGTCGATATCTGTGATGCAGTAGATCCTGGAGCCCAGGAGAATCAATGTTACCTCAAGAAAAGTCCACCTTTTTCCCTCCACTCTCTATTCCTTGCTAACAGCGACTTTCCCACTTACCAATCACTGGCCAGGGTCAGATCTGGGTGAAGCAAATCGTGCAGGCCTGAAACCAGAGTTCACACTCAGTATGGTGCTCACTGTTGTGAGGATGTGCACCTGAATTGCTTACAAACAACTTCCAGGAAGCTTCTCTAGGGAAGGGCTGGGTTTTATTCTTCTTTGTTCTCAGCTCAGAGTAGGGACTCAACTGATAGGATGGTGCTGGGTTTGTACAGATCATGCCTGTGTCCATGGTACTCCTGCTTCCTGAAATGATTTTTCTTCCTATTGCCTCATGTCCAAATTCCACCTATTCAGATCTCTCTCAAAGAACTGATACTTTGAAACCAGTGATTTTCCCTTCATTGGCTGCATTGTACCCAACTGAGTTAAACGGCCAGTCAAAAGTAGAACTCAGAGATGGGCCATGTCTGTTTTTTGTAATCTCTGTAGCCTCATGCTATACCTACACTAACCATGTGCTCAGTGCATGTTTGTTGATTGAATATGTAAATGAACGAATGTCCTACTGAGCACCTATTCAGTCCTCAAAAATAGGTGCTCAATTGAGATTTGTTATATTGAAGGAAAGGATGATGGAAATGCCAAGGGGGAATTTGTGGAGTCATTAAAAGGGGTGCTGAACTGACATAGACATAAGGCAAACAGGGTGATGCTCCTTTCCCCACAGTAAGCCTGGTTGACTTCATAATTCCAAGCCACTGGATCACTGGTTGGTCTCACCCATGGAAGTGGGTGAGGGATATTACCCTCTGTCCCCTGCAGGTATGTAACCTGAGAATATCTGGGTACAGAAAGAAAAGTATAGGAAGAGAATGCACCATGGAGGCCCAGGGAGTTTGATTGTTTTGGGGACAATGGAAGACAGGGAAGAAGTATGGTCCAATGTCATGGATATGTGCTGTGAAAGGATGAATGCAGGAATCACACGGGAGCATGTGGATAGGCACAGGGGGTCTGGCAAGGACAGCTGCTGGAAAAGTGACATCTACACTCGGAAGTGAAGAGTGGGTCCAAATTAGGTGGGATAAGAGGGTGGGCGCTGGAGAGAAGAGCATTTCAGGGGAAAGCAGAGCACATGGGAAGATCTTAAAGCTTAGTGCATGGAGAAATGACCAAAAAAAGAAAAAAAATCCAGAAGGCCATTTTAAGGTCCTTTAGCAGTGACACAATCTAATCTGGCATTTCTAGATAGATCCCTCTGGCAGAGATTTCCAGGAAGAGAGAGGCAGTGAGACCAGTTGGAGGCTGCTGTAGTTGTCCAGGAGAGAGGTGACAATCACTAGGGTGGTGGCAGAGAGATGGAGGCATGAGATGCACTCAAGAGATGATGAAGAATGGACAGAATGTAGGTGTTAAATGGAACTGTGGCCAAACCATCCCAGGACTTCCTGAGATATCCCTGAGCCCCGGATATTAGTTTTGTTTTTTCAAGGTGCTCAGGCAGCTGTAAATCAAGAACAGGTTGGGTTAGGGAGGGTGGGGCCTTGCCCCCCATCCTTCCCCACCATTCCTTGCTGCCCGTCTCAGTTCACCTCTCATAAGTTCACTACTATGGGTTGAGCTGTGTCCCCTCAAAAGATATGTTGAAGTATGAATGCCAGTACTTGTGAATGTGACCTTATTTGGAAATAGTGTCATGGCAGATATCAAGAGTTAAGATGAAGTCATTAGGGTGGGCCCTAATCCAATATGATTGGTGTCCTTGTACAAGGTTAAAAAGAGAGACACAGAGGAGAAACTACATGTGATGGTGAGGACAGAGACTGAAGAACTGTAGCTTCAAGTCAAGGAATGCCTGAGGCTATCAGGAGCTAGAGGCCAGGAAGGATCCTGCTCTGAAGGTGTTGGAGGGGGCATGCCATCCAGAACTGCAAGAGAATGCATTTCTGTTGTTTACACCACCCAATTGGTGGTACTTTGTTGTGTCAGCTTTAGCCAACTGCTACAGATTTGCTCCTTTACTCTTCCCCCCCTCCTTTGTAATGCCTTCTGACAGGTGAAGTTCAGAGAAATATATCCCCTTGACCTACCTCCTCTGGTCCAGCAAAGCTTTCCACAATGGCAAGTCCTAGACTTTGCTGACTTTCACAATTGACTGGCAGATCCCACAGCCCTGGCACATGGGACACACAGACCCCTCCTCACCAGGCAGCCTTGCTCTGAGACTTTGCTCAAGTCCAGGACCTGGGAGACTCTGGCTCTGCCCCAGGCTGGCCCTGCTCAATGTCCCAGGAGAATCCATTTTCCTTCCATACTGCCCACCAGTACTGGGCACAGACCCACCTTCTTCCACAGTTGTGTTCCCCAGGAGGATATATTCTCCGTGGCCCTGGGACAGCACCACTCCTAGACTGTGGGGAGAACCGAGAACACAAGTGCTCAGCAGCAGCAAGGGCCAAGCAACGTCCAGCCCACCTCCTTGGCTTTCAGCAATTTGGAGTCTATGAGCGTTGCACCTGGCTTCACAGGTTGTCTCCTCTAGAACTAAAGCAGCAGTTCTATGCTTCCATAGGCCTTTCTTCCTGAGAAGGACCCTGTCAGTTCTGTAGGTCAAGAGCCCTGTCACCTACCATGACTTGCCTTTGTCTAAAGACAAGATTCATCCCAAACCTCTCAGGGACTTCCTGAAATGTGGAGAGATTTCTATGTCTCACAGGCTCCCACGAATAGGAGAACGCTCTCCTGCCTGGCGAACCCCATCATGCCTCCCTCTCTCTCCTGGTAGAACATGACTATTAATGTTTGCTGAATATCTGAATTACATAGGGAGCTTTAAAAGATACTAGTGCCAGGGCCCATCTCAGAAATTCTGGGTTCATTGGTTTGGATGGAGTTGGGCATTGACAGTTTTGCAAAATTCCTCAGGTATTCTAATGAGCCGTCTGGGTTGGGCACCACACTTTACTGAGAAATGAGGTAATCCAGAGATAATGACTATTTGCTTCCTAAGCTGTATAATGCCTCATGTAGAAGACAGCTGGAAGGAACCAAAGAGATTTTCAGATTTGATCTTTCATTTTACATTTGTTTACATTGCATTGCTTTAAGATCTTTAAGTAGATTATGTCTTACAAACCACAAAGAAGTAGCTACTAATTTTACCTTCATTTTACAAACAAGAGTCAAAGGCAAAGAGAAGTTAAGTAACTTGACTATGGTCACACAGCCTCCTAGGGGTGCAATTGGGACCCAAACCCAGGCAGTTTGGCTCCAGACCCTGCAAAGTAGAATGCACTGGCAAAGCAGGTTTAGACCTCAAGTTTCCTGAAGGCAAGCCTGGGTTTTTTTTTTTTAATGTTACCATAAAATTGCCAACTAAATATGAGTAAATTAATTCCCCAGACCTGGAAGGTCTGCCCTGAGTTGTTGTTTATGTTCCAGCTACCCCACTTCCCCCTTTCAAATAAAACATGGGTCCCTCACCTGAAAGGTGTGCCACTGATGTCTGTGAAGAAGTAGTCATTGGTCAGGAAAAGAACTCTCTTCTGAAAGAGAGAAAAGAAAAGAATGTTTGCTGGAGAGACTGACCATGCCACCTACCTCCTCACCTTGCCTTTCGCTGCCTCTGTGACACTTCCTTACTTATGACCCCTTTTCCTGACCCCCATGAGCATGCCTCACCTTGTTGACCACCGTCAGCCCCAGCAAGCTGCAGCTTTGGGGCTGCCTGATTAAGGGACCAAGGTCTATACCCTTGCTGTCCCATAAAGTGGCCACTAGCCATGTAAGGTATTGCATGCTTGAAATATGCAATTGAGGAATGGAAGTTTTAAGTTTTAGCTGAGTTCATATAAATTTAGATAGCCAAGATGGCTAGTGGCTACTGTATTGGATAGCGCAGGTGTGGATAGTGATGCTAGGGTTCATACATGATCAGCTGGTGCTAAAATCTTCTGGAGCTCATTTGTGTATGACCCACCTACAACCTCCCTTTTCTGGAATACAGCCGAGGAAGAGGGGGCACCATTCCCTCCACTAAGCCCTTCCCAGGGCCATGTCACCCTTTAACAACTTCGTTTTCCTTTCAAAGCTGCCATCTTTTTGGTTTCAGTAGAATTGTGTAAGTTAGGGCGTCAGGTAGCACACATGGTGATTCAGGGCCAGGGCTGGGCATCAGACAGACCTGCATTTAGGGCCAGCTCGGCCACTTACAAGCCATGTGCTCTTGGGTGAGCTCTTCACTTCAATTCTAAGCTTCAGAATTCTCATTTGTAAATCAGGATTAATAATAGCGCCCCATGCATAAGGCTGCCATGAGGTGGTGAGTGTGTCTTTAATGGATGGGGATGGGTCCAGGGAAGAGCAGGGTTTTCTCTGGGCTCTGAAGTCCTGTGTATTGTCCCATCTATGACAAGTTTATGCTGTTGGGAAAGCCACATGTTCTTATTCCCTTCTCTTCTTCCTGGCTTTGAGAGTAAGATGTCTGAATGGGGTGAGGTGGAAGTTGTGTGGCAAAAAAGGTTTGTTTCTGTAGGAAACTGCTTTAGATTAAACCTGAATGAACAGCTCTCCAGCACTGGCCTCATTCCCATGATGCTCCTGCCTTTGCTGCCTCAGTCAGAGCCTCCCTCACAGTGGCGCTGGGACAGTCGAGGGCCAGGAAGGGCTGTGGTGGCTTAGGGAGCCCAGTGTTCCAACTTGGGGCTGGCTTGAGTGTCAGAACCGGAGATTACCTTTAACATTTTTCCTTTTTTGATTTTTTAAATTTATTTTGAGACAGAGACAGTGCAAGTGGGGAAGGGGCAGAGAGAGAGGGAGAGAGAGAATCCCAAGCATGCTCCATGCTGCCAGAGTAGAGCCCAATGTGGGGCTTGAACTGATGAAACCACAAGATCATGACCTAGGCTGAAACCAAGAGTGGGACCCTTAACTGACTGAATCACCTAGGCGCCCCTTCTTTTTTGATTTATTAAAGAAAAAGGCAAAATGTACAGATCTTAAGTGTATTCTTCCATTAGTTTTGATAAATGTATATATCCATGTAGTTACCTCCCCAGTCAAGATATGGAATATTTGTATCTTCTAAAATCTCTTTGCCTCCTTCCAGCCCATCCCCACCCCACCCCTCTAAGGGTGAACTCTTCTGAATTCTGTCACCTTACATTGGGTTTGCCTGTTCTTGCAGTGCGTACCCTTTTGTGCCTGGCTTCTTTTGCACAACATAACTTCTTTAAGATCCACCCGTGTTGTTGCGTGTATCAGCAGTGTGTTTCTTTCTGTTGCCAAGTAGTGCTCCGGTGTGTGGGTATGCCAGCTTGCCTTTACACTCACCTACTGATGGGCATCTGGGGTGTTTCTGGTGTGGGGTTATAATGAGCAGCTTTAGCTGCTCCAAACATTATTGACCCAGTCTTCTTGTGGACATGTTTTTATTTTGCTTGATAAATATCTAGGAATGGAATTTCTGGGTGATATGCTAAAAGTGTTTCCTTCATAAAAAACTGCCAAACAAGCTTCTAAAGTTGTTTTTATTATACTTTCACTAGCAATATATGAGTTCCAATTTCTCTACATCTTTGCCAGAATGTGGTGTTATCAGTCCTTGAAATTCTAGCAGAAGGTATGGAATGGAATCTGATTGCAGCTTTAGTTTGCATTTCCTTGATGACTAAGGATGCATGGGGTCTGAGCAAGTATTTTGCCCATTTTTTATTGGGTTGTTAGTCTTTTTGTTAACAATCGTATGCATTATTTATGTATTCTGGACACATTCTGGGCCTTGCTTTTTTCATTTTCTTAATGGTGCCTTTTGATGAACAGAACTTGTTGCTTTTGATGAAGTCCAATTTAGCAAATTTTATGTTTAGTGTTCTTCATGTTTTATCTAAGAAATCTTTGGATAAGGGTGCCTAGGTGGTTCAGTCAGTCAAGCCTCTGACTTTTGGTTTGGCTCAGGTCATGATCTCACAGTTCATGAGATTGAGCCCCACTTTGGACTCTGCACTGACAGTGTGGAGCCTGCTTGGGATTCTCTCTCTCTCCCTCTCTCTCTGCCCCTCCCACATTCTCTCTCTCAAAATAAACTTAAAAAAATAAATCTTTGGATAACTTCAGGTTGTAAAGATATTCTCCTATGTTTTCTTATAGAAGACTAGCAATTTTCGCTTTTATTTTTTTTTAACTTTATAGTTTATTGTCAGGTTGGTTTCCATATAACACCCAGTGCTCTTCCCCACAAGGGACCTCCACCATGACTATCACCCCCCTTAATTTTCGCTTTTATATTGAGGCTATGATCCATCTCAAATTAATTTTTCTTAAAAATTTTTTTTAAGTTTATTCATTTATTTTGAGAGAGAGCGAGCAGGGGAGGAGCAGAGAGAGGGAGAGAGAGAATCTCAAGCAAGCTCTGCACTGCCAGAGTGGATGGAGCCTGTCACAGGGTTCAAATCCACAAACCGTGAAATCATGGCCTGAGCTGAAATCAAGAGTCCTACACTCAACCAATTGAGCCATGCAAGTGCCCCTCAAATTAATTTTTTATGGTGTGAGATATGGCTCACTATTTATTTTCTTCATACATTTACTCAGTAGTTCCAGCACCATTTGTTAAAAAGACTTTCCTTTCTCCATGGATTTGACAAGGTGTCTTTGTTGAAAATCAGTTGACAATATGTGAATTTATTTCCAGATTCTCTATCCTTTTGTCTGTTCTGCAGTTTGTTTGTTTGTTTGTTTGTTTTGTTAAAGCTTATTTGCTTTTTGTTTAGAGAGCACAAGCAGGGGAAGGACAGAGAGAGGAAGAGAATCCCAAGCAGGCTCTGTGTTGTCAGTGCACAGCCCAGTGAAGGGCTCGATCTCATGAACCATGAGATCATGGCCTAAGCTGAGATCAAGAGTCATAGGAGCTTAACTGGCTGAGCCACCGAGGTGCCCCTCTTTTGTCTATTTTTATGTCAATACCACCCTGCTTGGCTGCTATAGCTTTACAGTCAGACTTGAAATCACATAGTATGAAACATCTAAATTTGTTCTTATTTTTCAAGGTCATTTTGGGCATTATTTAGGTCCCTTACATTTTCATATAAATTTTAGGATCACCATCTTCTGTTCACTTCTTATGCTATATCTAGAAGAAGTCTGTTCAAATTTTGATTGGGATTGTATTGGATCTATTGATCAGTTTGGGGAGAATGGATGGCTTAGCAATATTGACTAATAACCTGTAAACATGGGTATATCTTTTTATTAATTTAATTTTTGACATTATTTCTGCAACATTATGTACTTTTCAGTGTAGACGTCATATATGACTTTGTTAAATTTATTCTTAAGTATTTTATGTTGTTTGATGCTATTGAAATTAGAACATAAAAAAATTTATTTCCAGTTGTTTGCTGATATATATAATGCAATTGATTTCTATAGTATTGACCTTATGTTCTGTCAAATTGCTAAATTTACCTGTTAGTTCTAGTAGTTGTTTTGCAGAGTCTTGGAATTTTATATGTAAACAATCATCTTGTTTATGAATAAAGACGGTTTTACCTCTTCCTTTCTAAGTTTTGTGCTTTTTATTTTGTTTCCTTGCCTTATTGTAAGGATTGATCCTTGCAGGGTCCAGTGCAATGTTGAACAGAGATGGTGATAGCAGACATTTTTCCCTTGTTCACACTTTTAGGGAGAAAGTGTTTAATATTACACCATTTAGTTAGCCATTTCATAGATGCCTTTTACCAGATTGAAGACGTTTCCTTTTGTTTCCAGTTAAATTTTGTCAAATGCTTTTTCAGCATCTATTGAGATGACCATATGGTGCTTTCCCCTTATTCTGTTAATGTAACGAATTACATTTATTGACTGACTTTTTTGAATGTCAAACTGGTCTTATATTCTGGGGATAATTCTACTGTGTGCTATCATTGCCATTTATCTTATACTTGGGTACATTATAAGCCCTACAATACAATGTCAAAACTTTTGCTTTAAATAGTTGTCTTTTTGAGCAGTTAAAAAAATAAAGTCTCATATTAATGCACACATTTACCATTTCCAGTGCTGTTCGTTTCCTCATGTAGATCTGAGTTTCCATCTGTGTCATTTTTCTTCAGCCTAAAGAACTTCCTTAAACATTTCTTATAAGAAGGTCTGATGGTGATAAACTCTGTTCTGTTTTAAAATTTTTTAACATTTATTTATTTTTGAGAGACAGAGAGACAGAGCACGAGTTAGGGACGGGCAGAGAGAGAGGGAGACACAGAATCCGAAGCAGGCTCCAGGCTCTGAGCTGTTAGCACAGAGCCTGACACAGGGCTCAAACTCATGAACCATGAGATCATGACCTGAGCTGAAGTCGGCTGCTCAACCGACTTAGACACCCAGGTGTCCCAACTCTGTTCTCTTTTATAAGAAAATGTCTAAATACACATCTTTTTGGAAGGATATTTTCTCCATATGTAGAAATTTGGGTTGAGAGGGTTTTTTTCCTTTTGGCATTTAAAACATTTTATTTTATTGTTTTTGATGAGAAGTCAGCCATAAATCTATTATTGCTTTCTTCTAGCTTCTTTTAAGATTTTCCCATATCTTTGATTTTCAGCAGGTATATTATGGTGAGCCATATGTGGTTTCTTTTTCTTTTAATCTGCTTGGGGTTTGCGGAAATTTTTATATCTGTTGTGTGATGTTTTTCACCAAATTCAAGATATTTGGGGCATTCTTTTTTTGCAAATACTTCTGTTCCATTCCTTCTCCCTTCTTTTGGGACTCCAAGGACCAGACCATAGGTAACTGAGGGATAAGTTTTTTCAAACATTTTTTCAAAATTTTCTTTGTTCTTCAGAATGGATAATTTCTATTTATCTGTTTTCAAATTCACTGTCTTTTTTTTCCCTCCAAGTGCTGATAAGCACATCCAGTAAAAATTTCATTTCAGATATTGTACTCAACAGTTTTAGAACTTCCACTTGGTTCTTACAGTGGTTTTATGTACTGTGTCAAATTAACTAAGTTGGATCCTACATTTCCAGACTTACTTCCTGCATGGTTCCAAGTTAGGGCTGGCCAAAAGAGAAGTTTGCATGAGATTTGATTTGTAAGGCAGAAGGGAAGTAGCAGCCATTTTACATGCTAAAGGTAAGTATAGCATATCGAGCACTTGCAGCTTGCCCAATCTGTGGACTTCCCCAACAGAAACTTCCCCAGCTGCCACTGGATCTCCTTCAGCTTCCCTGAGATCTGAGCCTGGTGACTGTACAGCTCCACATGGAGAGCACTAGCTCTTTCTTGCAGATCACCCATATCCTTGTGATTGGAGGTAGGGAGAGACAGATGTGGGTTTTAGTTGTGCTCATGCTTCCTATTTTTCCTCATGGGTTTCAGTTTGTTCTTGTTTGCCCCTGCATTTCATCCAGCTTTCCTTCAAAATCGCTAGTCCTACTGACTTATGATAACTTCAAGCTCACCACTAGATGCAGAGATACCAGCCTTATAAGACTTCTTTACCAGCAACAACAATTTCATAATGTTTAAGCCCTGGAATAAAATCCTATATTCATATTACTTGTAGTGGATCTACTTTGATCAAACCCTAACTGTTTCTCTGCTGAGACTCTCCATCTGTTCATTCATTCTGACATCTTTTCTTTTAATTCCTTGTGCATATATATTATATCTGCTATAAAGTCCTTCTAATCCAACAGCTGGTCATCTCTGGGTCAGTTTCTAAGACTGCTTTTTCATTTAACTATGGGTTACATTTTCCTTTTTCTTCGTGTGCCTGATAATTTTTATTCTCTACTGGCTATTGTAAGGAATAGGTTGGAGATACTTTGTCTTACTCTGAAGAATGTTGATTTTTATTTTAATCAGTGGATAAATAATTAGCTCATCACCTTGAGCATGTGGAGGCTTGGATTTACATTTTTGTTAGGGTGGGTCTGTTTCAACTTTGTCTTTAGTTCTAGAGTGAATCTCTTGGTCTTGGGGCATAGTCTTTACTCCTAAAGTATAGCCTTTCTGTGCTTTCAAAGAAAATCCTGAGGTATTTACCAAGCTTCTTCACCTTGGTGTGATTTAGACTCCAAACTATCTTTACTACCATAGGCAACAGTTGAAATCCTTGTTCTGATTTTCGGCTTTTCAACTGTTGCTTTCCCCTGGGTACTTAGAGTCTCCCCCTGAATATATGTACTTTAAGGTCAGTCAAGAATTTGAGAGAAGTTTGTCTACCTATGTTAGGGCCAGTGCACCTGTGGATCCCTCATGTCTAGGGTATCTTCTTTCATTTTCAGACACTCTGAGAGCCCAAATTACTGATACTTCAAGATGGTAACTATAACTTTCTGCTTGAAGTTATAGCTATTTCATTTAAACAAACTGGGGCATCCCCTTCATAAAAAAAACCCCACATAAATGGGTATTTCATTCAGTGCAGTTCTCTTGATTCAAGGGTTGAAGCTTCTTCAACCCTTGCTTCTGCCTACTTTTGGCCACTTAAGCATGCCCTTAAATATTTGTTTTTTTAAATATTTTGTCCAAATTTATAATTGTTATGTGCTGGAGAATTAGTCTGTTGAAAGCTACTCCGTCATAACTAGAAACATAACTTTTTGATAATATTTTAAGGGGAGGCAAAAGGAAGAGAGGAGTGGGGCTGTCTCTGAATCCTGTTAACAGAGAGAACTGGAGAGGTTTGGAAGATGAGAATAAAGAGGTGTCAGAACAATCTCCTCCTTGAATAGATTGTCTCCCTTTGCTGGAAAAAAAGTGAGTGAGTGTGTGTGTAACAGAGAGAGAGACAGAGAGAATGAGAAAGTGCCACATAGCTGCCCCCCTGAATTCAGTGCATAAGGATTAGAAGGTACTGGAGGAAATGGGGCAAAGCTGCCTTAACTGCCTATGCCAGTTGCTGGTGTTTATGTGTGTGTGTGTGTGTGTGTGTGTGTGTGTGTGTGTAAATATACACCATGCACCCATCACCAGGGCTAACTTAGAAAAACCTGAAGGCTAGTAAAGAACAATATCTCTCTTCCTCCCCCACTGTTATTTGTTCTAAACTATCAAACAACATGGAAATGATAAAAAGGGCCCCAGATAAGATGCTCCAGGATACTTTATCTGTTTTTTTCTTTTTCTTTCTTTCTTTCTTTCTTTCTTTCTTTCTTTCTTTCTTTCTTTCTTTCTTTCTTTCTTTTTTCTTTCTTTTTCTTTCTTTAATAAAGTTTTAAATCGAACTAACAAACTTCCTTCCTTTCCTCCTTTCTTTCTTTATTTTAGAGAGAGACAGTGGCATGGGGCTTGATCCCATGATCCTGGGATCATGACCTGAGCTGAAACCAAGAGTTGGACACTCAATTGACTCATCCACTCGGGTGCCCCTGTTTTTTCTTTTAAACATGTCCTAGGATATCTGTCCTGGATACCACTGATGGTTTCAAAATTATGACATCTATTACTGGTCCACATTTTGGGAAAACAGCCAGCTATCAAAATGGCCAATAGAAGGCCTGCAGGCCAAAGCTGGACTCCTTACAATTTGATATCTTAGACACTGGCCCAGATGTGTTTTCAATATTTTTGGAATTAAATGCACATTTAAAAATACAGATTCTTAGCTGTCTTTTTTAGATGGTACCTGTAACTCTTCAGTTCCCAGCACTAAAAATACCAAGGCTTGTCTCTCTTACTCACATTCCTGAACACAGCCTATCTGACCCCACAGGTTTTTGAGTTTGTGAGCCCTAGTCTAAATCTTGCTCGGTTGCCATTACTGTCTTCTGAATGCCACCATACTTACCTGTCTAGTATTTAGGGGAAAAGGTCTAAATTGATCCATGGGAAGTAAGGATACATGTAAAATCCCCTAGAGAAAACAACAAAACAAGCTACCACCTGCCAGAAGGATGGCTTGAATGAAAACAGATATTCCCACAATGTTTTAAGAAAACTTCCCTTGACCTAGACCTGAAGAGTGTTTCTACTGAGGAACAGGTTTGTGAGGTGAGACACACCACTGAGCTGCAAGGGCTGGGATAGACTGGCAGGCGAGAAAACAATGGGACTGTCTGTGACTCTTAAAAAGAGAAGACACATAGGGGAGACAGAGCATTAGGTAGTGAACAAAATGTAGCAACATTGCAGAGTGGCCTCATAATAGATCAGAGCAGCAGGAGGCTGGATACCACAGTAGCGGCCACATAGCAAAATGTCCTACACATACAGTGCAGGTATGACAGCTTCTGAGCATGGAAGTAAAGAGATGAAAGATTAGAGAGTTGAGTTATGATATAATGAGGTGGAGGTAGAGGAAAAGATATGAATTTTAAAGATGGAAACAGAATTCTAAAGAGACTCTTGGGAAATCTTTAGGGTTGGAGAGTGAATGGAGAATTCAGGGCCACTCCTACAAAAAAACCTTATACATTAGTGGTTAAGAATATGGGGTCTAGGGGTGCCTAAGTGGCTTAGTTGATTAAGTGTCTGACTCTTGCAATCAGCTCAGGTCATGATCCCAGGGTCGTGGAATCAAGCTCCATGTCGGGCTCCAGTCTGAGTGTGGAGCCTGCTTAAGATTCTCTCTCAATCCCTCTCTCTCTCTCAAAAAGAAAAAAAAAGAGTGTATGGTTTAGAATCAGACACATGTGGGCTTTGCAATTAATCATCTAGGTGACTGGGCAAGTTTTTAGCCTCTCTGAATTCCCTCATTTATAAAATGGGGATGGGATAGTATGTACTTCATAGTATTGTGAATGTTAAGTGAATACTTACAAAGTGCTTAGTCCAGTTTCTAATAAATGTTAGCTACCACCAGTAGTAGTTAGCTACTACTATTGTAGTAGTATTAAGGTATAAACACCTATGTGTTATGAAATGTACATCATGTCGTGATCATGATAGCATCACCCTACTTCATGTTAAAACACCCACATGTCAGGAAGCTTTTGTTAAATTGCACATTTAACCTGGGTAGTTTATTAGCAGCAATGAACACATTTCAAAGGGATGGGCAGAAATTTGAGGAGAAGTTCAGATTGTTTGGATCTGGTTAGAACTCTCAGTTGGTGGCTTTGAGAAGTGTGAAGGCAGCATGAGAACACTGGGCACTGGTAGGAAAGGATGGAAGACACACTGTACCTACTTAGTAAGTCTGTCTGAATTAGATATAGTACAGCCATACTCCAATCTGTCTGAGAGTTGCTGTCTTCCATGTGCATGTTAAAATTTTCAACTTGTGGGAAGAGCACTGGGTGTTATATGGAAACCAACCTGACAATAAACTATAAAGTAAAAAAAAATAAAAAAAAATTAAAAAAAAATTTCATTATAGCTACCTGAAATGTTTTGGCTGGGCTGGGCTAGGGAAGAGTTCCCTTGTGCATGTAAGCAGGAGTCTGTTGGGATAAAGGTGGAGGTACATGGAAGAAACCTTTACTTTTTTGGATCAGGAGAAAGAGCTGCTATAATTGGTGACATCACTGATATTGTCCAGTCTGCCTAAAGGAGGCTCTTCTCAGCCCAGAGCTTATAAAAAGTAGGCATCTGCACAGAAATCAGATACTGGTCCCAGTGAAATTCAGCCCATGTGTTGAAAGGGAATGCAATGAATTGCTTTTCCTTTCCAATGCTTTCTTGTTTGGCTTCGATGGAGGTTTGTGTTTGTGGAAGAACTTGGGTCTAATTGTTGCAGACAGATGCCTGTGTTCTTTTAGCTGAGGCAGATGGGCCACAAGAGGAGGAGGTGGGGGTGGTTGTGAGGGAGGAGGTGACATTTGTAAATATGTCAAGGGACAATGAAAATTCAGTGCAAATGCAGTGGAACCTTTTAAATGAGAAGATGAAATCTTTTATAAATGATGTGTGGATCTGGGAAGACAGCAATGGCATCAGTGAGTGTACTGATTCTTGACTATCTGTGGTTACAATGGATGAAAATTAGCTCTAAGGAATGACAATTATTTTCAACCTCTTCCCATATAACATGATTTCAAGAGTTGCTAATAATTTATAAAATTAAGTGTCCCTTTTCTCCTTTCCATTACAAACAACAAAAGGGCCAAATAGCAGGCAGCATCAGGAAGAAAAAAGAGTTGCAAATGCCTTGAGCTAAACTTACTGCTTCTCTTGGTAGTCTCCAAAGAATTGATCATTTCATGGCCTGACTTTTCCCTGGGGTTGATGTACATTTGGGTATGCTCTCTAGTCAAGCCCCATAGAGTACAGCAAGCACTCAAGACTTAAGCTCTAATTAAGCTAGGTCAAAGTCCCTTATCACCTCCCCAAATCTCAATCAATTGGGATGCTGCCTTCCTGGGACCAGACCCTGGTTCTTTCCTTCAAGCACCTTACCCCTTTGTCCAGTGGAACCTTCACGTCCATAGAAAGAGAACCTGTTTCCCCATTGATCATGGCTGTTCTCAGCTTCAAGAGGAAAGATAATGGTATTAGTTCCCTGGCTCACACTGAAGGGTGGAAGGCATTGAGCTTTATTGATCAGACTGGAGGTGATCCCTAGGAGTAGTTTTAGTTCTTCCCTTTTTCCTTTAAGCAGAATACACAGGAGGGAACATAGACCTGATTCTAGGTTCCATTCAGCTTATGTTTCCAGACATTCACCAAAACAATGCTCCCAAGTACACTGATGTATGAGAGAACATAGTGCCATATTACCAAGACATAATTTCTTCTGAATGAGCTACTGACCCCAAAAGTCAGAATGAAACACCACTGGAGCTCAGCCTCTATGGTTTACAGAGATGGCTAACTCAGCTTCAGTACTCCCTGAGATTCAGTAAGATAATGCTATGTTGTTATAGTTGGAAGAATTGCCCATTACAAAAGTTGCTTCTGGTTTGGGCTTGGAAACCCTCTATGGAGAGGAACAGGGTGGCCTCAGAGCTCACAGTCCCACAGCTGGCCTGAATACTGGTCATGGAGCCACAACCAGCTCCTCTTTCTCCTGCTTTCCCCACTCACGATTTCAGCTCGGTCTTCCCACTCCACTTCGGAGAGATCCACACTGTTGTAGTTAGGTTTGGGTTTCAGTTTCTTCCCATCTCTGTACTGGAGTGGGCAGGTCAGGAAGAAAGACATGAGGCTAAAACATAAGGCCCTGCTATAAACAGAAATATTCATAAAATCAAAGAATCTCAGTGATTCTTTAAAGGTTATCTGGGCCAACTTTCCATCTGATGCAGCATTTCCCTTCCCCACATTTGTGACAGATGGTCTCATGGCCTCTGAGTATTTCCCATGATGTGGGACTCCCTATTTTTTGAGTCAGCCTGTTGTAGTTTTGGACAGCTTAATCATTAGAAAACTCTTCCCCATACAGAAGATACTTTTACCCATTGGTCTTATTCTTTCCCTGGAGATGCACATAATGTTTTCCACCTGACAACTCTTGAGATTTTTGAAGGTGCTTGTTACTCTTGACTTCACTTCAACAAACTAAACATTCCCAGCTGATGCCTCAGCTCCCTCTGAATATGCTCTACTTTGTCCATGTCATTCCCAAAATGAAGTGCCCAGGATGAAAGTCAATATTTCAGATGGGGTCCTGACCAGTGTAGTGTGGGTGTGACCTTTGTGGATCAAAATATCATATACCTCTGATTCTACTGGATTTTCAGGGCAGCTACACTGCCCTAATAGCCCAAATCGAGTTTTCAGTCAGTTAAGTGCCCTTGGCCTTTCTCACGTGGTGCACTGTTAAACTATATCTTTTCAGTATTATGCTTGAGCATTGAATATTTTGCAGAACTTTCCATGCATCCTAATATATTCATCTTGTTAGTTTCATCCCATTGTTTAGAAGAATACTGCCTGAATACTAATTTCTTCCCTTAATGTATTATCCATAACTTCCAGACTTGGTGTCATTTGGTTTCTATCTTTTCATCTTGTTGATAGAATTCTTGAATGGGACAAAGTCAAGGACAGACAGATTCTGCAATGTCTAACAAAGACCTCCCTCCAGGTTGACATAGAGTCATTAATCAAGTCTTTGAATGTTGTTGTTTTTTTGGCCGTGACTTCCCTCCCTCCCTATCTCCCTCTCTCTCTGATACCAAGACAGATATCATCAAGGTATCTGCTACTAGGTTGGCAGCACTTCCCAGGTTTAGTTTAATAATAGATCAAAAAAGGAAAGAGGAGGGTTTATTATCAGGGTAAATTAAGAATTAATCAGAGGGTCTACTTTTAGCAGAATGAGGCCCCCAAAGATGCTTGAAAGGTTGAAGTCCCTTATCACTGTGCCAGTTTTTTCTTTTTTCAAGAAAGTGTCACCTTATTTCTGGCCTGTCTGGGAGATTTGCATGATAACAACCCCAGCAGTATCCTTCCTTCACTCTTGTCCTTTTCTCCCCAACCATGCTTGGATGGTGCTCCTGTTCCCGGCCTTGGTGATGCTCGTGCTCATGGCAAACAGCACTTCCCTGCCATCTTTTACACCAGATCTGTTTCTTTTAAGTAAGATGCAACACTCCTCATTCACTTCTATTTTCTAATTCCTGATGATACCTGAAAGATCATCTTTAGCTCCTCTTATTAAAACCATAGTTCCACTTAGTATAACTTGGAGCATGGACAGAAAGATTTCAGGCCAGAAGTATGGCTCTTGATCCTCTTTCAGTTATTACTAGGCAAATCCTCTATTATTTTTGTTTTTAACTTAATTATCATACTCCTTAATACCTACCACAAACTGATAATGTTTTCCTTAGGAATCTCATTATGGTGGCTTTACATAATGTTTGTTATGTAATAATGTTCTACATCGTATTTTTCTCTAATCATTTCATTTGTGTAAGTCTATTTGTGTATACTCTCTTTCTTTAATTAGATACAGCTTTCTGTTTATAGTACTCTCAGAGCATTATAAGGTCAGGCACCCAGTAGGTTCACAATATTAACTGATTGGTAGAAGTCTTATATTCATCTAGATTATATAAATGGTGACAGATGAGTTTGGGACCAGTGCTCTTCAATTTTACAAGTCAGCTCCATGATTGACATATTTTTTTTCCTAGTGAGTCATCTTGTTGCCAGTGGGACTGCCTCCTACAGAACCCATGGTAGAGGTCAGACTTATTATGGGTTCAGATGCTTGCCTAGTAGAGTCTGAATTGGGAAGACAACATGGCTTCCAGTGTGCCCTGATTCTCTATTACAAACTTCTATAGTTTGCCTTAAATAGTTGCTTTATGGACACTCGGTATCTATCTGAACTGGAATGGAATGGAAATGTGGCTTAGATTGGAATTGGAATGAAATGAGGCTTAGACTGATTTCTCCAAGTGGTACCCGGGGCAGATGAGCCCCCTAGTAAGTTCTCACAAAGGTACTCTGCTAGGTATTGTCTTCAGCTGCCATCTCAATTCAGTGTGAGGCTTTAAGGGGAAAGGGCTAAGGTTCCTGTAGGACTTAACTCCCTTACCTTCCTCCTACTCCCCCGAACAATCACACTGAAAGGTGTGGCCATTGTCATCAACAGCAGCCAAGTACCTGGACAAGAGGCAGCAGGGAGCTCCTAGCCCTGGAGGCAGAACTTTTAGATAAAATGATGCAACTTTTTTGGCCATCAGTTGTTCTGTTGAATGCATGTGAAAATGCCCCCAGACCCATGTATCAGGATAGAGGAAGCTAGGAGGGAGGCAGGAGTACTCAGGAACATATCAGCCCAAGACAAACTCAGAGGAGCCTCAGCTTTACTGCCCCCCACCTCTCATGAGACTCTTCCCTTGCCATTTTTATTGTTAACTCAATGTTCACACCCCCTTGAGTGAGGTGGGGGGAGGGTCCCTGGAGTTCTGCTGATACCACTTCAAGAGGAGTGTGGAGCAACTGAGGCAGTGACAGGAACCTAAGTGGTTCATCCTTCAGGGAAAACTGCACATTTCATTACATGCTCTCTGGACTGTTCATCAATCAGTTCACCTATTTTTGCTTTGTCTTTCCTGCTAGATTACAAACAATTTGAAGACAGGGACCAAGACTTAAAATTTTTTCCTTATATTATCTATTGGGTTCTTAAATGGAGCCCAATGTGTGTTCATTGTTTTAACTGGTTTTATGAACTGTCCCCAAATCCTATATAGTTAAGATTCCAATGCAAATAAGATCTGTACCTACCAGGGGTCGGAGGTCAGGATGTGAGAGAATGTAGCCATTGTTAGTGTTCAAAAAGGCATATCCATGCACTCCGAGCTGCCAAAACAACAGGGATTGAGGGGTGTCAGACCTGTTGTTTGGGCTGGAGCTGGGCAGGGGTTGGACTGCAGGACTGTTAAAGATGGCAGCTCACAGCAGGGAGTTTTTCAAATAGGAATATAACTGAGCAGTGCCATGCTTCTAGCCATTAATTTTGAATTCCTTTCTAAGTTTTACTGTTTGTAGCAGCCACAATAATGCATATCTTACTCAGCCTCTTCCCCACCACATGCTCTAGGTGCTTTGATGATGTAATCTCATTTGTTCCCCAAACAGGACTGCATGGCATGGAGGAGTAGATTGAAAACTGAGGCAACAGGAAGGGAAAGAACTTGCTGAAGGCCACAGAGCAAGTCAGAGCTGGTGGTGACACAGGGTTCCAGAAATCCAAACTTCTGCCACCAGGCTCAGGGCCAGCACTTCTCTGGTGAGTGGGTTGGTGGGGCCCCATCCCAACTCTGGGCTTGGCTGCGCTGCCTGCAGAGAGACCCTTGAACCTGGTAGGGCAACTCCTAGGGAGCCTGTGACCCCCACTCAGGCATCTGATCCAGGCTCACCTTGTACCGGGGTGCCAGCTTCATCAGCTCTCTAAGGGCCACATCAGAGCCCACCACACCCAGAAGAATGCCATGGGATCGCTGGAAAGAAAAACACCTGGATCAGGGGAGACCTGGCTTCCCTGTGCGCAGGGCTGACTGGACTCTTGGCCTTCCCAGAACCTGGAAGAGGAAGCTACTTCCTCATATGACCCTTCCTCTGCAGTTGGATATCAGGCTGAGCTCTCTGGAATAAAAATCTAGAACCTACCAGAAGAGGCCCCAGGAGTCATCTCAGCTGCAGGGAAGATTAATTTCCACTATTAATATTTAAATTGTAATATTTAAAAGAAATACAAAGTTGAATAAAATATTAATTTTCATAGCAGAGGCTGAGTGTCAGAATCTGAGGGACCATAATCTATGGATGCTCTGAACATTATAAGGAAAGATTTTCTGCAGATGGAGAATGGAAGACTCTTAAAAGTCCTTCACCAGAGAGCTCTACATATTAGAGGCTGCCCAAACTGGTAGGCTAAGTGTTGTTTTGCCAGAAGGTTGGCAGGTGACTTTTCTAGACTTATATCCCCAGGGCAGTGGTCCCAAGTACAGAGAAATAAGACAACCCCAGAATGACAAAGCAGAATCACAAGGCGAGTTTGGGAAATATGGACCCCACTCCACCTCTCACCCACACCCCCCTCTCAACCAAGAGATGCTGATATAGCTGGTTGGGCATAGGGCTTGGAATCTGAATATAAAACCCTGCTGAGGTGGTTCTGATGCTCAGCCAATCAAGAACCATTGGTCTAAAGATGCCAGCCAGGGGCCCCAACTTCTAAAATCTGTTGCAACTTCTCAGAGAGCAGCCACTCACCGTTTCATTCTTTTTGCTGAAGACTGGCATGGCCACAGTGGTAAGGAGCATCAAGCTCTGTGTCTGCGAAGTTAAGAGCTGTCAGGAAGGAAAGAGCAAAGGACAGAGAGCTCAGAGTCCATACCATGGAGGACCCACAGTCACCAATGTCAACTATCACTGAAGTGTCACCTTCCAACAGGAGAAAGAAACCACAAGTGAGGTTCCCCTTCTCTGCAAAAGGAGAGCTGGCAGAAATGCTGGAGAGAGGTGGGCTGGAGAGGGGACCAGGTCAGTGTCACTTAGCAACTATAGTCCTAAGCCAGGGCAAGTATCAAAACCCCAGAGCCCACAACCCAGCTCCCAAACATGCTCATGAAGTACTTGTGTCTCAGCCATGCCAAGGATCAGCATGAGCCATGGAATGGGCCCATCGCATGCATGCCCAGAAATCTCTGCTACGGACCCAAGGTTGGCACAAATGGCAGCCCAGGGCAGTTAAGACGGAGAAGGACACTGACACAGAGCCACCTGTGAACACAAGTGCATGCGTGAGGAAGCACAGCTCAAGGGCAGGCAATGGTGTAGTTGTAGCTGACCTTAGGGTCACTCCCAACACACACGGGACAGACCTACATCTTCTTCCTCACACAGAACGCCAAAGCCACATCATTCCTTCCTTTTTCTGAAATGGCCCTTCTCCTGACTGCCTCATCTCACTGTGCAGGCTCCTTCAGCCTCCTTGGAAGGGGCTCTGCACAGGCACCCTACTTTATCATGAAGATAGGCCCTCACAGGTGGCATGTGCAGGTATGTTTAATACATGTGATCTTCATCAGGATCAACCAAGGGAGGGTGCTGAGCCATGGACGTCTATAGTATACTTTCTTGGAGAATGAAGAACTTTTTAAAAATTGAACATATTTGGCATATAACATTGTGTAAACTTAAGGTGTTGCTTTGATACATTTATGTATTGTCATATGATTGCCATTGTAGTGATGTTATTTACATTACATATTTATAGTATGATATTGTTTATATTCATTATACTGTGTACATGTCACTAACCATCAAATCTCTTCCCCTTCCTCATCTGATTTTTCACTTTACAGTTTGGAAGTAAGATTTTCTGAAAGTGAGTGGTTTCAGTTAACCAATGTTTTACTAGCTACTGAACCAGGAGTACCCTGGGGTTGGCCAAGGGAATGCAAGAAGCAGCGTGGGTCCCTGATGACCAGGAAGCGCCTCATCAGCTCTGGGCTGGCCACCTCTAAAGTTCTTTTACATGGGGGAGAAGTACACTTTTCTCTTATTTAAGCCACTATCTTCAGGTCTCTCTCAATCCCAGTCTGAGACATTACCACTGAAGCAGGTGGCTATATATGTGATATGATTTGAGAAGTGCCAGGAAGGACCCTCTTGCCCCCACACATCTCATCTACTTTGGTTATCTATTCCTTTGTGTAATCCACTGCAACTCACGGGCAGTCTCTGAAAATGCAGGAAGGGGAGCACCTGATGAAGCCATAGTATCTTGAATTACTGGTTGGATATCTTTCTTCTTGAAACAAGTAGGAGAGAAAGACAATGGGGGAGTTGAGGACAATGGGAAAAAGGGAGGAACAAGTCTGGAGCAGAGGTGCTCCGTCCATGGAGAATAGGCTTGGGCAGGTCTGCTCACGGGATTTCTGCACCTCTAGGGGTAGCATACAGGTAATGGGTCTTCTAGTGGGCTGAGAGTATTCACCCCTTCACACCATCTCCTGAGGAGGTACACTACTCACCCCTCTCCTGACCCAGAAAGTTATTTCTTACTCTCTGGGGTCCCTAACTCTGGAGTGGGGTTAGGGCCCCACCTTGCTGTCCATGTAGGCTTCCGTCCAGGTGATGTCATGGTCATGGTTGATGACCATGGGGCGGCTGAGCACATGCAAGTACTCCATCACATTCTCCTGCGCATCTGCCAATGTGGAGATCTGCGTGTAGTAGCCTGGCAGAGAAAAGGGTCATGTGGTTGTGGGAAGCTGGGGGTTCCACTTGGAATTGCTCTTCAGGGCCCACATATGCCCCCACAGCTGCTCTCAGCTTACAGGTAGGTTGGGCCCTCACTGGGAGCTGCCCTGGGCCACAGGGAACTACTTCCCCCAAAGTTGTGCCCTTTCCCGGGGGCAGCTGGAGGCCAGTGGTGCTGCCTCAATCCAGGATAACTCTGGGGTGGGTGGCTCTCAGTTCAGAGATGCCACAGGAGCAGCAGGAGCCTAGTGGCTTGGTTTCCCTCTCACGATAATGCCCTCTTCACTTCCTTACATGGTCATCTCCCAAGAGGACCCTCTCCTGCAGGCAAATCTGTCTTGGAGTCCATTTTCAGGGAGTCCAGTCAAAGATAGAAGCTGGGTGCCCCCTAACCCCCCTATCTTTGACCACTGTCCTTCCTTGGTTACAGGGAGGCCTTTTCGTTGTAGCCACGGTGATATTTAAAAGATCAAATGGATTATAAGGTTATTAATGACTTAGTACATGTTTACCTGTCTGGTCTCATCACGTATCACTTCCCACAAAACATTGATTCCAATCTCTAGGAAGTGAAAGTGCTTTCCATTCCCAGCATGCCTTTAATCTCAGACCCTTTGAACCTGTTCTTCACTCTGTCTGGAACACCCTTCAATGCTCTCTATGTCTGGCTGACTCCTACCGTTCTTTATGTCACAGCATAGACACTTCTTCCTTTATCAAGCCCTCCCTGCCACCTCCAAATGG
Organism: Cryptoprocta ferox; assembly: GCA_028646485.1. Classification (NCBI taxonomy): domain Eukaryota; kingdom Metazoa; phylum Chordata; class Mammalia; order Carnivora; family Eupleridae; genus Cryptoprocta; species Cryptoprocta ferox. The sequence goes on from CM053571.1 coordinate 98,954,647, forward strand.
GGAAAGTGCCTCTCCCATCACTCTCCCATTCCCTGTAAGGTCTGTGCCCCTCTGCCCTTACAGCAGATTATATCACCACTGATGACTTCTCTGTTTTCTCTGCTGGATAGCAGCAAGAGCAAGACTGAGTCTGTCCTGGCCACAATTTGGAAACTTTGCCAGGCACCACAGTACACGCTCAATAAACTTTGGTCAAATCAAGAGGGACTTAAGTTGGCATTGCACAGCCCAGGTCTTCGGCTCTGGCCAGAGACAGATGAGGACTGCATCCAAAAGATTATTCTAAAGAAAATGATGACCCTCTGCTTTTTGTCTGGAAGCAGAACCAGAGTAAATGGGCTTAATTTCCAACAAGAGGAATGGAGGCTAGATATAAGAGAGAACTGACATTTAAACTGTGGGTTTCACCCCTGCATCACTCTGTCTGTATTGTGATTCATACTGGCTTTATTTGAAGAGGGAGTTTTCTCTTCTGCAAACACTGGACAGATGACCTCCCAGTTTCATTTCAGGTGATTTCATGACGTAGAGTCCTGGAGGGGTAATCATGTATTTACTCAAGGTTTTCCTGGGGCAATCTACATTTTGTTAAAAGGAGGGGCAGATATTGTCACCTTGATGCAGTACCTCTGTAAGGCCCCGATGCAGGAGCCATGGCTCAGAACCTCCAATGACTGGGTGCAGGCTGGAAGGAGCTCTGCTCACACACCACCTACCTTTGTTGTTGCATGCAATCCACTTCATGCGGTCAGCGAAAGTCACTTCTCTTCCAATCAGATAAGTGAAAACTCGAACCTAATCCACAAGACACATGCACTCAGCAGCCATAGATCCTGGCCATAAGTAGTGTTAATATTATTTATGTGAGTCTTGGATGTCAGGTCAAGCACTTTGCTGACTTTGGGTTCTCCACTCTTATCCTTTTGACCAGAAGGAACCCTGAGGCCCAGGCAGCAATGGGACTTGCCAGGGCCATGGTGATATGGGCCATGTATAGGGTGGAGGGTCACAGCCTGGAAGTTTTCATCTGAACACCATATCTGGTCTCTCACCCTGAACTCTCTCTCACATGAGTCCTCTGTGCCTAGGGTCACCATAATTTTGGAATGCCAATCTGGAACATACTATCTGAATTTACTAATGTGTCTAATGGGGCAGGACATTTGAACTCAGGGCAGGCCTGGTTTTTCTGGGCACCACTGGTTATCCCATGCAGGCAGTAGGAGAACGCTTCCCTTGGCCTCTTCCCCTGCCCCCTTGACCTCCACCAGAAGGGTAACCTTGCGGTCAGGCCAGTTGTACTTCTCAAATACTGGCTCATAGTCCTCCACAGCTCCATCGGTGATCAGCATGATGGCCTGGTTGCAGAGGCTTCCTTGCCGGGCCTCTTGGAACTGTGTGGGGAAAGGGCAGGCAACATGACTGCAACCCAACAACTGCCCTCCCCATACCTCCACCCCATCTCCTAGCTCTTCACTCTCCCCCAGCTTCACCAGGTGTGGGTACCTGCTTCAGGATCTGGAAGGCTTCCGTCAAGGCTTGGTTCACGACCCCCACACCCTTGACCATCAGCTCATCTACCAGCTGTTTGAAATGCTGTCATGGGTAAGAAATTAGAGGAGGGTCAGTGGATTGACAGGCAAGGAACCTTCCTCTTTGGTCTTAATTTAGAGCTATTTGCCCAGAACATGACTGCAGGATCCATCTCTTCATGATCCAGCTAATTTCATGGATGGACCCTACAACAGATGTTTCTCAAATGCCCCCAAGATAAACAGAGGGTGTAAGTGGCTGGGTGCAAACACATCCCCACTACTGGAAGGAAATGCCAAGTGTGAGCCCATTCAGTGCAGGGAGGACAGTCCACATAGACCTGCTGGGAACCAATGCCCAGATCCCCAGCATCCTCAGCACCTGGCCCAATATAACCCAATGATGAGCATTTCACTGGAGAAACCAAGGAGGCCACCAGGGGCTCCAGCATCCAACCTGGGGTCGGTATTCAAGAAGAAGCCAAACTCAAATTCTCCAGTCATAGAAAGAAGGATCTGTGACATGCAAACTTTTCCTTTTAAAAAAGTTACCACATCCTCTCCTCCTTGGCCTTTGAGAAAGACTCAATCCAATGGGTTTGAACTTCTCTCCCTTTTGGGGAAGTTCTTCATCAAGACTGATACATTGGAAAGGCCCACAGAGGAGGCAAAGAGGGAAACTGAGTCTTGGATAATCCACAGAGTGTAAAAGCAGTTCTAAGTAATCAGATTTCCCTTGGATGTGAGGTCTCTCTTTGTTCACTATTTGTTCTGATAAGCAGGCAGCATATTTATGAGGCAACTTCTTGGGTGTATTTACATGGGTAACTGCTTTGTCCTCTTTCCAAGTGCCATGGGAATAAGTAAAGGGGACAATTGGGCAGTCTGTTCAGGTGACTGCCCACCATCCTGATCAAGCAGGGCTCAGAAGGATCAGTCACTCACCTGATGGTGGACACTCACCTCACGATTGTCTCGATCTGCCTGGACAAGGATTCCTTTAAAACAAGGCTCGATGTAATGGATGTAGTCACTGTACTGCAATTGCAGAGGGCAGAGGGGACAGGAGAACAGATAGGGTCAATTTGGAAGCTCAGGCAATTCACAGGTTACCTAGGCACCTGTGTAATATTATCTTGGGGTACCCTATGCTTCTGGCAGTTTTTATGAGTAGAGATAAGGGAGTACAGCGAACAGTGGGGCCTTAACTCTAAAAATTCTCCTCAAATCCTGGTCTTGGTCTTCTCAGGTGGCTGAGTGATGTCCATCTCCTAGAACACACAGAAGACCTGAAGGTACTAAGAGAATTCCTTTGGTCTCCACCCCTAGGACCAGACAAAGTACCTTCTACAAGAATCCCAGAGCCTTCTAGTTCTTCTGTGTTCAGACCCCTCCCCAGTGCCTGGGTCTGGGGATTAGGAACTGCATTCTTTTACCTTTTGCCTTGCATTTATAATCAAGATCCTCTAGCTGTCAACAGGGAATGGGAAGGGGGGAAAATGAATTCTGCCCTCTTTTTCTTAATCTCTCCATTTCCCTATAGTTAAAATTCAAATCTTCAAGATGTCTTTAATATATTTCTGTTTAAATACGAGAGGGAGAGAAAGGGAGATGATGGTGACATGGTGGTAGGAATGCACACAGGTTCTAGGGCAAGTGCTGAGGTGTTCTGGGGGATGGTCGGGAGCAAATATTTCTCCTGCCTCTCCTCCCCAAAAGCAGGAGAAGGGTTGGGAGAGAGGCAGGGCAGGCTTTGCAGGAGGAGCAGAAGCACACTCCCATTCTTGTGGAGGAATGGGGCCTGTCCTTGTAGCTGTCTTGTCATTGCTGCAGGTCATGTCTAGGGATGGAAAGGTGGTGGATTTGGGGAGGGTGGGGTCCAGGGGTGGTACAGGTGGGTAAATGTTGCAGACCTCAGGGGAGCAGTTCAGAGATGAGAGGGGCCCTTCTTACCCCCAGGATGAACATTTTGAAGTTAGACCATTTTGCCTTGGTATTTCTTTACTAGATACATAAATTCCATTCAAGACAAGCATTTTCAGCAATGTGACAAGCTGGTGGGGGAAAGTTTTGGATCAGGTGGCCTTCAAATTGATGCCCTCAAGGTGTCAGTCAATCCTCCCTCGTTGGAGGGCTGAACTGGTCAGCTCTCTCATTGCATTGAAAGCATTCTTCTGACTTGTTATCTTCCCATTTCTTTCTGTTTCATCCCTCCCCTTCATTAATTTTCTAGGACAGGAAGAGTTGCCATGAAAGCAGGACTAGGGTCTGGTCTCTTTCTAGCCCTCAGTACCTACATTCCCCTTCTACTGTGTCTGGGTTTGGTGGGATGAAGGAGGTGGGAGGACTGGGAATGTACGAAACAAGAGCCCAATGTTCACTCATCCTAAGCATAATGGAGAGGCTGTTCCAGCGATGGGTACCAGTCAAGAGTACATGGAGGGGGGTGAGTTCAAGTATTTGCTCAGGACCACTACCTCTTAATTTTTATTCTCAGACTCATCTGAGAAATTGATGAAATCTGTGGAATCAGAAAAGTGGATGCACACAATTTTACACATAATTTCAGAAACTCTGTGGACCTCTTGAAGCCCATCCTTCGTCCAAACTTAGGTTAGAAGCCCCAGCATCAGAGAAAAGAATCATTCGACAGTATGAAGCATCAAGTGATTGTATGTGTAGGTCATCCTAGTGCAGACTGAAAAATTTTTTTCTGGGGAGAGCTATTCTAGAACAGGAAGGCACATTTACCGCAATGATATTAACAAAGTCATTCTCCCCCAGCGTGTCCAGGATGGTGGAGATGGTGTGCTTGGCAATAGTCATCCTCAGCCCCTTCATGCTGCCACTCGTATCCACCACAATCACTATGTCCTTGGGAGAAGTAGCGGCTTGTATGTACCTTTAACAGAAAGAAAGCACAGGCCAATAATGGGAAAACTAAAGCCATAACAGCCACCCAAATGAGTCTCTAGTTATTTCTATTGAGACTGTGGTTCAAGTGTACCCAAGCTTCAGGTCAACAATCCATCAATGCCAGCTTTTATCATGTCCCATAAACACTCAGCATAGTTCTAAAGGCATTTTGGGGTCAACAGTTGGGAATGTGCTCATCTAATGGACCAGGTGGGAGGAAGGTTCGGTCCTGGCGGTAACCCGTGTCCTCTCTGTTTTGGACCAGTCAGGGTCCTGAAGGGGTAGGCAGCAGGAAAGGAGAGAGCTGGATTTCACCCTCAGACTCCATTATAAATCTGCCAGAGGATGGGTGTGGAGGGAGAGGAGAGTCTGGCAGAGGATTGATTTGGAGACATATCGATGTGCTGGAAGAAGATTTGGGGTAAGAAAGACAAATGTGATGATTTCTGGAGCAAGGGCAGGTGCAGAGAAGAGAAAGACAGCTGGCAACTCTTCCTGCTTTTGCACTGGGTTCAGGTTCTACACACCTGAGGCCCTTGGCTAGTGGTGGGATAGGGCAGGGACTGGAGGAAAACTAGTTGGAACCTAAAGATTATAAGAGAGATGCCTTTCCCCTGGAGCTCTTACCAGCCACGATTTCTGCAGTCGAAGGCAATGACTCCATTCTCATCAGGTGTCCATTTGATGCCTGGGGAAATAAAGGCTGGTTCTTTCACCAGTTCAGTAAAAAGCACTGGTTGGGTGGTGATGTCCAGTTTGGCTACTGCCAGGGCAAGGCCAGCAGTGGACCTGGGCAGTAGGGTGTGGGACTACTAGATCCACCCTGTAAACTGAGGCAGCAGGCAAGAGGAAGGCCAGCTTATGGAGGGATACCTACCACCCACACTGTCCACACCCATAGTTGGGGTTACTTTCCCAGGTAGGCCCCCCAAAATGTGATACCTGGGACTCATTTGTGACTGAACATAAATCTCACATAAAGTTGTAGGAGAAGCTTGAAGGAGGTGTGACAGTTAACATCCACTACCATCAGCAAAGCATGGACAGAGCAGTAAACAGCCAGGTACTCTGATCTCTAGTCCACCCGCTTTACTGAACTTAATTAAGCTCACTGGGAGAAGTGATTTGGCTATAATACTGTAAGCTCCTTGAAGTCAGGGATTCCCAGTGCCTAGCACAGTGTCTAACATAATACCTAGCAGAGTCCAATAAATGTTTGTTACATGAATGAAAAATTAATGAATGAGTATGAAAGGTCTTGCCTTGAGCACTAGCAGAATGCTTTTGTCTTATTCATCTGATCAAAAACTTGGATAAATGTACAGAAAGCACAGATAACACTTACATGATCAATGATAGAATCTCTTTGGAAGGATTTTAATGGTTAGGAATAGTGGGTTCAAAATAAGGAGATTAAAAATAACAGGTGAAACTGTAGTTGGTTATGTTTGGGCTAGAAAAAAAGGTTGTATCAGTATCATGAATATCTAGAAGCTCCGAGGGATTGTCCTGTTCCATAAGAGACTTAAGATGAGATACACCCTTTGAGGCACTGCTGGTCTCAAAGGTAAGAGATGTTTTCAGAGATCATGCCCCTAAAACCAGACAAATGAAAGCAGAGTTCCAAGAGTGAGAGGCAGGGGCCTGGGCAGCCAGGAGCCAAGGCCTGGAAGGAAGAAACAGAACCAGAGCATGGTAGGTGCTTGAGTAACAATAGCTCTGATGTAGACCTGCAGACAGCTGTGAGAAGTAGCGTCCTCCAAAGGACACATTCCTATAGCAGCAGCACAGGTGTGGGGAATCTGATCCTTAGAACAGTAATGAGGAGAAGAAATTGCATCTAAGGGTCTCAGTTCTGAACCAAAACCTTAGAAGAGAGTTTTAGTGGTCCTGGTGGGGGTACCCTCAACTCCAAGAAGAAACAGAAGTGGTCCTCTTGGGTGGAAGCTTGACTCTTGAAGTGGTATGGCCTCACAGGCAAAGATTACCAAAAACACGAGAAACAGGCAGCGTGAGTGAGAGGCAGAAGAAGCAAGAACCATCAGCTGTAGCCTCCCAAGGATTACAGGTGTTGGAACTGCCAAATACATAGTAGAAGATAGCTATGTTGGAGAAACCATCAGGAAGAATAAATAACAAAAAATGATTAGGAACAAAAAAACAGCCTTAAGAATATGGAACATTTTACTAAATGTTGAAAAAAATGCATAATGGATTATGATTGAAAAAATCATTTGAAAGATTCCTCCAGAGGCTAGAATGAGAAGGTCTAATATATGTCTGGCTGGGGCTTAGAAAGAGAAAAGGGAGAGCACGAAGAAAGCCGATGGTCACAGAGCTGATGTTGGCCAATGCTCTAGGACTGAGAAACAGTCCGAATCCACAGATCTAGAAATAGATATGAACGGCATATCCCAAGCAGGATAAATAAGATATCCACATGTAGACACATAATAGTGAAACTGCATAGCGCCAAGGGCAAATACATATATTACATACATACATACATACCTTGAAAACAGCCAGAAAAGCTAGAATACTTACAAAGGAACAGCAGTTAAACTGATAGCCGATTTTCACAACATCAATGGAAGTCAGAAGACAGTAGAAACACAGTTTTAAGGTGTTGAGAGAAAATAATTGCTAATTTAGAAATGCATTCCCGGCCAAACAATCATTAAAAATACAACAGTTTTGATAGAAAACAACAGTGTTGTTTTCTGAAATCTGCTTGGGGGTTTCTAGTTCCTCTGTGCTGTTATTTATTGCAAACTATTTCTCAGGGGTGTGTCATTAAATGCAGGCTTAGTCACTCGTCTCCAAAAAAAAAAAAAAAAGGACTTGGTCTTTTCTGTTTAATGAGATGACAACAGGAAATGATATGTGTAACTTGTAAAAATAACAAAGGATGAATTAAAAACCAAAACAAAAAAGTGGTGATAAAATAAAATGGTTATAGATAAACAAAGCGGGAGCAGTTTACCACCAAGAGACCCACCAGAAAGGAACTTCTGACATTTACTACAAGAAGGAAAAGGATCTTGAAAAGACAGCTTGAGATGCATGAAGGAATTGTGGGCAAATAAAATAGTAAACAAAGAGTCCATTCCAAATAGGCAATGTTTGTTTCAAGTAACAGCAATAGTATCTAATTTGTGGGAATAAAAAAAGGGATATATTACACTACAATGGAATGGAAGCCAAGGTGGGAGAAGTAGATGTAAGCACAAGAGTCCTAAAGCTCTTTTGTGACTGGAAGGAGAGTAAAAATATTATTTAACTTTAACATCATGTGTTAAGTATTTCTGATAAAATTATGGGGGTAATTACTAAAAGAAACAGAAGATAAGTTCCAAACTGATAGAAAAATAGAGAAGTAATGAGGGAAGGGGATATTTATCAAAAATGCCAATCTCTGAAAGAGACAAACAAGGGAAAAGAGGAAACATAAAAACAGAAGGACAAATAAAAATTTTAAAGCTCATATAATGGCATGTTTAAAAATATCAATACAATAAATGTAAACATGTTTAACTTGCCAACCAGTAAAAGAGATTGTCAGTCTGGATAAAAACTGAAAAGCTATGAGCTATTTTCAAGACATATGATTAGAGGAAAATGACATAGAAGGTTGGAAGTAAAAGGAGGCAAAAAACATATATCACCCAAATACTAACCAAGAGCAAACTGGTATCACTCTATGGATATGAGACAAAATAGACTTATAACAAAAAGTGTCAAGCAGACATAAATCAGCTAAGATATAGAAAATTTAAACAATATAATTATTAATTAAATATAATTAATAACAATAACAACATATGCAGAAATTTTCATCCAACAATTAGAGCACACATATTCTTCTCAAGTATGCATGGAATTTGATGACGTACTTTATGGCATCTCAACTAATTCCACATAAATCGGTACCACATATGCCACGTTTTCTGATTGCAAATAAATTGAATTAGAAATTTATAATAAAAAGATAAATATAAAATCCTTATATATTTAGAAATTTTATAAATTTTTTAAAATTTTATTTTATATACATAGAGAATCCCAAGTAAGTTCCATGCTCAGTATGGGGCCTGACACAGAGCTTGATCCCATGACCCTGGGATCATGACCTGAGCTGAAATTGAGAGTAGAATGCTCAACCGACTGAGCCACCCAAGTGCCCCTAAAATACACTTTTAAATAACTAAAAGATCAAAGAAGAAATTACAGGGATATTTAAAAATATTTAGAAGCAAATGATAATTTAAAAAATTTTTTAATGTTTTTATTTATTTTTGGGAGAGAGAGAGAGAGACAGCGTGAGCAGGGGAGGGTCAGAGAGAGAGGGAGACACAGAATCTGAAGACAGGCTCCAGGCTCTGAGCTAGCTGTCAGCATAGAGCCCGACGCGGGGCTCGAACCCACGGACCATGAGATCATGACCTGAGCCGAAGTCGGATGCTTAACCGACTGAGCCACTCAGGCACCCCAAGAAGCAAATGATAATTTAAACACCACCATGACACTAAAAACACAGGCAATAACTTCTGTGTATGAGAGGACACAATCAATAGAGTGAAAAGAGAACCACAGAAAGGGCGATATCTGCAGATTACTTATCTGCTAAGAGGTTAATATCCACCAAATATAAAGACCTACAACTCAAGAACAACAAAAGCAAACAATCCAATTCAAAAATAGGCAAAGGACTTGAATAGACATTTCTCCAAAGAAGACACACAATGGCCAATAAGCACATGACAAGATGTTTAACGCCTCTGCATTAGGAAAATGCAAATCAAAACCATGATGAGATACCATTCTCAACCTTAAGATGGCTATTCTCAATTTTGTTTTGTTTTTATATAACAAAGATGGGGAGGAATTGGAACCCTTGTGCATTTGGTAGAAATGTAAAATGGTGTAGTTACTATGGAAAACAGAAAGGAAGTCCCTCCAAAAACTGAAAATAGAATTGCTATATGACCCAGGAATTCCATCTCAGGACACACCCAAAATAAGCAAAAGCAGGGTCTCAAGTAGGTATTTGTACATCCCTGTTCATAGTAGCATTATTCACAACAGCTAAAATGTAGAAGCAGCAGCTCAAGTGTCCATCTACAGATGAATGAATAAACGAAATGTGATCTACCATACAATGAAATATTATACAGCCTTATAAATGATGGAAATTCTGACACATGCTACAATATGGATGAATCTGGAGGACATTACACTAAGTTAAATAAGCCAGGCATAAAAAGACAAATATTGTAGGATTCCACTTATACAAGGTACCTAGAGTAGTCAAATTTAGAGAGACAGAAAGAAGAATGATATATCATATATATCAATCATAATTCCATTTTGTAAATTAGGGTGGTAAATTTTATGTTATATGTATTTTACTATAATTTAAAAATTTTAAAAACCACTACTAAACACACCTGTGAGATGCAGCAAACGTGGAGCTTCTAGGGCCAAGGTATTGCCATAAACACTTATTTTAGAAACAAACAAAGGCTTGAAATTAAACTAAATGTCCAATTTAAGAAGTTAGAAAGAAGAACTGCAGAATACATTCAAGGAAAGGGAAAAGAGGAGATAAGGTAGGGCTGAGACAGATGACATGGAGAACAAAGAAGCAATAGAGAGCAGTCCACGAAGACAAAGGATGATTCCTGACTAACAAAATAGAGAAACCAGTGGCAGGATAATAAAGAAAAAAATGAGTAATACTGTAAATAAAAGGGGAAATAATTATAGATACAGCGGAGATTAAAAAGATGATAGAATAATAGCTTCTTGGAGATAGTTTTGAAAACTCATATGAAAGGGGTGGATTCTTAGAAAAAGTATTTTACCAAATTAAGAAGAAATAGAAAGCCTTATTAGTATTGCAAGTATTAAATATATTGAAATGGTAGATTAAAATATTCCCATAAAGAAAACATCAGGTCTATATGGTTTTATAGATGAATCCTAACAAACTTTCAAGGAAAAGATCAGTCTAACTTATTTAAATACTTCCAAAAAAAAAAAACAGAAAAAGAGGGAATACTTTACAGTTTATCCTATGACGCAACTATAATTTTGAAAACCAAAGACAATACAAGAAAAAAATTTACAAGACTATTTCACTCGTGAGTGCAAAAAATCCTAAACAAGATCATTAATAAACTAAATCCAGCAATACACAAAAGACTAACTTACTATGATCAAGTTACATTTTCATATAAATGTAAGGATGGGTTAACGTTAGAAAAGTCAATAGATAATTAGACAAAAGACATAATAGGTATTTCACAGAAGAAGAAATACATACAACACATGACATATGAAGAAAGAGATACTCAGCTTCACAAGTGATCAACCAAATGCAATGCCAGACCAGTGAAATATCATTTTATACTAAAGTGTTATTAACAAAAACTTTTAATGTTTAATAATACCCAGGGTTGAGAAAATATGGATCAACAGACTCTGTTATTCATGACTTGTGGGAATATAATTAGTACACATATTTTAGAAAACAATTTTGCACTTTCTTATCATAGTCGAACAGTCATATATCTCAGAACCTAGCAATTCCATTCCTAGGTACATGCCCAAGAGAAACTCTCAGACTATGTCTTGGGAGACGTGTATAAGAACATTCATAGCAACACTGTTATTAAAAGGAAAAAAAAAAACAGAGAAGAAAAACAAACAAAAAAACTTCAAACAACCCAGACAGGATCAGGAGGATGAATAAACTGCTATATTGGCCACCAAGAATATGATACAGAAAAAAAATGACAAAGTACAGATATATGTGACAACCCAGATGAATCTGCTAGTATAAAACTGAATGAAAAAGCAAGCTCTGAAAGTCCATACTCAAAACCAGTTTAATAAATTTTAAAACTAAGCAAAAGAAAACAATATATTGTTTAGGGAGATGTCTGTGTGTTTGTAAAAATGAGATAAAACTAAATAACTAAGTAGAGAACCAAAAAATTCAAATAGAGGGATAAGTTCAAAATTCAGGATAGTTGTTACCTAGTCTGTTGAAGAGGGTGAAATTGGGGAGAAGTCGGGGCGGGGGCAGAGGTCAGAGGAGGAGCACATGGGTAAATAGAGGTTTGTTAGCATTCTAGTCTTTGCTTTGTGATGTAAATACAAGTATTCATTACATTATAAATACAAATTAAAAAAACATAGAAATAGGGCTGCATTGACCCATGAGAACAGTGTAGCATGATCATGAACGGTCAACCCAATACTGTGCACCTGAGGGCTGATATATATCTATAAACGTAGATGTGGATGTGAGAAGTTGCCCTCCCTTCTTCGTAGATTGATGGGCCATATCTGGACTGTTTTGTCTGCATACAAGTTGATGTCTCTGGATGTGGCAGAAATATTTTCAGGAATTTGACCCTGGAGAAGATCTGAGGGACATGTGAGTTGTCTTCAAGCATTTTAAGGGCTGTTCCAAGGAAGAGGGATGAGCTTGCTTGTTGAGGCTCCAGAGAGCAGAGAAAGAAAGTGACTGGTTGTGGATTTGGGCAGAGAAACAGGGGCATGCTAAAACCCTGTGAGCTCTAAGATCCCTGTGTCTTCCTGCAGAAGAACTGGCTTTTCCAGTTGGGGACATAGAAGGGTCTTTTAGGATTTTTTTCTGATTTCTGGTCTCAGAAAAACAGGGCAAATTCAAATCTTTCAGGACAGTGTGCTAAAAAAAAATGGGTTGAAGTAAAATGCAAACCTTGTGGTAAATGTTTGTTTTCTACTTTTATTGATGCACGAGGTAGTTTTCCCCATGCCATCTATTAAGTTGGCCACTAATCACATACTAACTGGTGGTGACACTTTGTGCACTGCTGTTGATCACTTCAAGTGAATATGTTCCATTTCTCCAATTAGGATGTAAACTCCTTAAGATCAAGAATTGTTTTATCTTCCTTTGCATTTTCCACAGTGCTTTTCATAGGACAAGAGTTTAATGTGGGCATTTTGGGATTGGTTACTATGGTGTTTGATAGTTTTGTTCATTCATTCATTCATTCATTCATTCAATTCAACAGCTATTTATTGTAAATGTGATTATCATGTTGTGAAGAGAGTGAAAATGTGGGTTGGAGATGCTTTTCTATGGGGGGGATCCATTCACTGGGGGTCTGAATGCCAAGACCTATATTCAATCTCCATTGCCTTATTCCTAGAGAAGCTCAGAAGACCATGGAGATGCCTCCTGATGTCCTTACCTGGATAGATCCTGAAGAATCCAGTGGAGCTGCCAAAATATTGCCAGGTCAATGTTGGGTCTCTCTGGAAGTTCTCCACAAAAACAGTGTTCAAGGCTTCAGACATATAGACTCCATTTAAAATGTCTGGGTCTAAAAAGGTGAAATTACAGAAAGAACTGCAGAGAAACTAAATCAGAAGCAACAGTGACCAGCCCTTCACCCGCTGAACATACACAGAGTCTACAGTGCTGTTGTTTACAACTTCCTGCTACATTGCTCTTGGAGAGCCACACTTACACCCTCTAATCCAGGAATGCTGAGTTTTCTCCCAGCCCAAACTGGTGTAGAATACTTTTTCTTGTTCTCCCCAGTCAAGGAGGTTGGAGAATCAGATTACACTCCGCAGGGCTTCTCAGGAAAATGGAGGCAAATCTTTAAAACTCACCAGTACCACCTAACAACTACAAACTGTTAAGAAAGAGTGACAGATCTCGAGGTGGGGCAGGGGAGCTACCTTTGTTGTACACGTTGGTGGGCAGCTGCACACTGCTGATGGAGGTGTTCACCATCAGGTTGCTGAAGTGCGCATTGGACTCAAGGACAAACTCAGCCCCCAGCTCCACGTAATTGCCATTCTCATCCCTCTCGTTGATCAGGACAGCGTTGTAGTAGTTAAACTAGGGGTGGAGGGGAGATAGCAGCACAGAGACAGTGTGGACACAAGAGACGTACCGGGTGAGAGAGAGAAAGAGAAATGTCACAGATCAGAGCACTCAGATGTGAGAGGTGGAGTCAGACAGACTGACAGCATCCATACAAGCAACATCCGTGGACAACTGAGGCAGTGACCTGTATTACACATATGGACAAATACAGATCCCATATAGTTGGAAAGCATGGTTGATTCACTTGGATTTTGATATAAGTTGTCTAGATTACTGTCTCAGTTCTCCACTTCGTTTAGTGTGTGTGGGCATGACCAGATCAGAGCCAGAGAGGGGCAAGTAGAGATCCAAGGTGAAGTAACGAGACAGAGGCAGCCTCATGGGTACCACCAATTTTCTTCCATTGTGGGAGGGCTCCTAGGAACCCAGAATGGTGGGTCTTGAGAGGTGAGGCTTCTCTCTTTAGGAAACAGCCTGCAACCTGGGCCTGAGGCAGGGTCTGTGGGCCCTGTGTCCCTATGAGGATCCAGCAGTGTGCTTTCTGCCTCTAATATTCAGTGTTGGGGGAGTCTACTTGGAATACCACACTTAGAGCCATGATCAGAGCCATAATCAGACCGTCTTCCCCACTCCTTCCACACCGCCTGATTCACATCTTGAACAGCCCCTCAGGACACTCTATGTTCTGCCCCATACCACAATACTGCTGACTGCAAGAGCTTTCTAAAGCACAAATCCAGCTGTGTCCCTCCCCTTCTCAAACCCTTCAGTTTGTGCCATTCCAGGCTGAGCTGAGGCCAGATTCCTATCTGTCTACAGTCATTTTCTGCTCACCATCCCCTGGACATACAGAGCTGACCATTTGCAATTTCTTCAACTTTGTGTTTTCCTCTTTCGGTGTCTTCTTTTCCCTCAGCTTCTCTATGCCTTTCCTGTTCAAATCCCTCTTAGCCCAAGGCTGGTCCTAATGCCATCCTGTGTGCAGGACTTTCTGAGACTCTAACCCTTCCCTTCTGCATTCTTGTGACTCTGCCAACTTTCATGGACTTGTTACATGCCTCATGCTGGAGGTTTTTGGTCTATGAACTTCTTTTGACTTTTTATCTTTTACAGAAGCTACCACATGGTTGGGCAGAAAATGTTTATGAAATGGGTGGATTGCCACTCTATATCCCCTGCCCGCCCCCCCCCCCCAGACTTGAAAATTATCTCTCCTACCTGGTCCATAAATCTCTTCTGAAAAGACTTGAGAGCATTTCAGAATCAAACTATTATAGGTTCATACAAATCCTGTGCACATTAAAAGATGGTGCAGGACTTCCCACCTTCCCCGACCCCTCTGTATCTTATACTCAGGGGACCCTGGCTCTTGGTGGGGGGGTTGGTGATTAGTCAATATACCCTCCCAGCAGCAGCTCTGGGAGAAGGACTCACCACCAGAGATTCGTTGAATTCATGGTTCAGGTCAGCCTCCTCAGCAGCCTCTACTAGATTCTGAAGGATGGAAACACAAAGGGGAGAATGAATGGGCAAAACAAGGCCAGTAGGTTTTCAATAATTTCTACTCCTAAGAATATACCCAAGAGGACTGAAAACAGGTACTCAAACACTAATTTGTGCACAAATGTTTATAGAAGCACTATTCACAATAGCCAAAAGGTAAATACACATTATTAAGTGAAAGATGCCAGCCTGAAAAGGCTACCTACTGCATTCCAACTACATGACATTATGACATTATGGAAAAGGCAAAACTATGGAAACAGTAAAAAGATCAATGGTAGCCAGAGGTTTGTGGGGAGGGAGAGAGGAATAGGTAGAAAACAGAGGTTTTGTTTTTTTTTTAGGGCAGTGAAACTATTCTGTATGACCTATAATAAGCTAAGTGAAAGACTCAAGATATACAAGGTTACATACCATATGATTCCACTTTTGTGAAATATTCAAAATGGAAAATCTATTGACAGAAAGCAGATTAGTGGTTTATGGGAGCTGGAGGGATGGGGATGGCGGAATGAGAGTGACTGCTTAATGGGTAGAGGGTTTCTTTCTGGGAGTGATAAAAAGTTCTGCAACTAGATGGTGATGGGAGTTGCATAGGATCATAGAGTGTATCTAATGCCACCGGTTTGTACATTTTAAAATGGTTAAAATGGTAAAAATGGTACCTTTTATATTATGTGTATTTACCATGATTTTTTAAAGAAAGACATGTCAGCATTACAGAACATCATGGTAAGTAAGGAAATTAAAGAAGACACAGATAATGGAAAGATCCCTTTCCATGGATTGGAGGAATTAATGTTAAAATGTCCATAGTACCCAAAGCGATCTACAAATTCAAATCCCTATCAAAATCCAAATGTCATTCTTTACAGAAACAGAAAAAAAAAACACCATAAAATTCATGTGGAACCACAAAAGACCATGAATAGCCAAAAACAATGTTGAGTAAGGAGGACAAAGCTGGAGGCATCACACTTCCTGATTTCAAAATATATTACAAAACTATAATAATCAAAACAGTTGGTATTGGCAGAAAAAGGCATATAGACAAATGGAACAGAATAGAGAGCCCAGAAATAAATCTGTATATTTATTTTAAAAAAATTTTAATGTTTTATTTATTCATTTTTGAGAAAGAGAGAGACAGAGAGAGAGAGAGAGAGAGAGAGCGCATAAGCGGGGGAGAGGGGCAGAGAGACAGAGAGACACACAGATTCCGAAGCAGGCTCCAGGTTCCGAGCTGTCAGTTCAGAGCCTGACACAGAGCTCAAACTCACAAACTGAGATCATGATCTGAGCTGAAGTCAGACACTTAACACCAAGGCACCCCTAATCCAGCATTTAAAATCAACTGATCTTAAAGGATGCTATGTACACACAATGGTGAAAAAAATAGTCTCTTCAGTAAATGGTGTTGGGAAAACTGAATATTCACATGCAGAAGAATTAAATTCGACCCTTATCTTATACCAAATACAAAAATCAACTCAAAATAAAGACTTGAATGCAAGACCTGAAATTATAAAATTACTAGAACAAAGCATAGAGAAAAAGTTTCTTGTCAATGGTCTTTTGGGGGAGCCTGTGACACCCAAAACACAGACAACAAAAGCAAAAATAGAAATGGGATTGCATCAAAGCAGAAAGCTTCTGCACAGCAAAGGAAATAATCAACAGAGTAAACCTACAGTTGGAAAAACTGGAGAACTACATGCAAAAGAATGAAACTGAACCACCTACTTACACTATACACAAAAACAAACTCAAAATGGATTAAAAGACCTAAATGTGAGGCCTGAAACTATAAAATTCCTAGAAGACAAACTGGGAATAATTTCTTTGACATTCACCATAAAAACATTTTTCTACATAGGTCTCTTCTGGCAAGTGAAACAAAAGCAAAATTAAACTATTGGGACCACACCAAAATAAAAGGCTTTGCACAGTGAATGAAACCATCAACAAAACAAAAAGGCAACCTACTGAATGGGAGAAGATATTTGCAGATAATATCTTTTAAGGGCTTAATATCCAAAATATATAAAGAATTTATACAAGGCAACAGGAAAAAAAAAACCCAAATAATACAATTAAAAATGAGCAGAAGAACTGAATAGACATTTTTCCAAAGAAGACATACAGATGGGCAACAGACACATGAAAAGCTGTTCAACATCACTAATCATCAGGGAAATGCAGACTAAAACCATGATGAGATATCTCTTTGTACCTGTCAGAATGGCTAAAATCAAAAACACAAGAAATATTAAATATTGATGAGGGTGTGGAGGGAAGGGAACACTTGTGCACTGATGGTGGGAATGCAAACTGGTGCAGCCACTGTGGAAAATAGTATGGAGGTTTCTCAGAAAATTAAAAATAAAATTACCAGATGGTTTAGTAGTTCCACTACTGGGTATTTATCAAAAGAAAATAAAAACACTAATTCATCACCATCATCCACCTACAGAACTCAAAAAAGAAAAGAAGAGAAAAACACTAATTCAAAAAGACATATGCATTCCTAGGTTTATTACAGTATTACTTACAATAGCCAAGATATGGAAGCAACCCAAGTGTCCATTGATAGATGAATGGATAAAGATGTGGTGTATATACAATGGAGCATTAGTCATAAAAAAGTATGAAATCTTGCTCTTTGCAACAACATGGATGAACTTCGAGGGTGTGATGCCAAGTGATATAAGTCAGAGAGAGACAAATACCAAATGATTTTACTTATATGTGGAATTTCAGAAACAAAGCAAACAAACAAAGAAAAAGGAAACCATCACCAACAAAAAAGACTATTAACTCTAGGGAACAAACTGATGGTTACCAGAGGGGAGGTGAGTGGGGGATGGGTAAAATGGGTGAAGGGGATTAAGAGTACACTTATCTTGAACAGCACTGAGTAATGTTAAAAAAAAAAAAAAGTCAGAGGACCTGAATAGACATTCCCCAAAGAAGACATACAAATGACCAACAGATATATGAAAAGGTACACAACCTCACAAATCATCAGGGAAATGCAAATCAAAACCACAAATGAGATATCACCTCATACCTGTTAGAAGGCTGTTATTAGAAAGACATAAGATAAAAAGTGTTGGTGAGACTGTGGAGGAAAGGGAATCCTTGCATTGTTGGTGGGAATATAAATTAGTACCACCATATGGAAAACAGCCTGAGGTTCCCCCAAAACTTAAAAAAAGAACTACCATATGATCCAGCAATCCCACTTCTGAGTACTTATCAAAGGAAATGAAATCAGGATCTCAAAATAGATATCTGCACTCCCATATTCACTGAAGATAATGCCAATAATAGGGAAAAAAACCCTAAATGTTAGTCAACATGATATATATCTCTATCTCTATCTCTATCCAGCCTTAAAGGAAAATCCTTCTACTTGCAACAACATGGATGAACCTGAAAAACATTATGCTAAGTGAAATAAGCCAGATACAGAAAGACAAATATTGCATAATATCACTTATATGTGGAATCTAAACTAGTCAAACTCATAGAAACAAGAGTTGCCAGGAGATGGTGGGGGAGGGCGAAATGGGGAGATGTTGGTCAAAGGGTATAAAGTTTCAGTTATGCAAGATAAATAAGTTGTAGAGAACTGATGTACAGCACTATGACTTGAGTTGTTGGCAGTTTTGTACTGTATTCTTGAAGTTTGCTAAGAGGGTAGATATTGAGGGTTCTTATCACACATAAAAAGTTAATAAAGGGGGGCACCTTGGTGGCTCAGTCTGTTGAGCATCTGGCTTCAGCTCAGGTCATGATCTCGCAGTTCATGGGTTTGAGCCCCGTGGCAGGTGCTGTGCTGACAGCTCAGAGTCTGGAGCCTGTCTTTGGATTCTGTGTCTCCCTCTCTCTCTGACCCTCCCCTGCTCATGCTGTCTCTCTCTCTGACCCTCCCCTGCTCAAGCTGTCTCTCTCTCTCTCTCTCTCTCTCAAAAATAAAACATTAAAAATTTTAAAAAAATAAAATTTATAAATGGAAATTTAAAAAAAATTAATAAAGGGGGGAGGGAGGAAGGAAGGAAGGTTGGAAGGGGAGAGGGAAAGGAGGAAAGGAAGGGAGGGAGGCAGGGAGGGAGGAAGGAAAAGTGTGAGGTATGGATGTTGGTTAGCTTGGTTGAGGTGAATATTTCACAACGTGTATGTATATTATTGGGTCATCAGGTTGCACACCTTAAATATATATGATTTTTGATTGTCATTTATACCTCAATAAACCTGGGGAATAAAAAGGACCTGAGCTCCTATTCTGGCTTTGTCAGGGGTGAGGTCACTAAGCCTCTCTGGGTCTCTATTCATACAGC
Organism: Cryptoprocta ferox; assembly: GCA_028646485.1. NCBI lineage: Eukaryota > Metazoa > Chordata > Mammalia > Carnivora > Eupleridae > Cryptoprocta > Cryptoprocta ferox. The sequence goes on from CM053571.1 coordinate 98,973,837, forward strand.
TGTATATTGGGTCAAATAATCCAAACCCCAAGTCTTAGGATGTGATGAAGAAATTCCACAGAGCAAAGATTATTTTAGTGCTGCTTTGCAGTAAATTTCCCCATGGCGTCCCCATGGAGGGGCCCAACGTCTGTGCCCAGAGAGGCGTTTTAAACAGCACTGCAGATGGAAGGAGGCATGCGTTACTGCTCAGGTTGGTTGTATGTGAGGTCCTGTCCCCAAGTATCTTCTCTGATGCTGAGATCCCTCACACCTAAGCTATAGAAAAGAGGCTACAAATTGTCACTTGTGGGAAAGAAGGTCTCAGCAACTTTGACACTGATGCTTCCCAGAGGGTGGGTTTTGACAGGGAGGTGGGGAGCCGGGCAGGAGACTGGTCAGACTGCAGCTTCCTTTGTCAGCACTGCCAGCTCTCTCCCTAACCCCTGCCCTCAGCCTCCCCTGCACAATCTACCACCCAGCTCCATCTCCTCTCTCCTTGTTTTCCTGGCTCTCCAAAGGGAGTCCTTCTGGGGATAACACTGGTTTCAGATGGCCAGATCTCTGGCTAGGTGGAGCAGAAACTGTCCACAGATATTGGGGCAAGTCCTTCATGCCAGGGAAGGGACACATTCTGTTTCTAGCAGGGCCAAGTCAGGCTTGGTGGATATGCAGTGAGGGAATCACCAGAGCATGAAGCCCAGCACTGTAAGTACTTCTGCTGCCTGGACGGCCCTCTGAGCACTCGGGAGCCATGATGGATGGGTTGGCATACAGAAGAGGAGAAGGTGGGGGGAGGAGTAGAGGAAGGAGAAAAGGGGAGAGGACAGAAAGGAGAAGAGATGAGGGAGCTCCACTTTTCAAGCTCTCCATTTAGCTATATTCCCTCCCACCCACCAGCCATCCAGCAATCCACCTGTTCATTCAGCAGGTGACTCCTAAGTCCTCACTCACCGCTCTGTGCCAGTCTCTGAATGTGAGGTTGTGATGCAGAGTCCCCTTAACACTGTAGGTTGACCCTATTGTATTGGACATTGTTCCCTAAGGCAGAGTTCAAATCTCAGGGCCCTTCTTTCTCCCTGTGCTTCCCATCATTTTCTCCTTTACAAGGATCTTTTGGCTCATGGGGCTACAAAGCAGACATTCATAAGATAGGAAGAGGATGGTGTGGGAAACAGGATGCAGGGCTACACCACTGAGTGTCATTTTGGTGTCAGGGGCACTGGGGCAGAGCCCCCACAAATCATAAGACCTGGAGTACCTTGACAGCCTCCACTTTCCTGCGTAGCATGGTTTCCATGTCCTCTGAGAACTTCCTCACCAGCTCCAAGCCATCAACCTCCTTGATCCTCAGACTGGACTCCACATCCTTGTATTTCTGTGCAGGGGAAGTGGGAGAGATGGGCACCTGTGGTCTTGTACGTGATTACTTGCAGCCTCCATCCTCCCAACTAGTGCATTCACAACTGTAAAGTCTTGTTGACTGGACTAGAGGCAAGGACAGGCCCTCCCCTTCTTCTATAATCTCTCCCACTAACATTAATAGCTGCCTCTTATCAAATGTCCTCTCTGTTCCAGGAACTCTGGAGATGTTGTGGTTAATATCCTTAAAAGGGAGTAGACTGAGGCTCAGAGAGGTCAACAAACTTGACCACGGTCACACAGCCAGTGAGTGCAGAACCTGGCAAGTGCCCAGCTTTCCATGTTTTTTTGTGCAGTCATGCTGCCTCCCTCCTGCTGCTCACAGGGACTGTGAGACATCAGTTTCTCTCTCCTTGATGCCTAGTAGTATCAGCATGCCCCCTTCTCACATCCGTGTGAACTGAAATTCTCACTGCCGGGCCAGAGCTCAGCAGCAGCTGCAGGTTGCCCAACAAACTGCCAGTAGGCCTAGGAGTTAAGAGAGCTGGGATCAAGTCTACTCGTTGGGCCCGCAGAAGATAATCTCTCACCTAGTGTGTATCTAATAACCCAGTTTGACCACTTAGTGGCCATGTGACCTCAGGAGAGTTACTCAGTTTCCTCATCTACAAGACGTCACATTTGCATGGCTTTAGAGCATGCTCTAGAATGCTATTACCCAAAACCACGACATAATTATTGCTGTTATTTCCCTCACCCGAGGTTGGAGAACACAAATGAGAAAATGGTGCTGTGCAAGGTAGAAGCTCCACGTGAGCTTAAAGGGTCTGAGTTGTCATTGCTGCAGCTGCCTGCAGGGGGCGCAGGACTTCCTGGCCCCGCCCACTCCCACCAGACAAGGACCAGCCTGCGTGAGGAAAGGGCTGCAGTGTGGCCTTGCGCAGGCATAAAAGCCTGGGATTTCCTCTTAGTAACATTTAGAAAATGGCGAGGATCGTACACAACTCATGAATTAAATCGTGAATATAAAGCTCTAAGCAAATGGTAATAATAAAGAATGGTAGGCTATTACTAAAACCGGTCTGGGAGTTATAAATATTAGAGAAAATGAGGTTGTTTATAATCCAGTGAGAGGAGAGGCTTGGTGTCAATCTGCTTAAAAAGCAATTAATACAGGCGTGGGGGGAGCTGGTGCAACTTCCTGTCCATCAGGCGCCAGGCACCTACTAGATCTCAGCGAGGTCCGGTGTGGGTGCTCTCCAGTGCAGGAGCAGGGCTGGAGGTCCTGAGAACTGGAGGTATGGGAAGCTCTCCCTGTAGAGGCCACAGTCCCTCTCAACTATTTCTACTGCCCAAGCATCTGCAAGGCACTTACCACTTTCTCCTTCCTCTGCATACCCCTTCAATGTTGTCAGGCGAGCATCCTGCTCTGTTTACACCTGCTCCCTCTCCCTTTTCTTCTTCACAGCACCCCCCCCCCCATCTCATCTAATTCCATCCTGGCATCAGCCTCTGGGGGATCTGAGCTGACACTACACTGTGCTCTTGCCACTCCACCGCACTGCCCCTACTGACTTGCTCTGTGACTTGGGCAAATCATGCCCTCCCTGGGCCTCAGTTTCCCCATCTGCAAATGAGGAGAATGGATCAGATAATCTCTAAGACCCCTTACAGTATGGACATTTGGGGACTTGAGACTCTGTTTCTCCACCAGGAGGAAGTCCCTGGCTGGCCACCCCACTGTGAGCTCCCTGGAAGGGGGTTACTGACCTTCTGCAGCAAGAGAGAGCCGGAGTATTTGGTCACGGTGTTATACAGGTCCCTGCCAAAGATGTCTGCCCACAGCTTCACTCTGCAGGGCAATGAAAGTACATGTGTATACACATGCACACACAGACACAAAAATATGGAGACACATGCATAGATGCACACAGACATGCACACACACATGCACTTGGAGAGAGCACCAGTGCGTACACACACAGTGCTGATACACACACAGAGACACACAGTACATAGAGATACCCACATACATACATGGATACACATACACATTGACCTACACCCAGAAACATACACAAAGAGCTACCATCCCTCCTGGTCCAGGCAGGAGACCCAGAAGACCCTTTGGGGGCCCAGCAGCTACACTCAGGGCAGGGCAGATGAGCTGGGAAGCAACGTCTGATACCAAACCCCCAAGGGTTCTGGTTTGTGGGTGGAGAACAGAGAGGAGAGAAAGGGAAGAGGTTGTGGACAGGCCCAAGCCAGGATGGGGAGGATCCTGAGGGTGGCAGTACTGCAACTTTTTTTTTTTATGTTTATTTATTTTGAGAGAGAGAGATAGAGAGAGATAGAGAGGGAGTGAGCAAGCAAGCAGGGGAGGAGCAGAGAGAGAGGGAGGGAGGGAGACAATTGCAAGCAAGCAGGCTCCACACTGTCAGCTCAGAGCCCATTGTGGGACTGATCCCAGGAACCTTAAGATCATGACCTGAGCTGAAATCAAGAGTCGGATGCTGAACCAACTGAGCCACCCGGGTTCCCTGGCACCACTACAACTTCTCAATGGGCCGTGTCCTCCAGTGTGCCCTGCGCAAGGTCACCACTGGCCCCAAATCCTCTGTTGAAACTTCAGAGGGGACATGAGCCAGGGACAGAGGAAGGGACTTTGAGCTGATTCTGTGGAGCAGAAAGCAGGCCAGGTGGGGAGGGCCTGAGGAAGCAACCCCTCACCCTGGGTGCAGGCAGCCTAAGGAGAAGCCTTGACATCTCATCCATCCCCAGAAGTGCACCAAGATCCTGCCACCTGGAAAGGTTGGTAGCATCCTGGGGTGAATACATAGGACTGCGTCTGGGTCTCTCCAGATGGAGCAAAAGGAGCTTGGCCACATGATCCTGTCCAGGCCCACATTCATTCAATCACTCAACCAATAATTATTAAGGTCCTACTACGTGCCAGCCATTGTGCACAGCACTAGAGCCATATCACAGTCCTCCCTCACCTTTGTAAAACTCTCAATTAGAGGGACACCTCTCCACATACAGATAGCATAATACATGCTTAAAGGGGAGGGGTGCCAACAAAGCTTGGGGAGAGTGATGGTGGCTCCAGGATGGTTCTTGGGACAAGTGGGATCTGAGTTCAGGGTTAGAAGTTTGGGAGAGTTTAAGCACCTGGGTGGCTCAGTGAGTTGGGCATTCAACTCTTGATTTCAGCTCAGGTCATGATCTCCCAGTCGTGGGTTCAGGCCCCACATCAGGCTTTGTGCTGGGTGTAGAGACTGCTTAGGATTCTCTCTCTCTCCTTCCCCTCTTCCCTGCTCATGCTCTCCCTCTCACTCAAAGAAAGAAAGGAGAGAAGAAAGAAAAGAAAAGAAAAGAAAAAATAAAATAAAATAAAATAAAATAAAATAAAATAAAATAAAAAGAAGTTTGGAAGAGTTTAGCCTGCCAAAGAGATTTGGAAGAGATTTCTATAGAAGAGCTTGGACGAGTAAAAAATGACTTCAGGTTTCTAGCTTGGGTGGTTGAGCTGATGGTGGTGTTATTGAATAAAGTTAAGAATTATCAGGAAGATCAGGAGGAACAAGTTGGGGAGGGTGGAAGGTAATGAGTGTCTCTTGGGACATATAGAATGTGAGGTTCCTGTTGAAAGGCAACTGAGTACTATTGGACATCTTGTGCACTGCACAACTCCAAAAGGCACCAATTGCATTATTTCTTGAAAGACACAAACTTGAACTTAAAACCTCACAAGATGTTCAGAAAGAGCTGTCAACAGGCAATAGTATGTGAGTCTAACAAGTAGAGACAGGGCTGAAAGTCATTAGTACATAGGTAGAGTTGAAATTCTGAAGGTCTATGGGCTCTCGCAAAGAGAGTGTGGAGCATGAGAAGACCTGTGAGTGGATGACAAACCCTGGGGGACACCAACAATCTCAGGGGCAGGCAAAGGGAAAGAATTGCTTGAGGAGGACAGCAGGTCAGCTCAGGTACCCAAGGAGACCCAGAAGAGCCATTATTAATGGAAGTTGAGGCATTGAGGTTGAAGAAAAAGGGAGTCCAGGGAGATGGGGCCAGGAATGGCTACTGGATTGGGCAGGGAGGAGATCTTTGGAGATCTTGGTGGGAACAGTTTTGGGAGGGCAGTAGAAGCCCAGGCAGGTGGTGGAGGCTGAGGGCTGAGCAGGAAGGGAAGACACAGCTGGATACAAGGGAGATGCAATGTCGGCGGGGTGGAAGAGGATTCAGCAGGAGAGAGAGGAGGGGTGGTGTCAAGGGCCTGGCAGAGGTCCGGCTCCCAGGGAGAGGGCAGGTGCAGATACAGGCAGGTTTGAGGGCCAGTAATCTCGGCCAACTGTGGAGGTTTCTAAGTAGATGATCCAGTGTGCCATTCTCCTCAACAAAGACCTGGATTCCAATCATCTTTACTCAGCACTCAGCCTATTCCTGGAGTTCCCCTTCTACAATTTTGGTGTGCATTCTAGGGCTGGAAGATTATTCTCAACATCTCCCTCAGCAACAGATAGTCTTATAACCCAGCAGTGAGTGACTTGAGTGGGCCAAGCTGACTTGAGTTTAGATTCTGGGACTTCCATTTACTGCCTATGTGAACTTGGGGAGGTCATCCAATCTCTCTGACCTTATTTCCTCAAGTACAGAATAGGGAAGCTATCACCCACCTCATTGCTTTGCTGTGTGGAGTAAAGGTATCATTTATAAAGCACCAAACACTGTACTAGGCATAGAAAAAGTAGAGGTTATACAACCCAATGTAAACAGTGCTGCTCAAATCCATTGTTCAACAAAGCTAGACATAACGTGCATTATTCAGCTTCCCTGTCTCCACTTCTGTTAAGACATGAGGTTGACAGCTGGCCCTGGTAGCCTGACTATTTTGCTGGACATGAGTAGCCGGGCTTAGGTATGGAGTAACCAAGCTGCCCCCTTTACTCTAGAGTACTCTGCTCCTCACATATATTGTGCATTTCTTAATAGGATCACCCGAGCAAAGGATGGAAAACCAGACACTCCCAGAGGGGTTGCACAGCAATTAAACTTTATACCAAAGTGTAAATGACTGATAGCAGGTTCTTTCCTGGAGCTGGGCTGATTGATAGAATGTAGGAGGGGGCCTGGAAGGAGGCAGAAAGGGATGACTAAGATGACCAAAGTCTAATTTTATTCAGCTACCAGTTGCATGAGCCATTTTGTTGGTTTGGAACTGCTTTACTCTTTCAGAACGTCAAAACACAAATTTCCCAACAAATCCTTGGGGAGCCTCGATGATCATTTTGAGCTAGCACATCTCCCACTGCCAAGGGCCTAATGGCAGTGATTATCCCCAAAGGAGCATCCATTGGGCCTGCAGGAGCTCGAGCCGATGCTTGTCAGCCGGAGAAGTGAGGACCCTCACTTCAGTTTGCCTGAAAGCAGCGGGTGTCAGGAGTGGCAGGTGCAGCTCCAGAATGGGAGCTGTGTGGGAAGAAGGGAGGGAAAGGGAGAGTGGAAGCCCCAGGGGAGAGCCCCGAGGGAAGCCAGAGGTCCTGGTGGGAGGGTGGACAGAGGATTGAGTTTTACAGGGGGAAGGAAGGGAGGAAAGGGCCAGTGGATTTTAGGGGGTCGAGGTGAACTTGATGCTTACGTTTCCAGAGGAATCTCGGTCTGCGCTTGTGTGGGGGACAGGGAAGTGCTGGAGAGCAGCAGGCACAGGATGACCTCGGTCTTCTGCAGGGAGGCCCAGGCCCCTGGCCACTGGCAGCAGGGCCTCCTGCTGTGGGGGGCGCTGGTGTCTAAGTGGAACCTGGGGAGTCCCGGCATGGTGTCTCTGCTGGGCCTGGAGTGAAGGCCAGGAGAGAAGACAGCAGCCTCCGACCGCCAGCCCTGTCTGCCTGTCACCCAGATCCTTGGGACAGCCCCAGGCCTTCTGCCTTCCTGGCAAGCCTGGGGTTCCCCAGCTTTGTCTTGTCTTGGCTCCAATGCTTATCAGGGGCGGGGGCTTCTCTCTGTGCTGCAGAGTACAGTACACAGAGAAACCGCCCCACCTGACTGGCAGGCTCCAGAAGGAGCTGATGGTCGGGGTGGGGGTGGGGTTGTGACAAAATGAATCCGTTAATCCATTGGCCTCTCTTCTAATCCCCTGCCTGACAGCAGGGAGGAGGAGGTGGCAGAAATGACCTCAGCAGGATTACCCTATTCTAGAAGACAGGACTCAGTTAATTTCATTAGGGGTCAGAGCACAACCTCTTACTTTAAAGAGGCAGCTCTGTTCCTGTAGACTTGTTCCTTCTGGACCCAAGGGGAGGAGGAGAATATGACACTGGCCTGGGAACAACAGAGGGTGTCTGTCCAGTGCTCTGACTTAGCAAGAGAAGGAACAAATTGGGGTCCCTGAGTCGCTCAGTCGGGTTAAGTGTCTGACTCTTGATTTATCTCAGGTTCATGAGACTGAGCCCGTGTTGGGCTCTGCGCTGACAGCATGGAGCCTGCTTGGGCTTCTCTCTCTACCCCTCCCCGACCCTCAAAATTAATAAATAAATTTAAAAAAAGAGAGATGGAAGAAATAGGTGTTTTAAACCTTAGAGCTATCCTGGGAGATCAGTGTCATCATCCCTGTTTTCAGGGGCCTCTTGAGGCATGGGGAGGCTCTGGGACAGAGTTAGGACTCTAACTTTGATTTACATCTCCAGGCCTGCTGTCTTTTGATGAGGTCATAGATGATGTCAATATCTTATGGCCCTCACCTCCCCCATGTGCTCCTGGTCCTAGGCTAAGGGGCATATTTGCTGGGAAGCTGAGGAATCTTCAGACCCCCTCCCTGAGGGGCAACATGTTCCTATGCCCAAATGTTTGGTAATATATGCAAAAGTAAGATTGTCCAACTACAAGTGGTTAATAGCTCTTTCTCTTTCCATTCCAACTTCTCTGATTTTCCTTTAGTTGGGTGATGTTTGAGTGCCTGTGGGCATTTTGGGGATCCAGCTGAGAGGAAGTTGAATTGGGGAAACATTTAATTTGGGCTTAGAGAGATATATTTCTGTAGCTCACTGTCACTTCCATGTATAGACAAGTTATCTGCAACCATCCGGGTATAGGAATGGTTTCCAGGAACACTCTTATCACTGCCAGTGCCTACACTGTTCATCAGGATGTGCAGGTGCAGCCTAAGTTTATCACGGTGTGAATGTCCTACAGCACCCACCATTGGAAGTATGTAGGAGGGGAGGGAAAAATAAGGTTTGGAATACTTTGAGCCAGAAGCTAGTCTGGCAGATTCTTCCGATGATCAAACAAGTAAAATTGCCAGTAGATGATTTGGTTCTTATCAAGGCCTGGCCAAAACAGTTCTCTCGTGTTAGGAAAGTAGTCGATGTTGAATGTATGTCATTCTAAATATGCCTTACATTGTCTTCTCTTTGGAAGGGGATTACACAAAACAGAATTTGACCAAAACTCTTGTGTTTGTGGGCCCAGTCTGCTACTGGTGCCACATGGGCACTGCATGTGAAGTCTCAGCTTACACAGAACACATATCAGTGCTTCTTAGTGGATCTGATACATCTTGTCCTGACAAAATCTGCTGGTTCCAGCAAAGTGGCACACAAAATTGCCACCAACGCAGAGAAATGCCTGAAGAAGCAAGTGTTCTGGTGACAGAACTCCTACACAGATTCATCAATAAGTCAATGTTGTAGCATCAGAGTAATCTGGTTACACAATTATTTGGTTCAACATAACGTGGCAGCCGATTTTTAAACACATTTGAATTGTCCCTATGAATGCCTAATTTCAGATGAAGTTTGCACATTTTTCGGATTACAAATCATAGCAAATTTAGAAAAAGTACTACACAGGTTTGTGGGGCAATTATTAAGTAAGAATAACGTGTACTTTTTCTAGGTATTATGATTTTTGTGGTATTCATCACCTTCTTAAAATGTGTAGTTTCAAGTGATTTTTCATTCTAAATAAATGTTCACTTTCTTTTTAAAAAATTTTTTTAATGTTTATTTATTTTTTAGAAAGAGAGAGAGACATAGCATGAGTGTGGTAGGGGCAGAAAGGAAGACACAGAATCTGAAGCAGGCTCCAGGCTCTGAGCTGTCAGCACAGAGCCTGATGTGGGGCTCGAACTCACAAACCATAAAATCATGACCTGAGCATAAGTTGGATGCTCAACTGACCGAGCCACCCAGATGACCCATAAATGCTCACTTTCATAGTTAGTTTTGTATTTATAATTTGCATTCCTTTTCTACTATAGATAACCACTCCCCAAATTTACAAGCTCCTGACCCCACAGTGTCTGGTCCCTCACCCCCTTTCTGGTGCCTGCTCACTGAGGTCACTGATTTCCTCTAAAGAGATAAGCACAGAGCTGCTTAGAAAGCTCTATCCATGCTCATTTTCTCATTGCACTGAAATAACGGTGGGCCAGGTCCTACCCAGCCCTTTAGATTTGCTTGGGAAGACCTCAACGTACTTGTAAAGAAAAACGCTGATGCTACAATGATGAGTAAAGGAATGTGATGTCTTTCGAATGACCTATTAAGGTATTTAACCCTGCAAGTGCCTAACCAGCTGTCTAGAGAAAAATACCTTTTAAATAACTCTAAAATAATTGCTTTGTATCATTGTTTACTCTGGCCCATTTTGCTCATTAGGACCGTGGCCCAGAGGTATACTGCATGAAATTGGGAAATACTAGGGATTGTGGTGGGAGTAGGGGAGGGCAGAAAACTTGAGAGCTGAATAACTTCAGAGAGAAGATGTCTTAGCAGGAATAAGACAAAGTGTAGGAGCAGAGCATAGAGCTAAGGGAATGATCAGTCCTTAAGACAGGTTTTTGAAATTCAGAAACTTCAGGGGCTCATCCCTTAGCTGTAGGCTAGGAGGGAACTGATGTTGTGATTTTATTATTTTTTTAAGTTTATTTATTTATTTTGAGAGACAGGGAGGGGCAGAGAGAGAGAGGGAGTGAGAGAATCCCAAGCAGGCTCCACACTCAGCGCAGAGCCCCACATGGGGCTTGATCATGTCCTGAACTGAAATCAAGAGTTGGAGGCTTAACTGACTGAGCCCACCCAGGTGCCCTGTGGCTTTATTTTTAAGGGCTATGAGGGAAAGAGTATTCCAACTTTTTCTTGGTCAGTCTTTCATCTCAAACCCCTCACAATTTAATCCATCCTAACCCTCTTTCCTAGGGCGTCTTCTTGGCATCAGACACTGGAGATATGATACATAGAGCTGGTATGAAGATTGGACATGGTGCTTGAGATAAGGCTCAGAGTCTTTAGAAGAAGGCTGATCTCAAACATTCAGCTCAAGGGAGCTAAGTGCTGTGATGCATAAGCCAAATATCTGGCAATGTAGTAGAGGGGACATTATTTTCTCCTTATGGTGGTAAAAAGGAGAAGAGAAGTTTTAGGGAAGCCTTCACAGTGAAGGAGACATTTGAATTGGGCTTTATTTAATTATTTTTTAAAGTTTTATTTATTTAAGTAGTCTCTACACCCAACGTGGACTCAAAGTCACAACCCCGAGATTAAGAGTTACATGCTCTTCCAACTGAACCAGCGAGGTGCGCCTTGAATGGGGCTTTAATGATGAATAGGAGTTCACTGATTGGAGACTCCTCAATGGAGAGTTATGAGGAACAGACAGCATTCAAAAAACAAAAGGAACAAAAGTAAAGTAGGAAACCATGGGCATGTTATGTTTTATACACTTGTTGAAAAATAGTGAAAATGTAAGTTAGATGTAACTGTATACTAAGTTATACTTAGTGGCTTAAAATAAATCAATATTTTGTTGAGTTAATGAATGTGTATTTTGGGCATGGCCCAGCAGGGAAGGCTCTTCCATGCCATGTCAACAGGACAGCCTAATGGGGCTGGATAATCCACTTGCAGCGTGGCAAGTTGGTGCTGACAGTTGGCTAGGACCCCAGCTGGGGCCGAGGGCTAGGAGACTCAGTTTTCCTCCACATGGTTGCTCGGACTTCCTCTTCTTGGGCAGCTTGGGTTTTGTAACAGCATGGTGGCTGGGCCCCAAGAGTTACAATCCCAAGGGAGTAGAGTGGTTTTTGTATTGCCTTTTATGGTCTGCTGTGGAAGTCCCAGAGCATCACCTCACTTGTATTTTTTGGTTCATTAATTTCCAAAGTGAGGTAACACAGATTTAATTTCCAAAGTGAGGCAAGACAGACCCTGCCTCTCAGTGGCAAGAGGGTCAAGATTTTGCAGACATGTTTTAAAACCACCAGAGTGAGCATAGTAGGGTGAGGGATAAGGGAGGATGGTGAGGGTGGTTGAGTTGGGGTAAGGGAGGCGAGAAAGGTGCACAGGCTACAAGTGTATGTCTTTGTCCATCACTCAGTGAGCACTGGTCAGTGAAAATACCCAAGCTCTGCCCTTTAGGGTAAAGCTTGGTAAGGAGTGTGTGCATCTTGCCTTCTTCTTCCCTTGTCCCTGTCCCCCTTCTCCTCCTCCCCACTTCCACTCTCCCCCTCTTCTCCTTTCTTTATTTTATTGGTGACTGTCCATGTGTACTCAGTCCACTAGCTCCTCAAGGACTAGGCTTAGGTTGGAGCTCATTCATCTCTGGGCTTTGGAATGAATCAGGTCTCCAGGCCTGATTCTATAACCGAGTATGACAAATCAGTATTTCTCACCATTCCACATCAATTTTCCCTTCATTCATTCCATGAATATGAATGAGCACAGTTGCAGGCGAGGCACTGTGCCCAAGTTCCATTTCCCCACTGGTCATCGAATACCTCCCCTACCTGCTTCAGGGGATAGTGAAGACCAAATGAGGCAAGAACAGTGTATTTTGTTGACAACATATAAAATACACTATCAGGGATTTCAGAACATTTTGTTAGCAATTGAATCTTCAAAAGAAAATTTTGCAGAAGCCAAAGAAAATGATTTCAGTTAATGGCAACCCCATTCTTCTAGTTGTTCAAGCCAGAAAGCTTGGCGTCATTATGACCCTTCTCTTCTCACTCCTGCTCCACCCAAGCCATTAGCAAATTCTGCCAGCTGTGCCTTACAAATATACCCAGAATCCACCAATTCTCCCCAACCCACAGCTACCTCCCTGGTCCAAGCCACTGTGTCTCTTCCCTGGATTGTGGCGACATCCTTCCAATTGCTTATACTGAATACCTTCTGTTTGTCCCCCTAGGTCTAGGATCTATGCTGTGTGTCCTGCTCTGTGCCCTTGGACTCTCATCTGTACGGACCACCTCTGCTGAGGCTAACAGGGAGCTCAGCTAACAGGGAGCCTCAGCAGGTGCCTGGAAAGAGAGTGAGGTCTCCTTGTGCTGGCCATGATCCTCAACCCAACACCACTGTGCCTCTTCAGGTGGGCACCTCTGCACAACGATCTCTCTGTATTAACCAGGCTTCTCAAGGGAAACCAAGCCAATAGGATGTGTGTGTGTGTGTATGTGTGTGTACACATACAGATTTATTATAAGGAATTGGCACATAAAATTAAGCAAATTGACAAGCCTCAGGCTAGCTGGAAACCCAAGAGAGTGGATGGTATATTTCCAGTCTGAGGCCAAAGGCCCAAAAACCAGGAGAGCTGGAGGAGGGAGCGGGCAAGATGGCGGAGAAGCAGGGAGCTCTGTAATCCGCTCACGCCTGTATGGATTAAACTGAGAAGGACTGAAGGGATAAAACTTGGATTTGCAAGTGGGGGAAAGAAGAAACAGACACCAGAAAGAAGACAACCTCAAAGATGCCTGAGTGAGTGACTGTGATCTGGGAAATTAGGGGACGGGCGGGTCCCGGTGGTAAAGGGGAAAGGAGCCCCCGAGCCCAACACAGGGAGAGCGCGCTGTGCCCCGGAGAG
>CM053571.1:98987539-99298576 GCA_028646485.1 Cryptoprocta ferox
CTGAAAACAAACTGAGGGGGAAAGGGGGAGGGGGAAAGGTAATGGGGGGTGATGGTCTTGGTGGAGGTCACTTGTGGGGAAGAGCACTGGGTGTTATATGGAAACCAACCTGACAATAAACTATAAAGTTTAAAAAAAGAGAAAGAAAGAAAAAAACAAAACCAGGAGACCTGATGGTATTTCAGCCCAAAGCCCAGCAGGCTTGAGACCCAAGGGGAGCTTTGACATTTCTTAAGTCTGAAGGAAGGAAAAAAAACCCAATACCCTGGCTTGAAGGCTGTCAGGCAGTAATTCCTTCTTACCCACAGAAGGGATCAACGTTTGTTATATTCAGCCCTTCAACTGATTGGATAAAGCCCACCCACATTAAGGAGGGAGGGCAATCTACTTTACTAAGTTTGTCCATTCAAATGTTAATCTCATCTAGGGGCATCTGGGTGGCTCAGTCTCTTGAGCTGTTGGACTCTTGATTTTGGCTCAGGTCATGATCTTACAGTTTGTGAGACCGAGCCCTGTGTTGGGCTCCTCGTTGAGTGCATGGAGCCTGCTTGGGACTCTCTCTCATCCTTTCTCTCTGTCCCTCCCCTGCTCTCTCTCTCTCTCTCTCTCTCTCTCTCATAAATAAACAAATAGTTGATCGCATCTAGAAACACCATCACAGACACACCCAGGTTAATGTTTGACCAAATGGGTGGGCACTCTGTGGCATAGCAAAGCTGACTATAAAGTTGACCACCATGCTCACTTTAGGCTCCAATAGTAACTGCTTCCTTCCCATGACTTGGAAAGTGTTAACATCTCAGAGGCTCCTAAGCCCTGGGTTACCCTTGTGTTTCCTCTACATCCACACCTTTGTAAGAAACTTTCTTCCAATGTTCCCATTATGAGTGTCCCAAATACTTCCTGCTGGCCCTCTGTCTGACAGCTGGTCTCCCTGCCTCTGCTCTTGACCTTTTTCAGTCTATTCTTAGAACAGCAACTGAGGGCTCCTTTTAAAAGGTAAGTCAGACCATGTCTCTCTTCTGCTCAGAAGCATCAGAGGCTACCCATCTTAGGGTAAAAGCCAAAGTTTCTGCCACAGCCCACAAGGTCCTATATGAGCTGGACTTGGCTTCATCCCTGGCCTGTCTGTGCTGTCTGCCCTTACTCATGGGCCCCCTCCCACAGTGACATCTCACTGCTGCTTGAGCAAGTCTGGCCTGCTCCCACCTCAGGGCCTTTGAGCTTTCAGTCCCCTCTGTGGCTCTACCCACCCTGTTTCCCCTGGGTCGCCGGCTCCCTCATTTCCATTAGGCCTCTCTCAGTCAGGGTCCCTGGCATACTTGAATTGGGTGGCTTGAGAAGAGTGTAATAAAGGGACTATTTACGGAAGTATGGACAGGGTGTGTGGGGAAACCACAGGGACACTGCCATATCCTGGGCTGGAAACAGTGGGCACCCAATCCCTGCATCTGAAGGGAAAAGGATGAGGTGAGGGGAGTCCCTGGAACCTGGAGAAAGAGTGAGCTCTGCGGAGATGACCATCCCATGGGGATGGTAGCCTCAGGATGCAGCCAGCCTGTGGGGACCCCATTCAGAGGGGACTTGAAGAGTAAGTCCTTCTCCTCTGATCTCCTGCAGGCACTCCCAGCTGTTAAAGCCACCTGGACACCCCAGAGAAGGAGCCCATTGATACAGGCCACCCATGTCCTGGGCCAAGAGGGTCAGACAGCATGGAGGCAGGAGCAGATGGAAGATATTCAGCATAAGATATTTCTCAAAAATCACCTTATACAATGAAAATCTTCTGGAATTAGATAGTAGTGGTGGTATACAACTTTGTAAATATACTGAAAACCACTTTAACATGATGACTCTTCTGGTAAGTGAATTACATTTCTATTAAAAAAAATTTTTTTTTTCAGTAAGTAAATCCTTCTGTAGCTGTAGGATCTAAAAATTTTGCCGTCCTTCAACATTTCATATCCCTCTTCCCAGCATCTTCTTGCTTTGGGCTTTCCCTGCACTTTTTTTTTTTGTTTAGGGGTTGCCATCAAACATACCATGTACAGTATTTCCTTATGGCTTATGCTCATCTGCTGCCCACTCCACTAGAGCATAACCTCTGTGAGGACAGGGACTATGCTCTGATTTTCTCTCTGCTGCATTCCCACCACAACCTAAATCAGTGCTCGGTGCAAGTAGATGAATACATGAGGAATGGATGAATGGTTGGAAGTAGAGATACTCTGGTAGGAGGCAGCATGAGGGGGGTCAGGCCAGGTTTTGCCTGTTCTTCCCCCTCTCCCCTCCCAGGGCCCTGCACTCAATTTGGAAACCACCACATTACCATGCAAAGACCCTCAGTGTCCCTTCCTTTTGCAAACGTGTCTTGGATGGTTCATTTCTTCTCCAAATGACACAGAGGACATCACAAAGGGCATCTATAATATTTGTACACTACAATATTTGTTCATAGCAACATTACTTGCATAACCAAAAGCTGGAAGTAACTCAACTGTTCACTGATGGATGAGTGGATAAGCAAAATGTGGTATTTCCATACAACAGAATAACAGTAGAACATAGAGGAAGGAAATTCTGACTCAGGCTACAACTTGGATGAACCTTGAGGACATTATGTTAAGTGAAATAAACCAGTCACAAGGACAAAAGAAGGGGGCACCTGGGTGGCTCAGTCGGTTAAATGTCCAACTTTGGGGTTCAAGCCCCATGTCGGGCTCTGTGCTGACGGTTCAGAGCCTGGAGCCTGCTTTGGATTCTGTGTCTTCCTCTCTCTCTGCCCCTTCCTGCTCATGCTCTCTCTCTCTCTCTCTCTGTCTCTCTCTCTCTCTCTGTCTCTCTCTCTCTCTCAAAAATAAATAAACTTTTTTTAAAAAGGACAAAAGAAGTCTGATTCCACTTATATGAGGTCTCTAGAGGAGTCAAGTTCATGCAGATAGAAAGCAGAGTGGTGGTTGACAGGAGCTGGTGAGTTAATGTTTAATGGATAGACAGGTTCAGCTTTGCAAGATGAAAAGAATCCTGGTAGTTGGTCTTGGTCACATAACAATGTGAACGTACTTAACAATACTGAATTGTACCCTCAAACACTTAAGATGGTAAATTTTATGAGATTTTTTTAACCACAATTTTTTTAAGTGGAAGAAAAGGGGGAAGAATGTACAGCTGCTGTGGGCAGAGCCAGGAGTTTGGACACCCTGCTCGCTCTCCCTGAGGCTGCTTCCCATTTTTAAAATGTCCATTGCTAAAAAATACTAGTTTGGCTGGATTCTAGAGCTTTGAAAGAGAGAGTAAGTGTTCAGATTCCCAATGCCTTTAATCATGGCTTGGCCAATTCTTACTCTTAACAAGGGAAAATGGAGGAAGAATATGACCACTGAACAAAGTGCTGTGGTCTAACTCAATACACCTCCTTCTGCCCAGCTGCACACACAACCTCCCCGCCAACCACACAGAAACACCACATGAATGCAGGTGACAACCCAGCACCAGCCTAGCTTCAACCTGGATTTGCTGGTGCAGTTTCTTGTGGGACATCAGGCCCCTGACTTGTCACTTCTGCCTGGAAAGTCAGGCACATCAAAGCCCCAGCGCAGAGGACACAAGGCTGATTAGAGGCTGGCCAGGCAGGCAGCTGGAGAGGGTCACTGGGAGACCTGTGGGATCTATAAATACCTGGCAGGTGGCTTGTTAGAGGAAGGTGTGCAGTGTGTGTATGTCTGTGTGTCTGTGTGTGTGTGTGTGTCTGTGTGTGTGTGCATGTGTGCATGCTTGGGAGGGGCAAGAAAAGGGGGTGGGAGACTGAGGGAAAAAGAAACCCTAGGAGGAGCTCTCTGAGGGGAGGAGGGGGGCTCTTGATGATAAAGGAGATGGTGAAAGTCCACAGCTTTCTGCATCTCCCTCCTGCACACAGCTCCAGGAGGAGTGTGGGGAGGTCTCCAGAGGAAATTCAGGCTTCAAGGAACAGGCTTTGAGAGGAAAGACCAAAGGAGTGCTTGCTGAGAGGTACCAGCCACAAGCCAGTAATTCCCTCATTATACCAAAAAGAGAGGGCTTGCAACGAGCAATGAGCCAGTATTGTGTGCTCTCAGTTCTGGTATTGGGAACTCTGGTATTGTGGATAGTGTGGCAGTATGACATTGTCTATGCCAGAGACCAACGGGCATTACAGGAAAGCAGCTTCATTGTAGAGACACAGACTGGGAAGCAAAGGGCTCTGTCCTCAAACCTGGTCCACCTGTTGACCAAGTGGGCTTGGAGTCACAGCACATGGAGGAGCTCTGGAAGCCTCTGGGAGGGCTGCAAGAGCACCCACCTGGGGAAGGAGGCCTGGTGTTGGGTCTCAGCTCAGCCCTTAGCTGGAGGTGATTTTGGGCAAAGTGCTCCCCTCTCTGGGCCTCAGTTTCCTCATTGTAGGTGGAGGGGCTTAGGCTAAGTTGATATGCTGGAGTCCTCCCCAGGCAGCCCTGACCTCCTGTATCCGAAGAAAGATCGTGTTTGCTCAGCCCCAGTGAATCCCAGATCCTCTTGTGAGGGGCCAGTCATAGGGCTTGGCTAGGGGAGGACACACATGGCACTGGGGACAGGGGCCAATGTGCCTGATTTAATATGAAGATAAGTTTCATTTGTAATTAACCTGTTATTATCCTTTTAAGTAGGATAAACTTTTTCCTTGCAATCTTATTTATATTAATAATTTGTTTAACGAAACTCTTTTTAGACAATAAGAGAGCTCAGACTCTGATGTTCAGGGATCTGGGTTTGAGCTTAGCACTATTTCTTCCTTATTCTGTCATCCAAGGGATTTCATTTCTCTTATCTGTGAAATAGGGATGATACTCTCTGTCAGGCAGGAATGCATTCAGCTGCAAGTAACAGGAAAAACAACTAACAAATAAGGATTTGTTAACTCAGAGCTGGGAATCTGCAATCGACAGTTGCTGGTCTGGGTTTAGTGCTTTGCGATGCCTCTAGAGGTCCTCCAGAGCTCCCTCTTTCTACCCTTCTCTCCTTCACTTGCTGCAGTCCTTTTCTACTTGTTATCTCATTGTCACAAGAGGGTTGCTGCTGTTCCAAACATCACACCTGAGTTCAATGTAGGGTGAAGGTGAAGCACTATGCCAGCTGCTTCTGTTCATTTTTTTAAACATGAGACAAAAAATTTCTCTGGAATATCACCGATCCCTCTTTGCCAGCAGACTTATGTTTCTGACCCATTGGCTAGAAGTGAGTCACATAGTCACGATGAGCTACAAAGTAGATTGGAAATATGGGAACAGGATTGTTCCAACTGGTTTAACAAATCTTGATGTCCTGCCTGGGGCTGGGCATTGTTACCAAGAAAGAACAGGAGAAGGGGTGGTATGTGGGCAACATGTCTACCTCACTCCCTAAGCAGAATCAGGATCTGGCCTTCAGAAACATTCTCTATTATTATTTACGTATAATTTCTCTTCCATAGAAGGATAGATGGGCAGACCTTAACTTCCAGGGCACTTTAAGGGGAGCTGGCAAAGGACGTCCCCCTCTTTTTCAGGGTAGAAAACAGGGTTTGCAAAAACGTCAGAGAAGGTGAAGACTAAGCTGCAGGGCATGAGGGCCAATGGAGTCTAAGAGCTTTTCCTTGGCTTTTGTAGTTTGGAACACTGGAAAGAGCTGCACCCATCTAGCAATCTGAATGACTTAAAACTTTAACCTCTTAATTTTGTCATCTATATACAATGATGTGTATGATTCTTATGAGAGGATCATGTAAGATGGTGGACATGAGGATGTGATGTTCTATGCAAACATGACATTTGAATCCTTGGAGGAAGAAGCACCTCAGGGTCTTAGTGGTTTGGGAGTTTAGTAAGCACACACACACGCACACACACACACACATGCACACACACACACAATGCAAGGTCCCCATTCAAACACATGTGTGCAGCATGTACAGATGAAGGGAAATTTCATACACATTAAAACATATGTAAAGTGTCTGTCAAGATAAGTCCAGAGAGCAAAAATTAACAAGTGGAACTACCTCAAACTAAAAAGCTGCGCAGCGAAGGAAACCATCAACAAAATGAAAAAGTAACCCACAGAATGGGAAAAATTATTTGTAAATCATATACCTTATAAAGGGTTAATACCCAAAATATATAAAGAACTTACACAACTCAATAGCAATAAAACAAAACAAAACAAACAAAAAACCCCCAAACCAACCCCCCCAAACCATACCGCAATTCTATTGAAAAATGTGCAGAGTCTGAATAGACATTTTTCCAAAGAAGACATACAGATGGCCAACAGGTACATGAAAAGATGCTCAACATCACTCATCAGCAACAAAATGCAAATCAAATCAAATCAATAAGGTATCACCTCATACCTCGTAGAATGGCTAGTATTAAAGACAAAAAGTAACAAGTGCTGGTGGGGATGTGGAGAAAAGAGAACCTTCATATGCTGTTGGTGGGAATGTAAATTGGTGCAGCCACTATGGAAAACATTACAGAGGTTCCTCACTATCTTAAAAAGATATCTGCACTCTCATGTTCATTGCGGCATTTTTTACAACAGCCAAGACATGGAAGCAACCTAGGTGTCCATCGATGAATGAATGGGTAAAGAAAATGTGGTAATGGATTATATCATTAATGTTAAGAAAAGAAAAGACAATGTTATTAAGAGAATCATAAGGAAAACACATTTATAGTACAGTACATATATTTTTTGAAAAACATTCTGCATATAGCCAGGCTGGGTCCCAGGATGGTGATATTCCACAGCCTGGTGGCCTTGGCCCAGCGGCGGCAGCTACTGGGCAGTCTGTGGGCAGCAATGGTGACCTGGAGGTGCACCACCAGCCGTTAGCTGTTGGCAGCTGTGGCCACACATGAATGCACCAGCCTCAGGGAAGCCACAGGGCCAAGGCACTACTGTGGACAGGGGTTCTCACTTGGCCCAGGAGTGGCCAGAGGCCAGTGGCTCCCCTGAGCAGACACTGGCATGAGGAGGACTCCAGCAATGAAGGTGCTGAGGTTGCAGGGCTCCCTGCCCAGCACCATCCCTTCTCTCTGGGCACCTTCCTCTGCCACAGCTTGGCCTCCTACCTCCAGTCCTGGGTGCTTGACCTATCTGCCCTGTGAGCACGTGAGGTGCCCTGCAGGCTCACCCACGGGCTGCCGGTGGCCTCTGTGGCCCTCCTGGTTACTCAGAGAGCAGCAGGCGGAACCTCTGTGCCAGCCACTTCTGGTTTGGTTCTGTGGAGAATGGGGCAGGCAGTCCTAAATAAATGCCTTGTGGCCTTTGCTGTCAATTCTTTTAAAAACCCACATATAAGTGGTCTTGCACAGTTGAAACTTATGTTGTTCAAGGTTCAACTGAATGTTTTATATGTGCAATGGAATATTACTCAGCCATAAAAAGAAGGAAACCCTTCCATTTCTGACAGCATGGATAGACATTGTGGGTATTATGCTAAGTGAAATCAGTCAGACAGAGAAAGACAGATGCTGTAGGATCTCACTTACACATGGAATCTAAAAACCTGAACTCAATAATACAGAGAACAGATTGGTGGCTGCCAGAGGCAGGGGGTCAGGGTTGGGTGATATGGATGAAAGGGGGTCAAAAAGTACAAACTTTCAGCTAGAAAATAAATAAGCCCTGGGGTTGTCATGTACAGCATGGTGACTATAGTTAATAAGACTGTATAATAATATTTGAAAATTCCTAAGGGAGTAGACTTTAAAAGTTTTCACCACAAAAAAATTGTTCACCAGACTTACTGTGGAGATCATTTCACAGGATAGACAACTATCAAATCCTTACGTTATATACCTGAAACTAATATAATGTTATATGCCAATTATATCAAAAAAGAAGAGGAAGATGGGCCAGAGGATGCAAGCTTTTGTAAAAGGGCTTGTCAAAGTGGGGGCAGAGATGAAGAGCAGGCTGGGGCTGAGGTCAGCTGGCCGTGGTAAAGGGGGCTTGGTGGTTCTCATCATGTGAGGCCAACAGGCGGTGTCCGTTCAGGAATCTCTGCATGTCCGTTCCCCTTGGAAACTACCCCACTGTCCTCGGGAGGAAACTGCTGCTAGGATTGCCTCACTAGGAAGTCCTTCAAGTCATTTCCATTACTTCCGTTTGTAGTGTTTCAACTCCTTCCTGGGCAGGCAGGAAGCTGAGCAGTGAGACCTGGCTGAAGTGAAAAAGTTGGGGGAGAAGGCAGAGAGGCCCCGGCAGCATCCCAGGGAGAGACCTCTGGATGCTCCCCCCCACCCCCAGGTTCTGGTGGAGGAGGAAGGGATCCTGGGAGAGTCCCTGCAAAATCAGCTGTGGACTTCACCTTAACACGTGTGAGCTGCCTACAGCCTGCGTGTGTAACGTCCCCCTCGGGAGGGTCAGAATGAGCACCTGGCCTGGCAGCCAAGATTGAAGTGGAAATAAGTCCCACAGGCCGCGCCACTGCCTATGTCTGAAAAATTGCATAAGCTTAAATTTAGAATTGTTCAGCCGTATCCTGGCAATGCAGTTCTCAAAACCTGGCCCTGTCATTAAAAATCCTGAGGCCCATGCCAGCTGGAGCAAGGTGCTGGAAGCAGGTGCTGAAACGTAACAATGTTCAGCTAGGAGTTCCCAGTGCTAAGCCCTACAGGACACAGCCAGCGGGGGGAGTGGAGGCAAAAGCAATGAAGGTGGCGAGGTCCTGGTCCTGGCAGGGAGTGGAGTGTTTCCTCACAGAGCCAGGCCAGGTTCTGAGACGATTACCTCGTGCAAGTTTGCTCAGAAATTGCAGCTTGGAGCTTCCCAGGGATAGCATTCCAGAAAGGCCAGGAAGGGCCTGTTAAGTGCCCACTTGTGGCAAACACCCAGGGTCAGCACTATCCAGGGGAAAACAAAGTGAGGAGACCCTGTAAGCACCAGGTCTGCTGTCCAAGGCTTTCCTGATGCAATCTGTAAGGAAAATATTGCCCACAATTGCACTAGTGTGTGATTACAATGAACCGCATTGACCTTAGGAAGTCCTTACCTACTTCATCCTGAGTGGGGAGAACACATGGGTAAGGCAAAGCTTTGTCAGTTTATTCTGGTCGGGAAACTGAGTGAAGCACCAGCACTTGGTGAATAGTACCTTGCCCTCGTTAATGGACTCTCACTCCATTGCCAGCCATCCTTCAGTGGGACGGTCCCATGCCTGGCCCTGGTTGAGCTAATGTTCCAGTTCACAACACCCTTGAGAATACCTCAGAGGATTTGGGGAAAGGCTTCTGTCTCTACCTTGGGCAGACAAAGTCACAAAATGTCAAGTGGCAAATGAGAGTTGGAACCACTCTCATTATGCGGGGTTGGTGGGGGATACTAAATTTCCTGCGCAATAGAACAAAGAGTGGTGTCAGGGGGGTGTGAGATGATGTGTGTCACATCCTCCATGCTGCCTGGTACATGGCAAGCACCTAAATCCTGTGGTCATCATGACTCTCCTTGTCACTGTCACAATCCTCATACTCCTGGCCACAGTCCATGGATCAGTCACCCATAATGTAGGTAGGCGGTCTCACGGGAAGACTACAGCACATCCTGGAGGTGGGGGTGGGTGACATCTGTGCAGCCTTTCCTCTGCTAGCTTCAGCAACTATTCTGGAGCAGCAGAATGAGCAGTGGAGGTGAGGAGACGAAAGGCAGTTATTGGGTCCGATGAATCCCCAAAGCATTTTTGGGAACCATAGCTAGAGCTACACACAGTTAGAGGTTCATCCCTATAAGCGTAAGCCATGTCCTCATTTCTGAGAGAGAGAGACAGAGAACAGGGAAGAGAGAGGAGGCGTACTGGGAGGGAGGGAGGAGGGGGACCAGATGGGCTTGGTGATAATTAGGTGTGTGCTCAGGCTCATTTGTCCATGACCGCTGGCCTCTGGGTCCCTTGGGTGTCCAACCTTCTGTTTCACAGTTTTGCTTTCTTACTTCATGGTCCCCGTGAAGAAGACATGCTATGCATACTTTTCTCTGCAAATAGTTGTCTCCTATTTTCTCCTCACTTTCTTCCACTTCCCAAACCCTCTTAGCTTTCTCCTCTCTGCCTCCCCCTCTTGTTTCTCCTCTTTTCCTGTTTCTCAATTGTTCTTCATGTCTTGCCAACACTCAGCGAATTTTTCTGAGCACGTAGTATGCACCTGGCACTCTGCAAGATCCTGAGGACTCAGGACCACTAGGGTGATGGTGATTTCTTGCTCTGGAGGAAGCTCACAGGCTGCTGAGGAGGAAGACACACACAAAAAATCCCAACCCAACTCCCACTCCGGGGAGTGTGGGGACCCGGAGCTGCAACAGCGAATTCTCACTGGATCTTTGCTGTTTGTTCCATGCAACTTCCTTTATGCTGTTGTGATGGCGGATGAAGTATAAAAGTAAGCGCAAGTATATCCCAAACACCTGGTAGCCCACTAGGTCCTAAGAGTAGAGAGTAGACTCTGCTTAGCCTCTATCTTCAGGGAACTATCAGAAGGATGTCTTAAATATGCTCAAGGTATGGGAATGGAGTGGATATCAGTTAGCGGTTTTGCCTGAAAATAACAGAAAACCCTTGTTCACCTGGCTTAAATGATGACAATTTAATATCTTATATAAGAACTCTAGACAGTCTCAGAGTTGGTTAATGTAGCAGCTCAATGATGTACCAAAGGTCAAGTTCTTCCCATCTTTCTTCCCTGTCATCCTCAGTATTTTGGATTGTCCTCAGCCTAGCTCCCTTCATGGTCACAAGATGGCTGCCATTGTTCTAGGCATTATGCTTAGACATAATATTCTGAAGGAGATGAAGGACTGGTTTTACCTCTTATCTGTGAGGAACATTTGCTGCAGAAATAATCCAGAAGACTTTTATTTTTCAACAGTCAGATTGTATTCTAGGCTCATGCTTGAAGGACTAATGCACAAGGGGGTGGGGACGGCCACAATTAGCTTAAAACGGTTGTAGTTCCCTTCCTGGCTGGGGCTGGGCCCACCTCCTCAAAAGAATATGGCCACACAAAGGATACCCAAAACATTGAGGTCTGATAGGATGGAGGAAGGGAGTGGTGGACAGGTATTGTGTGATCAACCAATGAGGTGTGGGCACTGGAGGGAGGCAGTGGGGCCTGCCTCCAGCTGGCAGGTGGCCTCTTCACAGGTTTTGGGAATATTTGGTTCTGCAAGTGGTTCTCCAGGTGTAGTCAACAGGTGAGAGGCAGCAAAGAGTTAAGAAGTTAAGGAGCAGCAGTTGTGTCCTTGCCCAGATTCCCCTGGGGCTCACTCCTGAAGCTCCTTCAGGTCCTTACTGAATGCTTCCTTCTCAGTGAGACCATCTGTGATCCTATCAAAGAGTGCAATCCTCATTCTGAATCTTCCATGCTCTTTCTCTGCTTAATTTCCCTCTTTGGTGTTTCTCTCTCTCATACCTATATATTTTATTTGTCTCTCTTGATTTTTATCCATCTCCTCCTCAAGGGAGAAATATTTGTTTGTTCACTGCTCTATTCCCAGTGCCTAGTACCTGGCATTAGTAAATGCTCAATAAATACTTCCTGTGTAGATGAAACTTGGTTGCAAATAATCAAATAATCTAGGGAGTTTGTGGGAAATGCAGGTTCCTAGGCCCTGTCCCAGACCTACTGAGGTGTGAGGCCCCAAGTCTCCTTAGGGGAACCCAGTGCACTGTCTGGAGTTTGGGAGCCATTCCTCTGGGCTTACCCGCATTGATACAAGAGAGTTCAGCTTTGGGACTATAATACTTAAGTACAAAGGAGTGAAAGGTTAACGTATTCTAGAGTCAGTGAAGTGTGAAGAGATGGAGATTCTGTACCACAATTTGCATGTTATCAAGTTTAAGGACAAAGGTGTCCTGGATTGAGTGCCTTCCTGCCTTAGCACTTCGGTCATATGACACAGGAGCAAGTGCACAGAGGGATGGGGGGTTGTGTGAACAAAGTCTGGGTGCACATAAATGACTTACGTGAGAACATCTGAAGAACGAAGGCAAATCAATATGAAAAAGCAAATAGGCCACTTAAAGAATGGGCAAGAAACCTGATCAGGCACTTCACAGCCCATGTTTGACTAGTCAATAACCACATGTACAGCATATGTACCCAACACCCTTAATTATTGAGAAATGCAGACTGAAGCCACAATGTGATACCACACACACCCACCAAACTGACTAAAAGTAAAAGGCTGATGGTATCTTGGGTTGGTAAGGGTGGGCATCCACTGGAGCTCACACATGCTGCAGGAGGAAGTGTCAAATGATACATAGCCTGTCAGGGGACAAAGCATGTATCCTATGACCCACAGTGCCACTCTTTGGTGTACACCTGAAAGAAAGAAACTCAGATGTTCCCCAAAAGACTTGTACAAAATGTGCATAGTAGCTTTATTACTCAGAAGAGTAAAAAAATTGGAAACACTTGAGGGTTATTAATAAGTCCAACAACCCAAAGGTCCACACGGATGAATACCACACAGATTTTTAAAAAATGAACATAGTGATGAGAGAAGGAAGCCAGGTAAAAATGACTACAAGACTATGTGCTGTATGACTCCATTGTGTGAAGTTCAAGCCCAGGGATCTTTGATGGTAGGAACCAGAAAGATGGTCTCTCTGGGGTTAGTTTTGACTGTGAAGGACCATGAGAGACTCATGCAGATATTTTTATATCTTCATCTGGGTGGTGCATCCAGACACACTTACACAGTTATTTATAAAATTTGTCAAGTTGTACACTTAACATTTGCATTATTTATGTGTATCTGTTATACTTCAATAAAAAATAAATCCATGCTTTATTGTACAAAACAATACACGTTTTGTAAGAACGCATACAAACAAAAAGGTCATAGGATAGTAGGCATTGTCCCCTCTCTGGCAGGCTATGTGTCATTTGACACTTCCTCCAGCAGCATATGGAAGTTCTAGTGGATACCCACCCTTGCCCACTCAAGATACTGTCAGTCTTTTATTTTTAGCCACTTTGGTGGCTGTGTGTGGTGCCACATTGTGGCTTTAGTCTTTATTTCCCTGATAATTAAGAGTGTTGAGTACATATGGATTCAAAAGAATGGTTGTGGAGTGGCTTTTAGGAAGGAAGAGAATGGAGTGTGGTTTGGACATAGAAGGAAAGAAATGACTAAAATTTTTTCAAAAAAAGTTCTTGTTCAAACCAGTAATGAAGGTTTATAGAAACTAAGGAGTATGATTAATCCAGTTTTTTACTGTGCCCAAGGTAGAAAGGGACAGAGTTTGACAGAAAAACTGAAAACCAAAGAGCAAGAGCAGCAGTGTAGTGGAGGCAGAATGAAGGCAGAAAGCATAGACTTTAGAAACTTGAACTTCAATGCACTCCAAGAGTCTCTGCAGTCAGCAGGCAGTGGGACTCTGCAGTCACCATCTCTTTCTAGGCTCTTTGCCAAGAGCAGGCCACCTGGTCTGATCGACATCAAGAATGGAATCCAAGACAGTGACAAGCACAAGCAAGGCAGAGTCCCCGGCTCTGGTCACTCAGGGTTAAAGCTTCCCATGTCCAGTGTTCTTGGCAATTAAATCAGACTGAACCTGAACTGGGTGTTGAGCAATTAGTACATAAACACCAAGGCCAGTTTGAAGATACTCATGTAGAGCTATGTTTGGGTCCTCCAGGTAAGGTGGTTCAGCCACTTGCCAGTGGGTTATAATCTTGGTGTCTGAATAGGAACATTTCTCATGTGAATCACTCAGGCCACCAGTGACAGACACTAATTAGCCTAGGAGGACCTGTGGTGTCAGTGATATAGTTGTTTTGGGTTGAACTGTGTGCTCCTCAAATTCCTATGTTCAAGCCATAACCCCTGGTACCTCAGAATATGACCTTATTTGTAAAAAGGGTCATTGCAGATGTAATTAGTTAAGACAGGGTCAGACTGGATGAGGGTGGGCCCCTAGTTCAATGTGACTGGTGTCCTTATGAAAAGTGAAAACTCGGAGGCAGACATGCACACAGGGAGAACACCACATGAAGATGAAGGCAGAGCTCAGGGTGATGCTTCTATACGCCAAGGAATGCCAATGCTCACCAGCAACCCCCCAGTAGATAAGCCGGAGGCATGGAACAGATTCCCCCTCACTGCCTTCAGGTTGTAAGGAATCAGCTGAGCTGACACCTTGGTCTGACTTCTGTCCTCCAGACCGTGAACAACACCCTTCTGTTGTGTGAGCCTGGCAGTCTGTGGTACTTTGGAAAGGGGTGCAGTGGCCCTACCACCAACACCCAAGTGTCTACAAACCCCTCCCGCCATAATGGGAGGGAGAAAAGGACTATTTCTGCACAGCGTGGGTGATGAAGTGTGCACAACATTTAGGAGTGGATTTGGGGAAGAGGAGGGGTAAAGAGTGAGGGTCGTGTGGGGTGAAGTGACTGACAGTGGAGCATCCTCTAGGTGCCGCTGGTGGGGTGAAATCATAAGGGAAGAGGCTCAGGGAGGCATCAGAGATGCAATCAGGATGGAGTCAGCAGTGGTTTGCTACAGAGGATACTAGAAGGCTGCTGGAAATGGCTGGTGTGTGTGTGTGTGCGCACGCGCACATATGTATGCCTGTATGTGTGTTTATACATGACTGTGCACACACGTGTATGTATGCATGTGTGCATATGTATGAGTGCACACACGTGTATATACATATTTGTGCATATGTATGGGTGCACACACACGTGTGTGTGCACACGTGTGTGTACTGAGGAGAATGAGAAGCTAAAGAAAAATCGGGAGAGGCACCCAGCAGGAGAAACGGGTCCTTTAAAGAATCCCCCCCAAATGCTTCCTTCCCTCCTGGGCTTGCTGTGAACCTTCCTTAATTAATGCCTGTAAAATGCTCTCAGATGCTGGAAGGAAAGCAGCAGCTTTATAAATAAACACAGACTTCTAAAGGTTGACGAATGCCGGAGTCCCTTAGGGAGGAGGAGAGAGCTGTGCTGTGCTGTGCTGGGGGAAAAGGCAAAGGAGACAGCTGCGGAGGAGAAGCCAAGGTTTTGGTCCTGGTTTGGCCATTAACTGGCCGTACATCCTTGGGCAGGTCAAAACTCGTCTCTGGGCCCTGTCTTCATCAGTAAAACGAAAGAGTCGGATTATGATCACAAGAGACTTTCTCATGCTCACATTTTATAATCAGTGAGTGCCTTTGGTCAAGGTCACAGAGTGCATTTGAGAGAAGCAAGCAGGACTTCCCACAGGGTTCTTAAAGGGATGCTTAGAAAAGGTACATAATTTGTCCAATGCTTCAGATCTGATCAATGGCAGAACTGAAATGGGACTGTAAAGCCATCCATCCACACCCTAGAGCCTCCTTATCCTGGGCATGGAGGAGACCTGTCTCCAGGTGGTAGTGGAGGTAGGGAAAGTGGGAGCCACTTTACACTCAGGACCAGTGACTACCTTTGACAGTGACCTCCTCTGAACTTCCTTCTTAACCAAAAAGGATGCTGAGGCTGGAAGAAACCATGTTTAGTTCAAACCCTTCATTTGTCAGAGGAACCTGTGGCTCGGAGCATTGACATGACTTGGCTTTAGGTACACATGGCAGATTAGTGACAGAGCCAGGCCAAGAACTCGGCCTGTGTGCAGTCTGACTTCTTTTAGTCTTGGTCTAAGGCTCATGCTAATTCCACGGCTGTGAACCAGGGGATCTCTGCAAGAGGATATGTGGCAACAATTTGTTCCCATTTGCTCAGGATGTTGCAAGTTTATGCCCATGGTTTGATGTAATTATTAATAGTTCATGCCCAGAAGTATCCTAGTTTGAATGGCACAGTTTGACCTTATTGCTGACAACTGGGTAACACTAGAGAGAGGTGGGGCGCCAAGGAACGTCTCACTTCAGCTCAGGTCATGATTTCACAGTTAGTTCGTGAGTTCGAGACCCGCATGAGACTCTCTGCTGTCAGTGCAGAGCCCACTTCGGATCCTC
Organism: Cryptoprocta ferox; assembly: GCA_028646485.1. Taxonomy (NCBI): domain Eukaryota; kingdom Metazoa; phylum Chordata; class Mammalia; order Carnivora; family Eupleridae; genus Cryptoprocta; species Cryptoprocta ferox. The sequence goes on from CM053571.1 coordinate 99,003,513, forward strand.
TGTCTCCCTCTCTCTCTGCCCCTGCCCCACTCGTGTGTGAGAGCTTGTTCACACACACTCTCACTCAAAAATAAAATAAAATATTTAAAAAAAAAAAAGAAGAGAGAGGACTTGAATCTGTGGAATTCTTGGCCATTAGGCCTGAAATGTCCTCTGTTCACCACAAAATCCCTCCCCGAGGTTCTGTCAGCTTCAGCAGAAGTGGTGCTGTTATGGAGACACCATTCTTCCCTTCCCTCCCACTGGAGTGGACCGTGATGGAACAAAGAGAGTACCGCAGCATCGGAGTTAGAGAAGGTACCCTCAAAGTCCGCAAATCGGAGGCAGTCCCCACTTACTTAACAGTTGTCCCAATACCTGCTTCACAGGGTTGCTGAGTCTGGAACTGCAGAGAGCTCCTCACCTGTGAGGTATTATTTTTTATCAAGCCGAATCATCTCATTTTATAAGTAAGAGAAACTGACATGCAGAGAGGGGAAAAGTCATGTAGCAGGTTAATAGCAAAGCATGAACTAGAACCCAGGTCTCCTGGGCCTCGGTCTTTCCTCTGTTGCCCTGGCTGCCGGCATTCCCACAGGGCAGCAGGGCCTGGGTGGTGGGAGAAGAGGGGAGCGGTCCCCTCATCATCCCGCTTCAATCCACTAAACCAGGTGGATATCTTTGGGTTCCAGTGCGAAGTGACTGATGCTTCCTTCCTTCAGGTATCTTCAGGTTCCTTCAGGTTCTCCCCAGGGAGCGACAGCTGGAGTGGGTTGGAGAGCCTCCCAGGGATCCTGAAGGGCCCGCCAGGGAAACACTGACGGAGGTGGGGAGGCTGTCAGGACAGACTTTGCTGAGAGCCACAGACTGTAAGGAGGCCGAGGGGTCCTTTGCTGACACACTGGGACACAACAGATCTGCACGCTCACAGAATTCGGGGTCAGACCCTGGGAGGTCATCAGTCTGGGCCCATGGGGCCCAGATTCCCTCATTCCTGTGACTGGCCCTGCTCCGCTGTCATCAGCCGCAAGGGGGAATCTGGGTTTGGGGACATACATGCCATGTGTTCTTTCCCCAAGCCTAGGCTAGCCTGCCAACATGGCCATCCCACCTCCAGTCCCCCATCCCGTTCAGCTTGGGCCGGTGGGGAAGGACGACTTTGCCTCTGATTTAGTAAAATGGTCCAGGTAAGAAGTGAACTTTGAATTTTAGTTTCTTCAGCCATGTTTTAGGGGACGCTTTTCAGGATTTCAGTGAGGGACAAATGTACCAAATTACAGTACAAATACTGTACTGAGTATTGAGAAAGGTGCCTGGTACATATGAAGAACTTAATAGGTGCTATCTGTTATTGTTATTATTATTATTGTTATATAATGCTATTATATATTATTATATAATAATGCTGCTCTAGCCAGCATTTCCTCATCTAATTTCATTATAATCAACCTAGTCAACCAAGCCACAAACCTGATTTCTTCTCTACTATCCACAGATGAGTGATGAATTATCTTAGTTACTACTAAGTCTTAACTGATTTTGCTTCCTAAATATTTCTTGTAACTGTCCCTTCTTTTTCAAACAGCCTCAGCTACCTCTGCCTCGGACCAGATCATCCTCCTCCTCCACGTGGGCCCTGCCACACCTCCCCAAGGTGTCCCTGTTGCTTATCTTCCCTGCATTCGCCCTCTCCTCAGCTACCAGGGATCTGATCATGGCCCTTGCTGCCTGAATTGCCCAGGCTCCCTGTGATCCACGGAATCTGGCCTGGGTGTTCTCCAGCCACGTCTCCTGCTTCCCTCTAGCTCTTCATTTAAATTCCAGCAACACCAAGTGGCTTGTGTTCTACCGCCCTCCTTCCCATCCAGCTACACACACCATTGCTGCTTTTTGCCTTTCTTACACCATCTTTGTTTGCCTTGAACCCCTGCCTCTCCCCATTTTGTCCACCCTTCCCTGTCCTTTGTGAATAGGCTCAGGCGTCCTCTTCCTGGAAGTCCTCTCGACCTCCTGTCTGTTTTAGGTGTGCTGTAATATCCTGTGCCAGTCAATTACTGCCCATACATCTTACAGTTAGTCTCCCTCCAACCTGGACTGTGAGATCCTTGGGGAAGGACTAGGTCTTATTTGCCTTTATGTCTCCCCACAGAGAGTTCAGTACATGTTTACAAAGTGAGTGAATGAATGTAAGCATGCATGAATGAAGTGGTCCCAAACTTGGCATGTGGAAAAGAGTTTAGGGAAGGGCAGCTCATTTCCAAAGAGTGGGAAAGGTGGACATGCTTTTTGGATATATGAACTGGAACGAGGCACATTCCTCTAAGAGGAAAGGGAAAGCACTGGGGAGGATGAGCATTTTTCAGGAATCCAAAATTAGGAGTAGCTGTCTTTTTAGCCAATGTTACTGTGTTTGGCCTGGGGATGACAGAGGCATCTGACGGGTTATGGACATTCACACACAAGCTGGGCATTTCACTGCAGAACAGAGCCCGTCATCCCATCAGGGTCTGATATTTATGGATTTTCTGTCAAGCCACAGTTTCTCAGCCTCTGGGCACGCTGGGCGAGCTACTATGCACACAGCAGGGAATAAAACTTAAGGAACTCATAACCCTGGGGAAGTGCTATAGGCAGGAAATATGAATGCATCAAAAAGAATTCTGGACAGATCTATGATGGAGCCATAAATGGCAACAAAGAGAAGCTGGGATACACCTAAACTTTCAGGCTGATGGGAGTGAAGAAGCAAGCTCCTCCCTTGCCGCATTCCCTGGGGTTGCTGTCCAAAAGGAAATGCCACTGTGGAGCATACATGGCTCTGACCCAAAGCGACAACTTCTATGTTCCCATGATAAACACACAGAAAATAATTTTTTCCCCTGTTACTGTCTTGGTTGAAGAAAGAGACAGGAGGTGGTAGAATTAGAATCCAGAACTATTTGGCTCTAAGTATATGTTCTTTGCACTTTGTCATATGGGGTAAGATGCTCATGGCAGCCTAGGTGTTGGGACTGCCATCATGGTCTTTTGAGCCCTTAAGTTGATTGTGTCAGCTCTAGCTTTGCTGAGAAAAGACATGGTTGGCATTACCTATCAGCCTGGTGGTAGGAGGGAAGAACAAATCTCTTGGAGCAATTGGAGCTTCTTTCACTGCTTAAGTCTCCCACAGAATTGTGTGTGGACACAGCTGGATGGGACCTGTCATGGGGCCCCTGATGATATGCAGTCTTCTAGACCAGTGGCCTTATTGCTGCTGTCAGTGATGGTCAGCATCACTAAGCTGGGAACACCCATCACCTCTCTTGAATGTCTGTTTCAGCTCCTGCCAGCCTCGGCAGGATGTCTTACCTGGATTTTCACCTAGGTAGTTTGTGCCTTTCGTCTTGGGCCTTAGATTTGTAGGGAAATTATTAGGTTTTGGCTTACAACCGTTGGGTCTCCTACCCTTTCTCTTGCCTACTTAGAACGATCTTTACTTCCTTCCTGTTGTGCCCTTTGTTAACTCGTCCAAGAAACCCGGCTGCATGGTTTGGGCTGTGCTAGCTGGCTCAGAGCCACAGTGCCTGTCTGCACTGCTCAGCCCCTGGAGAACGTTACCAACAGCGCTATGCTTTCCACCTCCCGGCTGGTGTTTTAAGACCACAGTCGACACACGCAGTTTTTATTTGTGTACTTTTCTCAAGGCTCGAAGTTGTTGGAAGGCATTACTCATAACTCGATTTGGTGAATATCTATCTAGATACTCGAGGTTGAGTTAAATATACCAAGTATTTGTAACTGCCTCTCTCACTATCCTAATTATAAGAGGGAGGGGGATGCCAAGCACTTGAAACCTGAAATCAAGTATTCAGCAAAATGCTGGGGGAGACCCACCAATCTGTGCAGCCAGGCAACTTTACATGTTGAAGTGTTGCTACAACCTGCTGGCTGCAAACGATAAATTTAGCCTTAAAGATGGCTCAACGTTCCAAAGCTTAGGGAAGCAAGCTGACTGCTTTGAAAAGGGAGAAGGAGCCACATGTCTGAATAGAGCAGGAGCTGGGGGAGTGGGGGGGGGGGGAGGCTTCTCTATGGCTAGAAGGAGGGAGCCACCAGTTTGTCCATAGATTCTGGAGACACCACTCCTAACACCGCACCATCTACCTCCACCCCAGCCCAGCCCAGCCCTGTCCTGTCCAGCAGTACAAAGAACTGTCTTCACAGTTCAGTTGAGCTCCTCTCCTTCCCTGCCTTTGTACTGACATATGGTTGAATCCAGGTGAAGCCTGGTATTTAGAGGCCTGGTCTTTGATGGGACACCTCCCATTTTTACTGTTACGCACCTGTAGACATGGGCTCTAACGTATGTCAACTGTTGCTTTTCTCTTTAACACCCAAGAGAATGGAAGATGGCTAATGCTATCCAATTGCTGGGGTGTCTTTAGGAGGACAGGCACCTTCTTCTCTCATTTGCACTCTCCTCATTCAGAATGAAACAACTAGAGTCCTGTCTTCCAGGACGTGAGCAACGTATGCTGGCTCACAGTGTTTGAGAGAAGGATGAACTTAGCAGATACAAACAACATGTACCTTTAAGAAAGAGCCTGGGAAGTTTTTTCCCTGGGCCTGCCTCTGGAAAGGGCTGAAAGAAGCCAGTTGTGGGTATCAGCAGGACTGGGTACAAATACTAGAAAATTCTTAAAGATGTTGACAAAATGTTTCTCTCACTCTGCAGTTACCTCCATGCTTGGGTTTCTAAATGGGGAGACTGAGCAATGTGTCTTTTCAGAAGAAGTTCAGGGACTATAAATTCTATTAACAGCACTGTCTTCTTTCTCTGGCTTTACAAGTGAAATGGTGCTTTACCCATAAATGCAGGGACAGTAACAATATGATCTTGGGTCACACCGACATCTTTGTCTTAAAGAGCTCATGTGATCTCCTTTGGAAGGAAGGGGTAAGTGTTACTGTTTTCATTTTATTGATAAAAAGATGAAGGGGAGAAGAGGGTATAGTAAAGTGACCACAGAAACGTAAGTGTCAATATAAGACTTAACACTCAGGTCACAATGGATGACAAATGATGGCAAGTGAGGTTCACTCCAGCAGCTGCAGGTCTCATCCCAGTAGCTGGAAGACGGGACACAACAAACAGCACAGAGGGGGAGGGAAGGAACTCGTACTTGCAGAGTGCACAGCACAGAGGAACCACTTTCCACAAATTGCCCTCATCTAAGGACCCTGTGTGGTGGGTCTTACTTTCATTTTACGAATGAAGACAGCGTCTCTGAGAAGCTCACTTGTGTAGGCACTGAAGGCACTGCCTGACGAAGGCTGCGTGTTCTGTCCCCACACCACACAGAACTGAGTTCCGAAACTTCTGCAGGCTTGAAATTCGCCCTGTCGGAGAACACTGCCTTTAGGAATAATTATCTCAGGGTTGTATCTGGAATTAAGTGAGCTGAAAACTGCTGCCTGGGAGCCAGTGGCACCTAGGAGTGGCATCCGTGATGGTCTCAGAATTTGGGGTGAGAGTGGGAAAAAGAAAAGTTAATTTATATATGAAATCTAATTTGGGGTATCTTAGATAACCCTTTTTAGCTATTTCTTGGACTCTCTAGAGAAAGCTCTTTGTACAAAGAAGGTCTCTTCTGTTTTGCCATGTAGAAGAAATAAGCACTCAATCACCAAATGTCCTTTAAAAGGGTGACTTAGTCTTTGGTCTAAATGAATTGGTCCTGTCACTTTTAAAGTGATTCATTCCTGTAAAGGATGGAGAATTTATTACTTTTCAAAACAGATCACTGTGGTGTTGACCTAAAAAGTTCCGAGTGAAGCCTGCAGCGCAGGCCTGACCCTGCTGGGCTCAGGTCCTTTCTTCTATCACATAGCACTGTGCATCTTTTCACATTAGGTGCTGCACTTGATATTTCTATTCTATTTATTCAATGCTGAGGTTAAAAAAATGAATATTTCAGAAATTAGCCATTTTCTAACCCCAGATATATTAAAAAATTTAAGATGGAATTCATTTCTCTTTAGTTAGAGAAGCAACACTAAACATGTAATTAAATCGAAGAGACTTTTAAAGAAAAGGTTGGCAAGCGGTTAAGTATATCATTGATTTTGTTCCAATTTTAGTATGTGTGTTGCAGAAGTGAGCACAATTGCTGATTTCAGGATAATAGATCATGTGTGTCTCTCCCTTGCCCCATTCTCCTTATAAGAATATGGAGGTATTACACATGCAATTATTAATTTCAAGTATTTTGTTAGAACATCACATGGGTTTACATCTGTGTTAGATATTGTAGGAGATGTCAAAAAAAATGAAAGAAATCATCCCTTCCTAAATGCAGAAGGGTAACAGCAGACTCCTCAGCTCAGTGAATGGCACATCACAAGGTGTAAGAAGAGACAGTTCCGTTCCCGCCCACCTTTTCTCCATAGAAGAAAAAGCTCATTCCTGCAGGAGTCACCGCCCACTGACGGTGTGCCTGCGTGAAGGTCCACAGCTTAAAGCCCAAGTCTTGGCACCAGAAGCTATCAGGAAACCTACTTTTCCCACGCCTCCTATATGACCTATAAAAATGAGAATAAAACCTGTCTTCCATACAGTATCCTAGTGATTTTTTATGATCTAAGAATAAAAAGAGCTATAGAAATGCAAAGCTTTATTTATTACTAATACTCAGCAGAGACTAATTCCCATATGGACACTTTTGGGCCCTAACAACTTGGCAAGAGCTCTTCAGACTCCCTCCAAGATTAAGCTCCTCATCTCTGTGAACATAAAAATCAATCTGCTATGTAGCCTGAAGAATCCTTATCATTTTGTCCCTAAACAACCTACCACCTCTCTTTAGAGGCCAAGAAAAAGCTTTAAAATCTTCTGTGGCCTTCCTCTCAGCATGTTTTGCTAAAAATGACAAAATGTTCACTTGGAAGCATAGGTAGGCATAATTCTGCTGGTTGGGTCCAAAAGAAATAACAGGAGCTGGGGTAAACGAAGTGTTACTGGAAATCTGGGCCATTTGTGGACTCCTAGAACAACTCTCCTCTAGAAACTGGCTATAAATAACCTTAGAAATAATTTCTCTTCAAAAGCCCGGGGAAAACATGCCCACTGGATTTTTACAAATGAAAGGTTTACTTTGTTTGGTAAAAGAAAACCATTACCTCCAAAGGCTAGGGTAGGTCCTCGAGGGTTAGTCTGTGGAGTGACACTGCCACCTGGTGGCTGGAATGCGCTATGGCACAAGGAGCTCAGCACTCCCCCTCCTTCAAAGAACAACCAGAGCTATTAATAAAAAAGAAACCAAGTTTCCAGAACAGCCCTTCCTACTGAGAGGCTGATTCTTGTAAAAGTGGCCTCATACTTGCAAGAAAAAAAATAATTTAAGCTTGGAATTTACTGTGTGATAGGAGCAAAAGACTTCTCTCCGCTCAATTCTTAGTACCAGGTATACTAAAGGATGTGATTAAAAAAGAGCTTGACTGAAAAAAAATTCTGAAACGTTTTACTTCATATCATACATACTCTTAAAAAATGCGGAAACATTTAGGGTAACACCACTGACGTGAAAGAATCTTGAGCCACAGGACCTTGAAAATCAGTCTGAAAATGTTTTGCTTTCACATCGTCTTTTTCATGGCTGCTTGTGTCATGCTGAAGAGATAAGCTTCGTAGATTATATTCAAGAAGTTGTCATCGTTCTGGAAAACAAAATCAAAAGACCCAAGGGAATGTGATTCGGCTGGCAGGAACCAAAGGCTTCCTTTCTCTGTCTTGGAGCGGAACTGGCATTCCGACACTAAGACACTCCTCTCTGCCTGTTTGCTCCAACGGCTGGTGGCTTTTCAGGGCACACGTGAGGGTAAGTGGGACCGGAGGCAAGGCCTGACAGTCAGTATCCAACAGTCCAACAGTCAGTATGAGAAGTAGCAAGTGCTCACGGCCCACAGCACAGATGCGCAGCCCAGCCACGCGGCAACATGGGATGAGGGTCACTCAAGAAAAGCCTGGGTCTGCTGCGGGAAAATACACAGGTGCTAACAGAAGGCTGGAGCGGGAGGCAATGATCCAGGTCAGTGGTTCTCAAAGTTTGGTCAGGAGATCGCTGGGGCTTCTTAAAGGTTCTCCAAGTCTCCCACGGGGTATACACTTTGTTTCGGCATTAGGGAAGATTTACTTGCAACATGCTTCATTTATAGCATCAAAACTAGCATAATTCTCCCATTAGTTATGGAAAGTTTTTGGTCTGCGAGAGTGGGCAGCAGATAGACTGGCAGTCCCTGGGCTCCTCTGCCTGGCTAAGGGCTGGGGGAGAATCATGGGTCTAATCAGTGGTGCTCTTTGTTTTTAATTCTAGAGACGTCTCCCTCCCACTCAAATCCTTTAAAGCTTTAGCAATTCACCCACATTTCACATTCCCCCTTCATTCCCTCTTGGCACCCCACGCACAGAGTTAGTGTTATTCTCATGCAATGAAAGAGCGATATTCTCCCGGTTTTTCCTACAAAGTAGCCACAAAGTCCCTGTGCGTGAGATTGTGTCCTACCAACGCTAAAGACTAAAAACAGTGTGCGAGTAACTTCCAAGAGTCCATCAGGAAGATAATATCTACAACATGGGGAAAAGTAAAGTGTATACAGAGAGTGGACGGAACATAATTTTCTACCTAGCAATGTACCGGGCCTGCTCTAGACTTTTGGAGTCTTGGTTTCTGTACAAAGATCTTTGGAACAGTATTGTTTAAGTGGAATGAACCAGAAAAAAATGTGAAACTTTTCAATTTAAGTGTTTTTTTCTTTATTGCTCATAAAAAAGAAGTTTATAGATGTCCTAAGTCCTCATGAACTTATCATTAGTGGCTTGAAAAGATGGGAAATACTTTTACCCTGATACTTGTTTACAGATTAGTAGGGCCCATTCATTTGTTGCTGATCTTTAGTGGGTTGCTATCCTGCTTTCACCCTTGGATGCAGATTGCTAGCCCTCGCTCCTTCCCTTCCCTCCAAAATACGTGACTTTAAAAAAATGTTTTTGATAATAGAGACCAGTCTTTTTAACCAGGACGGGACAACTACGGAGTGCTAGCTGGCTCTCTGAAATCTGCCAAAGCTTAGGCAAAGTACCACAAAAATTTTCTTAAAGACTATATTGAAAAGACACCTAACTACGTTCACTGGTGTGTCTGAAGTCTGTCTGGGTAAGTGTTCCACTTTTCAAGGCCTAGCATATATTTTTGGGTGTGTTTTGCCAGGTGGACCGCTGAACGGCCTCTGGAGGCCCGTCCCTTGCAGTCCCATTACTACCACGGCCCCAGCCCAGTGCAGCGGGAAAGGAGCACTCTGCAGCCAGACTGGGGTTGAATCCCAGATCCGCTATTTCCCAGCTGTGGCCTCAAGGCAGTCACTTAGCCTCAGTTTCCTTGCCTCTAAAATAGAAAATAATAGGGTTATTGCAGAAGAATTAAATGAATTAATATATGTGAAGCAATTAAGATAGTGCCTGGCATAGAGCTCTCTACACGTGGCAGACATTATGTTGTTACCTTATGAGCCAAGTGAGACACATGCTGACCAAGAAGTCCCCTCCTATCGGGAGGTTTCAAAATTATTTGTAAAATATGCCCTTAGTAGTCACAGCCATTCCTTGCTTCCCTACCTGTTTCCTCCTTCTTCAACAGTCTGCGTGAACCTTCCCCTAAATGTTGTCACTTGCTCAAGATGGCTCTCACCTCCATTTCCCTATGGTGAGCAGTCTGGGCACCAGCCAGCACCTACAATCTGCCCGGTGGCTGCTTAATTATACAGTACACATTTCTTTTATGGCAGGTGACAGCTTGGAGGACTTAGTCAATATTACAAAATCCTTGATGGCCTGAGACACCCAAAGCCACAGCCAGTATTTGGAATCTCATCCAGCTAACCGAGCATGGATGCCATTGGGGTTTAGGTTGAATTATTACATGGTCCTTTTATTCTTGGGGAGTACTAAGTAGGCATTAGCTGAGTCTTTGTCTCAAAGTGGCGACCCAACAGGTCGGCCATGTTGGGAAAGGGAAGAAGAGAGACGGTGTGGCTCTCCTACCTGAATGAGGTACAGCAGTGCTTCCTGAAGCTGGAGCTTGGTAAGTGGGCTTCGGGTAACTGCGGGGGGCTCCGGGGTCTGCAGAGGCAGGAGGAGGCTGGTGGAAGTGGCAGCTGGTTCTTGGCTTCCCAGGGGCAGGAGCCCACTATCCTTCTCCTTTGGCGGGGCACAGGTGGGTTGTGTGAACACCATGGGGGACATGAGCAGAGAAGGAGCCACTGTAGCAGGGACGCGCGGAGGTGAGATGGCCTGCTCACGGCAAATACACACAGAGGGCAGGAATAAGTAGCAACCCATTGAAAAGGAAGGTCGACAGAGAAACAGGCCCCTCGCTTGCAAGAGTGGATATTCATGAGTTTCAGTATTAATTGCTCACAACTCCACTAGGTGGAGGAGCCTGCAGAAGACTGATTCCTGCTCAGCTCTCCACGTGTTTTCCTTTGTCATTACTAGGCAGCACTGGCAGTCTGCTGCTGTGACTGTTGTTCCCACTGCATTTGAAGTTCATCCTCTGAGTAATATTTTTTGCAGTTTACCACAATCACGTGGCAGCATGCATTTAAGACAGCTGGCCTCTTCCTCGGGGCTGACCACTACTCTGACCTAACGGTCCAGCAACCCACGCGAGTTGTTACACTTGCTGGGGGCACACACACATTTCCGCTCCTTGATTTCTCCAAGTGGAGGAACCTTCCCGGCCTCTCTCCACTGTTCACTGACTTCTCACGAGGAGGGAGTCATGCTTATTAGGTTGAGCCCTCCTAGGTCCCTCCCTGATCGGATCTGCCCACTTGTGGAGAGCATCCAGTTCCAGTTCGGGGGCAGGGAGGGCCGGTGGTGCTCAGCACTGCCAGGGACTTGACTGTCCGAGTGAGTATGTCGACCTCACTTGGCTGAACACCTAAAACCAAGTTTTCCAACAGCTTCTCCAGTTATGCAAGTGACATTTTGATCCCTGTCTGACTGACTCCTACAGCTAGTTCTCATGGGTTTCTAAGGCAGGGGAGAAAAAAAGAATGCTACTTGTCAGCCTTCTAATGCCCAAAAGAACTCATGAGAAGGGGGACATAAAGGCCAGTAGTGTAGAAGCTGCTGTGATTTTTATAATCACTCCCTCGTATCCTTTTGGGCAGAAAGAAGCTTGGCAGAAGGCAGGTTGTTTGTTTCCTTTAACTGTCCCTATCTGCCATGGCGAGGAGAGGAGAGGAGCTGGAACGGACGCCACCCACAGTGTGGGTCCGGAGGCCCTCAGGGAGAACGTAGTGCCGGCTGATGGACGCACACTGTCATGATCAGCTCTCCACACGTGCGGGCACTGAAGAGAAATGAGAATTGTGCCCACCGAAGTTGATGTCACACTATTAACCCCAACTTTACTAGCGTCCCATCTAAACCACCAAGAGAGAAAAAGCAGGTATGAAAGAGAGGGGACACTATGGCACTGAAATGAGGAGGGTGGTGGGTAACAGTCGTTTCTTTGAGATTGTCATAAATAATTTGAGATTGTCATAAATAATCACCAACACTTTGACTCAGGCTCTCATGTATACAAAGACTTATGCTATGTGCCTATGATCTTTGTTTTCAAGAAAGTGAAGGACTTTTGAGGAACTGTTGTAAGCTACCTGCCAAAGCAGGACAAAAAGACCAACGCTGACATCTGTAATGAACAGGGAGAATGTCCTAACTTTTAAATCCAATGCCTTTTCAGTGAATTTGTACCATTCCAAATGGGAAAAAAAAAAAAATCAGAGGTCTCCAGATGTTACTCACAGGCGATGAAACAACTGCGGTTTTCTCACTGTTTCAGGTTACTGATAAACTTAGAGAACCGCCTTCCTTGAAGGACAGACTATTTCTTAAAGTATTTCCCCCCCGGTCTGGCACTTTGTATGTGTGTGGTTAGATGGCATACTCACTCCTCTCTCGATCTTCGTTAAGCTACACTGGCGACAGAAATAAAACCAGCCTTCGCGTCTGAGGCGGTGAGTCTACGTGCCTCGTCACCCGTCACGTGCCTGCAGGTATGTACCCACAGGGAGCACAGTGCCTGGCATGTAGTAAGTGCTCAGAGGTATTTACTGAATACACAAATAAACAGTAAGATGTTAAAATAATCAGAAAAGTTTGACTGTCTGGCATCTCACAGGATTTCAGAGCAGACAGTAAGTGTCCACGGTCAAAGATTAGGGGGTTCTCTGCACGTCCGAGTTGTTTCCCATGTTCACGTGCTTGTGTCAGGCCTATGATGCTGTGAAGATTTAACTGTACAAATAAAGTATCTCTAAAAGGCGGGAAGTCCCCAGATGGCTAAGCAAAGAAAGGATGCTCTCTCCAGGCGGGATGTTATGGTGATAATAAGGTGCACAGATGTGGCGCTCAGCACCCTGCTCTGCACAGAAATGTCCCGAGAGCACAGAGGCTGATGCCAGTCTTCACCACAGTGCAGCAATACCGCCCCCACGCCCCCCCCCTCCCGTAGACACGCACCTGAAAAAGAGGGGTCTGCTTTTCTGTGCTGGGGGTCTTGTCCATCCAGGACTCCAAGGCCTTCCCTGTCCTAGAGCTCTGGGTTACCACGGGGAACTTCGCTGCCAAGGCCGGCTTGCTAGACGCGTGCAGCTGCTGCTCTTGCTGTACGATCTGAAGCTTTTTCAGTAATTCTTGAGGGGAGATCACTCCAGAGCCACTCGTCTGACTGCCAGAGAGGGGGAGCGTCGGTCTCGGGTGTGTGGACTGCTCTTTTCTGTGAGCCTGATGTCCTGGTGTCTGAGGTGGAAGGGAGCCATTGAAATACCCCACCTGTGCCTGCACCAGTCCCCTTACTGGAGCGCCGGCGGTGGCAGCAGGGAGAGTGGTGCTGAGGTTTGGGGCAGCTGAGCCCGCAGGTGCTGGTGTACCAGGCTCATACTTGTTCACTGGCCTTGGGGTGCCCTGAAGCTTCTCCAACAGGTTCTGAGTTCTGGAAGCACTTTGTGCACGACAGGAAGTCCCAATGCTATGGGGAGACGCCGGCTGGACAGGCCCCAGAACAACCTCCCCGGCAGAACAGGTATTGCCATCTTTGCAGGGCCGGCTCTCAGGCAGCTCCGACAACGGGTGGAGGTCTGTGCTCCTGACCATGAGTTTCTGAATGGCCGGACAGAGCTGCTTCTCGAGAGGGGGTGAGTCTCTTCTGGGTTCCTCATAGGAGAGTGAGCGTACAACCCCCTGCCTGACCGGAAGTTTCTCCTGCTGCTGCTGCTGGTGGCAGATGGTCTGTGGGGACCCCACAGTTTGCTGACATGTAGATTTGTCCTGCTTCCCAAAGAGAGCTGTCAAGGACAAGTGTTGTGGTTCGGGGTCTAAGATCTGGAAAAAAAAAATGTCTAAAAATGGGTCTACAGACAATTTGGTTATACAGGGGTGCTATGAAACATAACTAACCTCACTGATGATTTCTTCTATTTACATAGGATCAATCAGAAAGGATGAAAAAACTATAACTACGGTAAGTTTTACAAATCTAAGACTTCCTTTTAAGGTCAAAATTTTTCACAGTATTCTTTTCTACCACGCCCGAGATAGTGGTTATACTCTAGCATCTGTTGATAAAATAGGCCCTTGATGGGTCTGGGGTTCACAGACTGGGGACCACTATGGTACAAAGTTATATATACTAAAAGGGAAATAATCTCTTCAACAGGAAGTCCGCCTAACCTTGCAGAGTACAGGAAGATGCTGAGAACACACAGGAATGTGAGGATTTTTGTAGAATTAGAAATTTAGGACTAATCTAATCTAACCTGACCCTTCCAACTATATACCAGTAGCTTTAAAACAATCATCATGTGCATACATACTATGTGCCCTGGCCCGATCAGTCACAAAGCTACCTCCTTCCTGCTTTATATCACTTCTTGCTCCTTCTGCTGCTTCCTGTGTTGTTGGGCTAAGAAAACATGAGCTTCATTCTAAAGTCAACACATTCCAGTTTCTCTATTAAAAAAATTTCCATGGAAGGCAAACAAAAATAAAAGAAAGCTAAAAGGTAATTAGAAAAGGCTTATTTTTTAACAAAAATCAACATGAGCCTTTCACTTAGCCAGTCTTTATGTCTTTTGGCTCTATGTTCATTTTCAAAACTGATTTAAACAAATTCCTTAAAATAAAAACGACCAAACCTTTAATGAGGAATAACCATAGGAAATGGAAATAGTCACATCACATTTATAATCAATAATGGGACTTCCAGATTAACAATTTTGTTAATGCTGCACTATTCTGAAAAATACATGTACAAAATATGCTATCATATTTATATATTTAGATGCAAATGCAATGATAAATCATCAGGTCTAGAGGAATTGTACACCCTTCCTCAGAATAGGAAACAGTTCTATACTCTCAGTGCCTAGTGCCCCACCCAGTATGGTAGAAATGCTCAGAAATGTTTGACTGACTTGTTGCCTTAGTGTCCTTCCCTCAGTAGCCTTGGGAAGCCAAGCACCTACCTCAGGAGAACAAGGGCTTCCCAGGTAGTATTCCTGACAGCTCTGACAACTTTACGAGTTCACGGTTTTTTAAAAATACATTATCTAAGGAGTTCAAGTCGACAAGAGATGAGCACAGAGTATGGTAAATGCCTTAAATTTCAACCTGCTTCTAGGAAAAATACATTAATAATAATTTTTAAAAATCTTGAATTTGAAATCTTTCTTGGGTTTACCTTGAAGCACCCTTGAACAGCACGAGGCTCTCCCTTGACTATACTCTGGGTCAAAGTTCTTTAAGAATTCTAGAGAGACATGGCAAATGAAAAGCACAGGACTTTGTACCTGGCTGGGCCGAGGTATGTGCTGCTGCTGGTTTTCACTGGGTTTCACTGGAATTGGTTTGATGAGATTGGGGTTGTCATAGATAGCAGATGAACTGGTTATCTGTTTTGGCTCAGAACAGGTTTTACACTGAAATGGAAAAAAATAACCTTATTTTTGGTGTAAAAGAAGCTTTAATCTTTTAATTTTTATTTTTTTAGTTTATTTATTTTGTGTGTGTGTTCTCTTTTTTATTATAGTTTATTGTCAAGTTGGTTTCCATATAACACCCAGTACTCATCCCACCATGTGCCCTCCTCCATGCCCATCACCCATTTTCCCCTCTCCCCAACCCCCAACAACCCTCAGTTTGTTCTCAGTATTTAAGTCTCTTATGGTTTGCCTCCCTCCCTCTCCTTAACTATTTCCCCCCCTTCCCCTCCCCTATGGTTCTCCTGTTCCACATATGAGTGAAAACATATGGTGTCTGTCCTTCTCTGCCTGACTTATTTCACTTAGCATAACACCCTCGAGTTCCATCCATGTTACTACAAATGGCCAGATTTCATTCTTTCTCATTGTCATGTAGTATTCCATTGTATATATAAACCACATCAGAAGAAGCTTTAATCTTTTAAAAAGAACATAACTTCTTGCTCTTTATTTTATCTAATTGGTGGCTGACTATTTTTTGATAAATTTTTGTGCAAAAAGGAAAATTACTTTATCTCCTCCGATATGAGCTATTTTTGAATATAATCAAATTCCAACTTAATTTTTCTTCATTGTACAATTTCAGTGCCCTAAAATTATTACCAACAGCATCAGCCCACAAGACCTGGAGACTCTTAGATACCTGGATATTTAAAAGGCTATGGATATGCTTAAGAAGCAATAGTTTAAAGATACAGAGTCTAGGAGCGCCTGGGTGGCCCAATCGGTTGAGCGTCTGGCTCTTGATTTCAGCTCAGGTCATGATCTCACCATTGTGAGATTGAGCCCCAAGTCAGGTTCTGCACTGAGCATAGAGCTTGCTTAAGATTCTCTCTCTCTCTCTCTCTCTCTCTCTCTCTCTCTCTCTCTCATTCTCTCTCTCCCTCTGCCCCTCCCCCACTCATGTGAGTGCATGCACACACTCAACTTGCTCTCTGTCAAAAGAAATGGAGAGAGAGTCTAATGCTTTTCAATGATAGTGATAGAAACAATTCTTTGTTATTTAAAAAATTTTTTTTAATGTTTACTTTTGAGAGAGAGAGAGAGAGAGAGAGAGAGAGAGAGCCAGAGAGGGGCAGACAGAGAGGGAGGCACAGAATCCAAAGCAGGCTCTAGGCTCTGAGCTGCCAGCACAGAGCCCGATGCGGGGCTCAAACCCATGAACTATGAGATCATGACTTGAGCCGAAGTCAGATGCTTAACTGAGCCACCGAGGCACCCCAGAAACCATTCTTTAAATGCTATGTCTGGATAACTGTATGGTTTATTCACCCATTAGGTGACTGAAAACTGGAGAGTTGCATCATCAAAGCAACTAACCTTTTCAGTCTACAAACCAAAAAGTAAAGCTGATTCAAACCACTGATTTAAAAATTACTAACATCATCTTTATTTAATAAATGACTTTTTACATAAACAGAATAATTCAAATCTGAGTGTTCTGAGCCACTCACTACAAATTAGAATTTCACAGAGAAAGAGACAGGAGACAAGACTCATCATTTCAAATACTGAATCATTATCATACATTAATCTAACCAACCATGCAATTGCTAACACAGTGGGATTTATAACACCAAGAATACAGCAATGATGTCAGTATCTACCTTGTTGAAACACCAAATAAAACTGATATAAAACCACTGCCTTCTATTCTATATTCTCTATAGCATTTCAACTGTCAAGGTCTCAGGCCAGAAAAGATCTCACATTGTCCCTGACATGGAATGAGCTATAAACACAATCTCGTTCCCTCAAGAACTTACAGTTATTGAGTTGTATTTTCTAATTCAATGAAGTAGGAGTATGGGGTCAGTTACCACCATGTTCACTTGGGTTTGTAAAGTTAATTGTACAAAGGACTTTATCATTTCCTTCCAAGAATCCTATCAGTAATTTGGATATCTGGCACTAGATTAATTGGGAGGTGAAATCCGTTTATGAGGCAGAAAATATTATTTCTAATTCTTAGGTGAATGCTGGTGGCTGCATGGACCTACTGGCCTGGCTTTCCAAGGCAATAACCAACACAAGACAAGAATACAGCCTGAGATAGAGTCACTTACAGAATGTTAGCATGAAAACCTAGAACTTCTGCTTGCTACGTAAAAGAAAGAGGGTGCTCAGATTACTTTCACTGAATGACCTTGTCTGTACTTTTTCATTCTCTCTGTTCAAAGAAAAACAGATTTTCCCTCCACCTTTGCTATACACATATCCACATGGGCCAAGAAGCTGCTCTGTTTCTTGCTATGCATGAGCCCTAGATAGCCTTTCTAAGTCAAACTGCTACAAGCTGTCTTCTATGTCACTATCTATCCATCACTGAAGCCTTGCTTTCATGTAAAAATTGCTCTCTATCAAATTGCTCAGAATTAAACATCATCTGCCTCAATAGTTCGTAGCTCATTTTCCAGCTGTTTAATTTTCTATGCTTCTCTCGACCCAAATAACTCTAAGATACTTGGAAAAAAACACAGAGCTGGAAAAAGTGCATAATGGATTCTCCATAGAGATCCTGAGGCACTTATTTAAAGCCTTAAAAACTATGTCACATGATCTCATTTTCTCATACACAAACACACAAACATATGTACCCATGCCGAGAGAAGTCTGGAAGAAAATATACCGAAGGCATTAAAAGTAGACATCTTGAGGTTATAGGATTATGGATATTTTTTATTTCCCTTTTCTACTTTTTTGACTTTCCTCATTGAACATCAAATACACTTAGTAATTTCTTTAATTTTATAAATAAGTCACAGTATATTAAAAGAGAACTATGAATTCTTGCCTTAAACCACAAAACACAACATAGTCCATTTCTGCACACTCAGAACTTAACTATGCAGCCAAGGATCCTTTCTGGCCCTGGTACATTTTCTTACTGAGCATTGGTGGTTTTACTGTATTGCTCATTTGCATATCAACTAGAAGTCTAATAGGAGGTAAAAGGAGATGAAACTCAAATAAACATCATGCTACTTTACAGCAGATTCACAGAAAGTTGTTGCTTAGGGGAAAAAACATAAAATGTTGGCCAAAATAAGGTTTTAAATTATTTTATTAATTTCATGTAAACAGTTGCATCTGATGTCAGTAGGCTTCACTTTACCGACGTTATGTACCTCTAACTCAAAAGTTTTCCTCCTCTTACTTTTTGGGGTTTTCATAAACTGAAGAATTTTAAAGTTGGGAAGCATTCCAGAAATCACTGAGTTTAATCCCTACCCAGAGAAGTGAGACTCTTTTCTAGTATCCCGGTATGTCATCATGCGGTTTCTTCCTCAGTACTCCCGGTGATGGGAGAGCCACTTCCTCACAAGAGAAGTCCGAGGGAAATCTTGTTTTCTTTCTCTTTTGCCTCTTTCTGTGTTCCCCCTTTCCTGTACCTCAGAGCCATTTTACTCATGATCTCCACATGTTCTGAAATGTCTGTGTGTGGGAGAGGAAGTAACACAAACACAGGCAAATACATAGCAGGTTTATACAATGCAACAGAAGTTCACAGAGTAGCATATACATCTGGTTGTGTAGATCAGAAGTAACAGGATGGACAAAGACCATTTGAAATGGGCCATGAAGAGCTGATCATGCGCTGACAGGTAAAGAAGGAACACGGACAGCATGGGAAGAAGGCATGAAGACACTTGCAGGAAGCAACCCGGTTACTCTGTTTGGTAGGAGTTTCAAATATTTGTGAGGGGCAGTGGAAGTAGAAGGTAGTGAGGTTAAAAGAATAAACTGAGGCTATGTTATGTAATCCTTGAAGAGTCCAAAGGTTCATATGCTAGGCAATGAGAAACCAGGAAGAATTTAGACCAGAGAAGTAATGTGATCATGCAGGTGCTCCTGGGTTACATAATTGGCTGTTAACGGCAGAAGGAATGATTTCTTCTGTTTATCATACAGTTGGAGCAATTAACATCATGCATATAACATGTATTTGAGTTTAGAGAAAAGCAAGTCTATACGCTGATTAAACACCTGCACCTCATGTCAACAGTATAACAACCAGTCTGGGGGGCATAATGATGAACAGAACACTGCTTCAACCTCAACAAATTTATTATTTTATTTATTTATTTTTTAATGTTTTTTAAAATTTATTCTTGAGAGAGAGAGAGAGAGAGAGAGAGAGAAAGAGAGAGAGAGAGGACATGAGCAGGAGAGGGGAAGAGCAAGACAGGGACACAGAATCCGAAGCAGGCTCCAGGCTTTGCACAGAGCCTGACGCAGGGCTCGAACTGTGAGATCATGACCTGAGCTGAAGTCAGATTGAGCCACCCAGGCGCCCCTGACCTTAACAAGCTTATAGTGGAAGAAGTTGACTTAAAGGTAACAAATGAGAAAGAACAAAATAAGTTCTAAATAGTAACAGACTGCTGAGTTCAGTGGAAAGAATAATTAATCTGAATGACGAGATCTGGGAAAATTCCAGATAAAAGTGGAATTTTAACTGGGCCTTGAAGGATATGTTGATTCTGAAGGGCAAAGAAAGTGAGGGGGAAACACTGCAAGTTGTAGGTACGGTATAAAGTGATGGCCTATATGACACCTCCAAAAACACGTGTAGGTGTTTCTGTGTGTGTGTTCTGTGTTTTTTTATGAGACAGGTGCAGCTACAAGAGGAGACACTGGAGAGGCTCAGGAAACAAAATTACACTCAAAGTTCCTAGAAAGAGGAGGCACAGGACACCCTGCAGGGCCACACAAGGCAGCCTCAGGGTGGGCAGGGAGCAGGAAGCGGGAGCAAAGGGAAAGCCAAGACTAGAGGTGCTGCTGGGGTTTCTGCACTTTAGGACTGGCTAGTTAGGATAACCGCAGTATGCTCTAAACTATAGGGTGGTCCCTAGTAGCCTAACCTGGCCCTGAGATGATTAAGACAGAGGAATATTGCCTCCTGGGGTACTGGGGCCAGATCCAGGAGGGATGGCTCTGGACTGGTTTGTGTGCATATCAAAGGCATCCTCTGGCTGGGCCCTTTGCTAGTTCTAAGAATTGGCAAGCCCAGGGAGGAGGATTCTGTCCCCAACCAGAAGACTTAAGATGTCAAAACATCATAAAAGAAAAATAACACAATATATGTGTTTTTGTGTATGTGAATGTATGCGTGTATGTGTGTATGTGTGTGTGCTTTGAGAGGAGGGAGGGAGAAGGAAGAAAATTTTTGTTCCATATTTGCACTTATTATTTATTGGCCATTGTTAAGCTGTCCTCACAGAACCTAAGTTCCCAGAAGGCAAAAATGTCACCCTTTAAGACTAATCTTTGGTGTGCCTAACATAGTGCAATTAGTAAAGTATAATGAATTGACAGTTGCCAAGTCATTAGGATATCTTTTAGTGGCTGTTGAAGAATTAAGCAAAACACAAAACTAATACAGAAATAGTGTTACTGACTGAATCTGGCGTTTTAAAGTATCCTCTGTCCAGGCCCTCCCATCGAAGGATAACGAAACTGTGGTTAATTCAGAATTATACTCCTATGCATTCATTCCTTCAACAAACAAGCTGGGAGCTCTGAAGAAGACAGTGGTTATGAAGATAAATGAAGGATGTTCATTGTACTCAAGTAGCTCACAGTCTAACAATCAAGGGAAGGTCAACCATCAAGTCAAAGCCATGCTGAAGAAACTCGGTCCATTGTCCTTTACTATGTCCCCCTCCTTCAGGATTTTTCTGAGCTTGCTTGTAGTGTCATTTAAGTTGTTTTCTACCTGCCCTTCCCCTCTCTTCCCTTTCATTTTCTGTAAACTAGAAAGTTTAAGAAAGCTCAAGACTTAGAGATTCAGGATCTAATGAAATGTAAGAACATTTCGAGGTGGTGCTACGTATTTCACATTATATCACATTAGGATGTCTGGTTATCTTTTAACAGTGCTGATCAGTGGATTCAGATGGTGGCAGATTGATCCTTCCATGGTCGAGTTCCCATCAACTTTTCTCATAATATTAACATTACTAATGACAATTGCTTGAATCATTTATTTTACTATGGTGATTTTAAATTCTATCACTTCATTTACATTTAATAGCTGGTATTCTTGGTTGAGAAGAACTTTCCCTCATAAACCAGGATTGTGTGGTTACTCTGAAAATTGGTCCCTGCTGGGCAGGCAGGGTAAATACTTAATTCCTTCTCATAAACTACCAATTATCAGAGGAAGGAGTTGGTGTCCTAGTTCCTCCAAGAAGAGCCAATAACTATTTTTAATTTTTATATTTTTGGTCTGCTTGCTCATTCATCACCACAAACTTACAGAGTATATATATGCAATGTGTTTCAATCCATTGTAGTCATTCTTGTTGATGTTAGAATTTGATGTTTTGGTCAGTGGTCCAACTTCTGTGCCCCTTTCACATGACCCTATTTGTCTGATTTTCCTATCCCAGACATGGGATATTGGAAGTGGGAATTTTTGTAAAGAGCTCTAATACTTTTTAGGAGGGAACAGTATTTAGAAACAATAATCTGGGGCGCCTGGGTGGCTCAGTCAGTTAAGCGTCCGGCTTCGGCTCAGGTCATGATCTCACGGTTCGTGGGTTCGAACCCCGCCTCAGGCTCTGTGCTGACAGCTAGCTCAGAGCCTGGAGCCTGCTTCAGATTCTGTGTCTCCCTCTCTCTCTGACCCTCCCCTGCTTGCGCTGTCTCTCTCTGTCTCTCAAAAATGAAAAAAATAAAATAAAAAAAGACATTAGAAACAATAATCTGGGGGCCAGGGGTACTTATTGCTACTGGGTTGTCACTTATCTTGAGGTCTCTTCAGGGAAAAAGTTAGTAATAAAATATGAACTAACTCTCACACTTCTACTTAAAATTTAACATTATATGGCTTTACCTTAATATTTTTCTCTTACACTAATGGTTTTGTTCTGACCACATAAACATACTCATTTATTATATCCATGACAGCTAAAAAATTACAATGCCAATACTATTATTAACAATAAAACCACTGAATGAAGTTTACAATTTCTTTGTAGTTATTTTTGTCCTCCAAATATAATGCACTAAGGATCCTTATGTCCTTCAAATATAATGCACTAAGGGTCCAAAATGGGGCTCTGAAGTCACTATAATTTATTTTCTAAATAATTATATCATGATATGATATTCAGTTATGTACATTTATTTCAGCTAGTTTCCAAATCCTAGGTGTTAACTGTCTTTTCCCTTAATTTTCTTTTTTACTATGTTTCTAAAGAGTGTCAATCTTTTACTTCTCAATTTTTATAGTAGAGATTAATAAAATAGGGAAATTAACCCTCTTTCTGCTGCTTAAATATAAATGTTTCTCAGTTTTATATATCTTTTCACTTTGTGTTTTTTTTAAACCAGACAAAACATTTATTTTTTTATTTTTATATAGTTGAATTAATTGCTTTTGCGTTTTAAGACATAGTTAGGAAGACTTCCCCTTTCCAGATTACAAAGAAATCCATACACATTTTCTTCTGGTACTCGAATGCTTTTATTTTTACATTTAAATTTCTAATAATTTGGAATTTATCCTGGTATAAGGGACAAATCCAATTTTGTGTTTTTCC
The DNA here is from genome assembly GCA_028646485.1 of Cryptoprocta ferox. Lineage (NCBI taxonomy): Eukaryota > Metazoa > Chordata > Mammalia > Carnivora > Eupleridae > Cryptoprocta > Cryptoprocta ferox. Next base: position 99,026,126 of record CM053571.1, read on the forward strand.
AAATGGCTACCATTTGTTACCATATCACTTATTTAAATATCCACTCAAATAGTTTATTTGAGATTTTCATCTTTATTTTCATCCTAAATGACATCCTAATGGCGTGTCATTTTGGACTTTCTCACTTGTCCCATTGGTCTCTCTGGCTGTTTATGCGTCGATACCATCAAGACCATAGTGTTTTACGTGCTTAGGCGTTAATGCCTTGGTATCAGACAGTAGAGCATGCTGTCCCTTCTCTCCCAACAGTGCTCTTTGTCAGGGTTCTCCCTGCTCTTCTTCCTGTATATTTCTCCCCATGAGCTTTACAATCAACATGTCTGGCTCCAGAAAAGAAGAAAATTAACTGGTCTTTTTGTTTAGGAATCATCTTAAATTTATAGATTAAACAGAAGTGAGAGCTTTAAGTTTTATCTTCTGATCCAAGATCAGGATATATATTTCCATTTGTTCAAGTCTATTTTTATGCCTTTCAGGAATGTTTAAAAGTTTGCTTCATACAGTTTTTGCCCATTCCTTGTTAACTTTATTTCAAGGAATGTTATATTAATAGTTGCTACTGTAAATGGGGTCTTCTAGTAAACCTTCTGATTGGGTACTATTTGCATATATGAAGCCTTCTGATTTCTTAGGCTACCTTTTAATCCACTTAAGACAAACAGTCTTCTTTAGCCTGCTGAAAGCAAATAAAGACCTAACTTATCATACAATTTTGTTCGGTGGAAGGAATAGCACTAAGCCTTTCTCAACAAGCGTGTCAACACTGTAGGATTTAAGTATGTTTCACAAGGGAAGACAAAAACTCACCTTGGTGTATTCATCTTTGGCCTTGGTGAGCATTCGTAAGATATCTACTTCCTTGCCCTCTCCTGAATTGAGGATCATTGGGGAGTTTCCTCCTCCAGCTCCCTGATGGGCTTTCAACTGCTCATACTGAGTTAGGCTAGAAAAATAGAGGGGAGAATCCACACAAGAAAAACAAACTCAACAAAACCTTCCAATTCTCACCCTGTTGTTTTTGTCTTGTTATCATCATAGTAGAAGTAAGACTGCTTAGGAATTGAAAGAAGAACAGTAAGAGTGGAGGTCCTGAGTACAGTCAGTACATACATGAATCCAGAGTAGGGGTGGGCAAACTATGTCCTGCAGGCCAAATCCGGCCCACCACCTGCTTTGGTAAAGAAAGTTACAAACAGACACACTCACTTGTTTATGTACCATTTACCGCTGCTTTCACACAATAACTGCAGAGTTGAGTAGATGTGACAGAGTATGGCCTTGCAAAGCCTAAAATACTCGTTTTTTTTGGTTTTTTTTTGTTTTGTTTTGTTTTCAGAAAAAGTTTGCTGACTCCTCGTTTAGAGCATTTGAAAGGACTCATTAATTGCTGAGGAAACTCAATTTAGAGTTCTCAAACACTGAGCAAACGGCATGGCAAATCGAGATTTCCCCCCCTTGTTTCAATATGCCTTGAAGTCAAAGCAAAATTGATTCCAGCAACTCAAATCCTGTAGTCCTCTGGCAGTTTATAAACGGTGAAGATTCCATTCTAGAAGAGGGGGCATTCAAACAAACAAACAAACAAACAAATGGAGCAAAGAAGAGAGTCTTCTGTTTTCCTGAAAACAATAGAGAAGGGAGACCAGATTGCTCCTATCTGGTGCTAGGTGACATTGAGAAAAATACTTTTTCCTTTTGTGTGCTTTGACTTTCAGCTCAAATTTTTATAATTGCCGTGTCGTTTATGGTAAAAGAGATCTGAGAATGCACTGGGAGATTTAATTCTAACTGAGGAAGGGCTCGGAATCCACACATATCAGCTGCTTATTGCTAGTCAACAATCAATTTCCTGCCCCAGCTGTTAAGTAATTACTGCAGAATGCTAACAATTTTAACATGGCCTATTGGCTGAGCCACAGGGTATTTTTTAATCTATATAAAATCCTGCTATTATTATCCACTGCACAGTTTACAATAACATGAATGTGTTAGGAACTAGTTGTTATGGTGGTAAATACCAGTTTGAGCACACTTAATCACCATCTGCAACTTGAGCTGGTTACCTACAATTAGCTATCACAAGCTAGATTTTCAGAAATCTATTTATAAAAAAGTGTCCCCCACATTTCATTTCTGGGGGTCACCTTTTAGTCGTTTCCTTGCCTCAGGATTTCAAATTGGAAAATGGTTCTTTTACAGATGGAGATGCTTTGTCAGATCCACACGGGCAGCAGCCATACTGTGTGTTCGGTGGAGTCCAGTCACTGGCTGCAATATGGCATGTGTGGGAAACTTTGTTCATTCTGAGGCTCTAAGCCATCTGCAAAAAAGCAGGGAAAGAACTGCCTCACAGTGAGCAGCCTTGGGCTCCAGAACCAATCACAGAGTAGACAGCATGCTTACCTGGGCCTTCCTTTCAGTGCAGTCAGGGAAGCCAGGAGTGGGAAAGTCAGACAGTGATTTAAGTTTCCCAAAATGCAGCTGGGACAAACCACAACGTATCAAGAGATTAAAAGAAAAAGAGACTTAGCAACAACAAAAAAGAGACTGCCGACTGATCACTAAACTAATATTTACCCAGATATTTCCAACAGAATTGAAAATAAAGTCTACGTACTCACAGCATTTGAGATGTGAGGAAATTCTGAGCTTCTATAACCGTGGGCATACAGTTAAAGGAAAGCGTTTAGGGCAGGAAGGAAATGGAAGATCTTAGAGAACGTGTGGCGGCCTTTAAAATGGCTCTGAATGTTGAGAGCTATACTGATATCTTTTCAAAGAAAAAAACTGCTAATTTACAAATGAGGAAAATACTGAAGAAAACTACCATCTGGAACAATTCATATTATTGACATTTCACACACGCAGGAAAAAATGAGGTGAACTGTTCTATATGAGGAATCTTGCCTCGTGAAAATGTAAAAATATATCTATTTTTCATCTAAGTAACAGTAAATGTTTTCCTAAACACTGCAGAAAGGATTGCTGTGAGAGAGAGATTCTGTTAAGAGTATAGCGTAGTCACACTGGGAAACACAAACAAAAGCATCACGTCCTGAAAAATACTTAGCCTTTCAGCACCTACTTTTTCATAAGCTCTGCAATTCTTTGGCATTCTTCCTTATCATAAAACCAAATTCCATAAATGGACACTGCAAAAAACACATCAAACAAATTATGAGCACTTTCAAAACTACAAAAGGGAAAGAAATTCCCTTTCCATCTTGAAGAAAATACATACTTATGAATAAATGAAACCAATCACTGGAGTTTAAGCTTGAAAACCTAGTATTGGAATTTTCTAAGCCCACAGAGAAATCTGTAGTGGTCTTATGTGTACGCAGACACACATACATACCCCCAATAAAGTATGTTGTCCTTAGCAATGTAGCACCTGACCATAATGGGCATTTGGCAAATGCTTCTTAAATGAATGAATACAGATTGAAGATGAAATCAGAATTTCTAAACTCCTGGCTTTGAAACGTCATTGTCTCTAGACTCCATCTGCACATTTATATATGTATTTCATCTTTATTTTTAAGTATTCAGAAACCTGATGCACAAATTAGGCATAGAAACCTCTCTCACTCCTTCTCTCACGAATATGTTAACTGAAAAACTGGATTTGTAAGCTATAAGTTAGGAAAGAGTGCAGGAAAAAATAAAATTCAATAATAAATTTCTGACTTCAGAATGTACAGAAAACTTACAACTGTTAAAAGATGAGATGTGACTATGACTTAATCATTTAGTAATGAAAGAAAAATGTAGTAAAATGTAGGTGCTATAGATTCATCTAACAATTTTAAAATAAACTGTATACTTTAATATGTGCCTATCTACATCATTTTTATAGCAAAGGCTAAACAGTTCCAAAGTACATTTATAAAGATCTAGTTGAGGATCTTGTGGTATTAATCACATAAATAATGCATTAACTACAGATACATTTAAATAATCTTCATTGAAAATAGCAGCAATGTTACAATAGGGCAATGAAAAATAACAAAATATATTTTTTAAAGGAAAATATTTTAAAATTTAAACTTCAAAACATTTAATTATATGAATATTATTTAGTCATTAAAACAGCTGATATTTTAACAACTTCTTTTCCCCACTCACCTGACCAATGCCTCAGTGTGGAATTCCTGCTTCTTGTCAGTAATGATTCAGATAACAAAACTTCAGGAAATGTCTCGTTAGTGCTATTTTAAGCAGATATTTTTAAAAGGAACCCTATAAATCTGAATTACTGACTAGCCAAAAGGTGGCAATGGGGTTTTAAACTCTTTATATGATTAGTGTGCCAGGAATCTTTATCTTATCTACATGTGAAGAGCAAAAAAATAGAAAAGACCCTTCAGCATTTTCCTGAACAGGACCATTTTTATCCTCTTAGAAATACATACACATATTCCTCTTTAATACATTGATAATCTTTTGAAAAAAGAAGAGCTGAATTCTGAAGCCTATGTGCTGAGAGAGCCTTAATATTGAAAAGAAATTCTTTCATCTCAAGATCATTAAATGTATATCTTAAAGCTTTTCACTCAAGGTTCTTTGCAGGTCCATCCACACTAATGTCCTTTTCTGATTGCCTACACAGATTCCTACACACTCACCCATTGAGCCTTGTGTCCTTGTAAGCAAAAGTGCATTGGGTCACTGACATTCAACGACAATAAATCTGAATACATTTGCATGTTGTGGCAGTTTTAATCATAGTTATAAAACTAGGAGCCTGCTCTATTTTTTTTTATTACAGTGAAACCTTCCTTTTCTTGGAGACTGGGTTTTCCAAAACTATCAAAAGAGAAAGGTGGTAGCAGGGGAGAAAAAACACAGCACAACTAAGAAACTCCAGGCCCAGTGGCAGAGAAAAACCAGCAATTTGTGTCTCGTCTGTAGAATGTATTAGTAGAGATGTTTTGAGTGTCATGTGTTTTGTTTGATGTTACACATTTGTGGCATTTGACATAAGGAATTAGGTTTTCATAAGAGTGAGACGCCAAGGAAACTGTTGGTACAAACAGAAAAGCAGTCCAACAATGTCATTACCATGAGGTAACTGAAATGTAGATTTGGGGAGGAAAAATGCTATGAAAACGTGTTTCAGATGCCAAAGCACAATGAAGGGAAGACCAGGTCTGTAATGACTATTTAAGACATGGTGAAGTTTTCTTTAGAAGCCGACCATTTATCTCTAAAACAACGGGACTTCAAAATTAAAATGGGATCGATCATTTTGCAATAGCACTTTTCACACCAGTTAATAGTTTGAACATAAAATATAACTAGTCGGTGGAGAAAAAGCCAGATTGACCGACAGTCCGGCTACTGAAGGGTAGGACCGAGATAAAATGTAGAACTGGGCCTAAGTTTTTTCTCCTTAAAATAGCTTTGCAACTTGAGTTGCATTCCGCCAGGAAGGGCCAGCAGTTACATGAACACACACATTCCAACTGAAGTTTTTTGCCTCTTAGGCCCAAGGTCTCCCAGCCCCTGGACAAAACTATCGCTCTTCCACACAAGAGGGTATATCAAAGCAGCTCGTGCTGATATATAAAAACCAGAGATCATCATGCCTCAGGGAGGTGACGAGCTGACAGGCTGACAGAAACCATTAACTTCACATTTCAATCCCAGTTTTCTTATAGAGCCACTGGGGGAGAGGCCCATCCTTACGTAGGCAGTGAGTACAGCAGGCAAGAAAGAAAAAACTGGGTTGAAAAGAACCAAAAAAGAAGGTGTGGTTTCTCGAATTCTAAAACTTAAAAAGTAATCACTGGGACCTAAATTTGCAGCGAGGTGATACAGCCGTGTAAACTTGTAGAACACTGAAATGTCACTGTGGGAATGACTTCTGGGCTTTAAGAAATTACAAGGAGCAAAGCTCACGAGGAGGAGATTTGTTTTAAAAAATTGACCTATTAGTCCACATCTGGACGGCCACCATGCTTCGAGCCTTTGTTCAGCCCACTGCGCCTGCATACCAGCCGCTTCCCAGGCACCCTTCTGCCGAGTCAGAGGTGAAGTTTAAGGGCACTTTGGTGCATGAAGCTCAACTCAACTGTTTCTACATCCCTCCTGGAGGTAAGAAACCCACAAGTGGAATAAAGGATAGAAAGAACATGTAGAAGTTTACTCTAAAATATTCTAATGACATCTAGAATGTGTGACGTAAAGACTCGTCTTTTTGGCAACCTTCTTCATATTTAATACAGGACTTTCAACAGCACAGTTGTGAAATTTTGCTGAAAATTTGTACTGTCCTGGTCTATCTCATGCTTTGGAAATTCTCAATTGAAAAAACAACAGTGTTTGAAGAAACAGGCAATGTAATATTGCCTTCACATATCTATTTAAGCAACAATCTTCCACTTTCCTTTTAATTCTGCATGCAAGATTAAGGAAAGCAAAAATTCCCCCATTAGATTTCACGTCTGAATATGTAGGTACACACAGATGAGAGAGAGAGCAAGCTGATTGTATCTGATAATGGTATTTTCTTCTTTTTAAATTTTTTCAGCAGGAAAATCGAAAGCTGATAAAAATTTAAGAGGCTAGTTAAGAGGTCATTAGAGGCAATATCAAAGGTCCTGAAATGCACATTCATTTAGAACTCTTGGATTCGTATTAGCATGGAGCATTAGTTCATTCTGGATGTTCTTTGGGGATTTACCTCATCTGGTTTATGTTCCTAACAAATATTTCTATACAGTCTGTCCTTTTAAGCCATTTATCATTTGTTCCATGTTTTACCCTAAATATCTTTCAACTCCAAATCATGAATGGTAGTGTGCAATCTTTTAACAAGGATTCATGCTAATATTTGTGCAACTTCAAAATATAAGGCATATTTCCATATAGTCAGGAAGTAGATAATTCATAATTACCTAAAGTTTAAATAGGCATGAGAAGGATATCTGATTTAGTAATGCTCTCTTCTCTTTCTCTCTTTAAATTTTTTTTAATGTTTACTTATTTTTGAGAGAGAGAGAGACAGAGCACGAGCAGGGGAGGGGCAGAGAGAGAGGGAGACACAGAATCTGAAGCAGGCTCCAGGCTCCGAGCTGTCAGCACAGAGCCCGATGCGGGGCTCAAACCCACAAATTGTGAGATCATGACTTAAGCCGAAGTTGGGCACTTAAATGACTGAGCCACCAGGAGCCACATTTGCTCTCTCTCTTTAATAATAATTTCGTTCAAAAGCATAGGGATATATACTTCTTAGAATGCAGCAAAGAAGGCATTTAAATTCTCTTTTTTGACTAGGAAAGCTATGGAAATGTGGCAGTGTGAATTACATGAATCTCTTCTGCGCAGTTAAGGATAAACCAAAATTTAAAATTCCTTCATATCCTATTCCTTTCACCACGTCTTTCCCAAATGAGTGGAATAATAATCCCAATGTAAGGACCAACATCTAATCATACATTTATGTAAACACTTGTTTTTGAGACCTTGCTCAAATATCATATTTCTTGATTTATGGTACCTATTTAATCTTTCTGTAAGATTGGCCACATTGATGATGACTTGTTACTGGTATTTGGTGCTAAGCATGCACACACAGCTCCTACCCCTTGAAAGATCACAAGGTAGTTACAAAATCAGAAAGTTAGAATAATGAAGTTTTAGAGCTGGAAGGCAGCTAAGAAGTGTGCAGTTCAACAAACTATTTCACTAATGAGGAATGTGTGGTCTAACAAGGCAAAATGACTTGGCCAATGTCATTTTTACTGGTTCAATCTGTATTCTCTAAAATATGCTTCTCCCCCACCTTACAAATGAACTAAATAAAAATTGAAACAATTTTTATGTTTGACTGAGGTGTAGGCTTGGTTTTAAGAGATGGGAATTAGCCTTTTTTTAAACCAAGTTTGATATGGACTCTCAAAAAGGAGAAAAGGAAAGATGGGAGGGAAGGACGGAGGAAGTGTGGAAGGAAGGATGGGCGAGGGAGGAAACAAAGAGGAATCTAAGATTTCTAGTATGGCCATATTTTTATGGCAATGAATGCTAGGACAGCAATCATACTGCCCGTGTACCAGCAGCCACAGATGGGAAACGCAAGCTGTGTCTGGCTGCTCTACGCTGACTCTGTACTTCTACCCCATTTGGAATGCTTTGTACTAAAAATGTTTTCCTTCATCATGTTCTTTAATGCCTTTAAAGTAGTGTTCTTTCATTCACCTTCTGCCTTAGCTCTACTGACCAAACACGGACACAATGTTGTAAAATAGAATCTTCACTGGCCACGGAGAGTCTACATAGCCGTGTTATCTTTGGTCCCTGGTCTGGTTCTTTTCATATGACATAGTTTTACTGCACCTCACAAATCAGTGATCCCATGATCTCAAAATACTGGCAGGTTCACAGTAGATGAGAAGCAGTTTTTATTTTACAGGTGACTAATACTCATGAACATTTTGGGAGGAACAGTAGAAAACATAAATATCGTGAAGTAAAAACAACCTTCTTTTTTCTAAATAAGTTAACCTCATTATAATGTTAATGTCGCAAACAACAACCACAAAAACAATCTCTCAACTGAAGCATTATACTAATTTGGATTAAGTTAGTATGTATCTCCAACCATAAACTAGCATTTAATATTTCAAAAGAAAAGGATGGATTTATCTTTTAAAAAGTTTTTATTTATAACAAACTCATGTTATGTCATTAGGCCTCCCTAATCTCCACAGAGGTTATTATCCTCCCCAAATAAGAATCTTGAGGTCTGCTACTAGCCTCAAGTTCATGAAAGGCCAGATGGAATCTTTTTCATGATATACTAATTTCCTAATTTTATTTATTTCAGGGGAAAGTTCCTTTAATCTAAGAGATTTAACAAAGTAAATACACATTTAAAAAATTAGGAAGCAGGAAAAGTCATTGGTAATAATAAATATAAATAGGAATTACTTATTCTGGGTTTTTTTGTCATTTAAATTTATATATACATAATATTATTTTTATATTAAATTTTATTTATTTTGAGAGAGAGAGAGAGCTCGTGTGTGCACACATGAGCAGGGGAGGGACAGAGAGAGAGAGAGAGAGAAACCTAAGCAGGCTCCACACTGACAGCACAGAGCCCGACATGGCACTCGATTTCACCAACTGTGAGATCATGAACTGAGTTGAAATCAAGAGTTGGAAACTTAACCAACTGAGCCACCCAGGCGCCCCTGTATTTTCTTTTTGTTCATAATCCTGATGATTAATTTCAAAATCTCCTAGACCACAAATAACAAACATGGGTTCCCTAAAGTGTCTTTTCCCCTCTCTGATCTAATAGTTGTCTTCAAAACTATGAGTTTTTCTCATTCTTTTGGGGATAAATAATCTCAGCTTTTTCTTTTGCTCCCATAGGTTTTTTGTACATCCTTGAACCAAAAAAAGAAAAAATAGAGCACATGTCATAATTATTTATACAACTGTTTCCTCCACTAGACTATGAACTCCTGGAGGGTAGGACATTGTTAATACACCCAGCATAAGACTAGCATGTGGTAGACAGTCAACAAATATTTGCTGAGTTAAACTGAAATCAGACTTCAAGATCTTACACTATCAATAGTTATCACTATTCTGGGCTAATTACACATCACAGGCTAGATGTGCTAGATCCTCTGTATTCAATGACCACAACTTCTACCAGGGATTACATAGCATGGAAATTCTCCTAACATTGCCCCTTTACTTCTCCTTCTAACTGCAGTTTATTTAGTTTCACACATTTGGTAACCTTCGGCATTAGAATCTTGATGGGATTTTGTCATTAGGGGATGAGCTCCCTCAGATTGTATATTTCTATTGACCCAGCACTTTGTAGGCACTAATGTATTCATTTCATGTGTATTTATTATTACAACAATTCTACCAAATACCAGACTTCCTGACTGAATACCTGTCAGGCCCTGGCAATTAGGAGCTCAAAGAATACAATTAATCTGCAAAATCACAAACATTTATCTTCAGAGTATAACTAATAGTACTTCGATCTAGCAGAAAAAAATTCAAATTCCAGTCATGTCTGACAATAGTAATCTGAAGCTTACATATACAAGTACCTAAATTATCTTAAAAACATAACATTTGTATGCAATGTCAATTATTCCAGCGACACATTGAAAACGTACTCTCTTAAGTGAATCTGAACGTAGCAAAATAAGTCTTATGTCATACAACTGTATTTTGTGAAAGATAAATGCTTAACCTAAACATGAAAGAGTATGTCTACAGGTCAAACTTTGTTCCAGTGAAAAGCAGACTTCCTCACATTTGGCTTATTTAACCAAGTGTTTGATAATTATAGGAATAGCTTTGCTGAAAATACCCTATTAAATATATGATCAATGAAAAACTTCTAAGATTTTATATAGCAGTGGACTAGCAAGGAGCCAAACGCTACTTCTTTAAAAAATTTTTTTTTTAATTTTTAATGTTTATTTATTTTTGAGAGAGAGAGAGAGATGTAGTATGAGCAGGGGAAGGGCAGAGAGAGAGACAGGAGAGAGAGAGGGGGAGAGAGAGAGAGAGAGAGAGAGAGAGAGAGAGAGAGAGAGAGAGAGGGAGAATCTGAAGCAGGCTCCAGGCTCTGAGCTGTCAACACAGAGCCCAATGCAGGGCTTGAACCCACTAACAGTGAGATCATGATTTGAGCTGAAGTCAGACACTTAACCGACTGTGCCACCCAGGTGCCCCCAAACACTACTTCTTGATTGAAGGAAAGTGAGCCAGAGTTTCTGTTCTTTTTCCAATTTGACCTTAATCTATAATTATTGATATAGGATATACCACTTTTCCCAAAGCCCTTTATGTTATAAACACTGAATCATGTTTTGGTGCTACTTAAATTAAATTAGATCTCTAAGGCTGTATATAGGATAATTCTTGGCTAAAATCATTTTCTTTCTCCAAAACCCCTAAGAACATGAAAAATTCTAACTTTTCCTTCTGTGGGTTAAGAAGTAAATTAACCCAATAGTTTCAAATTGATTATTTGAAACTGTTTTCTAAGTGATTTTTGGACAAAAGTCAGTAATAGATAGAGTCTAAATAGATAGAGTCTAAAAAAGAATAGATATGAACACTCAGTGTAGCCATAATGAGCACTACTACGTGCAAAGCACTGTGTTAGGGCAGGGAAACTAAAAGATGCTTCACACATTAAGCATTTCAGAAAGTGTTTTGGAATCCAGTTTTTTCCTGCCAAGATTTAGACTTCTCTCATGCCAAACTGGGCTCTCAAAAACAAAATATAAAATACAGCCTCTCTCCAAGCCACAAGTGTAGTGTATGAATCCAAATAGCATCACTATGTAGATGTTTCTTTGGTAAAGTCGAGAATCTTAAGTGTTTTTGGTTCAGGGTAAAATAAAAGTGACTTCACTTTAATTTCATCCTCACGTAGTATATGTGTATCAACCTTTGCCACATGGGTTCCTCATCTAAGTGTGCCAGACTGTTAAGTCAGATTTTAGAGATGCATATACAGATTTCCATTAAATTCATGTGACTGTCCTATATCCAGGGAGTCCCCTGACAATAAAGTAATAATAATGGAAGTCTGGAGGCTGCATAAATTGGGTGGTCAGGGTGAAGAGAAGTATTGTTTCCCCAGCTTTTTTCAAGGAGCTACTAGGTATCACAACTCAACACAGTAAAAAACAAAAGCATGAAACCTAGACATACTATGTGGCTCAAAGGTGAAATTTTGCTTTACATGAGGCTTTTCAGACCCTCCTTTAACTGATAGGATGCCAGTTCTTTAGATTAATAGTCTCCTCTAGAGTTTAGATCTTTTCCTTACACCATGAACTGAGCGTTGACAGAACAAAAGCGTGATTCTGGGTTAAGGTCAGAGTGACAAGTTTCATCACGCAAGTCACAGTGGATTTACAACCCTTAACCATATATTAAAACACATTAGCTTTCTGAGCAATGGTGCATAATAAATAGATCAATTTTTCAGTTAGAATGGTAAAGGAGGCTTACAGACACAGAGTAAGATTCAGCAACCACATTATATGTTTTAAATTTTGGTGGCCTTCTTTCTTTCTTACTAAGAAGCCCAGAATTCCAGCTGGTAGAAGGAATTCTTGGTTATCTAGTGCAACGAACCACCTCTCTCATGTGCAGTAAAAAAGCAAGACTATATCAGTTGCCTATTCGAATTGCATATGAAATGTCAAATTCCTTGTCTCCCATTCCATACTGCATATGATATGAATGAGTTTACTTTAAGGATCTTGTATCACTGGACAGATCCTTAATAGAATATTCTCTTCTTATTCCTGCAAATACTAAGATTCTGCCTAGCTAGAATGTCAAGTATTTTTAGCCATATAATTACTTTAAAGATGTTTCTCTAAACATCCTAAACAGCCTATTCTAGAGGACTTTCGGGGTTCAATAAAATCCCTAAAGTTGTATGCAAAATATGTGTTTATATGCAAAAAAGACATTTTTGGAGGTAGGGAAGTACAAAGCATAGACCCCCAGAACAATGCCTGGCACATGGCAGGCAATTAAAAATATGTTGTGAGGGCAGGGAGGAAGAAAATTCATCAGATTCTCAAAGGGATTTGTGACTCAAAGAAGGTTAAGAACTACTATTTGAGGATCAATATCCCAGTAAATACCTTAGAATGGAAAAATAACTCTCAATTATCTGTGGGCAGATAATGTGACTTTCATTTTCTTAGTAATAAACTTACAGAGTTCACTTTTAACCTTTCAAATTGGTGTTGTAATAATTGCCTGACCTGATCCCAAGGTTAAGAACACAGATGATAAAATCTCTAGGTCTTAAAATTTGTTAAGGTGTAAGACCTTTTCCTCCTTCACATGGCCTGAAGTCTAGGAGAGGGCTTCAAAAACCAGATCCTGCATCCTCGGCCACAGCAAGGGTAGACCACACAGTTCAGCTTCTGTTACCGCTCTACATTAGCTTGAGAGGTGGGATTTTCAATCTCTACCATGAAATGGCCAACAGTGAGGAATTCAGGAAAATTGGGCAACATTGTGGCCCTTTCTCAATCACCCCAAGCAGAATGTCTTCAAAGCTGGATAAAAACATCAGACATATATCCATATATAACAATTCTAGAATTGATATAAATGATTTGGGAATTACTTTAAGTACCTTGTATGTGTCTGTTTCTTATCTAGATCTGTTCATTTTCTGTGTTTATTTGGTACCACAGAACACAAAATATTAAGATGAAGTCTCTGCCCTCAGTAATCTATTACTCATGACACTGTTTCCTCAATGGCCTAGATAATCAATAATTAACCAATTAATGGCAGAATAGTGGAAGAGAAAACATTTTACAAAATGAATCTGGCCTATCTTTGTTTGCAAATTTGGCTTTCTTATTGCTATTACTTATTATGATTATGCCCAGGTATATTTCAACTGGAGCTTTGGGAAAAATTAAAGCTTATATTTCATAATATGTTTTCTAATGGCCAACAAGAAAAATTGTATTAATTGCTTACTATATATGAATTGTTTACTATATATTTTTTTTCTAGGAAAAGGACTGCAAAATAGATGCTACAGCTTCTCTCAGCCAGAAACTTGACTTTAAAAAAATGACACTGAAAAGGGAAATGGAAAGCTAATTCCTTCCATTCAGGAAAAAAGATCAAGTTGTGCAGGTTTTCACATATTCAGCAAAAAGAAACCTTTCTTCTTTGGCTCTGTGGAGGAAGTAGATGGCACAAGCCAGAGGAAAGGGGGCATAGCTTTCCTAACAACCTAGAAACTACAAACGCAAATTAAACTATTTCCATTACCTCAAATTACTTAAAACTTTCAGTTGAGGTCAAATTACATGAAAGTTTTGGTGTCATTTTGTTTTAAAATCCTGAAGATGTGTTTTGGAATAAAGATAGTTACACCAGGTTGAAGAAGCCAGATACAAATTGGAGAAGAGTTAGTTTAGCACTCTAATCAATTTAGAAGAAGAGATCAAGATTAGAGAAATGGTGGTTAATAAATGCCAGGATAAAAAAGAAAGGTAAACAATTATATTTAAGTATTCATTTATTTAAAGACTTCTTTTATAAGATTCAATTGCTTCTACTTTTTTTTTTTTAATGTTTATTTATTTTTGAGAGAGAGAGCGAGCAGGGAAGGGGCAGAGAGAAAGGGAGACACAGAATCCGAAGCAGGCTCCAGCCTCCAAGCTGTCAGCACAGAGCTCGATGGGAGTGCTTGAATCTTCTATGAACGGTGAGATCATGACCTGAGCTGAAGTCAGACATTTAACTGACTGAGCCACCCAGGTGCCCCTATGTTATTATATGATAAAAGGCATAGAACTTAAAGTGTTTTGTTTGATCAGTTTTGGCAATAATACACTCTCAGGTAATCAGCCATTCAAAACAAGATAGAAAACATTGTGATCTTTCTTTTTCAGTCAAAATCATTTTCTAACTTCTATCACAATAGATTAGTTTTGCCTATTCTTAGACTTCATATGAGTGGGATCATACAGCATATACTCTTTTGTAGATGGCTTCTTTTCCTCAGGATGCTTTTGAAATTCATCTGTATTATTGAACCAATCGATAGTTCATTCCTTTTTATTGCTAAGTAGTATTCCCTTATATGGGTATACCAGATTTGCTTGTCCACTTATTGATGAATGGACATCTGGGTTATTTCCAGATTTTTTTTTGGCTATTATAAATAAAATTGTGTAAAAGTCTTTGTGTGGCCAATATGTTTTCATTTCTTTTAAGTAAATACTTATGAATGGAACTTATTGGATCATATAATAATTATGTTTAAGTTTATAAGAAATTGCCAAACCATTTTCCACAATAGTTGACCATATTACCCTCCCACCAGAAATGTATGACAGCTTCAGATGTTCCCACATTCTTTTTATTATTATTTTTAATGTTTATTTATTTTTGAGAGATAGAGAATGAGCAGGGGAGCCGGAGAGAGAGAGAGGGAGACACAGAATCTGAAGCAAGCTCCAGGCTCTGAGCTGTCAGCACGGAGCCTACCACGGGGCTCGAACTCACAAACTGCAAGATCATGACCTGAGGTGAAGTCAGACACTTAATCGACTGAGCCACCCAAGCGCCCCTGACTGTTCCACATTCTTATTAACACTTGGGCAATGTCAGTTTTAAAAATTCTGGCCATTCCACTAAGTTATGTGGTATTCTCATGCTAGTTTTCATTTGCATATCCATCCAACGTGCGATAAACATATGAAAAAGTGCTCAACACAATTAGTTATGGCAAAATGCAGATTAAAACCACAATGAGATATCACTTCAGAACTACCAGAAGAGCTCAAGTTAAAAGGAACAATATCAAGTGCTGATAAGGATATGAAGCAGTTGGAACTCTTACACATTATTGGAAAGAGAATAAATAGGCATGCAACTTTAGAAAACTATTCAGCAGTGTCTGTTAAAGCTAAACAAACCTCTATACTGTATATAAGTGGTTAGTAAAAACTCAAAACAATTAAGTGCATATACCTACTTGAAAACCGTGGCCCAGAATGTTCATGGCAACTTTATTCACAATAGTTTAAAACTAGAAATAATTTAGATACTCATCAACAGAAGAATTAATAGACTGCAATATTCTGATGCTGTGGAATACTACACAGCAATAAAAAGCAATAAGATATTGCTACAACATAATTACTTAGAAGTTTCTGATGATTACTGTTGAGCATCTCTTTATTAGCTACTTATAGATCTTCTTCTGCAAAATGTCTGTTAAATATTTTGCCAATTTTTAAATTGGGTTCTTTACTTCCTATCACTGAGTTCTCAGAATTATTCACATACTCTGGATATAAGTACTATGTCAGATATATGCAGTGAGAACATTTTTTTCCCAGTCTGTGGCTTGCCTTTTCATTTTCTGAAAAGTATCTTTAGGGGGCACCTGGGTGGCTCAGTTGGTTAAGCATCTGACTCTTGACTTCGGCTCAGGTCATGATCTCACAGTTCGTGGGATTGAATCCCGCATCAGGCACTGTACTGTTAGCCTCTGCTTGGGATTCTGTCTCTCTCCCTCTCTCTGCCCCTCCCCGGTTCTCTCTCTCTCTCTCTCTCTCTCTCTCTCAAAATAAATAAAGAAAAACTTTTTTTTAAAAAAGGTATCGTTAGAAGAACAGAAGGTTTTTGTTTTGTTTTGTTTCGTTTCGTTTTGTTTTGTTTTTAAAGGGGAAGGTAGCTAGGTGGCTCAGTCAGTTAAGCGTTCGACTCTTGATTTTAGCTCAGGTCATGATCTCACATTTGTGCCACCCCCCACCCCCAATGGCCCCTTGCCTTCCTGTTTGTGTGCAGGAGCTCTCTCTCTCTACAAAACAAACAAACAAAAAACCCAGAAGTTTTTGACTTGATAAAATTTTTCCTTTTGATGGGGTACAACTTACCATTTTTTTCTTTTATGGTAAATGCTTACAAGATTCAATTTAAAACTAGTGTTTGGTAATATTATCTGTTGTTGATATAGTATTATGGATTTGGTTGCTTCTACAAGCATGGAAAAAAGGATTTCGTATTTAATTCTCAGATAGTGTCTATAGCATAAGTGTCACTGTTTAAGCCATGTGATTGTGATTTAACAGGGCCACTGGAAAATAGGAACATGACCTATTTTCACCTGTCATAACTTTGGTGTAGTGAATAAACTTTTTTTCTTTTTGTGCATTTTAAAAAGGTGACTTTATTAAAGCACGGGGATAGGACCCGTGGACAGAAAGAGCTGCCGTGAATAAACTTCTTCAATACCAAATCAGAATGTCTCAAAACAATTTGAAGGAAACATTCTTTAAAAATTTTTTTTAAAAAATGTTTATTTATTTCTAAGAGAAAAAGAGACAGAGTGTGAGTAGGGGAGCGGCAAAGAGAAGGAGACACAGAATCTGAGGCAGGCTCCAGGCTCTGAGCTGTTAGCACAGAGCCTGACACGGGGCTCAAACTCGCAAACCGTGAGATCATGACCTGAGCGGAAGTCGGACACTCAACCGACTGAGCCACCTGAAGGAAACATTCTATAAAATGTTTTTTTTAACTTAAAGTTTCATAAAGAACGCTCACAAAAGATTAAATTAACATTTTCCCACATTATGTATCTCTTTCTAGAACTGTTAAATTTCTCAAGATGAGAATGCATGAATTCTCACAATTTGCAATAATTTCTAGGAACTTTTAGGTAAATGTTACTACTATCTATATAAAATCAACCTTGAGGAGCAGAGGAGTTCCTATGTAAGCTGCTGAAATTATTTAGTATCTTGAGTTTCTATCTGGGAACCACAGAGAGCTTTAAGTTATGTTTATTGGCTGTTGGATAATGCCCCAAAAGAAAAAAGATTGATAGTTGTGAAATTGTTGGTCAAGCTTTACTGGTTGCCTTGGATGAAGAAAACTCATTGCAAATATTTAACTGTATACACGTAATGCCAGGAATTAAGAGGAGTGGAAGGATACCTTGCCATGTAGGAGCTTGCTAATGGAGAAACTAAGACAAATATTTATAAGGTAAAATATAAGTACTAGTAAGTGCCTGCTGCATATTTCAAGCTCAGCATTTAGCATATTATTTTGAACATTTATAAGTCCATCTTGTGTGCTAGGATAGTAAACTCTAGGAGAGAAGGGATGTGTCTTATTCATTAATGAACTCTTGAAACCCAGCATAGAATCAGTATCAATAGACAAGTGCTCGATAAGCACTTAAACAAATCAAAGTATATGTTGCAGCAAGAAATCACAGCTATACACAGGAATCATAAAAACAGTAAGGAGAGGTCAAGTTTCACTTGTGTTTTGAAATATGAGTAGAATTTATATGGTAGAGATTGGTCAGGGTGAGGGAGAGTATTCAAGGAGAAAAAATAAGAACCATGTTTAAAAACATGGAGGTAAGAAATTAAAGAATATTCTGGGAAAACATTTGTTGTGTTTAGTTAGAACAGAAAACAAGTGTAGAAGAATAATGGTAGACTTGGCCAGACAGGTAAACTGGGACCTGACTACAGTAAGGTTTAAATACTTGGTGAAAATGTTTACTTGGTAGGCATTTAAGATTTTGAGCAGGAAAATGACTTGATCAGACGTATGCTTTAGGAAGATAAATCTAACAGTGGTTTTGCATGGAGGGAATTAAGCCAGATGCAAATTATAAGGCTAATGTTATATCATCCTTTTTATATGTTCTTGGGCTCAATTTGCTAGTATTTCTTTTATTGTGGTAAAATATAAATAACATGAAACTTACCATTTTAACCACATTTAAGTACATAGTTCAGTGCATTATGTACATTCATGATGTTGTGCAACCATCAGTACCATCCACCTCCAGAACTTTTTCATCATCACAAACTAAAACTCTGTACCTGTTAAACCAGCCCCCTGATAGCCCCTATTTCTACTTTCTGTCACTATGAATTTAACTCTTCTAGATATTCCATACAAGTGGAATCATACAATATTTGTCCTTTTATGTATGGTTTATTTCACTTAGAATAAAGTCTTAAAGTTTCAACCGTGTTGTAGCATGTATCAGAATTTCGTTTCTTTAGGGGCACCTGGGTACTCAGTCAGTCAAGCGTCCCTACTTCAGCTCAGGTCATGATCTCATGGTTCATGGGTTCGAGCCCCATGTCAGGCTCTGTGCTGCAGCTCAGAGCCTAGAGCCTGCTTTGGATTCTGTGTCCCTCTCTATTTCTCTCTATCCCTCTCCTGCTTGTGCTCTGTCTCTCTCTGTCTCTCCGAAATAAATGTCAAAAAAAATTTTTTTAATTAAAATTCTGCAACTTACATTTAAAAAAAAAGAATTTCAGGGACACCTGGGTGACTTCAGTCTGACTTTGGCTCAGGTCATGATCTCACCATTCATGAGTTCGAGCCCCGCTTCAGGTTCTGTGCTGAAAGCTCAGAGCCTAGAGCCTGCTTCAGATTCTGTCTCCTCTCTCTGTCCCTCCCCTGCTCATGCTCTGTCTCTCTATCAAGTAATTGATAGTGTTCTTCAGGTTTCTATATCCTTGATGTTTTATGTCCATTTGTTCTATCAATTATAGAAAGTGGAGTACTGAAGTCTCTCAAGTATATTTGCAGGTTTTATTTTTCCTTTTATTTCTATTACTTTTGCTTCACATATTTAGAAGCCCTGTTATTAGGTGCACATTAATGATTGGCATGTGTTTTGGATCCTTTTATCATTATGTCATGTCCATCTTTATCCCTGGTAATTTTCTTTGTTCTGATGTTTACTTTGTCTGATATTAAAATAGTCACTCCAGCTTTCTTTTAATTAGTATTTGCCTGGTATATCTTTCTCTATCCTTTTACCTTTGACCTATCTATATCATTACATTTAAAATGGTTTTTTTTAATAAACAGCATAGTGTTGGGTCATGATTTTTTATCCAACAGAACAATTGGTATGTTTAGGTCATTTACATTTAATGTGTTTAATATAGTTAGATTTAGATCTACTGTTTTGTCTCATGTTTGTCCTTCCTGTTTGGTTCTGCTGTTACTTCCATTCTTGCCTATTTATGTATTATTTGAAATGTTTTTAGTATTCTATTTTAATTTACCTATTGGTATCTATATCTCTTTGTATTGTATTTTTTAAGTGGCTGCTCTAGGAATCACAATACACACACATCTAACTTTTCAATCTACTACATTTTTCATTTTACCACTTCAAGCAAATTGAAAGCTTTGCAACTATATAGGTCCCCTTGTCCTCCCCCTTTATATTATAGTTGTCACACATATCACATCTACATACATTAACCCCCTTCCTGACATTATAACTTTTGCTTTCAATAATCCTGCGCATTTTAATCCTTCCTTGAGAGAAGGAAAAGTAACTTTTATTTACCCATATATTGCTCTTCCTAAGGCACTTTACAGATCCAATTTTCCCTGTGGTATCATTTCCCTTCAGTCTGAAGAACTTCTTTTAGCATTTATTTTAGAGCAGGTTAGCTGACAAAAAATTCTTTTTTCTTTATCTGGGGATGTCTTTAATTTCACCTTAATTCTTGGGGGATATTTTCACTGGGGACAGAATTCTAAGTTGACATTTCTTTCATTTCAGCACTTTGAAATGTTGCCACACTGTCTTCCAGGCTCTGTGATTTCTGAAGAGAAATCTGCAGTTATTCAAAACATTATTCCTTCATATGTATCATTTTCCTTTGGTTGCTTTCATGATTTTTTAAAATCTGCTTTTCAGCAGTTTGGTTATGTTTAAGAGGCACGGTTTCCTTTGGGCTCATCCTGTTTGGGGTTCAGTGAGTTTCTTGACTCCATATATTTGTGTCTCACCAAGTTTGGAAAGTTTTCAGTCATTATCTCTTCAAAAATTTTTCTAGAGCAGTCTTTTTCTCCTTTCATCGTACTCCAATGACACAAGTTCAGACCTTTTGATATTGTCCTATAGGTTTCTGAGACCCAGTTTTGTTTCCATCTGTTCCTCTATATTTTCCAGGTTGGGTGATTTCTACTGATCTGTCTTTGAAGTTGCTGACTCTTTGTTCCTCTGTCATCTCTATTCCATTAAGACCATCCAGTGAATACTGTATTATTCAGTTCCAAATTCTCCATTTGGTTCTTTTTTATATCTATATCTCTGCTGATAATTTCTCTTTACATTCTTTTTAAGAGTATTCAGTTTTGGGGCCCCTGGGTGGCTCAGTGGGTTAAGTGTCCAACTCTTGATTTTGGTTCAAGTCATGATCTCACTGTTCACAGGATCAAACCTGGCTTCAGGCTCTGTGCTGTCAGTGCGGAGCCTGGTTGGGATTTTCTCTCTCTCCTGTCTCTCTGCCCCTCACATCCCCGTGCTCTTGCTTGTTCTCCCTCAAAATAAATAAATAAACATTTAAAAAGAGTATTCAGGGGGCGCCTGGGTGGCTCAGTTGGTTAAGCATCCAACTTCGGCTCAGCTCATGATCTCACGGTTCGTGGGTTCAAGCCCCATGTCAGGCTCTGTGCTGACAGCTAGCTCAGAGCCTGGAGCCTGTCTTCGGATTCTGTGTCTCCCTCTCTCTTTGACCCTCCCTTGCTCACACTGTCTCTCTCTCTCTCTCAAAAAAAATAAATAAAAACATTAAAAAAATTTTTTTAATAAAAAAAGTATTCAGTTTTACCTCATGGAGCATAGTAATAATAACTACCTTAAAGCCGCTGTCTTATAATTCCAACATCTATGTCATCTCAGGAGGGTAGGCATCTATTAATTGGATTTTCCCTTGAGAGTTGATCAGCTTTTCGTTTCTTTGCATGATTAGCAATTTTGGATTGTATCAAATGTCCAACATTTTGGTTCTGTTGTGAGACTCTAAATACTCTTAAAATCCCCCAGAGAATGTTTATTTTGTTTGGGAAGGTGTTCAATTCATTTAGGTTGAGATAGGAAGTTCGGTCTTGCCTTTTGTGGACCATGGTTCTTACGCCAGTTCCATTTTAAAGCTGTGTACTAAGGTGTTATTCTAAAACTTGGATGGTGGTTTATATTATAGGTGAATTCTCAAAGCTTTTGCTCTATTTCTTTGTCTTTGTTACATGTACTTGAACCACAGAGGTGAGACCAGGACGTGTGTCAGTTCTTAATCAGAATTAGGAGATCTCCTTATTCAGCTTTCTCCTCAACAATCTCCCCAACTCTCCAGCTCTTGAGGGCCCTTTTCCTCAGTCCTCTGGCTATAAAGTCAGGATGTCTGTCAAAGTTTCAGCTTATCACACTCAGGCAGTCTATATAGGTTGGGATGTTCACAGGGTGAAGCAAAAGAAACATAAAAATATGTAGTGGGAATTCTTCCCCATCTTTAGACCACAGGGGGCCTGGTTTCCAGTTCCTGTGGCAGAGACAGGCTGTTTCTTGGGATCTTTAGGTGACTGTGCCAGCACCATCACTGCCACAGTGGCACTTTAGCTTTGCCCTGCAACTGGCTTCGGGATAGGGCTAGAGAGAAAAAAGGGGGAATGAGGGAGATTCTTTTCACACTTTGTAGCTTACAGGAGTCTACTTCTCCAGTTCTCAAACTAAAAAGGAGTTTCTCCTAGTTTTTGTTGTTCTTGTCCATAGTTCTGCAATTTGGCCCACTCTTCAGTCACCATCAGGAGATAAATGAATAAAATCCAGAAATTCACCACCATACTGGTTGTTCTTCAAGTTTTGATTTCCCTTCCCAACATGTTGGTCTAACTCTGAAATCTACCTGCCAGTGCTGTCTCTAATGTACCTTAGACATTATGATACATTTGGGAAAATACATTCTTTTTTAGGTGTAACATGGAAAATACAGTAAATGGTTGCTAAAGGATTATAATATAAAAGAAATGGTCAAATTCAGCTTTTTTTTTTTTAATTTTTTAATGTCTTTATTATTTTATTTTGAGAGACAGAGACAGAGAGTGAGCGGGGGAGGGGCAGAGAGAGAGAGGGAGACACAGAATCCGAAGACAGGCTCCAGGCTCCGAGCTGTCAGCACAGAGCCCGACGCGGGGCCCGAACCCACAAACTGTGAGATCATGACCTGAGCCGAAGTCGGACTCTTAACCGACTGAGCCACCCAGGCGCCCCAAATTCAGCTTTTTGATACATTAGTTTTTATTTGATATTCTCCTAATAGCTGAGATACAAGAGCTTCTCAACTTAAAAAAAAAAAAAAAAAAAAAAACTTTCAGGGCGCCTGGGTGGCTCAGTCAGTTAAGCATCAGACTCCTGGTTTTGGTTCAGGTCCTGATCTCATGATTCATGGGATCAAGCCCATGTCCAGCTCTGTGCTGACAGCACAGAGTCTGCTTGGGATTCAATCTCTTCCTCTCTCTCTGCCCCTGCCCCTCACTCTTGCTCATTCTCAAAATAGAAGGAAAAAAAAACAAAAAAACCTTGTTTATTTTTTTTCATATTTGTATAGTAATACTGGTTTTATTATCCTGAAGTTTTTCTTTCTCTAGCAGCAGAGAGCTATTCAGAAATGGTAATTAAAAGGCATTGAAGGTCATCTGATTTGTTGTATTGGCTTTAGGTCAGTGACTAGATTTTACTATTCACTACTGTCAGCTTTTTTTTTAAATTTATATCCAAGTTAGTTAGCATATAGTGCAATAATGATTTCAGGAGTAGAACTCAGTGATTCATCCCCTACATATAACACCCAGTGCTCATCCCAACAAGTGTCCTCCTCAATGCCCCTTGCCCATTTAGCCCATCCTTCCTCCCACAACCCCTCCAGCAACCCTCAGTTTGTTCTCTATATTTAAGAATCTCTTATGTTTTGTCCCATTCCATTTTTGTATTTTTGCTTCCCTTCCTTTATGGTCATCTGTTTTGTATCTTAAATTCCACATATGGGCGAAGTCATATGATATTTGTCTTTCTCTAATTTCGCTTAGCATAATACACTCTAGTTTCATCCACATTATTGCAAATGGCAAGATTTCATTTTTTCTGATTGTCGAGTAATATTCCATGGTATGTATGTGTGTGTATCCATTCATCAGTCGATGGACATTTGGGTTCTTTCCATACTTTGGCTATTGTCAATAGTGTTGGTACAGACATCGGGGTTCATGTACCGCTTTGAAACAGCACACCTAAACCTTTGAGTAATTGCTGGGCCATCGGGTAGTTCTATTTTTAATTTTTTGAGGAACCTCCATACTGTTTTCCAGAGTGGCTGTACCAGTTTGCATTCCCATCAGCAGTGCAAAAGGGTTCTCTGCATCCTCGCCAACATCTGTCATTGCCTGAGTAATGTTAATTTTAGCCATTCTGACAGGTGTGAGGTGGTATCTCATTGTGGTTTTGATTTATATTTCCCTGATGATGAGTGATGTTGATCATTTTTTCCTGTGTCTATTAGCCATCGGGATGTCTTCTTTGGAAAAGTCATGTCTTTTGCCCATTTCTTCACTAGATTATTTGGTTTTTGGGTGTTGTGTTTTATAAGTTCTTTATAGATTTCAGTTACTAACCCTTTATCTGATATGTCATTTGCAAATATCTTCTCCCATTCCATTGGTTGCCTTTAGTTTTGCTGATTGTTTCCTTTGCCGTGCAGAAGCTTTTTATCTTAATGAGGTCCCAACAGTTTCTTTTTGCTTTTGCTTCCCTTGCCTCCAGAGACCTGTTGAGTAAGAAGTTGCTGACGCCAAGGTCAAAAAGGTTTTTGCATGCTTTCTCCTCCAGGATTTTGATGGCTTCCTGTCTCGTGTTTAGGTCTTTCATCCATTTTGAGTTTATTTTTGTGTATGGTATAAGAAAGTGGTCCAGGTTCATTCTTCTGCATGATGCTGTCCAGTTTTCCCAACACCATTGCTGAAGAGACTGTCTTTATTCCTTTGGATATTCTTTCCTACTATGTCAAAGATTAGTTGGTCATATGTTTGTGGGTCCATTTCTGGGTTCTCTATTCTGTTCCATTGGTCTGTGTGTCTGTTTTTGTGCCAGTATCATACTGTGTTGATGATTACAGCTTTGTAATACAGCTTGAAGTCAGGAATTGTGATGCCTTCAGCTTTGAAAAACGTTGCTTTGTAAACTTTGAAGTGTACAATAAAAAGATTAAGTATTTCTTAAAAGGTAAGCTTTGCTCAAATGCATCATTTATATGTGTTAGTGCTTTCACTGCTTGGTCCTGGGCTTTTGAAGTTAGGCTTTCTCAGTTCAAATGCTATTTCCATCTCAAAACTGTCATGGAGCCTGGTAAATTACTTAAATCTCTTTAATCTGAGTCTCCTCAATTTTAAACAGGAATAATAGCATTTCCAAGAAAAAGTTGTAAGAGTTAAATAACCCATTTAAAGCCTTAACATGGTGCCTGGTAGACAGCAAATGCTCAGTAAATGTTTGTTGAATAAATGAATTTCAGTCCTTAATTAACAGCTATCTTATTTACTTTTAAAGCTTATATAGGTCAAACCCTATTATAACCAAGTTTAAAAATTATAAATCCTTTACTGTAATAAAACCATATATTTCGTGTTTGGTCAAAATTCAAAGTTGCTTATTAATTAAACATCTTTTTTTTAATTAAGTGAAGAAACTAAGATTTTTACTTCTTTATATTTTGCTCTTCTAAATTCATCCAGTTCAAGACAGGGTTAACTGTCTCCCTATGTACTAATTTTTTTTAATTTAATGAACCTAAAACACTCCAGGAGAAAACTCACCACAAACCTAAATCAACTCTACCTGCTGAAATGTCCAAATATGGCCTATGACACACCTTGACCAAAGTGAAATGCCAAGACCATACCAAGAAGATTCTTGATTACTCAGGTCATGGGGGATACAGAGTCTTAAAAACCATTCTTGAGTGAAGCTGGGTTCATTGTTCAAAGGACAATCCATATGACAGTAGAGAATATGTAAACCATATGCAATCATTACATAGAGTATTTTAATTTAGAAACATTTGAGAGGTATCTGAGACTCTGAGAGCACCTGGGTAAACCCTTCTGTGAACCTTTGATGTCAGAGACTGAAAAGGCTTTTACAAATGAACTAAAACCAAAGACTATGGCTGCAAAGGCAATTATTACCACATATTAAGGAGAAAATAAAAAGCAAATAAACTCAGAAAGGTAAATAGATCCATTCCCTACCATTCTTTGTTGTTCAGCTGATTTCATTTCTTTCTTATGGAAATTTATTAGAAATATTTTGTTATGCATCCCAAACGCTGCCTTCAATTTGCATTCATGTTTAATAGTGCAGAGAAACATACAGGTGATGTAGAAAAAGCAAAAAAAAAAAAAAAAAGCAGAATTTATGGGTTTCTGTCAGGTCTGTCATCTCATTGAGCCTCACTTTTCTCATCTGGTGAAAATGTCTACCCTACAAAATTGTGATTATGAAATATGGTAAAATAAATGCAAATGCCTAGAACAGTGCTGTTCAACGGAAATATAAGGTGAACCACAAATGTGAGCCACATATGTAATTTTAAATAAAAAATTAAAAGAAGCAGGTGAAATTAATTTTAATAGTATTTTATTTAACTCGATAATTAAAAATATTATCATTTCAACAGGTATATCAATATAAAATTATTAATGAGATTTTTTTACATTCTTTTTTTGATAGTAAGTATTTGCAAATCAGTGTGTATTTTACACTCATAGCACAGCTCAATTCAGACTGGCCACATGTTCAGGGTTCCATGGCTGCTTGCAGCTTGGGGTGACCCTACTATAAAGCCACGGCGAGGCTTAATAGGTTTATTATATCCAAACAGTATTTCCTATCAGATAAACCCTGTGGGACTTAGAAAAGCTATTTTTTAAATCAACCATATTAAAGAGAATTTGTATTTTTATGTTTTTGATATAGTATGTGATATAATATATAATACATAATACTATGATAAGAATTTAAAATAAAATACTATCTATACTGACTAGACAAAGCATTTATCTCAAAAAAGAGCAACCAAAAAGGATTATAAGTCACTAAGTCATTTACATTTATTTTTGTGGTTATTTTATTAGGCTATGAATTGTATATTAATTTGGCATAGAATCTAATAATCTAAAAAAAATAAAACCTGACATAACTGTAAGCACACAAGTAATTCAAATATCTATAAGCTACAATTGACTTAACTATACTCCCACCAAAGAAATAGGAATAAAGAACAAAATTTTTCCTATAATACTAAATTTTTGCTTCACGGGACTTACCATTGGTAAGTCATGTTACAGTTTTAATGGCTTTTTTTCTCATAAAAATGTAACTATATCCTCTAAATAACAGATGACCACCTATCGTGACAACTTAATTATATGTGAATATAATTATAAGTTAAAATATTATATTTCAAAACAATTCACTTAAGTTAAAACATTAAATATTATTGTATTTTAATCATGATTAAAATTACAATGAATAGTATACAGTCAGTAACTTCATGTACCTTGACCTCAAAAGCAGGGGTGGCAAATGTATGGAAAACATTTCCTAACTGCAAAGTCTTTCTGGAAGTCATGCACAAAGCACAGAGCATGCAGATGCAGATACAATTTATATTTAAGAATGCTCTCATTTTCTGTGTATGGAGATGTTCCTGCAGTTCATATATTTTTCACCATTTTTTCTCTGGGCTGCCCAATAGTTCAACACAATTGGTTAGATAAGATGTAAGAGTAAAATGGAGAGAGAATATCAGATAGGTCATTGTTACCTCATCAGACGGGGGCCTAATATTACAAAGTGTTATATAATGTTCAACATTACAAAGTGTAATGAAATTCGTCATGACTAAAACTCTTTGGGCTTTGGTTTTTCATTTACTATGTGCTCAAAAGATGGCAATTCTAGAATACAGGCCCTCTCCCTCAAACATCCTGTCAGGACGTTCAGTCAGAAGTGATACACAAGGAAAAAATGCCACTAGCTGAATCACTAATTCTGTATCTGTACGCCGCCTATGTGTCTGTCCCTCTGCAGTCTCCTGACTGCAGTCGCCTCACCTAGTCCTGCTCAGACTTAAAATCTCCAATTGGTTCTACTACAAAGTGGTCTAGCTGCAAAAGAAAGCGTTCAAATACTTCCATCATCATATTCACATTGCTTTCATTTAAATGTTCGCAAGGAAGAAGCTATTCCCTCTCAACTGGACATGCATTTCCCAAGCTAACTGATGCTGATACTAAACACAAACACAAACACATCCACTGTACAATTTTAAACACTTGGCCAAACTGCAGAAACAAAACTACACAATGCATTAAGAAAGACTCACATCTGGCATTTCTGTAGAGAAGGAAAGGGTCCTGGAGCTGGAAATCCAGGTCTTTAGTAATGGGTTCTGTCCTGTTTTCCATGCTCAACCTATTCATAATGGTGAACCCATGCTTTGGAGAAGCAGACCTAAAAATCACAAGGGGTGGAGAGGATATCAAAAGACAAGTTATTCAATAGAAGTACACTTTTAGTAGAACTAGTATTTGAATGTGTCTCTCAACCTTTTTGCATGTATATACAGCTTTGTGCAAGCAGACTGTACACATATAAAGCAATGATTCTTTCTTTTTTAAAAGAAAGTTTTTAAAAATACTTATTTATTTTGAGAGGGAGGGAGAGAGGGAAAGAGAGAGAGAGAGAGAGAGAGAGAGAGAGAGAGAGAGAGAGAGAACTAGCAGAGAAGAGCAGAGAGAGAGGGAGAGAGAATACCAAGCAGGTACCATGCTCAGCATGCAGCCCGATGTGGGATTCGATCCCATGACTATGAGATCATGACCCGAGCTGAAATCAAGAGTTGGACACTTAACTGACTGAGTCACCCAGGTGCCCCTAAAGCAATGATTCTTTACTATTGGCTAACAGTACTAATGTACCTATTTATGCACCACTTCATATGTAATACATACAGCATGACTGCTATTGCTGTTCCTTTGGCAAAATCAAGTCCTACTTACTTAGCTATGTGTGTGAAGAGATCTTATTTCCCTATCTAGGTTGTAAACTCCTTTAAGGCAGAAATATTAACCACTTAAAAAAATTATTGACACACTTTTGAAGAATCTTGATAGTTAATAGACACTGTACATCATAATCATTATGAAGGAATTTTTCATAGAAAATGTTAGTGTTGGTTTGAAATTGAAAGTTGTAACATTTCTTTAGAGAAATGATGCCACTCACTCTGGTCAATGAACTTGTAATGAGATTCAGTATAATTAAAACATTATAGAATTAAGCAAACAGCTTCATAGATAAACTACCAAAAAAGTTTTTCTCCATAAAAATGTGGCACTTAGTGATTTTTATTTTTCGTTTCACTGAATAAACCTTCAGTGCCTACTCTCTGTCAGGCAGAAAGAGCCCAAATTTTACACCAAGTACAACACTACCAGCTACATGTGCATTTGTCTACTCTTGGGTGACAGCCATATAGTAATCCAACTGTGCAACTTCTGGTGACAAATGAAACACCAAATGCTTCTATGATGAAAATGAAGCAAGCAGAATTCATTTATTTACTTGAAACTAGGGCAGCAGGGTAACAAACCCACAGAAATGTTGTGAGCAATAGGAAGAAACGGTGTTTATGTTTTAATTTTATTTCACCGTAACCATTTGATGCTAATAAAGAAGTAAAATTAAGCTACAGTACCACTTACAGAATTTTCTTTTGAGACTTCCAATTTTAAAGTTGATGAAAGGCAATTGTCTACTTATTTTACAAAGAGGTAAAGCGGAGGTGGGCATATAATCAACACTAGAAATAATCATGACAATCATTTCAACTTAAATTCTCAGGAAGAATGAAAGCTGAGTTCCAGAGATCTCTGACAGAGGGTCCTCTGGAAGTGTCAAGTTCAAAAATCACCAGTGGGTGTCTCTATGAATTCTCTATTACAGAAAGCAAGCCATGGGAGGAAATAAAAAAATAATTTTTTAAGTGTTTTAGTGTTTTTATACAGAATCAGAATTAGATTCTTCAAGCATTTCATTATCACAATAGGACCTCACCTCTTTAATAGTATGGTTACTATACCATCTCATAATTTATAAAATAGGCTCAGGGGATAAAATGTGCCAGTTGCCCTAAAGCAATATACATAACAGAAGTCAAAATATTAACACCAGCAGCTCCATTACCTGTACTAAAAACTCTCTTCTAACTTCTATGACGTTTCTGTCATTCTCTACTGAGGAAAGACCTCAACATGCTATCTGGGGGTGGGAAGTGGGGGGGGCAGTTGGTGCCCTCCCCCTGGGTCGGGGAGAGGAGAGAGATGGAAGAAGGTCCTATTCTTGAGGAGTCATATTTGGGGAAGAGATTAAGGAACAGGGAAAGAGTTATTTCTCAACTTAATAATGGTTTAACTGACAGCTCCATTTGGGACTCAGAGTATATTAAGAAATACTTGAGAATACAAACCTACATATTTGGGGGTACAAAAGAGAAAACATTTGTATTATTTGTTAATCTTCTGCACTCAAAAAAAAGAGAGAGAGAGAGATCCTACTAAAAATCCCTAAAATAAATAATTAACATAGATGAATACATCTTTTCTTTCACTTCTCAAAAGAGTAATACTTGTGAAAAATGAATGAGAATGTGTCCTGTGTGTTTGGCACATGTCAGAGTTCAACCGTTTGGTTTTCTTTTTTGGTTTTCTTTTTACACTTCAGAATTATCAAGAATAATCTACACTCTAGTGAAGAAACGCACTTGGTGGTATGCTCTGGTACTCTGGAATGTAAACGGAAATAGCCAATGGCTCTTGGGCACTCCCATTTTTCTGAAATTGTGAAGAAACCGGAACTCCTCCTTACCTACTCCAATGGCCTCACTCATCCATTTCTTTTTTCCCCCGCTCCCACTGTGGCCTCTGCCTCCATCTGCCCCTGCACACTCTTCCACCATTCCTGCACTGTGCCTGCATCTCATTCTGCTTGTATCTATATGACTGACTCTTCTCTGTCTCTCTGGGGCCCTAAAACTTGACCATTAGCCCTCATCACTTTCCTCCTGTCCTTCAGAGAACGCTCGTTTTCTCATGGCTTCAATGAGTAAATTAAGGCAAATGACTCCAAACTCTGTATCTGCATCCCTGAGCTGTCCTAAGGGACCAGGCAGCTCCACCTGAAAGCCCTGCTATATTCCAAAATTGTTATTTCAAAATAAAATGATCTTCAGCCCAGATTCTCGACCTCCTGTCTTTCCATTCTGTTCCTGGTTCTCTCATTTTTTCAGTCTTCCCTTTCAAAACCTTCATATTATTTAAAAAATTTCATCACTCCCTCTATATGTGCAATCTTTCAAGAAACCTTCTCCAGCTCCACTTTTACCAGTCTAGTCCTTTCCCTCATCATCTTGTATCTACTCCACTGCAATAATCTACCCAATGTCCTAACTCTAACTTCTAGAATCAGTGCATCTTCATAATGCTAATGCACTGACTTTCCCCACACATTTTGACAAAATTCTTATTACTTCCCTGGTGATAAACCTTCAAGGACTCCCTACTGCTAAGAAAATAAGCGTCAAAATTCTTAGTCTGACATTCTAAGCCAGCAAAATCTCTTCATCCTCACTATCTCCTAACTAATATAAACCAGTAAACACTGCAGCCAAAAGTCATTTTCTTTACTGTTCCTTCACCACGCAGGGTTCTATGTCTTGGCTTCTGCCATTCTTCCTGTTGAGACAGCCCTTCCCTCTCCTCTATGCAAGTGCTACCTTATTCCTAAGGCCTACTTGAGACTCACCAATTCTATAAAGCCTTCCAGAATCACAGCAGCCCATTCATTGCTTATAACCTATCAACTGGCACTGAGGATAGGCTATCAGTATGGGGGTGTATCTTTATTTGGGGGGGTATCTTTATTTGGGGGGTATCTTTAAATGTGAATGTGTAAAAAATATATACTTGTGTGTCTGCATTTTCTATCTCCCCAATGAAATTGTTTGCTCTAGGAGCACCTGGGTAGCTTACTTGGTTAAGTGTCCAACTTCGGCTCAGGTCATAATCTCACAGTTTGAGTTCGAGCCCCATGTCAGGTTCTCTGCTGTAAGGGCTGAGCCTGCTTCAGGTCCTGTCTCCCCCTATCACTGCCCCTCCCCAGCTCGTGCTGTCTCTATCCCTCAAAAATAAATATTTAAGGTACAAATATTTAAAAAAAAAGAAACTTCACTCTAAAAGTGTTTGTATTAGGCCTTTGTATTTTATCTTTGTCCTCCCACTGACAATGATGGGCCTTAGCTATGCCATTTTATGTGAATAAGACATTTAGCTATTAAGACAATATACATACTATATGGCTCTGCATGCATATATGATATTAACAATTTCTGATACAAATGACCAAAAAAAATGAGTTTATTAAATCTATCCTGAAACATATTCTATTAACTATATAATGGAGGACTCAAAGACATCTTTAATTTTGGTCAACGTTTCTTAAAGAGTCAAAGGTGGGTAGGTGGTGAGGTGACCAATACAACCTTTTTCCAAATAATGATTACATAATCTTGTATTCTTAATAGTGTACTTCTCTCCTTGCCAATGCATTGTATTCAAGGACTCTGTACCATTAATTTGAATTGAAGGATGAATACTTAATACTATTTTAAAAAGAACACAAAGGGGCACCTGGATGGCTCAGTAGATTAAGCATCTAACTCCTGATTTCAACTCAGGTCATAATCTCGTGGTTTCATGAGTTCAAGCCCCAAATCAGGCTCTACACAGGCAGTGCTTAGGATTCTCTCTCTCCCTCTCTCTCTGCCCCTTCCCCACTCACGCTGTCTCTCTTAAAATAAATAAATAAAACTTAATATATATAAAGAACACAAAGATTTAAGTTTGTCTATCCTGGAGTTTAAGTTGCATTCTGCAATTAGTATTCCTCACACACTACCAGGTGACATTACTCAGTATTATCTTCCTTATATCCACTAATAACTTCAAACTAAGATTCAGGTTTTTTACTTCTCCTTGAAATAAAACTACATTTGAGGAAGAGAGACATAACTGAAGTTAAAATATTCTTTCAAAGTGTCAGTTTCTTTATAAAAGTAAAATATTCTTACCTTGTGTAAACAAATAAAGTTCCTTCCACATCAGTCTTTTCCTAAAAAAAAAAAAAAACAGCAAAATACTTATATTCTCTTCACTAACAGTAACTTTCACAGAAGCTAGAGAACATTCCATTTCAAGTAAGGCCAATCTATGTAACAAGTGGGGTCATTCCTAGGACAAGGAGGAAAGTAGGCCCTCAGCCTGGCGGTAACCCTGCTGATTCAGCAGCGGGAAGCAGCCATTCTCCTTTTGTCATTTACAAAATAAACCGTCATTCTCTTTTCACCAAAGACAGGGATGGCAACACACCTCTGGCTAAAACAGTACAAAAATAAATACGCTCCATGGATTTCATTTGAAAGAGGAGATTAAAAGTGTGCTGCCTTCTCCTCTACCCTGTGAGTGGAGTATAGGGCAAGCTGCGGAAATCACTGGTGTCTGCATTTCATTACGCTTCTCTTTCTGGGTTCATCTCTTGCCATATCCTGTCACCTAGGAGAGCAGATGATCTGGCAATAATGCTAGTTTGACTACAACACAGAAGAGTGGAACAATACTGTCGTTTTCAGACAAATTAATCACCAACGTGGTGTGGAATATTTAGAGTCTAGTTCGGATCTTTAAAATCAAGTTAGAAACATTGCCAAGCTAGGACTCAAGAAATCTGAGAGAAACTGGTTAAGTGGTAAAGTGAAAGTGATCAGCTGTCATTTCAGTTCATTTGGAAAGGCTCTCTTCCATCTCTCTGAAGACAGGAGCCCAGGCCCTGATGAAAATGTTCATCAATACAGTGTATACTAAAAAGATGTTTTAACAGTTATCAGACTATAATTCAGAATTTCAAAGGTACTTTTATTATTTATATGGTTTAGTTTCAGCATTCCATTTAACCTAATATTTTATTATTAATCTCTATTATCAAAATCATTCGAAATTTAAGTACACCGTAGTTTTGGGAGGAAATACACTCTTTAAGAACAAGGGTATAATATTAAGTGTTAATTTCTTAAAGATATATTTTTAAATAATCTCCACACCCAACATGGAGCTCGAACTTGCAACCCTGAGAAACAAGAGTCATATGTTCTACTGACTGGGCCAGCCAGGTGCCCTAAATGATAATTTTTTAAAGGCACGTAAAATATTGGAAGCATGATCCTCTCACAAGCTCAAGTGATTTCAGCAATTTTCTTGGTCACCTTAGTTCAGTTGGTCTTAAAGTAGGGTCCCCACATCAGCAGTATCAGCATCGTCTGGGAACTTGTTAGAAATGCAAATTATTAGGCCCCTCCCCAGACCTATTGAATCAGACGCTGGGGTGCTGCCTAGCACTCTCTTTTTTACTAAGCTGTCAGGTGACTCTGATTCAGGCTTTGTGAAAACCGCTGCCTTAGTTCAGTAACGTATTCTTTGCCCACAGAACTATATCAGGAGTCATGAAATCAAAACCCACTATGCCCCAAATTATATCAAACATCACCAAACATTGTTTTTTAAGAGCAAATGGATATTAAGAGTAAATTACTTAACAAGAATTTTAATCCTCATTATTATAGAACATACAATTAGAAATAACTTATAAGTGAAAACAATTTTAGTCAGTGTTTTCCCTAATATATAAACATTGTTAAGAGTGTTAGAGTTCATCCTTAAACTGGATTTATCATAAAGTTCATATAAATCACTCCAGAGTACTGTGAAAAATATCCATATTTCTCATATGTGGTCCTTTTCCACTGTGATTTGAACTGAGTCAAAATTTCAAA
Organism: Cryptoprocta ferox; assembly: GCA_028646485.1. Classification (NCBI taxonomy): domain Eukaryota; kingdom Metazoa; phylum Chordata; class Mammalia; order Carnivora; family Eupleridae; genus Cryptoprocta; species Cryptoprocta ferox. The sequence continues at coordinate 99,060,463 of CM053571.1, forward strand.
AAGATACAGAAACATTACTTATCTTTACTTGTGTAAACAAACATGGTCAATTCCTATCTGTTGAGAAATCTATATCCTGGGTGCACTTTAAATACTAAGAATTACTTAAACTGCCACAGTATTAATCATTGAGAAAATGGCCACTATAGAATAAATACTACCCAAAGAGTCTAAAAATTTGTGGGCATTTCTAAAGTTCAGCTGGTACAGTTGGCAAGTATTTACTACACAGAGCCTTTAAGAATGATTTGTAAAGACTGGGGCACCTGGGTGGCTCAGTCGGTTAAGTGTCCGACTTTGGTTCAGGTCATGGTTCCAGCCCTACACTGGGCTGTGCTGACAGCTCAGTCTGGAGCCTGTTTCAGATTCTGTGTCTCCCTCCCTCTTTCTGCCTCTCCCCTGGTCACACTCTTGTCTCTTTCTCTCAAAAATAAATAAACAAAAAAAAAAAAAAAGAGAGAGAGAGAAGAATTTATAAAGATTAAATTTTTGGTATTATTTATTACATTGGTAAGAAACTGAAACAGATATGTCCTGGTGAAGGAACTATACTAAGAGCCTATATGTATTGCCAGGGGCACTTGCTGCAAGGCCAAAACATTTTCCTGTCTTCCAGTATTTGACCTTGTACTGTTTCACCTTAGTGATCCAAACCAGGACATTTCTATGGATCAGCACACATAAAGCTAAGAGGTTTTGACTTGCTTCCTTTATTCCTCCATGAAGTAGTAATAGAAATTACCTTTTCTTATAAAATTAGAAATTAAAAAACAGACTTTAATGCCCAATTTTAGTTTTGAAAAATCCAGAATCAGAAATATAAAAGGCATATTTCTTCTGAAATTATTCTCCAACTGATAATGAACAATTTTTTAAAATTCCACATATAAGTGAAATCAAAAGGTATTGGTTATTTCTTCCTGTGACTTATTTCACTTAGCATAGGGCCCTCAAGGTAATGGACCCCATCTCCTGACTGAGTGTAGTGGCCATCTTCAATTGCAACAGATCCTTAAAAAGTTAGAAATTCTCTGTGAATGGCTAGGGGCCATACTTTCACAGCCCAATACCACAGTTCTGGTCTCCCTGTACAGTGAACATCAAGCAACAGCTTTGGAGAGTTTCCCTTGGGATCCAGACCCATAACTAAGTCTGCACCAAACAAAATCCACTATGTCCATTGCCCACCATGAGCATTGTCATTGGCATTGAATTAAGTGTATACTGGGCTAACTAGTTTATTATTCTATGTCTCAGTCTCTCCACTGAAAAGAAATAACCAGTCTATACCACTCAGATCTTGACGAAAAAACATATTTTTTTTGAAAAAAACATTTTAAGTGCTCTGTTACACCTGGATAAAAGGGACTTTGTTAATGTAAATGCTGATCTATCATGGTTGAACAGCTCAAATTCATGCATTTTCCTGGTCCCTCCAGAGTTATCCAAAGGTAAACAGATTTTTTTGTTTTTCTGGACAAAGCCCAGGGCTGAGGTTCTGGGATATAGGTAGTACAAGATTTTATTAGATCCTCCTCAGGTCCTCCAGGCAAGGAGGACTTCTATGTTAAATCATTAGTTTATAGTTCTGGGGAATTTTAGCTAAAATTTTAAAAGTACAATTTAATGATTTAATATTATACTTCATTATAAAATCTAACATGTATTAAAAAACTAAGCAGTTCAAAATTTAAAATAATAAAATGGAAAATAGTGCTAGCTGACAAATTATTGGGACTCAGCATAGTATTTGGCACTTTTGAAACAATCTCTGTATTACTGATTATTTATGTTAATATAATGAAAAAGTAGGTCTCCATTTATCCTCAAAAATCAGTCTCTCTCAGTCATGCATGTAGCACCTAAGTGACCTGTGAAGCTTTTAACAGCAAGTGCCTAGACTTCACATCCAGAGATGTTGATCTGGCATGTTACACTTTTTAAAACTCCAGGTGATTTTGATACACAGAAAACTTAGAAAACCACTAGGTAGAAACAAGAGGACAATAGTCACTCTGAAGCAATTTCTCAAGCTCAGCACTTTCAACATCTGGGGCCAGATAAATCTTTGTCACAGGGGACTGTCCTGTGCGCAGGATATTTAGCAGCAGCCCCCGCCTCCATTCTTAGGATACCAGCGACATGTTCCCTGGAGACAAAGTCAAAACTAGTTACGAACCACTGCTCCGAGGGCTGACGTGAAAATAAATAAGGTTATCCTCTTCAACTGACACATAGGTATTTTGGGGAAGCAGTCTTTCCAGATAATGGGAGGTAGTTCCAGCTCTAAAATTCCCATCCCAGTCATGACATAATCTTTCTTAATCCTTCCTTCAAGCACCTCATTTCCTGTCTACCCTTCATTCCTAATACCTCCTGCTCTGAATGCCTGAAATCATTCTTCATCTATTTCAGTGTAGTAAGAATTCACCTCTGTTACATCCCATCTGCTTTCTTGCATATACTTTCACCTCCAATCTCAAGATTGTTCTTTAAACTTTCGTTAGGTTTATGTTCAAAAGGCTCCCATCCTGAAGCCGAGTGATGGTATATGGAGACTGTGGTGACAAAACTGTTTACCCTCAGCAACTGTCTGCATCTGAACTAGGTCTCTTTTTCTGGCTACCACAGCCTTGAAGATCAGTACTTTGAAAGAATGACCTTTTACTGAATGAATTATGCCCTGTCTGAAGGCAACAAGTCCAGGAAGCAGGAAAACATAACTCCTGTAAATAATGCATTCTGACACTTCTGCCTTTTGATGAGGCTTTAGAAGGACTTCACTGGCTATCTAATAAACCTCTGTAACTATTTTAGCAGGTATCTATCACATAGATCCTGTCAGCAGCCTATAGGGGACAACAATTGTTTTCCAAGATAAATGCTCTCCTCTACATGTTAACAATTTCTCAAGATTCTCCAGACTCTAATCCCACTGTCCAGTCAGCTCACAGGACTATATATCCCTGATCCTCATCTACTACAAAATTACCTTGACAGAATTAGCAGTATGCCTTGGCATTTTTTTTTATAGAGCAGTATAATAGCAATACAGGTGTAGAATATCTTTGTATTTTTTTCTAAATTGTCACTGCTGAAATTGTCTAGTATTGACGTTGCTTAATGTCCTTTACATAAAGACCCAGGTGACAAATTCCCCTGAAAATTAGGGAGAAATAACCTCTCCTGACCAAGTGGCATACTTTCTATTACAAAACAATGAATACTAAAGAGTTCTCCCATTTTCCTTTTTTGCTCGACTACTAGGAGTACAGACCTAAATTCCTTGCTCCATTCCAGTAAATTTCCTCAGTTAAGAACTTGGGGCACAGCTATTCTCTTCTCTCCCATTTTAGGATCTCCTTTTTAATATTTTTACTTTTGTTAATGATTTTCAGGTGAATTTTTATTACAGCCTGCTTAAGATCCACACTAGAGATAAGTAGGCTATGTAAATGAATGCAAATGTTAAAAAATATGTGAATTTGTTCAATATGCATGTTTTCCTTGCTTGAATTTTGATGTCTTGGAGAATACATTTAAAAAATCACCTGAAACCCATTCATCCAAGCCCAGTTCTTTGTTTTCTAACTTACTTAAAAATGATGGATGGTTATATAATGGATGGATTAATATTATTTGGGACAAAAATCATTATGAGGAAAAGAGAAAAATCACATGTCTCTATATTCAAGAGGGAGGATTACAGAACCACACGCATTAATTCCTGCAATAGGGCTCAAGTGTCTTATGGCTCCTACCCCATTCCAACTGTGAGGAAAATTAAATTTCATCCCACTACTATTTACTGGGGTTTTGCTTTCAAAGGTGCACTAAATAATTCAGCCCCCAAATGGACTCAAATTTGAAACTCATTTTGGTCTGGGTAGGCTGTGGTGTAATGATCTTTCCAAGAGCGTCAGCCTCCTTCGAAGTGTTAGACCCGGCCCCATTTTGTCCTTCATCTCCCGTGGCTTTCTCTTTTCTCGGTGTATTCCCTGAGTTCACAACTTCTACCAAGGTTTCACTTCTCTTCGTCCCATCTAAGATAGATGTTCCAGAACCAGAACTCGGCTTTTCCATCCGTCCCCTATCCCTGCCTCCCCTACAGCCACGTTTTACTGTTACAGAATCCTGCTTTACTTTCTCGTAGTACATCAGTTTTCCGGCCTCGAGGCATCAGGTCCCCCTCCTTCCTTCAGCTCTTAGGGTCCCGTCCCTGATCGGTCTGGTCTCCCCACGTGGGGTATCGTGGATATTTAAGTCTTTCCCTCAACTTCAGGTGGCTTCTCAGAGCGGCCTCTCTCTCCCCCAAAACCCCTGGCCCAGGGGTCCAATTGCCACAGCTTCGGCTTCAGGCCGCGATCCACCACCATCCACCTCCATCCACCTCCTGGGCGTCAGCGTCTGGTCCCCCTCACCGGGTTCTGGAGCCCCGAGTCTGACCACCCCTTCCCACCCTAGCCCTGCCTGCACGGCCCCATCGCGTCCGCACGCACCCACTCGTTGGCCCGATGGCCGAAAGTGTACAGAGCCACCTGGCTGGCCACGTCCACGATGCGGTTGATATAGGGGTCGTGGCGCTGCAAGGCCGCCAGGCTGATGTCGCGCCCCTTTCCCACCAGGCCGCCCGCCGCCACGGCCGCCATCTTCCCTCCCTCCCCGACATCAACCCGGAGCTGTCGGAAGCCACTCTCAATAGATCGCAGAACGAGCGAACCGCCTCGCAACCGAAAACACGCGGCGACCGCAAGTCCAGGGAGACCTTCCTTCTCCAGCCATGCCCCCACCCCCACCTTCTGTGACGGACGCAAGACATTACTAATCGATGGCCGCACTCCCGCCCGCGACGATCGTTGCCACTGGCAACGGCAAGCCCAGGCTGCCCAGGCTGGAGGTCTGAATCCTCTACCCCCTGCCCAAGAGCGGTTTTCTTCTGTGAGCCTTGGAGCTGCACGCGCAATAGGGTGTATCTCTTGGATGTGTTCGACGCCTTGGCATGTATTTGGCTCTCAGTGATCAAATCTATAATAATAAATAAGCCTCAAGCCTCAAGCATTAATAACTGAGGAGGAAGGGAACTGTGATTTCCGTAGGCGCTATCACCTAGTGGTTCTCAACCCCCTGAGAGTTACTGAGGTCCTTTCAGTAGTCGGCCACGTCAAAGCAATTTTCATGACAATGCTAAGATTTATTTGCCTCTTTCACTGTGTTGACATTTGCACCAGTGGTCCAAAAACCATGGCGGGTAAAAGTGCAGGTGTCTTAGGATGAATCAAGACGGCGGTACCACACTGTAAAAGCCAGTGTCACTTAAGAGTGTTCTCGATAAAGCAGTAAAAACTATTGATTTTATTAGAGTCCAACTCTTTGATTCACTTTTTAAGTTCTGTGTGAAAAAAATGAGAAAGAAGTATGTTCAAAGCACACGTGCTGAATATGAGAGTACCATATATTTGTCTCCAGGAAAACACTTCTGTGGTTGAGTTGCAAGCTGAACCAGTATATTTTTATTTTTCCATAGAACTCTATTTTTACTTGAAAGAAAGATGGACAAACTATGGTTATTCAGACGTATTTGATAGACATTTTTTTCAGAAATAAATAACATGTATCTGTCACTTTCAGGAAAACAAGGACAATTATTGTTGCCAATGATAATTTTTGAGCTTTCAGGCAAGAAATAGAAGTTTAGAAAACATATATCCACTACCACAAGTTGGACAGCTTCTCAGTACTTGAAGTCTTTTCTCATGAGATCAGCAGACATTTACAAAGTCTGTGATAAGCTTTTGGTCTTTAAACCTTGAGAGACTGTGAATGTTTGTCAGTTTGGTTATGTATAACGATGCACGTTTTTGTTAAAATCTTTTGGTAAATGTTTAATGTTTCTCTTATAAAGAAATTTGTCTTTGAATCTTGGGGCCTGTGGGCAAAGTCTGCCTTTCCAATATTTTAGGGAACATAGATACACCCTAGTTTTCTCTCTAGTAGTTGGTCCAATGCCTTGTGAATAGAAATTTAGTAAATGCTTATTCTATTGAACTAAATCATGAGATGATTGAATTTACTTATTAAACGTCTTTTTTTTTTTTTTGAGAGCTCTTGACTTATAGAGTACTGGAATCCAAGCTGGGATAAAAAAATAGCATATAGCAAGTCCTGATCTTTCAGAATTTACATTCTGAGGAGGATAGAAAAAATGGAATGTTTTTAAAAAAAAACTTTCAAGGGGAAGTGGGGGGTGATGGGCATGGAGGAAAGCAATTGTGGGAATGAGCACTGGGTGTTTTATGGAAACCAACTTGACAAAAAAACTATAAAAATTTTTTTAAAAACTTTCCATATTGTAAGGAAAAAAAGAAAAGGGGAAAGACCTTGAGGATTAGAAATCACTACTTAGAAAAAAAAGGCACATAATGTCACAATGACTTCAGCATTGCCATATTGTTCATCTCCTGGCCCACAGAACTTTGTTCTCTTTTTTAAGATTGCTTTTCCCAGGGAACCAGGGTGGCTCAGTTGGTTCAGTGTCTGACTTCCACTCAGGTCATGATCTCACCGTTGTGAATTTGAGCCCCATATTAGGTTCTCTGCTCTCAGCATGGAGCCCACTTCAGATCCTCTATCTCTGTCTCTCTCTGCCCCTCCCCAGCTCATGATCTCTCAATAACGAATAAACATTTAAATAAGTAAAATTCTTTTTCTCCAAACTCTTAAAGCTCTAGCCTTCTAGGATAAAGATAGACTTCTACCTAATTTCTACTTGAATAACCTGTGTAAAATCAGGTCATTACTTTTCCAAATATACTAAATTTCAGGCTCTCTGTTAGTAAAAAAAGACCTCTTACAAGAGGCTAATTCTTTTTTAGTCTATATCACTTTAACTTCCATTGGCTTCCACAGTGCTGGCATAGTTCCACTATGTTTCCAGAAGCCTCAGTATGATACCTTGAACAGCTATTGGTGACTTTGGGGTTTCATGATTATTTTACAACTGTCATTATGAGATAAAACATGTGCTAACACTTGGTATTTAAAGTTGCATACCACAATTTAAAACAAGTTTGTAGTATGACAAATAATATCCAGGCCTGTGATTTTTATACCATTGCAATGACTAAGATAAAATTCACCACCTAATCCATCAAGGTAATTTCAGGAACACAGTATGTTTAACTTGTTTAAAATAGGGATATAACTGAAAAATGTTTGGTTTTGTAGGTATGTATGAATATTTGTATACAAATATAAACTGACTTTTTAGGGCATAATAATAATCTAGAAACAAAAATACACAGTTTGCTTTATTAGTACTCTTTTCTTTACTGTGTAAATAACCTCTATAAGTTTTGCATTTTTCCTAGCATTGAATGTGTTGGAATGGAGGGGAAAGAGGAGTTTCCAGGACACTCCCTTACAGTTCGTGATTCTAAAATGATTTAAACAACCTCTAATGTTCTGCTTGTGCTGCCTGTATGAATCATCCGTTTTGCTGGGAATTTTGTACTAAATGATGATAGAAGTAAAGAATTAATGAATGCCCTCTTTCTCCTAGTGGAGGGAATGGTTTGAAGCTGTGTTATCAGTTGCTTTCAGTGCAAGGTTCATTTCTTTTTCAGGTAGCAGTATATAGTGGAAAAGGCACCTTTTGGAAAGGGAAATTACTTTAACCTCTTTTTATCTGTCATCTTCAGCAAGTGACCTCACCTGTAACTTGGGGATCCTTAGTAATATCTGCCCTACCAATTTTATAGGATAAATGAGATCAAGTGAGAAAGCATTACTTGAAAAAGATTTGCAATCTATAAAATGTTCTGCAAATGAAAAAAGCTATTATGATTATGATTATTATAACTGCACCATCATTAGTATTATTTTCTTCATTGCTATTACTATTTCTAATAGAAGCCCAGAAGGATCCTTCTTGTCCAATTACCTAGTCAATTCTCAGTTCATCTCAACAAAGTTCTGTGTGACAAGGAGCTCTTTAATTCCACAGACAGTTCATTCCCAGGATTTTTACATGATGGAGAATCTGAGCTAAAACATACTTATCAGAAACTTCACAAAAAGAGAAATAAATAATATAGGAGATATAGCTCTGTGTCCCATGAGATTGCAAAAACAGTTAAGATGTGAAACAGCCATCAGAAGGCCTTAGAGCGGAATGAGAAGGGACAGATGTGGGGAAGGAAGGGACTTGTTGGGTGAACCTTTGCTTGAGCCTGTAAAAAAGATCAGAATTTCTCCAATCTGGGCCCAGCCACTGCCAGGATTAAGCTTCTACTAACCTGGCCTGGAGTGGACCTGAGGTAATTGGAGCTCTCTGGTGTGGGGAGATCACACATGCACATTCTCTTCTAATCTCACTTTGCCTCTCTCTTCCAGTCCCACTAAACCTATTCATTTTATGTCATTGTCAGGGGTCAGGCTTAGTGGGCTTAGAGGACCTCTATCATAACAACATATTTTCGGCTACTTCCCAATGTCCAGAACATACTAAAACATGAGGAAGTGTCTTTATTCCACACAAAGAGATTATAAGCTTAAAATACAAAAACCACTGTGGTAACTTATGTTTGTGAGCCTCAACACCTGATTGCTAAGAAGGCTTGAAGAAAGGGTGAGTTGAGAGGGCAAAATCTCCCTCTTTTGAGAATGCACCATGGAAGGTACTATAGAAGTTGCGTAGACTATCTGCTGTGTCTCTGCAAACACAGGCAGCTCTATGTCATATGATTCAGGAAGCTCTTATTGAATTTCACATACAGCAGTTTTCCTGGGACAAGAGTGGAGATGTGGGGGATTCCTAGTGGACTGTCCATTAGGACACGGATAGTAAACTGACTTACCTCTCAAATTACCTAGTGTGTGTGGTGCTAGCTGGTTCACCATAGTGGTACCAATGCCATAGAGGGATGGCCTTAAGATTATTTGACTTGGGTGGAGTCCACAGTTCTAGGCAGGTCACTTAACTTCTCTGTAGAATACAGTGATTGAATTAGAAGGATGCTTCCCCCACTAGATAGTGTGACTGTCTATTGAACCACCTCCATTCAACAAACCTGTAGATGATCCCAGAAACAATAATGATCAATCTATTTAGTGCACAGTGAAATTAGGTCAAGATAGCAGCCCATTAAGGACTTACTAATGTTATATCAAAACTGAGGGCTGAATATTTTAATCAAGACAGAGAAAGGTGTCTTCTTCATTCTCTGTGCTTTCTTGTTCTCAGATGAAAGCAGTCACTGCTCAGAGGAATAAATGTTTATCCTTGCCACCCATTAGATGGCCTGCTTCCAGGGATGATCAGTTCTCTCTGCAGATTTTTTATCCAGGTGAAATACATATTTCAAGTTACCTTGATGATTTACATGGCATTCTATAGAAAGCAGTCAGAAAAAGTATCAGGGACTCCTGGCTGGAATACATTCAAAGAGTTTTCTAATTACTTATTATTGATGCAACCTACCATGTCAGCTCTTCACTTTGTGATTGCTTTTTCTCTTTTTAAACTAATGTATGAAGCCCCAAAGGGAAAATGAATAGCAAAATATTGTGCTGAACTAAACTTACATCCAAGGAAAGAGGCTTTGGAAAAACAATTGGCTTGGTCAGAAGCTAGGATTCTAAAATGTGGGCTAGAGGCCTGAGGGAGAGGTACAGAATCTGCTGATAAAATGCTGAGATTTCAAAACATTTCCCAGCCTGGACCCTCAAGCCTATCATATGTAGTCTCTATTGGGTTGACAAACTATAGCCCACAGGCCAAATCTGACCCTCTGTCTGTTTCCTAAATAAAGTTTTATTGGGGCACAGTCACATTCAATGTATTCTGTGGTCGTTCTCACCCTCGAACAAAAGAGTTGCGTGGCTGCAACAAAAATCAGATGACCTGCAAAGCCTAAAATATTTACTATTGTTTCCTTTGCAGAAAGTTTGCTGACCCTGGTATATTTGGGTTTTTTTTTAATGATTTTTTTAAAGTTTATTTATTTTGGGGCAGAGAGAGAGGGAAAGAGAGAATCCCCAGCAGGGTCCATGCTGAAAGCACAGAGCCCAGTGTGGGGCTCAAACCCACGAACTATGAAATCATGACCTGAGTTGAAACCGGAGTCAGATGCTTAACTGTCTGAGCCATCCAGGCTCTGGTTTATTTGTTACACAAACCAATAAGTAACTTATATCAATAGGTACCTAGTTTGTGAACATTGTAAGCACATAATAAATTAGAAAGGGCAACAAAGGATGAAGCCTGGTTTTTATTCTCAAGGAACTTAAAATCTAGTCGAGGAGACAAAGATAAGCATACATGAAAAAATGGTGAACAATAAAATATATAATCAAGGGTTAAATTGTGATGTGTGGACAAGCACCAGACTTTAAAGAAAGAGAAGTAGGCTGTGTGAGTCCTCTAATAGTTGGAGCAGGCAATATTTAATATAATAAGTTTCCAGGATACCATAAGAGCTTGGATGCTCCCTTGAGGTCTACTATAATTGGATTTGACCTGTATTTCTACTCTAGTGTCATTTAAGTCACTGATATTTTTGGCCCCGTGCTTAGGGGATACCTTAATGACCAGAAGTATTTCTGAGTAACTTTAACTGATTGATTTTTCTGGGATTTGGGATTCCTTCAATATCCCTAAATTACAGAGAATTTAATTCAGTCATAGCGGCATAATGTCTTTCTTTCTGGAAAAAATATAGTATAATGATTAAGAACATGAGCTTTAGAGTCAAAGAGACCCAGATCAAAATCTTGGCTTCATCTCTTCCTAGCTTAAACTATAGAGGCGTTCTGTTAAACTCTGGACCTCAGTTTCTTCATCTACAAATTACGAACAATAATAATGCCTACCTCTTCAGGTTGTTGTGAGAACTAAATCATATAGTGCACATGAAGTTCTTAGAATGTAGAGTGCCTGGTACAAAGATGGGGCTCTATCAATGTTTAGTCATTGGCCATTACTTTTGATAACAGCAAGATTTATATCCTGGACAAGAGAGTCACACTTACAACCAGAACAAAAATTAGTACTTTATCATTTATTTATTAAAAATTTTTAATGTTTATTTATTTTTGAGAGAGATAGAGAGAGAGAGCATGAGCAGGGGAGGGGCAGAGAGAGAGAAAAAGAAGACACAGAATCTAAAGCAGGCTCCAGGCTCTGAGCTGTCAGCACAAAGCCCAATGCGAGGCTAGAACTCACAGACTGACCTGAGCCGAAGTCAGACGCTCAACTGACTGAGCCACCCAGGTACCCCTTCTCCCCTTTTTTAGTTTGCTGATGGTTTCAATTCTTAATTTTTAACATTATCGCCATTGCCGGTCTCCTAAAATATTTCTATGATGTCCTTGGGAGCTTGAAGACAGCGAGCACTATATAAAAAATGCAAATACAGACCTATACTCTGGTGTACTGCAGGAACCTTGAGCACTTTAAGGCTCTATATTGATTGTCTTTGGAGGAGAGGTAGGTTGACAGTGTACTAGCCTCGTGGATTGGGGATCAGCATCTGTGGGTTTTCACCTATTTCTGTGATTATAAGAGAAATCATGTAGAAACCAGACCAGTTTTTCTTATCTGTAATAGGGGGTAATAACACTTATTTTTGTAACTGTTGTGAGTATTCCTGAAAGAACTCTTTGAAACACTTTAAGTATTTTGATGTAATCATAAAATATGAGACTTTAAAATCAGGATTTGGTATCCAAAGAAGGCTCTCTTCCTCTGTGGACAAAGCCTGATGATAGCATTGCTTTTTGTTTTCCTTGAGGTAATTTGAAATTAAAAGGCAGGGTGTTTTCTACATTTCCTGTTGATTATAAACAGCCTTCTGTGAGGCTTTGACCTTCACTGCCGTTATGGAGACTCCTAGGAGCAGTGGCCATGACTCTAGCCAGCCTGGCTCATGTTGTTACAAGGTTGTTCCTCTGAGGGCCTTTAGTATTAATACATTTTCAAAGAACTGCAAACACTGAATCCATTGTTTGGTTTTAGTTGCTTTTGTTAAGAATTATATGGGCTTTATAAGAAAATGAGGAAATGTCAGGAAAACAAACATGTTTATTTAACCCAAATAGACCATGATTAGTCTAAACAGGGAGAATTCTTATAAGTAGGGCAGCTCCTGTCTCACTACTTCCCTGTGAAGTAGATAGGAAGTATTGCTGTATTTGTTTGTCAGATAGCCTTTACATTTAATCATTTATTCACTCAGTAAACATTTGGTAAGCTTTTATGATGCAACTGGCACTGGACTGGGAGCTGAGAATACTACAGTGAGCTAGACAGGCATGCCATACCCTTCTAGAGTTTATTCTAATTGGGAAGATGGACACATAAACGGCTAATGACAGTCAAGTTGTTGGTGCTATGTAAAAAGTTTGGGATGCCATGGGAGCACATGGTGGAGGCTCAAGAAAGGCTTAAGTTTCTTTAAATGAATTGCCAAGTATGACAAAATGAAGGTGTTGTACATCCTCTCTTTAAGCTCAGACCAGGGTGGAATGGCCCTAAGACTGAGAGACTGGGCCCTGGTCATTTTTACACCATGAGTTTTCTTTGGTCTTAGAGATGCCAAACAAGATGCCACTTGTTTCAGTGGTGCCATAGACATCAGCCTAAAACTGCCTTGACACCTTCTGGTCTTGGAGCATAGCCCACTGACTAAGACCCTCCCAAGGGCAATACTTTCCTCCTTGAGGACTACCAAGTCTTGGCCCAGGTGTTCATCTATATGAATAGTATGTATTCAAACTACCAATAGTTTTCATCTGCCCCACCCTCCCTTATTCTCCTTGGGGTCTCCCTTCCCAAGAGGGTAGACTGGATTCGCTACTTCTTCACACTTGTCACCCTGAGGCAGGGCAGAGGAGACCATTGTCAGCTATGAAAGGGCTAGTTTACTAATCAGTAGACATTTCTGTACTCTGTTCCTTTTCCAGTGCTAAATGATCTTCTTCAAGTAAGGCTAGCAAGGTGTATTCATTGGGTTACATTTATTCCTTCTTATTCTTCCTAAGGAGCTATACAGCTTTTGCTCATTTACTGCATTTTGTGAAGTACAGTATAGTGTTCGCTTGTCATAGCCCCAATTTCCCTTCACTGGGGACTAAAAAATCCAGGAGAATGCTTGCTAAGAGTCCACATATGGAGATCCCAGGAGCCCCCTCTTTGCCCAGGCCTAAGGTTAGGGATAGATGCAAGACAGGGATAATTCCTAAGCATTCAAGCTTGAATTGTCACCAAGATAAAGTAGTTTTAGCTGTTTCTTTGTGTGGAAGAAAGCTAAGCTAGAGGAGTGGATTTGTGAGCTTACACCAGTTTAGAGCAGAGAGAGCCTAGAGCAGAATTTCTCAACCCCTGGCTACACATTAGAATCACTGGAAGGCATGTAAAAAGAATTATCAATGGCCAGGTCTCACCCAGGCTAGTTCATCAAACTCTCAGGTTGGGTGGGGCTTGGTAGTGAGTCTAACTGCAGCCAGGTTGGAAAGCCGCTGGACAGCCTGGTTGGCAGCCTGTATGCCAAAGACAAGCTTCCTGGGTTTGAATGTGGCTCAGCTACTGCGGGCAATTCCTTATCCTTTGTCAATCTCATTTTCCTTTCTATAAAATGAAGTTTCTTTTTTTGAAAATGTTTATTAATTCATTTTTGAGAGAGACAGAGACAAGCAGAGAGAGGGAGAGAGAGAGAATCCCAAGCAGCCTCTGCACTGTCAACACAGAGCCTGATACGGGGCTCGAACTCATGAAACCATGAGATAATAACCTGAGCTGAAACCAAGAGTTAGACGTTCAACCAACTGAGCCACCCAGGCACCCCTATAAAGTGAAGTTTCTAATGAATCCTAGTTTGTAAGATTGTTGTTGAGAATTAAACGAGAAAATACAAATAAAGCACTTGAAATGTATCAAGTTCTTAATTAAAACGGTAATGACGGAGCAAGACTAGATTGTGGGTCTACTGATTTCCAGACAATGCTCTTTCCACCATGATCATTTATTAAAGCTTATGGTAACAACTCAGTGGCAATTAGGCTGCACTATCCTTTAAAATGATTCACTTTATTAAAAAATGACATGGGGGGCACCTGGGTGACTCAGTTAGTTAAGCGTCCCACTTGGGCTCAGGTCATGATCTCATAGCTCATGAGTTTGAGACCTGTGTTGGGTCCTGTGCTGACAGCTTGGAGCCTGTAGCCTGCTTCAGATTCTGTGTCTCCCTCTCTCTGTCCCTCCCCTGCTTGTGTGCTCTCTGTCTCTCTCAAAAATAGATAAACATTTAAAAAAATTAAAAAATAAAATATAAATAAAAAACGACATGAATGGCTTGGTTTCTTAACTAGGGAGCAGTATTCCTTATTTTAAGCTTCTCTTTAAAATGTTTATTTATTTTTGAGAGAGAGAGAGCAAATGAGTATGGGAGAGTCAGAGAGAGTGGGAGAAAGAGTTCCAAAGAGGCAACAGCGCTGTCAGTGTGAAACTCCATCCCATGAACTGTGACATCATGACCTGAGCCGAAATCAAGAGCCAGATGCTTAACCAACTGAGCCACCAAGGTGCCCCTTATTTTAAGCTTCTTACATTTCATTCTGTTTAGTGTCTCCTGCTTGATATAATTTATTGATTTATTTGTTCATTCATTAGTTCTTTGATTTCACAAATATTTGTTGTATTCCTATTTGGTTCCAAGTACTATCTAAATATCATCAATATGACAAAAATTAAAAACAGATCCTGTGAAAACATATGGTATCTGTCCTTCTCCGCCTGACTTATTTCACTTAGCATGACACCCTCGAGGTCCATCCACTTTGCTTCGAATGGCCATATTTCATTCTTTCTCATTGCCATGTAGTATTCCATTATATAGAGAAACCATATGTTTTCACTCATAGGTCTAACAGGAGAAACCTAACAGAGGACCATGGGGAGGAGAAGGAGAAAAAAGTTAGGTAGAGGGAGGGAGACAAAGCGGGAGAGACTCTTGAATACTGAAAACAAACTGAGGGCGGAAGGGGGAGGGGGAAAGCGGAATGGGGATGATGGTCATGGTGGAGGACACTTGTGGGGAAGAGCACTGGGTGTTATATGGAAACCAACTTGACAATAAACTATAAAGTTAAAAATAAATAAATAAATAAATAAATAAATAAAAAACAGATCCTGCTTTCCAGCAGCTTAGAGTTTGATGGAGGAGATACACTAAGACAAACTACTGTCTTCTGTATTCACTGTGACAATAGATTTATAAAAATAAATAAGTAAAAGTTCTTTTCTTTATGTTAATTTATTTATTTTGGGAGAGAGCACATGAGAATGTGCGTTGAGGGAGGTGCAGAGGGAGGAGAGAGAGAATCCCAAGCAGGCTCCACACCCAGCACAGAGCTGGACATGGGGCTTGATATCATGATTGGGAGATCATGACCTGAGCTGAAATCAAGAGTCAAGACGTTTCACTGTCTGAGCCCCCCAGGCGCCCCAAATAAGTAAAAGTTCTAAGAACAGTTCCTAGTCCTCCAGGAAATCTGGGTGACCAAAATACTATTATAGTTTTGGTATTACGTAAGGTACCAGATGCTGGCTTCAGCCCAAGACATTCTGACTTAACTGATAGGGGTGTGACCTGGGCATCAGGATTTTTAAAAGCTCTTAGATTATGTTAATGTATATTAAAGTTTGGGAACCGCTGAGTTATGAGCTTCCTGCTCATCAAGGATACAACTGTAGGTAGACTGGAGCTAGATGTTTAGGAGGCTTCTGGATGTGGCTTGGACTTTGGGACTGGAGCTTTTTCTCTAGGCAACAGGCTGCAGTTGAAGGGAGAGGTGACATCTGATTTCCAGAAAGATATCTCTGGCTGCAATGTAGAAAATAGATAGAGCTGGAGACAAGATAACTAACCCATTAGTGGAAAGAAATGACACTGACGGCCTAAATTAGACTGGTATGGTCAGACTCTGATGCTAGGTATCAAAACCCTGTTCACACAGAGGAAAAGAAAAGGAGTCAGGGCAATGGAAAAGTTTTGCTTTCTGCTGCTTTTCAGCTTTGAAATTGAATTGCCATCTTGGTTAACATCTAAAGAATTCAGCTGATACTTCATAGGTTGGTCTTTAAATGAAGGCAACTCCTTCAAGAACTCTCAAGCATTTATGGATTTCAGAATCATACAGAGATGAATTTTCACCCTTAAAAATATAAAAAAACACAGATTTTGTAATTATCCAGTTAATTTTGGCAAAGTATATAATTACACTCCCAAATATACTTTTTGGAGGGAGAGAAGAGACGGAGTGGTCTGATTACTTACATTGATCCAATCACCTGGATAATTGCCAAATATCCACTTACCATTGTGAGGTGAAGATTTTTTTTTTTGGCCTTATCTAATGCTTCTTATAATCAAAACGTATTTTTACTGTTGTTGGGTCTGTGGAGCTAATGTGACTCTGGTGGTGAGATGATTGGGTTCATTTGCCTTGTGCTCTATCAAATTTCTTTGTCGTGAGTCTAATGCCAGACTCATTCTCAGGAAGGAGGTAGAAGAAAGCAAGAAGAGCCAGCTGGAGGCTTGCATCTTGGCTAGAAGGCATAACATAACAAATCAGAAAGACCTTTGGTTGCTTTCTAAACTGAAACAACACAGTATTATTGTCTCAACCAAAGAGGTTCAGAATATTTGTTAGAGCCCTCTAAAATAGAAAAATCATTCTTTGCTCAAGAGTTATACAAAATCAAGCCACTGGCCAGAGTTTGCAGACCCTTGGTCTAAACAGTGAACAAAACAACACGTCAAGGGTGGATATGTAGCATTTGCTGATTTCCCTGCTGTAGATATTCTCACTAAGACTTGATTTCACATAGCAACATGAACATCACCCAATTGGAGTAGGGAAGAGATGCTCAGTAGCCTATGGTTTTCCACAATACAAAAACAACATACGTAAATAAGTCCAAGAACAAAGACAATGACAAAATGTAGTAAAGCAGTTAGGAAGTGATGAGGTTTTGACTGTTTCTTCCCTTTGTTTTTGATGTAACTTACTTAAGCGTAAGCTTACATAATTTGATACCTGCTATGTTTAACAATTGGTTCACTAAATTTCTGAAAATTTAACAATCTTCTCTCATCAGCTCCTACACACCAATCATAAGTATGGTAGGCAGAATCAAAGGGAAGGTGGAATGTGAGAAACGACTGGGGTAAAAGTGAAGGAGTGAGGAAAAACGAAATTCAAGGCTGTGGACAAATACTTGATCCATCAATTGAGACATAGCCAAGTTTGGGCATTGAACAAGACAGTAGCTGATTTTACAGAGCTAATTTGGTCTCTCTAGCTTAACAATCATGACTCAACTAATTTGAGAAGAAAATCAGTTCAGTTTGACCAATATTCAGCAGGGACAGAACTTGACTTAATACATGGCAAATCCGATTTTAAAAACACAGTACTCGAATTTACATGTGAGTAAAACTATAATGGTAAAACAAAAGGAGGAGCTTTTCCCTTATCATCATGTTGGATTTTCTTTCCCAATCCAGCTCTCTTACAAACATGCGAATAAACTGAAGCCAGCTAAAGCAGCAGTCCCAAGTCCCTAATTAAAAAAAAATTCCTTTAAATATTGAATGATGAGGGAGTAAAATTTATCACTCTCCACTGAGAGATAGGATTCCTGATTTCTGTGGATATTATTGGGGGGGAAAGGTAGAAGTCAAACTGGAGGGCTCCCTGAGTTGTTAGTTGGGCTCTAAACTGCATGAGTCTTTAACTGCCCCAAAATAGTGCAGAATGGATGGTTTGGTAGGGAGGAAGGAGGAAGGGGAAAAGCAGAGGTTGAGATGTTTGAGGATGGGAAGTAAAATCCAGATGGCCTCTAATGTAACATGTTATTTTTGTAAGAGGGTACTATTAACTATAGCACTGCTTGATTTGCTCACAGATTGATTCCGTTTTCAGTGCCCATAATATGTTAAATATTATTTAATATGAAATACATAACTGCACATATTTAATATTTACTACCTAATGGTATCCTTAAGATGTCAATGGTAGATGGTTTTATGTTTCTGTTGATTTCTCATGTTCTTTAACTTTGTGTAGGGAGAAACCATTTGTTAAATTTCTTCTTATGTTTCTTACTGTACAGCACTGTGGCATGAACATGGTGGGCAATCTTTAAAATAGGGTTAAAGACAAACATTAAAGGTATATAATTCTTTCAGAGAACTTCTCTCTCTCTCTCTCTCTCTCTCTCACACACACACACACACACACACATACACACACCTCTTGGAAGCTGAAGGAAAGGCAGGAACAGAATCCTATCAGCAAATGCCCTTTGGTGGACATCAATAAAAATAATTGCTAACTTTCACTAAGGACTCTCTGTATGCCAGATACCATGCTAAGCATTTACATGCATTACACCATTTAAATTTCAGAATAACTCTGTGAGATGGGTACTAATATTATCCAGACTTTTCAGATAAATTAACAAGGATCAGGAATATTAAATATGTTGCTCAGAGTTACGGTAGTTGGGAGAGCTGGTTGGGGTGTCTAGGACCATTTGTTCTCCAAATCTGTGCTCTGCACATTTACTTCCTGATACCTTCCTTCCCAAATGATTAATCAGGATAGATTTCTTGAAGTCAATTTACATGGAGTTAACTTCAGAATGAAGGAATAAAAATAGAAGGCACGGGGGGATGGGAGAAGGTAGACTCCTTAAGACAGATACAGTAGAAAAGGAGGAGAAAAATTCTAGATGCTTTAAGCTTTCTGAGTCTATAAGTACACTTGGCTGGAATGAAATGGTTGAAGGGGAAAGAAGGGAAGACAGAAGGGCTGATTTGGTGGAAGGCCATGGAGGGAATAAAATTAGACATTGTAGTTACAGAATAGAAACTCTGAAACTACACTGAATCTACAGCATCTCAGGAATGGAAGAGAACTTGAATGCCATCTGCCTAATACATAAATTTGCTCAGTGTCTTGACAAGATGGTTGTTAAGCCTCCTTGAATGCCCTTGAAGATGGAGAACTCATTAGGCAGTCTCAACAGATGGTGTATTAGAAAGTTTCTCCTTGTGTGAAACCTATATATGCCTACCAGTAACTTCTCCTCAGTGGCCAGGAACTGACTTTTTAGTGCCATATACAACAAGTCTCAGAATAGTTCCTAGGGTAAATACAGAAATATCCACACATTGACTATTTTTTCCCAGTAGTAAAATTATTCCTAGATATTGAGTTCATAAATGCTCCCTAATCACTGATCATCATTCAGAATACTTCTCAATCAACTGGAGTCCTCGTAGGTAATAATAATAATAATAATAGTTGATAATAGCTGAGTGTGTGTTTATATGCCAGGAGCTTTATATGTATCATTTCCTAGACTATTATTTCTGTCATATAGCTGAGGAAGCTGAGGCTCAGAGAGCTTAAATAACTTGCTCAGGGTCACCCAGCTTATAGACAGAGGAGTTGGGGGTTTGCATACAGGCAGCTTGGATCCAGAGCTAGAATTCCCAATAAATAAACCAATCTGCCTGGTATAAAAGAGAATGTTACAGAAGACATAGTCTACCCAGGGCTGGCTTCATGGATGTGTAACTTGCACAGTCCCCACTTAGAAGGGCTCTGAGCTTGGTTTAATGCTCTGCTGTCCTTGTCTTAAAATTCCTAATGTATTGGGAATAGGTAGCCCTGCAATCTCATTTTACGCTGAGCCTTGAAAATTACCATTGAAACAATCAAGCTGACAAAGAAACTATCTTTTTTTTTTTTTTTTTTGGCAGTGTGGTACATCTAGTGTCCTGTAGATGTGAAGGTTAATACGTTTTGGAGTGACCTGTAGAACCCACTCCCCATTCCGTGGCTCCTGATTCACTGCTCTGGAAAGCCCCAGAGGACAGCTGCAGTGGTCTGGGCACAGGATGTATGGATGGCTTCTTTCCTTGTACCTTCAATGCTGTGCACAGAGGATGGGCTGAGTTCTGGCAAGGATGCTTTTACATTTTTGGTTTTGTTAGTTTTTACTCCTTTCACATCGTGTTTTCTGTCAAATGAAATTTATGGGCACATTATAGTAGTTGACAGGAACAACGAGCCTCCAGGATTTCCCTGGGAGAAACTTCCACCTGCTGAGTGAGAGCTTCCTCCTATTGCCTAACATGGGAGCTCTCGACTCTCCTCATTACTTCCTCAGCCTGCTGTAAATGCCAGAAAGGCAGATTTCACAAGCACGGACAGAGGTGGGATCTGGAGCTGCAGCGGGATCTTTCAGTAACTGTTCCAGGAAAAGTCAGCTGGAAGAGGTCATGTCAGTGCTCCTTAGATATCTCCCTTCATTTGTCTTAGCATATCTAGTTGAACAAAAATGTGTCTAAGTAAATGTGGCTCAGCCTTTGGCTGCCAATTAAGAAAAAAGGCAAACAACATGTAATAACATACATCTGCCCAACACCTTCTTTATAACATCTGTTGCCTGATATGATGTTTCACTGCTCATTAGTCTTCATTTAGACTGTGAATTCCTTCAAAGTGGCAGTAAGGTATTGAGAGCACTGGATTGAGAGTTAGGAGAGCCGGGATTCTGACTAGTTTTACCTGTACCAATTAAGTGAGGGGGTTAAGTAAGTAATTGCCAAATCCTGCTCTTCATATCCAGCCCAGGACCTTTTATAAGGGAATGGACAGACTTTGAGCTTGAGTTTTCTTCTCTTGGCTCAAAGTGCATAGGCTTTCAATCAATGAAGAGGTATTTTCTGAGGTCTTTTTATTTACTGCACTGTGAGTACAGCATCAGAGTGATATGTACAGGCAAACAGGCTCATTATGAGAAAATCCCATAGGGGGTTGCTTTCCAGGCTTTCCACACTTTCCATTTAGAACCATGGAGTCTTGGCTCTGACTGTCGGGCAGGATCCACCTGGGCCAGGCATTTGCATATGACATCCTTAGATGGGATATAGATTCGGTTGCTGTAAGAGAAGCCTAAAATAACAGTGAATTAAATGGAGGCAGACATTTAATTCTCTATTGAGCAAGCCAGTGCTTCCCAGTGTCAGACACCCAGGTCCCTTCTATCTTGTTAGGTTAACCTCCACACCTAGGCTGTTGCCTTCACCTGCATGGCCCAAGATGGCTCCCAGGCATAGTCACAGCCCCCACAACAGGATGAAAGAAGAGGACTGAAAGCAAGCTGCAGCCATCACATTCACTCCTAGCCCAACAACCAGAACTCAGTCTGTTGGAAGAGGGGAATGTAATCTTTATTCTGGGCAGCCATGTGGGACACATGCCAATGGATATTGGCAGATAAGTAGCAGTCTCTGACATGTGGTTTTTATCTTGGGATTTGATTAAGATGAACAAAAGGTCTTTTGGGAGCATCTGCACCCCTGACCTGTCAGGAGATCTCTACATACTTTAGTATATGAACTTAAATGTGATGAAATATGAAGACTAAAGCAGGTTATGGCATCAATAATCCATCCTCCTCTGAGGAGTTGGTGTAAACCTTCAGCCAGTGTGGCCATGGATACGGTCTCTGTAGTGGCTCAGTGTAGGTCTCCTCAGAATACCCCACAGGGTTCTTGCTTGGACTGTGCTAGAATGTCAACTTCTCTCTTTATAATGCATCTTACTAGCTCTTGGGCTTCATTTATGGACTTGTCAAAGTGTAGTCTCTAAACACTGGTTTCTATGGAAGACAGCCTAGCTTCCTTCTAATACCCTCAACAAAATGCTGTAGCTTCCAGTTCTTCTAAACTGAATTCTCTGCATCTCTGTGAAATCTCTGTAGGTGAGGGGAGGGAGCCCCTTTCAGAAGGAAGAGTTACTTCCTACTTAGAGTCAGGGTAGAAAAATGACCTCCGGCTATACGAAAACATGTTCTGTGGTTCCATGTTCCATGCAACGCTTGTAAATGCTGATCCCAGCCAGTGGTGTCTCAGCAGAGCAGGGGCAGTGTGTGTGATGCCCCCACCCCCAGGCAAACAACAAGGATACTGTGGGGTGCACAGGGACTCTAGAAGTGAATGTGACAGTATGCTTTTCCCATCCTAGCTCTGTATGTTCTGCACAATGGAGGGGAAGGCATTTTTTTTTGTTGCCCAACAGTTTACTCAAAGGCTCTAAAATGGTTCTTGGATTGCTTTATTTTTAGCCTCCAAATAAGGTTGAGTCTTCCTGCTCTTCTTTTTTCTCTCACATTCCAGGGTCTTGGAGTGTTCTGTCTTCTGTATTCTGATCCAAATCCTCTTCATCCATTGAAGACTCCAATACTTCCTCTTGGAGAAGCCATCCCACAAAATACCAGCCTCTGAATTTTTTTTGACACTTGCTGATTTTCCCTCATATTTCTTGTATTCGTTGACTTGAACTATCACTGATCTCTATTGTTAAGTACTTCAACTTCACACATTTTTTGTCATCCTTTCTCAGGTTGTAAACACTGAATTCTTTTGTTCCTGTATTTATCAGTCATTTACTAGGGCCTGCTCTGTGCTGGGTACTGTGGGTACAAAAACAAACAATTTCCCTTCAAGCACTGCCTTAGATAACTGAGGAGGAAGGGCAGTTACTAGAAACAACAACAGAGCAAATAATTATTCTACTGGTAGACATATGTGCGAATGCTTTGAAGGATAAGAAGAAAACCAACTGCCTGGGAATGTTGGAAAGTCTTATGAAGGAGCTGACATTTTTAATGGCCTATCAGATGGAAGGGATGGGAAGTTACTGACCAAGGGACACACAAGTGTTAATGTCTATGTTCCACGGTTTGAGGGAGGTAGGGGTTGGAGGTCTGTGTGTGTTTGGGTGGGGAAAGGGGAAGATGAGTAGGAGAAAATGCTGAAAAGGTGAGATGGGCAAGATGGTGAAGTACTTATAGGTTCTGCTAAAGTTTTTAGGTGATTTTGTAGCGAACGGGGACCCCTGAAATCTCTTAAGGAGGAGAATGGTGTGGTCACATCTGTATATTAGAATGATGATGTTGAATTCAGTGTAAAATAGATTGATTGGGGTAAGGAGTAAGACCAGAGACAGGTGGATCAGTTTGACACAAATTCCTGCTGGAGGATGGTACTAGCAAGATGGGGTGGAGAGAGGCTAGGAATGAGTGAAGGGAGCATATCTGGGAGGCATGAGGATGACTCACTGGATGTGGAGGAAGCTGTAGGCACCAGAACCCTTCACTCCTCTGCAGAAGGCCATATCTTACCACATATCTGATAAATATCAACTGATTTTTAAACACTGTATGGGGCATCTGGGTGGCTCAGTTGGTTAAGCATCTGACTCTTGGTTTTGGCTCAGGTCATGATCTTATGGTTTTGTGGGTTCTGCCAGTGCAGAACCTCTTTGGGATTCTCCCTTTCTCTCTCTCTCTCTCTCTCTCTCTCTCTCTCTATCTCTCTGTCTCTCTCTCCTCTCTCTGCCCCTCCCCCACTCACACTGTCTCTGTCTCTCTCAAAATAAGTAAACTTAAAAAAACTTTTAAACAATGTGTGCAAGTGACGTATACTTCTGTGAACATTTGAGTTTTGATATTAACACCTCAGATTTAAACATTGATATCATTATTTTTTTAAGCTGATTATCAACAATTCATGTGAGTTTACTGCCTGAGTACAAGATGTTGTGATGATGATGATCAGCCTATTTAGTGGTCAGACTATTTTCTTATTAAGTAGCCTTTGTGACATGTTGAGGAATGCACAGTGTACATTCTGGGAATACATAATCAAAATGCATTCCCTGCCTCATAAAAAAAAAAAAAAACAAGCTTAAAACTGCAAAATGTTTCTTTTACTTCAGGTTTCATGAGTTTTAAAAAAAAGTAGAGAAATAGTCTTCTAATTCTTTCCTGCCATTCCCCCAAAGAAAGGTACTTATGATGTTTCATTAAATTCAAACAGTGAGGGTTTTTTTGTTTGTTTGTTTACTGCCATCAGGCCAGCATTCTGAACCATGATGTTGGGAGTGAGGGGAGTTAAGAAAAGGAAAATGTTTCCGGTATAATCTCTGTACTAGTACTAAGAAATGCTTTGTCCCTTGGGTGGTATATGCCACCCAAATGGCAGAGCAAGGGGATTTAGGGAAATGTCTTTTCCTTTTTGTCTGGTGTTGCCCATAACCACATAATTGTTTTTAACTTAATTGGTTCAGATGCTGCATTGTTTCCAAAGGAGATCAATCTTCCTTCTCTCCATCTCTCTCCTGCTTTTTTCCCCCATTTGTTAAGCTCCTCTGCTTTAATGCCTAAATGCTTAACAGTTTATCTGCTGATCCCCTTAGCTCCCAGATACTGAAAATGAATTATCTTTATGTTATGGCTGCTATTAATATATTCCTGTTTGTCTTGGCCTCTGAGTTATGGGTAGCTGTCTGCCTTGAACATTGCGTCATAACAGTTGTATAACCTCTTCCAAGCACTGCAGCAAACTTGAATTTATAAATGCCTGTGGAGTGAGAGGGGCTGACTTGAGCATGGATGCTTACAGCAGAAGTTCCCTTCCCTGGAGGTCTCTGTCAGTTGATCTTTCCCGAGTAACTATAAGAGATTCATACTCTTCCTGGCATTTCTTGTCCAATTATTTATTGACCAAGTTTAATTTCAGGGATCTAGCAAGATACCAGTATCAAGTTTTAGGAAGAATGAAGTGGTATTGCCTTGATTGACATAAAACTCTAATAAGTGATCCAACTTAATAACTTTAGACGATTTAGACAAAACACACATTCAAAACTGAACAGCTTGTCTCCCGGGAGGGGATCCGTTGGAGTGGTAACATTTAGCAGTTAGATAAAAGGGATGTGGAGCTCCTTGGAAGGCTTGGGTTTTGAACATTTTCATTTTGATCTAGGGTTACATCCTTGCAGCGATTCTACTTGCACTTCTTACCCGAAATCTTCACCAACTCTGTATAAGGTCATCGGTCCAAATAAATATTTTCCAGCAAAGTGACTAGAATATTCTAAGTTTCCCCACAGCATTAAATAATGCCTAAGGATGCAGTATTTGAAATTAAGATTTTAAGTTTTATTTTCAAAAGAGTTTCACAAATTTCTGTTTAAGTGGGTCTCAAACTATGTTCCACAGAGTCACAGGGGTTCCAAGAAAGTGTCTCAGGAACTGCCTGGGGCATGGAGAGAGGTTCTGCATTCTTTCTATGCCACCTTCATCTAGAACAGCTCCACACTTTTATCTGCTTTATATGTCGGTCTTCTAAGTAAGTTTAATTCTAAGAATGAGTTCTGCTGCTTAAATAATTAGAAAACTATTGATCTAGTCCAACTTCTCAGTTTTACAGGAGAGGATACTGAGGGCCAGACAGGTTGTAAAATCTGCCCACAGTCACAATACCAATTACCAAGATGGATCTAAAACATTGATCTCTTGTCTACCAGTCCAGTGCTCTTTATTTTTCCTAATGACTATTAGATTCCTCAGTGTAGCCAGGATCGGCATGAGCCTATTAACACCAACCTTTGAGTTAAACTAAAACCAAAAAGAAAATAGATTCTGTTTATAGAGAGGCCGGAGAGCATGGAGGTTAAACATGTGGGCACTGGAGTTGGACTGTTGGGGCTCAAATCTCTTCTCCACCCTATTAGTTGTATGACATTGCATAATAACCTTCTTTGCTCTGTGCTTCCTCAGCTGGAAAATAGCTGTTATGATGATAAAATAAGTCAGTGGTATACAAACACTGCCAACAGTGTGTGGCAGGTAGTAAATACTCAATAAACATTAGCTTTTATTTGAAAGTTTGTATCTTAGGCTCTTTGAATCCCAGGCTTTCTGTAACTTTCCCTTGGATGCATTGTAACCTGTTGATCCTATTACGTTTGGTGCTGAGGATGACCACATTTGTGCTTGTGTGTTTCCTAACATCTGTTAAAGACTTTATCCATTGGGAAGGGCAGTGATAGGATCATACGCTATTTGAACTGGAAGCTTGTCTTATGTTACAGAAAGCTGAGTGAGAGCTGAGGCCCCATGATCAGAAATGACTTGCTCAGCCTTCTGGGATTTTCCAAATTGTGACATCTGACACGATCCTGGGGAGCCTGCAGTCTATCCTAAAACCACTTCTTATTCTTTGCACCAATATGTTTACACTGCAGTTAAACATTTTTTAATGTTTATTTATTCCTGAGAGAGAGAGAGAGAGAGAGAGAGAGAGAGAACACAAGGGGGTGGGGCAGAGAGAGAGGGAAATACAGAATTGGAAGCAGGCTCTAGGCTCTGAGCTGTCAGCATGGAACCTGACACGGGGCTCGAACTCGTGAACTATGAGATCATGGCCTAAGCCGAAGTCAGATGCCCAACAGAATAAGCCACCCAGGCGTCCCCCCCCCCCATTTTTTTTTATTGAGGTAAAATTCACTTAACATAAAATTAACCAGTTTACAGTGTACCACTCAGTGGCATTACATACAGTTATAATGCTGAGGAATCATCATGTCTATCTAGACACCAAACATTTTCGTTACTTCCAAAAGAAACTCTGTACCCATTGAGCAGTCACTCCCCATTCCCATCTTCTTCCAGCCCCTGTCAACCACTAACCTACTTCTTGTCTTTATATAGATTTACCTATTCTGGATTTTTCAGATAAATGGAATCTACAACATGTGAACTTTCGTATCTGGCTTACCTCACTTTGCATAGTGCTTTAAAGGTTCATCCACATTGTAGCATGTATCAGTGCTTCATTTCCTTTTTATGATTTTTATATTGCATTTTGGTTAAAGGATTACATTCTCCCTTTCATCTCCCAGCATCTCCCTGAATGAGGCTAGCTGACCGTAACACAGTTCTCTGTTTTGCTATTTCTCTTTTCCCTTCCACTTCAAACCTCTGTCATCAACAAGGGGCTGCACTGTGGTTCCCTTCCTTACTACTAACCTATCCCTAGTTTTTCAGGACAGGAGCCCAAGAGCAGAGAAAGCTCACCGCTGCTATTTTATCTAGAATCTATCTGTGAGGCACCCCTGCCTGCAATTTAGACACATGCTTATGCCCAGGTATTTGTGAACTCTGAGGACCAGGCTGGCAGCTATACTGTGAAGAAGGAACAGACCTCAGAGGCTGGACAGTTCAGCCTCTGGATGATACCTAGGTTCTGTACACAACCCACATGGCCATGAAGAGACTCCCCCTTCATCAATGCCAGCTCTGCCAGCTATTTTTTCCACACACTCCCAGCCTAAAAGGGGAACCAGCTAGCAAGTGGGCCCATTGGGTCTTGGCAACAAGCCATAATGCAGATGTCATTTCATGATGTTGAGGTGGTCTATTCATTAATCAGGTGAGTTCCTTGTCTGTCAGAACATCTGAACTAGAAAGGAGAGATTTTAAAAAATAACATCACCATACTAATTAGGCCCAATAATACCTATTTTAAGGTTGGATCTAATGCTGAAGAATTTCTGGCATCCTTCCTTGGAATCAATTACAGTCAATTTCATCACATTTTACATCAGTTAAAGGAACATTGTCAAGATAAAATCATGCCCGACATAGTTTTTTTTTTTAAATTTCCTTACTCTCATAAGCAAGAACTTCATAGATTATTTTGCCAAAAACGTATTTTTTGAGCCAAATTTTACAGATTCAGTGTTTATTTGGGCCGTGGTGAGGAAAGCAGCGTTCTCCTGTTCCTGATCCCATATTGGTTAGCTGTACTGCTCTGGTCCTTCTCCATAATTCTCAGGTGTACCCTGGAGTCTGCCTTTTGCCTGCACGCAGGGGCCCGTGTCCTGTTTCCTTAGGTGCTTGTGAGGTTGTGTGTCTCGTTGATGGGATTATTTGTGCTAATCATTCCAGAGGACAGGTATGGGCCACAGCAGGACAGAGCTGCGTGGAAGGGGTCAGGGCAGGCAGCCAGAGATCTGACGGGCAGAATAGGCTTGGCAGCCACAAGGCCATGTTCTACAGGTCTCAAGCTGTGGACAAGCCGACCTGTAGTTCCAGGCACCAGGAGCATGAACTCAGAGAAGTTGAACTCAGAGTAGCTGAGGCAGAAAGAATCAAATGTGAACTTTTATACCACAGGTGAGTTAGGTAGCCAGCAAGAGGACTACCAGCAGGTTGGGACACGGCCCATGAGTTTAGGTTTCAAAACAGAGGCAAGCTTTGTCCTGACCTCTTTGACCTTCTCATTTGTTCCCTGTGTCAGGCGAGAACCCACAGGGGTGTGCTGGCTGCTGGAAGGCAAGACAAGCCTTCACAGGTGCAACTTATTCCTGATTAAGGATGGACAGAGAGACCTAGACCTTTTCATAGGTCTCCTAACATGAGTGGCTAATTAGATTTTGTTCTCTTGTGGCATAGGAATCTAGGGACCCTGCTGTGTAACTACCCCTGGCCATTCCTGGGCCACCCACCAGGCAGACCTTCTCCTCATCATCAAACTTGGAATATCCAAGGCTTCAGACACCTCTTGATTGTTTTAGGAGTCCAACCTGGACTCCTTCTCATCACTGTGGTCTCAGTATGGGGAAACTCTGGAGCTTACCCATGCTTTCCCTTCTCTGAGACTTCTGGTGCCCAGGTGAGCTTGAACTGGCTAAATGGTAGACCAGGTTCCTTAGCGCACATATGAGTAGAATGGTGAATGTGAGGTTGAGCTGAGTTCTCCAGGCTCAACCATTTGGAAGACGATGCTTTCCTGTCTCCTATCCCTCCTTCCTTGTCCCATATCTTTCTCTGAGCAGAAGAGGATTGAAGAATGAGTTTCTTTTTATTTCTGCCCTTATTTTCTGTCAGTAAAATTTCGAAATAAGTCTGCTTGAGCATCTCCCTCTTTTCCTATCCTGCTTTCCCTTACTCCAAAGCAAAGGTTCTGGATGCAAAACAGAGTCACCATTGCAAATCTGTTGCACAGGTTGCACCCTTAACTGCTTACATCAGTACCTCCAAAGTGGGTCCCAGGCCCAAGCTGTTTATTATGCTCTCCCAGTAGGCAGACATGGTTGGTAATCAAAACTGTAGTGAAACTTCCTAACAGTGGCCTAGCCAGGGTCGTCGTGGCCAATACAGGCATCTCTCTGCTCTGCCTTCCTGGATGGGATCACCAGGAGGCCAGGCTTCACTGCAGGTACAGTTCTGCATCTGAGGCAGCACAACAGATAAGAGGTTGGCTTCTGGCCCTAAGTGTCTGGGTGGATATCCTGATTCTGTCGCTTATTGCGCTGTGTCTTCACCAACAACTCGGGGCTGATAGCTGCCCAGGCTTTGTAGTAAGGTGGCTGTGAGGAGTCTTTGAGTTATTGCACATAAAAGGTTTAAGGGAACATGGACCATAGAGGTGCTAAATAAGTATTATTATCTGTTATGAAATGATTTGTTTTCATAAAACTTTATTGTTGTACATGAACTTTGCCTCTTGGTGGTTTCTCTTCAGTCCTAGTGTCAATTTCTTCATCAAAGATGAAGTGCCCCCCTTCATCCTCTCCTACGTTCTAAAGGATCCAGAGTATGTCAAAGTTAATTCTATCTCTGTAGTAAACAAGCTTTCGTAGCCCTTGGATTTTCTTATATAACTAAAAAAACCCTTTGGAACCATTTGGGATAGAGATGGCTCAGTGGTTTTCCTTGGTGTTTGTTGTTTTTAAAAGTTCCATTGAAGAGTCCAAGTCCTGCTCAACCCTTTCTGAGAGGCCCTGCGAATGAACAATGGCAGACTCAGGAGAGAGAAGGCACCTGTGTTTAGTCTTACCATGAATATGTAATAGTCATGTTTGTTTGCTAATTCTTTATCCTGGAGACAAATGGTCTCTCTCTCGCTCTCTTTCTCTACCTCTCTCTCTCTCCTCTCTCTCTCTCTCTCTTTCTGTATGTATATATTTTATGGGGTAAGAAGGTAGTGCCCCAAGCTCCCATCTGGAACCCCTCCCTGCTTCAAGGGCTGTGCAGGGCTGACACAGATGTGAGTGAGGAGCACTGCCTGCTGGTGTCCTGGTACCTGTAGATTGAGGACACCCCTGGGGGCACCCCTGGGGGAGATCCCTGTGGCCCCAAACCCCAGTCACTCTCTGTATGAATTCTCTTATGGTTTTGGTATCATCTGAGTGTCTGTGTCATAATGACTCCCATTGACCTCAGTGTCACAGACTGTCCCTAACATAAACAACAATCTGTCACCTGTCACATCCTGGGTCTCCTCCAGGCAGGAGGCTCAAGTGCATGCTTATAGGTGGCACACACGTTGAGAATGGACTCTGATGCTCTTGAAAAAGGATTTTGTTAAATGGACTTAGCATCTTGATTTTCCTTCCTTTACTAACTAAATGCATCTTTACCAAATGCATCTTTGCATTTTTAAATGCATCTTTAAATGAAGTCAAAGTTAGGACAATTGATGTTTCAGAATAATTGACAAGCATGAAAACCTGCTAGAAACAGCAAGGTTATTAGGTGGATGTGTTTGTGGGTGTTCAGATGTGAATTAAACCAATCCATTACACTTGTTTGGTGTTCATTGGGGCTGCAATATTTTTATGCAGAAGCCATGAAAGGAGACACAGTTCAGTGGTGTTTATTAGTGACCTTGTCTTGTCCTCTGAATTATGGACAGGCAGCTCAGAACATCAGGAGGTGGTGCTAACAATTGTGCTGTGTTTTCTATGTATTCTGTATCCACGAGATGTTGCTGCCCTCTCGGGCTTGGATTTTGAAGTAGAGAAAGTGAATGTGGCTTTTCAGATCAGAAGTATTTATAGAATGAGGTTCTGATTTAACAATGGCTGAAGCCCTTGTGCAGGAAATAAGAACACAAATCATGAAAAAAGAGAATCTCCCTCCCGACAAAACACCTTCCCCCTGACAGTGTCTACTTTGGGGGGGGGGTCTTCTTTATGACAAATTGGGGGTTTGCTAGTCTGATCAAAAGGATATTAAACTGAAAATGCATGTGGTGGAAGAAAGTGCCAAGCCAACCCTATGGCACTGAGAGGAGCACTGGGCTGGTACAGCGATGTAGCTGAACCCTCGCTGGGGGTGTCCTGCTGGCCTAGTCTCCCTCTGGAGAGGGGATGTGTAGGATCCCCAGTCCTTGACTTATAAGGAATCCTGGGGCATGTGTAGGCAGCACCTCCTGCAAGTGAAGCCCAATCTCTGTGTCCAGCTGGCTCCTCCTTCTGGCTTCTGACACAGGTGCCCCATAATGCCCACTCGCATGCCATGGCCATTAACCTGCTCACACAAGCAAACACTGTCTGGGCCACACATCTGTCCTGGAATTCTGCATGGGGCTCAGGCATCTGACACCTGTGGCACCCAGAACATGGGTCCCCTTTCCCCTCCAAACCGAGACTACTTTTATACCTTAAAAACACAACAAAAGTTTGGCTATATGTTCTTTCCTGGGAAATTGAGCTTTATTTCCATCTTTCTATGCTAAATGCCTCTTGGGGTCTTACTGTCCTTGAATGGTCAGCGGCATTATCTTCAGGACCTTGAGCATGACTCATACTATAATTCTTTTTTTTAAGCTTATTTATATAATTTGAGAGAGAGAGAGAGAGAGAGAGAGAGCAAGCAGGGGAGGGGCAGAGAGAGAGGGAGAGAGAGAATCCCAAGTAGGCTTCACACTGTCAGCGCAGAGACCCTATGTGGGGCTTGAACTTGCAAACTGTAAGATCATGACCTGAGTTGAAATCAAGACTGAGCCACCCAGTCTCCCCCCACATTATAATTCTAAGGGCAAACATTTTCTAGCAATCTCATACTAAAACAGATGAGAACAATGAAAACAAAATTCCATCCCCGCCCCCCCCCCCGCCATTGTATCACACCCTTGCCCCTGCAGTCAAATCTCCAGCAATCATCTCACCACAGAGAGGAGCGTAACATGGCTAGATGCTCAGGAACCATAGAAGATGCAGTTGCCAAAGAAGTCAAGGGAACCATAGGCATCACGAATAGAAGCATCACATCCAAAATAAAGACGGTTGATGATTTGTGCTGCCCTGGCCACCACCCTGAGAGACACCTCAATTCTGGTAGCATGTTGGATTTTGTAAAATGTTTATTTATTTATTTTGAGAGAGAGAGAAAGAGAGGGAGACAGAAAATCACAAGCAGGTTCCGCGCTGTCAACACAGAGCCCCACGTGGGGCTCGAACTCACGAACTGTGAGATCATCACCTGAGCTGAAACCAGTTGAGCCACCCAGGTGCCCCTGGTGGCCTATTTTGAGAGAGACACTGATAAAGAAAGAGAGATGAGGATGGCAGAGAATGTGAAAGTAGTTTATGCTTTGGCTTGGAGAACAAAACATTCATGGAGAAGGGAGGATGATCACATCATATATTATTTCATATATTATCTATATTATCTCTCTATATTAATGATCTATATTCTAATATTAATTAATAATAATAGCAATTACATTTTGAATATCTGCTATGTCTTAGACCTTTGGAATGTGTTAGCTAGACTTAGTCCTCACAACAACCCTGTTGGGTACAGATGATGAAACTGGAGAAGTGAAATGACTTGCCCAAACTCCCACACTCAGTAAGTAGCAAAGCTAAGATTCATGTCCAAGTCCTTCTAGCTCCAAAGGCCATGTTCCGTCTTCCATGTCTCCCTGCTTTGTGGAAGACAGTATGCTTTCTCTCCTTGGTGCCAGATGACTGAATTAGAGCTACAGGGAAGGAATTGAAGCAACAGAGATTCAACTCAACATTAGGCAGAACTTTCTCACAGTCAGAGTTGTCCAGTGATGAAATGAATAGCCCTACTGTATGTGAGTTTCTAGTCCCTCAGAGGTCTTCAGACACAGGCTGAAGGCTGATGTTGAGTGTACAGTGGGTATTGAGTATTATAAGTATTATTGAGTATTATAAGAAGGAGCCACCAGATGACCCATAATGATCCTTCCTATTTTATTAGTCTATGTAAAGTAAACCCCCACCCCCAAACACACAAGCTAAAAGAGAAGGTCAGTGTAATATGCTGGACCAATAACCAATTACTTTGAAATAATTCAAGGACTAATTGTGCCATCTAGTGTTATTAAAGCTTGTTATTTCTCATTCATTCATTCATTCATTCACTTACTCAACAAATATTTTTCTGAGTGTCGACTATGTGCCAGGCCCTAGATATGTAATGGTGACTAACACAGAGTCCCTCTCCTCAAGGCAGAGAACAGTGTAAACACGTAATTTTAATTCTATGTGTAAATATAGTTAGGAAATTACAGGATGCTGAGGGATGCCTAATGCAACTAAGTGGAAACAACTCAGGAGCTAGCAAGGTGAAAGGCTGACGAAGAGAAAGAGGTCTAGGCAAAGAAAACAGCACATATAAAAGCCCTAGAGGCTTGAGAAACTATGGCCTGGATGGGAAACGTCAATCCCAGTCGTGCAAGTCAGGTGTGAGCGCCCCCTGCTGGTACAGGTGGACCTCAGCGCCCCTGCAAGGCCCAGTCTCCTCTGGCCCCACCATGGTGCAGGTGACCTATGAGAGAAGATCCTCAGGTCTGTTCCAAGACAATGTCTCCTGCTGCTCTAAAACTTGCACGTTGAAGTCTTGCAAAGGGGCAATTGGCCCAGAAATTTTCACTAGGCCGAGCCATTCTGAATCTCTCCACAGAGACCATTCTCTGTGAGGGGACCATTCTTTCTTCCACTGGGTATTATGCTATGTCACTGGGAAACAAAGCAGGGCTGCTTGTGTCCCTGTGTTTCTTGGAGATCCTTGGTTCTGCTGGCATCAGCTGCAGTTCATTAGACTCACAAGGCAGGGAGTGGGCAGGGTGTTATAGGGGGCTGGAGGGGGGAGGGGGAGAACTTGGAAATGACAGCTCTATTTCTTCCAACTCCCTTCTTTTCCCCCAGAAACCCCAGCACACATCTCTTCCATGCAGACACCTTCCCACCTCATGCAGACAGAGCACTGTGGGCCTTCTACCCTCTCAACAACTTGGACACATCTGAATCCCGGTGGGGGGCACAGCCCAGATTCAACCTGGGATCCCTATGATGTGCACATCTATACTAGGTGTGATTGTAGAACCCAAAATGTGACAGGTAAGGAGATCATCTCATTATTTTCCTACCTCCAAGGCAGGACTGTACTTAAACCATCTTAGACAGATGGTTAACTGTCCTATTTTAAAAGATCTCTAGGGAGGACGATTTCACAATTCCCCATGGCTGTCTGTTCTAGTATTTAATCATCTTCATTACCAGAGAGTTCTTCTTTATGCTGCATCTAAATCTCTTTGGTTGTGATTTAAGTCTTGTTCCTTGAGGGTAGATGCTGTGGATCTTCTGCTTTAGGGGAGGGGAGGATTCTGGTCCTAATTTTGCAGCCATGGGAATCATCCATTCTATTTTAACACCCTTCTTTGGAGTTTATTTATTTATTTTTTTATTTGTAAATATGAGGGTTGAGTTAGGGCTGATTCCCAAGGAGTCGGCTAGCTCTAAAAGCTGTGACATCTCAAACTAAAAGTGCTGCACAGGTATCTTGTATGATTCAATATTCCGTAGAAAAAAAGAATGCTTTGTAGCATGAAAAACTTGTAGCTGAAATTTGAAATGATGTCATATAGACCTAGTCCAGAAAGCCATCATTCCATTAGTGACAAAAGGTGGGACTTTAGGAAGGGATGGACAATGGAAGGGCTGTTGCCACTCAAAGCTGGACCTTTCAGAGTCACTGCAGGGTAGGTACCTTGGCGATCCACGACCACATTGTGTGGGTGCTGTGTCAGCCTCTAGCCCCTGAGAGCTGAGAAAGTGAACACCCAGTTATATAGAAGGCTAGATTTTCACCCTCCCCACCTTTCCCTATCTTTAAAAAGTCAGTGCTCTAGGAAGGATAATACCTTAAACCAATACCATGTAACTCTTCAGTGAACTGAGAAAGGAGCTGTCACAGACTCATTTCTGTCTAGAGAGGCAGTGGTTGGCATGGGAGGATTCAGGATGCCTGAGGATGATGGAGGTTTGCCAGGAATGAAGACAAAGGCTCCACACAGAGAGCAGGAGGATGCTGAAGACAAAGTTCACTTATTTCCCATTTTTTTTCAAAGCATTCTTGTCTGCTACCTTTGGTATGCGTGTCCAGAGGACAGCTTGCTGAAGGCTGGCATTAGTTAGCTCACTTTAGGGGAGAGCTGTTTGGCACAGTTTATCCCAGGCAAAGTTCTACCAGCTAAGCTCACTGGGCATCCGGCCTCATCTGTACAGATCTTTATCGACTTATGATGGGGTTATGTCCTGATAGATCAATTGTAAGTTGAAAATATCATAAGTCAAAAATGCACTTAATACACCTAACCTCCCTAACATCATAACTTAGCCTAGCCCACCTTAATAGTTGGGCAAAATTATCTAACATAAACCCTATTTTATATTAAAGTGTTGAATACTCATGTAATGTATTAAAGATTTCTGAAAGTGAGAAACAGCATGGTTACAAGGGTAAAGAATGATTATAAGTGTATTGATTGTTGGCCGTGTGATTACAGGACTGACTGGGAGCTGAAGATCACTGCTGCTGCCCAGCATTGTGTGAGAGAGAGGATCATATTGTATATTGCCAGCCCAGGAAAAGATCCAAAATTCAAAATTCAGAATTCAAAATTCAAAGTACAGTTTGTACTGAATGCATATTGCTTCTGCACCTTCGTAAAGTCATAAAATCTTAAGTTGAACTATCATGAGTTGGGGACCATCGGTCCACAGCCGTGAAGGCAGCTTCAGCCAATGACTGGATCACGTCATGAGACAGATTAACCTACCACTCACTTGTATACTCTTACCTCCTCAAGTTCTTTACAAGGATACAGAAATAAAGAATTCCTTGTTGGGTAGGCATGTGAGGAATTTTAATCTTCTACAGATGTAAATGTGAGATTGTTGAATTTCTCTTGCTTTTATTACTGGTTATCATCAAACACAGCACTAGACTCACTGTCTGGTGACAGCCTTTCTTGTTTTATTGTTTCAGAGTTAGCTGGGAGTTAAACTGTATTAAGGACCCAACTTGGTCTTGAAGTTGTTTGTTAAAAACCATAGGATACTTAGATGGCTACATAATGTATGATTCCAACTATATAACATCTGGAAAAGGCAAAACTATAGAGACAGTAAAAAGATCGGTGGTTGGGGTGGGGAAGAGATGAATAGGAGAGCAAAGAGGATTTTTAGGGCAGTGGAAAAATTCTGTATGATATTATAATGATGGATATAGTCATTATACATTTGTCCAAACCCACTGAATGTATAATACTGAGAATGACCTCTTAGGTAAACTATGGATTTGGGTAATTACGCTGTGTCAATATAGGTTCATCCTTGGTAAAAAATATACCAGTTTGGTGAGGGTTGTTGGTTCATGAGAGAGGGGTTGGGAATATGGGAAAAATCTCTGCTCCTCCCTCTCAATTTTATGGTAAACCTAAAACTGTAAAAAACAAAACAAAACAAAACAAAATAAAAACAAAAAAGTCATTGGGCACAGAAAAAATCACGTTGGGCCTCTGAAGGGGAGAGAAAGAGCAGGACGGATTCGAGTCTTCTGGGAAGGGGTGCAGGCAGATAAGGCGGGGGTGTGTTGCACAGCCTGTTCTTCCTGTTGTACACGTAAGTGAAGAATTTAAATTAGCTTAGGATTCTAACCATTCCCCACCTGATGAAGAGCACAAAGTTTTGAAAATACCTGAGCCTTCTATATAGCTTCTCAAAGCTTGGGAACTGGCAGCATCAGCCTTCTCTGGGAACTTGTAAGAGAAATGCAAGGTCTCAGGCTCCAGCACTGATCTGTGGAATTAGTCTGTATTTTAACAAGATCCCCAGCTGACTAATATACATATTAAAATCTGAGAGGCTCTGGAAAATAAGAGTCCTCCCAGGTAGAGTCTCAGCATATGATCCCAGGCAAAATTGTGAAGCAGTTCTTCGAGTCTACTGGTCTGTTTTTTGATACTCTTTTCTTTCATTCAAGCTTTCTTCTCCCTCCATTCCCTTCCACTCTCGTCCCCTTCTCCCCAACTGTCCCCCCACCACCACCAAAAAAATCCCAGACAGAGAGACAGACTCTGTCTAATAACACAGACTGTACACTCAGTATAGCCCAGGTCCCTTGCATACCGGGATGAAAGAGACATGAGAAGATAATTCGTATTAAATTGTTAGTGACTTCAAAACTTTAAGAGTTCTTTTGTTGGGCTACCATACTCTAAAGTAGGATACTTAACAAATCACTAACCTAAAGATTGTATTTCTGTTTGTAGAAACTGAGTCATTGTGGTACTCTGATAGAGACTGCAGATATTTGGGGGATAGGGTGACTTTCTTAACACTCATTGGACACTTTGCAGAAAACCACTTAAGGACATAACAGACTGACCCTTAACCGAAAGGATGACCCCTAAAACTTCTCAGACTGGTATTGCTCACAAACACTAAATTCTTAGTGCTGCATCTCAGATACTTCTTTCTTCCCTATATTATTTTGATGAACTTGGCCACTTAAGATACTAAGTCCAGGTTTAAAAATAAATGATGGGGGCACCTGGGTGGGTTGGTTGGTTGAGCGACCAACTTTGGCTCAGGTCATGATCTCACAGTTCATGAGTTTGAGCCCTGCATCAGGCTCACTGCTGTCAGCGTGGAGCCTGCTTCAGAGCCTCTTATCCTCTCTCTCTCTCTCTCTCTCTCTCTCAAACACACACACACACACACACACACACAAATAAAATATTAAAATAAATGATGGATGTTAGAAGGGTTTTGATAAGCCAAAAAACATGAGAATTCTACTTTTTTAATTTTAAAAAAAAGTTTATTTATTTATTTTGAGACAGAGACAGTGTGAGTGGAGGAGGGGTAGAGAGAGAGGGAGACAGAGAATCCCAAGCAGGTTCCATGCTGCCAGCGCAGAGCCCAACATGGGGCTAGAACTCACAAAACCACGAGATTATGACTTGAGCTGAAACCAATAGTCAAATGCTTAACTGACTGAGCCACCCAGGTGTTCTGAAATCTAAGAGAATTTTGGGGGCACTCGGCTGGCTCAGTCAATAGAGCATTCGACTCTTGATCTCAGGATCATGAGCTCAAACCCCACATTGGCCTAGAGCTTACAAAAAAAAAGAGAGAATTGTTAATTGTTGAGATACTATTCCTGAAGATACCTGGTCCCATGTTTGATAGGGTGCTAGTGGTTTGCCAGGCAGCGTTGTCATGTGACGACTGCTCATGTGTTTTTGTGTCCATTTTCTTTCTAGTTACTGTAGAAACATATCTGACTTGCATGATATTTCCCCTTTTTATTTCTTGATCTGATGTTTCTCTCATTTAAGTCACTTTCTGGAGATGGAATCTAACATCACAGCAACTCTCTGACTATCCTGAGCCCAAATGTTTTCAGATGTGAAATCCCTAAACACAAATTTTGTCAATAAGTGCTAGTCAAAGACAGATGCTAGGAAAAGGAAATGGATAAATCTAGGTGTTACAGATGAGATACTGGCAAATGCAAGGATTGCAAATGCTTTGTAAGTAAACACAGTTTTTATAGGTAGGAAATTGACAGACAGATGCTGTGAGTGATGATCTTTGGGGCCAAAAGTCAGCCCCTTGCATGTAACAGGGGCCTCTTACTAGAAAAATGAGAGTCAAAATTTGCAAATAGAGTCCCAGATCCCTAGAAGAGGGTCTTTTTAGCTAGGTAGCCCACTAAACAATGATGAGCAGACAAGTGAAGCAATTTCCCTTTAAACTAATCTCTGTGGGTAACCTACCAGGGATTTTTGTCAGGAACATTAGCTACCAGCTCAAGGCCACCCTTTCATGTAGATACTTTTTTGAAGTGATTGAGAGAAGTAGGGCAGGTCTCCTGGTCTCAAAATATCTCTTCTGCCAGCCTGTAATATGCCTAAAATTGCACCATTAGCAATATATTCCTTTGGATGAACTCCCTACCACCCCCAGAGATTGGTAGAATAATCATTCATTCATTCATCAAATGTTTCTTAAGCACTTACTATGAGCCAAACATTATTCTTGGGAGTAGAAATTTAAAGGCAAGTAGAACATGCTTCTTGCCCTTGAGATGCTCAAAATCTAGTCAAAGGGACAGGAGGTAAGCAAATAACCCAAATAAACAAATGACAATTAGCAATATAACTAGTGCTCTGATACAGATAACTGCAAGGCTTTATGGGGGACAGAGGAAGAGGAGTCTCACCCACCTAAACAGGTGAGGCTTCAGGACATGACTCTTAAGTTGAGTCTTACAGGATAGAAAGGATGCCAGACAGATGCTAGACAAGTGCCAGACAGATGTCAAGGATAAGAGTTGGTAACTTGGATGTGGGAAAGAAGAAATGGGCAATGATTTTGGGGTATGGGGCCCTGTAAGCAGGAGCATCCCTGTGTCTGGGTAGGGGAGTATAGACCTTAGGTTCCCATGGAACATCATATAGGCATTGCATGTCTATGTGTGTTTAGAGAGTGCTTCTGCAGATTGGGGAGGGGACGCATGGCAGCATTTATGCCCCGAGATGGAAGATGGCAGAGACCAATTTGTCTACTTGGTCACTTTGTTGAAGGCATGATAGCACCAGATTTCTCTTTCAAGTCATCCATCCCCTCTTCATTCAATGTTTTGCTACCCACCAGTGGTTTTTCTATCCAGTGGAGTCTCACTCCATAACTTCAGCAACGATAGGGTTAACCAGCAGATTTTTGAGGTTGGACAGTTAAACTCCATCTGTGTGTATGTGTGTGTGTGTGTATGTGCGTGTGTGTTTAACATTTATAATTTGGGCATTTAAAAAACTATTGAATATGGCTTAAATGAGCTTTTTGTGTAATGGGAAATGTTTTAAGCCCCATGCTTACCAAACTTCTAAAACATTGATCTGTCCCAGAAAATGGAGCCTGCTTTGCTCTCTGCATAACAATCCATCTTGATAGGACCTTAGTTAAATGCATGACTTGACAGCAAATAATTTAGTTAAACTACTTCCTTTACAGGATTTGCTTTCAGAGTTTTAAGGGAAATTTTCAAGCAGAAAATGGTTACTGGGATAAAATTGTTGAAATTTAAATTGCCTTTCAAAAAAAATAAATTGCCTTTCATGGGAATTTTGGCAGAATTTGGTTATCAAAGTTCAAGTGTAGGCTGGGTAGTGTGGAGACGTTGAATACTCTTGACTTCTGCTTCTGAAGAATTGGTTTCAAGTATTTTCTCTTCAAATAGATAATGGACTCTTACAGAGGTGGCCAACTCTTTCCCTTTTCTCCAAAAAAGGGTTAAAAGACAAAGAGAAAGGACCAGACTTTGTGCTTAATGATACTCAGGTTGGACCAGAAATGATTACTGGGTGCTGCCACAAATTGTCAAACATGATTTAAAATTCCATCTTTCTGGTAATTTTCTACTTCCTGCTATTTTTCTACTTTTACTTACCACACATTTTCATATTATTTTGTTTAAACTCAGAACCCTCTCCTTGGGGGTTTCCCAGTTTATGGCTGAGGGAACTGATACTCAAAGAACATAAGAGACATGGCTAATGTTATACAGGTAGGAATAGATACAAGCTTTGAACCCAGAGTTCATTCTAATACCTAACCTTTTAGGCTCCTAAACTGTAAATGAAAATACAACAGATTCAGATCTGTTCAATAAATCCTGACTGAAGGTCAAAACCAAGAGAATTTCTCCTGAGACTGAAAAAAACCCAATCTCAAGTTATTGAAAGGGTAGACCCACGCAGTGAAGTCCAGTGGTCTGCTCTGCTGGGTCTTTTTTTTTTTTTAATTTTTTATACATTTATTTATTTTTTGAGAGACAGAGTGAGACAGAGCATGAGTGGGGAGGGTCAGAGAGAGAAGGAGGCACAGAATCTGAAGCAGGCTCTAGGCTCTGAGCAAGCATTCAGCACAGAGCCCGATGCGCAGCTTGAGCCCACCAACTGTGAGATCATGACCTAAGCTGAAGTCGGACACTTAAGCGACTGAGCCACTCAGGCGCCCCATGTTGGGTCTTTATAGATTAAAAACATACATGGAAATTGAACATTTCTGTTATAGAATAAAATACAAATAACCTGGGGTCAAAAAGACTCCTCAGGAGTGTTTGGATTGCCATTTTCCAAAGGATGTTCCCTATACTCTCTGGGATAACCAGAGATATGACCGCATGACACTTAGCATCTCTTTCTCTAAGAATCTCAAGATTAAAAACCTTGAGAAGGGAGGCAAATTGCTCAAGACCATGTTGGGGATAGATGACAGAATGAGAAGGAGAAATCAGAGATGTTAATTTGTTTCACAAACATGTGCTTATAGACCAATCGCCTGGGGTTGGTAGCCCACCTCTCCTGAAGAGCAGTGCGCACCAGTGCGGAGGTAGAGCTAGCCTATCGATAGGCTGCCCTATGTGGACCTCCCAGGGCATCAGCCTGGGCTGAGTGAGGAGTCCCTACACTGCTTTGCTTTCATATTCCCCAAAAAGAGTTTCAAAAAAGTATGTGCCTCATTATACATTTACAAGTTAACATCCAAAAATTTTCATAAGTTTAAATGGTTGTAAATGATGTAATTTCTTGTGCCTTGTAGATCTTGATAGTTTAAAATAAAATAAAACTGTTGCATCCCTCTTTTAAAAGTTTCCAATGAAATATAAACACCATTGCTATTTGAAATTTTCTATTTATCCATTCAAAAATATTATTATATAAAAGCTCTTTTTTAATAAGATTTTGCATCATTTCTTTTGCACCTTAGAAACATATTTCCATTTCATTTCCTCCATAAAAGTTTACCTTGATGCAATATATTTTTATGCTGAAAAGTCTTTCATTGATTACACAATCATACCACTCTGCAACAAAAAGAGGTACATCAATTTAAATGTAAATTTTAAAAAAAATTCCTGTGACTATAAGGCTTGGTGCACAAGTTTCTTCTGGGTTGAGTTATCATCACAAATGTTATTAATA
Source organism: Cryptoprocta ferox (assembly GCA_028646485.1). Lineage (NCBI taxonomy): Eukaryota > Metazoa > Chordata > Mammalia > Carnivora > Eupleridae > Cryptoprocta > Cryptoprocta ferox. The sequence continues at coordinate 99,102,489 of CM053571.1, forward strand.
TACAATTGAGCAAGACAATGTAATACATTATGAGCTTTTTAAAAATTCAAGTATAATTAACATACAGTGTTATATTAATTTCAGGTGCACAATATAGTGATTCAACAATTCTATACCTTTCTCAATGCTCATCAAGATAAGTCCACTCTTAATTTCCTTTATCTATTCCACGTGTCTCCCCACTTACCTCCCCTCCTACAATCACCAGTTGATTCTCTGTATTTGTCTGGTTTTTTATTTCTTTTTTTTTCCTTTATTTGTTCATTTGTTTTCTTTCTTAAATTCCACATATGAATGAAACAATATGGTATTTGTCTTTCTCTGACTGACTCATTCACTTATCATTTTACCCTCTAGCTCTATCCACATCGTTGCAAATGGCAAGCTTTCATTCTTCTTTATGGCTGAGTAATATTCCATTGTATATGTATACTACATCTTCTTTATCCTTTTATCTCTGGTTGGGCACTGGGATTGCTTCCATATCTTGCTACTGTAAATGCCACTGCAATAAAACATACAGGGGCATAAAATCTTTTTGAATTAGTGTTGTTGTATTCTTTGGGTAAATACCCAGTAGTGGAATTACTGGATCATTCTATTTTTAATTTTTTGAAGAACCTTCAAAAGCCTCCACAGTGGCTGCACCAGTTTGCATTCCCACCAACTGTCCATGAGCGTTCTTTATTCTCCACATCCTCACCAACTCTTATGTGCTGTGTTTTTTATTTTAGCCATTCTGATGTATGTAAAGTGATATCTTATTGTGGTTTTAATTTCCATTTCTCTGATGATAAGTGACGTTGAACATCTTTTCATGTGTCTGTTGAGCATCTGTATGTCTTCTTTGGAAAAATGTCTATTTTCAATTGGATCACTTGGCTTTTTTTTGGTATTTTAGTTATATAAGCTCTTTATATATTTTAGCTATTAACCCCCAAATGAAGTAATAGTGAATAAGGTAATGATTAATATAAAAGTTAAAAATTATCCCAAATATATCTCTTACAAAGATGGACAACTAGAGGAGGTATGGTGTCTGATTAAAGGAGGCTTTCTGGACAACAATATTTCAAATATCTCCTTCTTTGGTGCCCTGGTGGTACTCACATCACAGGGAAATGGACCATGGAAGGATGTGGGGTGTGTGTGTGTGTGTGTGTGTGCGCGTGTGTGTGTGTGTATGAAGGCATGCCTTTCTTCTGTAATGTGGAAGAAGGATGCCTATAAAAGGCCAGAAGTGATAGTGGCTGGCAGTCTCCAGCCTTTGCCCCAGGTTGTTCTCCAAACAGTGTTGAGATTGAGTATATATGAAAGTTGGGGATCTGGAAACTGATTCCATTAAAATGACCCATGTACCACAAAGATGCCATAAACTACTCCCAATACTTTCCAAACCTGCTTAGGAAGTTGCTAACATGTTCTTGATTCATCTAGATAAGACTAGTTTGCCTAGACTATTCAATATAAATACAGGCATGAATATACCTTTATTTTCAGCAGATTTTAAGAGAAAAGTGTGTTTGGTGGTATTTCATCTACAGAATCAGTTGAAATGGATATTGTCATTGATTTATCTAGAACAAATAAAAGCTATTATATGCCACATAAATTATAAATGCTTTCAGTATTACTCTATCACAAGATAATTATGGTTACAACATATCCTCTTATGAATTAGAATCATTGACTGACTTTATGCTGATTGGAATGGAAACCAATTCAACTAATCAGAACTTGGCATATCCCTAGCACACATGGGTCACAGACACACAGAGTTGTTGATTTATACTAGTCTGTTAGTCAGGCTGGCAATGTTATACGTTGGTGATGACTTCCAAATTCTGGGGACTTAATACAATAAATGCTTATTTCTTGCTCATACTATATGTCCAGAGGGAGTTTATGGGAGAGGTTCTGCCACACAAAGTCACTCAGGGATCTAGGCTGATAGGTGCTTTTCTGTCTTGTAACTGCACCACCTGGATTATGTGGCAGAAGACAGAAACAGGAACATCACAATGGGTCTTTCATTACTTCAACCTTAAAGTGACACATGTCATTTTTACTTACATTTCGTTGGTTGGAACTAGTCCCACAGTATGTCCAGATACAGAGTAATTGAGAAGTGCAATCTTCAATGTGCCCAGAAGGAGAGGAAAACAGAATATTATTGGAATTAAACCATTAATCATCTTGGGAAAAAATGATTACCAAGGTTTGGTGATAAATAATAAAACAATGAGGTTATATTCATTGCAAAAAATGATTATAGAAACAGGACTGAACTTGAGAAAAACAGAAAACTTGAATCTGATATGGAAAAAGGCAAAACTGGCAAACTTTGAAAGAATGAAACTTGTCTTCAAATACGACATTTTTACCTAAGACCTTCCTAGTAGGTAGAGCTGGTTCTCTAGGTTCATATGAAGAGATGGTTGCAAGTGTCCTGTCGCACTTGAAAACTCTGCCAAGTTCTTGATGCTACAAGGCTCCACCTGGCTGCTGAATGGAAGTCATTTGGCAAGTTCATGATAGTCATCACTAGGAAGATATTTTTTTTGTGGGCTATGTAAGCCCTTCAACTTTGCTTTGTGCAAGTTGTTACCTAGATGTGTTATGGGGCATTGACCTCACTGCACAGGCAGTAATGTTCAGCGATAACTTCTCCATCTCCTGGGATTTGGAAAATCATTTTTCAACAACTTAGAAGATACAGTGACTAAGCCAGATCAAGTGCAATTAGTTCTAGGAAATTTGTGTTTACTTTCTGAGAAGGTAAATATTTGGAATTATCCCTATCTATGTAGCTTATATTAGTATTCTTTTAGATTTAGTGCAGGGATGGGACTGATGCAGGTTGACCTAAGGGTATCCCTGTAAAAGATCCCTAGAATCTATAGTCAAAATAGAGGACCATCTTCAAAAAAGAGGTCTTATGAAACAAATATCCTTTTTTTGGTCAAATAAGGTAACCTTCCCTCAAATGTCAGACCAAGAACTTTAAAGTTTCAAGGCTATGAGAACTCTAGTCTAACATGATTTCTGATCTTGTAGGGAAGCAAGGTAGAAATTAATGCCATGGAATTTTTAAAAGGGATAGATGCAAAGTGACTACTCAGGAAAGAATAATCCAGAGCACAGGTATGAACTGAACTATTTTCCATGGGTAAGAAAGAGAAAAACCACGAGTCAGAGAGGAAAGACATTATAGATTCAATACCAGCCAAAATATCAAAGGAAAGTTGAAATTACCAAGAGTGATATTAATAGGACAGCTGTGGATTGAACAAGAGAGTTGATAGCTGCTTTCTGATGGTCAGGGGAAAAAAATATGTTTTAAAGCTGATAAAGAACTTAGAATACCTTTAAAAAAGTATGGAGGGAGAGGAAAGAAGGTTTATAAAGTTGGTTAGAAGAGGAAGATTCTGGAAGGTCTAGCGAAGAAAACACTTTACAGTTTACTTTGAAAAACATTTTTGGGGCACCTCGGTGGCTCAGTCAGTTGAGCATTTCACTCTTGATTTTGACTTAGGTCATGATCTCCCAGTTTCATGAGTTTAAGCCCTGTATCAGACTCTGCACTGACAGCACAGATCCTGCTTGACATTCTCCCTCTCTCTCCGCCCCTCTCCTGAGTAATGTATGGAAGTGTTCTAACACTGTATTATACACCTGAAATTAATATTACACTGTATGTTAACTAACTGGAATTAAAATGGAAACTTAAGGGACTTCTGTGTGGCTAAGTTAGTTGAGTGTCTGACTCTTGATTTTAGCTCAGGTCATGACCCCTGGGTCGTGGCATGTCAGGCTCTGCACTGAGCATGGAGCCTGCCTGGGATTCTTTCTCTCTCTCCCTCTGCCCCTCTCCCCTGTTCACTCTCTCTCTAAAAGAAAATTAAAATTTAAGATTAAATTTCAAAAGATAAAAAAAGAAAGAAAAACATATTCTATCTAGCACCAGGGAATACTTTTGGAATTGGCCTGAAACAGTTAAAAAGGTAAAGAGGTTAGGGAGGCTGAGTAGTAAAATGAACTATGGGGTTTAAAGTCAGGTCCACTCCTACCCAGCTGAGTTGGTGTGGACAAGTTACTTAATTTCTCCAAGTGTTCAATTTCTTTAAATAACAACTGGGGATAATGTTTCCCCCAGAGTGTTGTTATATGTGTGAGGTTGAATATTGTTGGAAAGGAGTGTCTTCTGTAGTCCAGCAACTGCACTGGGTTTATTTGCCACTCATTCAAGTCTTAGCATATGCCCATGATTTCCATTTTATAAATGAAGAACTCAAAGAGGGAGCGGGGGAGTGAGAGAGAGGGAGAGAGAGAGAGAGAGAGAGAGAGATTGCCCAAGTTTCAGTAACTAGTAAATGTTGGATTTGAGATTGAAATGAGAATGGGTGAAGGGACTTAGTCTGAGTGCAGGTAGTATGTGAGTTGAATGGTGGCTCCTCAAAATCTATGTCCATGTCCTAATCCCCAGAATCTGTGAATATTGCCTTATTTGGAAAAATAGTCTTTGTTGATGTAATTAACTGAAGGATCTTGAGATGAAAAGATCATCTTGGATTATCAGTGACAAATGCCCTGTTAAGTGTGAGGCAGAGGTAAATTTGACAGCCAGGGGAGGGGTAGGCAATGTGACCACAGAGACAGAAATTGGAGTGATGTGGTCACAAGTCAGGGAACGCCAACAGCCACCAGAAGCTGGAAGAGGCAAAGAATGGATGGTCCCCTGGAGACCCTGAAGGGAGCATGACGCTGCTGGATTTTTTTTGACTTCTAGCCCTCAAATCTGAGAGAATAAATTTCTGTTGTTTTAAACCACCCATTTAGAGGTAATTTTTTATGGCAGTCCTATGACATTAATACATGTGGGAATGGCTTCCACTCTGTGACGGCCCTTGAGCATCTCAAAGGTGCTCAATATTGGACTGGTTCTGAGACTTGACTGAGGGGGCTCCTTCTGAGGGTCAGCAGGTCAACCATATGAAACTGACTTTCTCAGAGCCTTGATAAGTAATCAAGAAAATAATTTTAATGACTTAATTCTTCTTTGGGTATCAGCTTTCTTTGCAAAGAGCCATAAGAGATGAGGCCACTTGGTCCCATTTTGTAGATGGGGCAAACAGGGGGAGAGGCTACTTATGTGACTTAGCCTGGACCACTGAGTTGCTGAAGTAGAAAAGAGAGTGCTATAATTCGAATTCACATGTGGCATGTGAATTCTCCTGCCAAAACAGCTGGTCCTCAAGATCGGGCCATCAACCATCTTGCTGCTTTCTACCCTTGGGGGTTAAGTATTGCTGAAAGTCACAAGGGTGGGTATGTTACCACAATGTTATCCCTGCCATTTGAGCTTGCTGTAGGATGAGGATTGTATTCCCCCCACACCTCAAACACTCTGGCCTTCCCTTTGGAATTGAAATTGGGGCTGAGCTGCCAGGAGAGCTCTCCTTAAATGCAATATATAAAGACAACCCAGTGGGTTAGCAGGGATCTGTTTTTGTCCTGTGGCTTCTGGATAAGTAGGTGAGGAGGAGGGATTGCAATGCGATATAGAAAAGAAGTCTGTCAGTAGAGGTTCTTCAATACTGGCATGGGTTGTGAAGGTAGCAGGGTTATTGTGGGTCTCTCAAAAGGAGGGCAGGGGTCACTCTACACTCTCTTCAGCTCTGCTTGCTGAATTGTGAGTGGGGTGAGTTTTCCTGAAGCCTTCCTCTCCCCTCTGTGTTAGAGCCAGTACCTGAATTGCCTTGTGTAGTAGAGTGGACTGCACACAGCCTCTGAATTTGTATAGACTTGGTTTCAAATCCCAAGTTTAATGTGTTTATTTCTTTATTTTGAGAGAGAGAGAGAGAGAGAGAGAGAGAATGTGAGCAGGGGAGGGACAGAGAGAGTGGGAGAGAGAATTCCAAGTAGGCTCTGTGCTGTCAGCATGGAGCTTGGTGCAGGGCTTGAGCTTGGTTCAGGGCTTGATCTAAGGAACGCTGAGATCATGACCTGAGCTGAAATCAAGAGTTGGACACTAAGTGGACTGAACCATCCAGGCACCTTTATATTTTTAAATGAGTAGCGGTGAGTCTCTTTGGCAGGGCTGTGATGGAGTCACATATTAGACACTTGATAAATCTTTCTTATGGAGATGAGGGATGATAACAACTTTAAATGAGCACATTGCACACTCCTTACCTGGATTATTAATTCTCCCAAGCACTCTAGCGAGGTAGGTACTATTGTCAGTTCTATTTTGTAGAAGCTGGGCATTAGGAGGTGAAGTCAGGTGTCCACATTCCCACAGCTTATAGTAGGGAGGGCCTGATTGTACACTTGGCCTGTCTCTAGAGATCAGGCCCTTAACTGTGGTTAAAGTGTTTGCCATTGTACTAGACACTCACTAGGTGTTATTAAGTGATGGTACTTAGTCTGAATTCAACAAATATATATAAAGAGTGGGCACTAACTAAGCAAGTGACCTAGGCAATGCTGGGATGCATCAGTTAGGTTTGATTAAGGAAGCAGTACCCCCATGAGTACTGGGGGTGACAGGGAGGAAGGAATTGGTTGTAGGGCTGAGACCTTACCCAGTGGTGGGTCTGAAGTAGCTATAGATCAGCAGAGCCAGAAGTCTGGAAGAAAAGCCAGATGTGAGGTGTGAGAGAGTGAGGCCAAAGTGAAACCCCCCAAAACAACCGAAACTTTTATTTTTCTCGCCACTTCCAACCTTGACTTTGAAACCAAAAGCTGGTACCCTTTACCATGGACTGGGACATAAGCTTTGCTCCAGACTCAGAGTAGCTGAAGGGGAAGATATGGCAGGAGCTGGGGAAGACTGTGGGCCCACACCAACAGGGAAGGCCCCTGGATGAGTCACTATGTGTTGGCAAGTTTGAAGTAGCCCCTGTAGCCATGCACTGACCTTCACAGCATGAAAGCTGCCGTTTCACTTCTACCTTTGAAATGTTCCACAAATACCTGTTGTAGGCAATCCTGAGGGACCACACAGAGAAGGTAATTCTGGGAAATATAGCTCCAGCTCGGTTAAGTTGGCCCGATAGAAAACGGCAGCACTGATGTTCCAAAGGTGTCATTTCACTGATGTACATGGCCCTACTGAGGTACAGAGGGTAGGTAAACTCTTGGAAGGCACATTGAGGCAGAGCCTTCTGACTCACTTCTTCCCTGGCAGCCTTGGGTCAGATAGAAAAAAAGAAAAATGTACCTGTGATCCTACCTCCCAAAGAAAGCTCTTGTTAACATTTTGGTGTGAAGCCTTTGTAGTCTTTTCCTTAGTTCGAATATACACCTAGTTCAAATATTCAAGAAAAATGGAATCATAGCATACATGATATTTTATAACATGTTTTTCTTTTAGTGTAAGTAGGCTTTTTCCATGTCACTAATATTATTCTTTAACATTGTTCACATCTGTGTAAGAATTTCATAGCATGAAAGTACCTAGTTTATCTATGAAGTGCCTAACGGCACAGACTCTGAAGACAGACTGGGCAGGGAGGAGGGTGGTTCAAATCCCAGGTCTTCCAACATTTGCTAGGTGTGAAAATGGGCAGGTGAGTTAGCCCTCCTTAATTTCCTCACCTGCAAAATGGGGGTAATACTGTTTCCCTTGTAGGGTTGTTCTGAAGAATAAATGTCTTTTTTATATGTGGATAAACTACATCTCCTCTGATATTATTTAACAAATCTTTTAAACTGAATATTTAGATTGTTTCCAAGGCTTTCACTTTTGTGTATGCCATAATTAACAAATTAAGTGTAGGAAATATTTGCGGTCACATTGGGGGAATCTCTTCCAGAATGAATCATGAGCTCAACATACATTGAACGTCCATATGTACAAAACATTATGCTATACACAAAGAAAAATGAACACAGTTCTCTTCTTTAAGACATTTAAAATGCAATGGGGGTGGAGAAAAGGCACACTCATATACAAATATAATACTATGTACAAACATACCAGGATGTAGACAGAAGGGCACAAATGAAGAACTGTGGGAAAGGAGAGCACACCTTCAGCTGGGGAATCAGACAATGCAATGAAAGAGAAAGAAAGACTTCACCCTCTGCTCCCACCACCTCCCAAATCAGAATTCAGAATGGTTTTTGTTTGTCAGGTTCAGAATTTGTTACCTCGAGAGAGAGTGCCAAGGCTGTGTTCCAAAGTTAGAACCAGAGATACAGGTGTACAATGCAAGACCAAATATTTAGGAAATACTTTTTTTCTGGAAAGGAAAGACACATTTCACAGCTGAAAAGAGAAGTGAAAAATGAAACTAAAGAAGCATGAAGGTAATATTTACTTGCTAGATTTGTACGGTGCCTACCTTTAGAAAAGCCTGGCTATAAATCCACCATGTGCCCCCTGCTAACATACATACACTCTGTTCTGTTATCAGGCTCTGAATTCTCTGAAGCACATTTTGCAGTCATCTTACTGTCATTTTAAACTCTTCATCCTTCTACCCACCCAGATCACTCTCAAACATCCTCTCCAAGAGTGGATGTTTGAAGTCAGACACTCCTGGGCTAAATCCAGGCTCTGTGGTTTACCTGCTAGGTGACCCTGGACATGTAACTGAAGTCTCTAAGTCTCAGTTTCCACATCTATAAAATGGGGACGCAAAGAGCAATATCATCTATTGCACCTAGGGCTGCAGTGAGGATTACATGAGTGAGGCCTGTAAAGCACTTACACAGTACAGATCACTCAATGGTGTGATCACTTATCACTCTGAACCATAGGCCTAGAAGGAAGGCCTTAAGGAAGAGAACTGTGTTCATTTTCCTTTGTGCATCCTGAAACTAAGCGGAAGAGATATTTAGATTTGTGTCATTTCTAATTTTCTCTGTTAGGTTGAAAATTGAGTATGAAAACACCAGAAAGGTGAAGAAGTCAGATTTCTCTTGTAACCAATAAAATCCAGACTGTTTCTAAATCTAGGCTGCTTTTCTAAAGGTAGACACTGAATAATCTAGACTGTTCACAGGAGAATGAGGATGACTGATAAAGTGTAATGCCTTTCCCAGGGGGCATTTGCATTTTCAACTGGGGCCAAAACCCTTGGCCAAAGGAATGAAGATGGAATGGTGGGATTTCAGCTACCAGGCAGGGGACAGCAGGAGCCATTTCGATGCAGTGAATTTTAGTACTCCGAAACCATCTCAGATATCCATTCATTCATTCATTCATTCATTCATTCAACGCATATTTATTAAGTAACTACGGTCTGCCAGACATTGTTTTATGCACTTGAGATACAATGGTGAACAAAATAGACAAAGATCTCTGTCCTCATGGGTTTCACATTTTAGTGGGGGCATACAGACAATAAATAATACAATTAATGAATAAATAGGCTATATTATATTAGGGATTAAATACCATGTACAAAATAGAGAAAAGGGGAGATTGGCAGTCCTGGGGGAGGTTGGACAGGTTGCATACTAAATATGGTGGTTAGGGGGTACCTGGGTGGCTCGGTCGGTTAAGCGTCTGACTTCAGCTCAGATCATGATCTCGCCATTTCTGAGTTTGAGCTTCGCATCAGGCTCTGTGCTGACAGGTCAGAGCCTGGAGCCTGTTTCGGATTCTGTGTCTCCCTCCCTCTCTGCCCTCCTCCTGCTCACGCTCTGTCTCTGTCTCTCTGTCTCTCAATAATAAAAAATAAATGAAATAAATAAATATGGTGGTTAGGATGAGCCTCATTGAAAAAGTGACATTTGTCCAAAGTCACTGTGAGGGAGTGAGGGAGTGAGGGAGTTAACCAATTGGACATCTGAGGAAAGAGTATTCCTCAGTGGGGACAGCTAGAGCAAAGGGCTCAGGGAGTGTGTGTGTGTGTGTGTGTGTGTGTGTGAGAGAGAGAGAGAGAGAGAGAGAGAGAGAGATGGGGAGGGAGAGGGGGAGACAGAAACTGAGAGAGAAAGAGAACGGATGGGGGGGCAATGGGAGAGATCAGTCCTGTAAGTGCTTGAGGAACAGCAAGAATTCAGTGTGGCTGGAGCAGGCGGGAGAGCACTAGGAGATGAGAAGGTGTGCATTACTGTTAAGGTGGGTCTTTGTAGGCTACTCTAAGGAACTTGGTTTTTACTAAGTGAAATGGGAACCACTGGAGGGTTTTGAGCAGAGGAGTACAGTGATGTGATATTTTAAATGGATCGTTGTGACTATTATATTAGGAATATACCTAAGGGGGGGAGGGGAAGATATACCAGTGGGATCAGCTACTGCAGAAACTCAGGTGAAGGATTATGTTGGCTCAGACCTGGGGAGCAGGAGGGGAGGAACTGAGAAGCGGTAATATTCTGCATTTATTTGAAGGCAGAACAAAAGGGATGTGGGAGGATGAGAGAAAGGAGTCAAGAATGACTCTTTGGCCCCATCAGCTGAGATGAGGAAGTCCGTGTGAGGAGGTTTTGCACAGAACATAAGGAATTCCGAGTTTGGATATGTCAGGTTTGAGGTGTCTATCGACTCCCAAGTGGAGACAGGTTGACTGTGTGTAGCCTGGCACTCAAGAAGTCTGGACCGGAGATACAAATTTGATATAGACAGTTACAAAAAGCCATGCGGACAGATGGGATCACCCAAGGAATGAGTGTGGATGGGAGGTGAGGCGGTCTGAGAGCAGGAAGGTAAAGGTTTTCCCAGAGGGAATTGCAGGTTCCCCTGCTAGGGCTGACGAATGTCCATTCTAGAGCAGCCCGGGCCTGCAGGGGGTGCCCTGGAACTAGCTGTGGTTGCAGTGATGGAAAGAAATGTTTGCTTCTCCGGGAAGGAGAGTCGCTCAATAGATTCCTTCGGGAGTGGCAGAAATAATTAAGAGAAGTAGGTAAGGATATCCTAGTAGCACACGTGCTCGGCTGCCTCCAAGGAATTAGAAAACCTGGGTCTATTAATCTGTTCAGACATCTGGGCACCACCGCCTAGCCTACGAGGCCCCGCCTCCCCAGCCCTTTCTCTCTCTCCCCTCCCCTCTTCCCATCCTCGCCTCTACATGTCACTTCTACAACCGCTCTGATTATAATTGATCAAACAGAATCACGGAATCACGGCTCATTTTGCTGTTTTGTTCGGTGGCCCGATCTGCAAAGAGACTCTGGTAGTTGGGCAGATTGTATTCCCCCCTCTTGGAATTCCGCTCACAGAGGCCTTCCCGTCGTGGTCTGCCGCGCAGGGACACGCCGGTGCCGCCGAGGATAACGAGGGCGGGGGGCTGGAGGCGGGCGGGGTTGGGAGGGGGGGACGCGGCGCCTGCGGCTAGGCGCGAGGGGGTGTGTCCGCGCCCCGGCCCGCCCCCCCGCCCTCCCCGGGGGCGCCCCGCGCTGCCCCTCACCCCCGCCCCCCTGCCGGCCCGCCGCCTCGCCTCGCTCCCCTTGACGTCATGTGGGCAGCAGGCTGGCTTGCGCGGCGCGGCCGAGGGCCGAGCGGGTGCTCAACTTCGGGCTCAAGTCCGCGCGGTGCGCCTTGCGCCGTGCGCCCGGCTCCCCGCGCGCCGCCGCCGCCGCCACATCTGGAAGCGTTCAGCGCGTCTGCCTCCAGCGCGCCGGGCGGGCGGGCGCGGGCAGGGGAGGGCGCGGGCGCGGCGCGGCGCGGCGGGGCTGGGCTGGGCGGCAGTGAGCGCGGCGCTTTCTCGCGCGCCCGGTGTCTCCCTCTCCCTGCCTCTGCAGAAACAGCTCCCTGCCAGAACGGCGCTCGGCGCGGCGCGGCGCGGCCCGGAGCGGCGGCGGCGCCTCTTCCTGCCTGCTAGCCCTCAGGAGTTGCTGGGTCTTTTTGACAGAAAAAAGCCGACAGGGGCCTCAGGGGGGACTCGCCACGAAGGGGCAGAGACGGTTCGGCCCCCTGCTGGCCCGGGCGGACCCCTCTCCCCCGTCCGGGGGTCCGCTGCTCCCCCACTCCCCTCCTTTACGCCTCTTCTCGCTCTGCCTCTCTCGATTTATTTTTTCAAACGGTGTAGCCGCCAGAGGTGCGGTGCTAAATTCTTGGAAGGGGCCCGGATGTACTGAGGATGCATTACAATTTCACAAAAGGAGGCAGTAGTGGAAAGGAGCAGTTTTTGGTGTTTGATGCAATAATGGGAATCAGGTAATCCTCAGAAGGGAAGAAGAAAATACTGCAGATCCACGGCTTCCTTGAATTTTGCACGAAAGCCGCCGACCTCGGAGGAGGGATTAATCCAGACCCGTCTGGGGGTGTTTTGCCATTTCTTCCTCTTGTGGCTTCTTCGTCTTTTAAAACAATTTTTGGTCAATGGTCAATGAGAACACGAGGATGTACATTCCAGAGGAAAACCACCAAGGTAAGGCTGGACCCCACCGCCTCGCCGGGGCTCCAGCCCGGTCTCCCCGCCCTCTCCCGCTCTCCCGCGCGCTCCCCGCGACCCCCGGGCCGGTCCCTGAGGAGTTGCCCCTGCGTCCGCGGGGGGCGCCGGGCGGCGGGGCTCCTCCGCCTCACCGGAGCGGCCGGGAGCCCGGCGGGACCCGAGCCGGAGCCGCCCGCCAGCCGGAGCGGAAAATTCCCGCCCCTCCCCCTCCCCGTGCCCGGCTTCTCCAGAGCATGTGTTTCCTATGAAATTCCAGGCGAAGGGGAAAAGTTCCCCAAGTGTCTGCTCTGCCTCGCTTTCTCGCGTTTGCCTGGAAAGCCCAACTGCCCGGCCGGCGGCGCCGGGGGGAGGGGGCGCCACGGAGCTCCGCGGGCCGTGGTCCCTCGCCTTGCTCCGGGCGCGGCTGGGAGCGCGCGCGCGCACCCCGCCCCAGGTCGGCTTCGCGCCCCCGGCCACCTCTGGGCATCCCGCACGCTTCCTGGCGCCCCTTCTCCCCCCCGCCCCCCGCACCTCGCTCCGGGTGGCGGGTGGGGGCCCGGGATGCAGATGTGAGACTCGGCGCCTCTCTCCCTCTTTCCCGTCTCCCTCGCTCCCTCTCTCTCTCCCTCTCGCCCGGCTCCCTTTCTTCTCTCTTCCGCTCTCCCTTTCTCCCCCGGCTCACCTACACCCACCCACCTCTCTACTGCCATTGACCCCGAGTGCACCCACGCCCCGTGTATTCTTATTCGCACCCACATGTGGGCTAGCACCTGAGGATGTAAGCAGTTAGAATTCGGGCGGTGTGTGGGCTTTGCTTTTTGATGTTTTAAGAAAATAATGAAAGGGTGTGCCGAGCTCACGCGGCTGCACACTATTGCCCAGTGTTTTCCCAGCATCTCCAGCCTTGGCATCAAGTGTCACCAGCTCCCCCCAGTGAGGGGGAAAGGCTTTCAGGTAACTCCCCACTTCTTGGAAACTTTCTCCCTCACCCCCACCCCCATATTAACAAGTTATTATGGTTTGGCATTGCTCAGCAGTTAAGGTTATGATGGAGTGTAGAGGGATGGTCTTGCTGGAGTGTGGCAGCCTCCGGCTTCATCTCTGTCTTGTCTCCATGGCTTTCTCTGTCTCTTTTGGGTGTAGTCTTCCCTTTTTCTCTCCCAGTTTCCCAAGCCTCCCTGTTTACAATCTTCCTTTCAATTTCTTCCTCCTGAATACCTGTCGCTGTTAATCCTGTTACTTCCTGGGGTACTTTAAATAATTCTCTGCAGACCCCAGCCTGGTGGGGGGGGGGGGATTGTCTCCATGTCTCTTTTTTCTAGCCTCCTCCTGCCCCCATCTCCACCATTTGGGGACAGAGCCCCTGTCCTTTAAAGCCACCTGCCTGGTCTCTGTTCATCCTGAAACTGATTTTGGGGCCAGCTGTCCCTTTGCTTTCCAGCTGGGGTGGCAGTGGGGATTTTGACTTCTCGGTAGAAAGAATTTTGTTAAGGGCCGTGGGTTCTAGGGTGAGCCAGGGCTTTGTCATTAGGGCAGCTTTGTCCCTGGATTTCTCTATGCCGTGACCCCATCCCTCACCTGTTCCCCTGTCCCCTCCCTAGCAGATGGAGCAGTGGATGCATTAGGAGGGAGAGGGTGAGAGACACAAAGGAAAGGGTGATATTTGTGAAGAGTGGGAATGGATTTCTCTCCTCCAGGCTCTCAACTTGGTGTGAGCAGCCTTGAAGAGGAGAGCTCAATAGTATTGTCCTTACTATCACTAATGATGGCAGTATACTGTGGTAAGAATTATTATTCACCAAATGATAATATTAAATAGTTTACCAGGTCCCCTCTTAGGGCAGGATAAACCCCTCTTGGCCCCTTTCCTTTCTTTTGCCCCTTTGTTCCCCAACATCCTCCCCCCCACCCCCATATGCAGGGAACAGACATTAAAAGTAGGAGCACTGACCCTGGAGAGGTTTATGAGAAAGATGGAGGGACAGGAGCGAGTGAGCTGTGGCTGGGAGCTCTGCCTTTCCAGCAACATGCCAACAAACACTATGGCAACCTGAATTCCAGTTCTCTCCCTTGAAGCTGCAGTGATTATATAATTCACAGGAGCAATTTTGCCTCCATTCCTGGATGCGGTTCTCAGGTGAAAGAGCACCAGGATCCCTGTCTCCCCTCCATTTCCCATCCCCCTTTCCCTGGTCATTGGCATTGCCCAGGGTTTTTTGCAGGGAGGAGAGATGGAGGGTGATAGAGGTAGGGAAGGGCAGAACTGGAAAACACGAATATTTACAAAGAAGGGGTTGCTGTGGTTTAATAACCAAAGGGGTGATGAAACATAATTGGGGGTTAGAGTTTCAGGAGAGAGAGAAGGAAGCCAAACAATTACCTCAGATCAGGGATGGTGATGAACCAAAGAGTGGAGGACCAAAAAAGTTGCCAGTGGTGGGGCTTTACATTCTTCTCTTCCTGACAGACTTGAAGGCACTGGATGCATTGGCCCTTTCTCCCCAGCGTTTCAGTGCTCCGTGTGTATGCGTGTGTGCGTGCATTGAGAATTGGGGTATGGAGACCGGTGGCCAGTGCATTGGCATAGCCTGAAGGTTCACTTGAAAGACTGGCTTTTGACCCTGGGTTTCAGGCTGGGAGTGGCTCGTGTGGGCCTTGCCTTACCTCTGATGCCCTGTCTACTGTGGTCCCACACCAACCTCCCACTTTCCTGGGCTGATTTTCCATTGCAGGCTCCAGCTAGCAAATGAGTTTCTTAATAGTCAACCATTTAGCAAATAAAACATCAGAATGTCCCTTATCTGCTGGAGACAAGGCAGAGAGGAGAAACATGTGTTTTGGGAGTGGAGGACACACTGTGCTTTTCTTTTAACTACTTAGCAATATGGCAGAATAGTAATCATCATAATAAAGTAATAATAATAATGATCACAGTTAACTCTTTACAAATGGTCATAGAACCGTATTGCTTGCGCCTCAGCTTATGTGGGTTATAGAAAGTGTGACATTAGCTTCTCTTTCTCTGGGTACTGCTTGGAGGAAACTGGAAAAAAGGGGCTATTGAGGCTCAAAATATCATTCCTAGTATTGCTCTGATACTTTCCAGTGTATCAGAATACTACATAATAGACTATATTACAAGAACCAATTATTCATTATTTCCATAGAGCACATGCTAAGAGTATTTAAATGCGCATGCACACACACTGAATAAGGAAAAGATACTTCAGATTACACAAGAGTTTAATGCACTTTGGGGACCCAGCGAGTTGTGGAGAGGAATATTGGTAATGCAGTCCCCTAAGACTGGACATTTCTACCTCATCTTAAGTGGAGAATTGTTCTGTACAGGTAGATGTTACAGATATAGTACTTTGCACATGAAACGGTGAACCGTTACCCCCTGCAGCCATCTCTCAGAGTCTTGGTGATGACTTGAACTCTTCCTGCAATTTTTTCTTTGAGTTAACATTGTCCTAGTTGGGTTCTTCTATGCATATAAGAACTTGGACCTAACACTGAAGCATACTGAATGGGGATTTTGAGGCCCTGCTGATCTTTATATCCTTACTTCTAGCACAGGTTCCCGCTCATTCCGGGCCCTTGATACACAACTGAATGAATGCATGCTGGTGAGAACGAATAAATGCAGACCTAGGAAGACCTAAAGTGGATGTGCTTTCTGCCTCTCCCAGTAGGTGGCACTCCAGGGCTTAGGAGTCAGGAAAGGGGCAGGCAGTCTCACTGGGTTTGGTGAGGAAAGATAATGGGAGTTTGGAGAGAATTTCCTGTGTGTTGTCACTCTTTGGTTATGCCTACACCTGCCCCAGTGCAGAGAACCCCAAAGATCAGTGTGTGTTCCCATGCCAGCACACACACCAGAGGACCCCTCAGTGTGACTGAGTCCCTCAGTGACCTTGCCACCCTCTGGTAATGAAAACCCACTTTGGATTTCTCCCACTTCTGTACACTCTTACCTCAGACTTCTGTTTACCTCTACAACAGGCAGCATCCTACTGAGCCTTGAGGGAGCCTTTTGGGTGATTAGCTGAACTTGTTATGGCTGTATATGAATTTTCTCCCTGATTTACCATGGATGGTTTAGTAACCAGAGGGGACAGTACTTCCCAAGCCCAGTGGAACATGAGGTGACCAGAAATTTGGGATTTGGAAACCCTAACCTATAGGGTTACAGAGCTTGTCAGCTCAAAGGCAAAAAGATGTTTTCCTAACTTTATTAGGGAAAAAAAACACAAAAACAACTGGCTACACTTCACAGCTGATTTCTGTTTATGAGTCTGGCTGGGCTCCTGCTGGGTAATGGCAAAAAAGCTCCCAAGACCCAGGTTAGGCAGTAACTGAGATTTGTTCTAATTTTCAGTGATATTTTCCAACTCCTGGTGTTTTCTATCTCTTCCTTCACTTGGCCTTCTTAGTTGTTGTGGCAAATTCTGTGAGGTCTGAGAACTTCTTGCTATCAGGTTAAGAAGGGGTGAATGACTGGACCATAGCGTTTTCTTCCTTTTCAGTAATTCTTCCTGCCTGGTGAGGCAGCTGTTTGTTACATGATGGTGACAGGTCAGCTGGCGTCATCTCCACTCTTCCTTGCTGGGACTCTGAAATCAGTGCTCCACATTCAAAAGTAGGAGACAATTTTATTTTTCAATATGGACTAAGGAAAACTGTTAGATTGTTTGGGAAACACCTGAAAACTTAAGAGCAAAGCCAATTAGCAAAATAATCAGACTAATTTAGTCTGTTTTTAGATCCCATCCTCACTGTTGCCTCAGTTAATGCTGGGCACTGTGGAGGAGAGCAGAAGACTGATTAAAAAAAAAAAGGCACGGGGAATTGTTTTGCAAAATATCAGGTGCTAAATATTTAGCAACATGAGTGCTAAACATTCTGATAATGAAACAACACTCCAAGCCATGTGTCATTATTAAAATAATTTAGTAAACACCTGTTTACATGTACCTCAAGGTTAGATACTGTATAAAACAAGTAAAAGTGACAGGTCTCTCTGGGAACATGGAAAGGTTTTCAGTGCCATTTCAAAGCCAGGTCTGTAGACTTTAACTGAACCCAGGGCAGAAAAAGCGAAATGGAAGGCTGAAGCAGTGAATGTGATGGTTTGAACCTATAGCCCAGGTACTATGGGAACGGTCTTCTAAGTATCTTAATTCCCAGATGGGGTGCTTCTGTGTTCAAGATGAGGCTTTGCTGACCCGATGGAGGTGCACGCCTGGAACATTGCCACAGACCTTGCTTCTGCTTCTTTCCCTCTATGGTATAGGAGCACTTGGAGGCAGCTGCTCATGGCAAGAAGGGAACTGGAGCAGAGTCTCAGGTTCCCAGGAGCCTTGGGACCCCCCCCCCCCCCCGAGAGCCTTGCTGTAGTTCTAGCCTGTGTCCTGTGTGGGTAGGAGCCCCAGAAGGGCCTCGTAGAGGAGCAGAGTTGTGAAATGGCTGGGAGCTTCAGGGAGCCAGGCTGGTGGGAGAGGAAAGCAGGAAGAGGCCCAGATGACCGGGGGGCGTCCGGGGGGGAGTTTGGGGAACACAGTAACTACTTGTGGAACTGAATTAAATCAAGTGGGTATTTAAGGGACATAAGGAAAGCAGTTTGGGCCTGGAGCTCAGGAGTCAAACAGATTAAAAATAGGCCCTTACTTCCTCAGAGACCAAGGCAATGAAGGGAATAGTAAATCTGGCTCAGAGCCAGAGGATGAGGAAAGGGTGCCAAAAGTTCCTCTCCTTCCCAAAACCCCACCAAACCATTGCTCTCCATAACATGTTCACTTAAAAATATCTCCTTGTTGTATCATGTGTGGTGCGTGTATATGTATGTGAGAGACACAGAGAGAGGGTGGGGAGTGGGTGGTTCTAGATTCATGACCTTTGAAGGGTTTGTCAAACAGACGTAGAATAAATGTAATGTCTCTGGGAATTTACTTTCTAGGATCAAAGCGTTTTAAGGAACCTTAGGACAAACTCTTTTTCTAGTTGAGAAAACAGAGGCTCCTAAAGAGTCAGTTAACTCAGGCAGGGATGTGACAGAAAACAAGGTCTTCAGGCTCTTTTTCCTCCTGCTTTCTCTTGACCACACTTGGTATATTAAACCTGATAAGAAAGCATTGCTTAGTGTTTCTGGTAAAATTTTGCTTAATCAACCTTTCAACCTCTCCCTACTCTACCTCTGTCCAATCCTGCCTTTATACTGGCTTAAAATCACTTCTGAGATGTTAGATTTGGAAACGGAGTGGGGGTGGGGTGGGGTGGGGATAGCTATCATTGGAAAGGTTTAAAAATAATTTCTCAGGCTGCAGAGTAAAAGTTCATACATGTCCACAAGGAGCTCCAACAAAATTCAGATCACTGTTCTGTCCGCAAACAGATATAGCTCCAAGCTGTTTTTATTTGCATGCTTCCTTTCTATCCTGCTCTAGGCTTGGTTCAGCCCCTGTGAGGGAGCGAGGTGATGAGAGGCAAGGCTGTTCTGTAGGACTTCCCTTGGCGAACTGTTGGCAGGTTCTTCATGGACTGGCTTTGCTGTCAGCCAGGACGCAGAGACACACTCACTGCAGAGTAGAAACCACGGGGACATTTAGGTTACAGGCTGGCCAGAGGACAGGCTGCCGTGGACTCTACCTGAATTGGAAGAACAAAGGCTTCTCCTTGCTTCTTTATCAGCTCTGGTCTCCTGGGACACCCCCACTCTTCCCAGGAGACGTTTAAAAAAGGAGGCCTGGTTTGCATTCAGCACATGGAAAGGAATTCATGTAGGACCTGCCTCTGACATTCCCATCATCCTTGAAGCGTTTGTTGGCTGACTTGTTTGATGCTTTTATAAATCGAAAACTGGAAGGCCTTTTAGGCTGACTTGATCTCTAGCTTTAAGACAGAGGCATGAGCTAGACTCACCCTTAGAGATGTGGCCTTTGAGATCCCTGGAGGAAACCACCATTTCAGAACATAGTGTTGCGATAATTTCATGAAATATTCACACTGCCAATTTGCCAAGGGGGGTTTCTTTTAATACACTTGGCTACACTTGGTATTGCCCGATTGAACCTAGCTAAAAAGAAAATAAAACAATCTTGTCTCCTGTCCTTTAGAGAACCAAGCCAAAATCCAGACAGTAAATGAATGTTCTTCCCCATATAGCCTGTGGGCAGAAATGTTGACTTGATTACTCAATTAAGCTCTATTTACTTTGTAACCATTGTGTCATGTTCAGTCATTTATATTGTTTTTTTCCTTCCAAAATAATCCATGTTGGGCTAAAAACCTTTCAAAGATGTTAGTTAGCAAAAGTAAAAAATAAAATAAATAAGACTACAGCTAGAAAAATGACTGGGGTCACATTCTTTGACTTTTTTTTTGAGAGTTCTGAGGAATCAAGCCTTGCATTTTTCATCTATAAAATGAAGATAAGAATCCTTAGCCAGTCAACTTTACGGGGCAGCTGCGAAGCTCTGTATGGGAGAATGAGTGTAAATCACCATGCAGATATAATTATTCTTATCAGAAAGCAGACCACTAGGGTTTGAAAAAGCAGTGCCATGAAACAACTTTCAAAGTGTTTCAAACTACTTTGTAGGTGTTGTGGGAGGGATGACATTATTCAGAATTTCAAAGATGGAAATGGAAAACAAAAACAGAGCCTGAGGTGGTCTGGCTGATACCAGAATAATCAAAGAAGTGAAAAATTGGTCAAGATAGGTTTGGTATTTTGGTTTTCTTGACATCTGTCAACCAGTGTGAGGCCAGTAGGATCCCAGGACTGTGGGACCGTCTGGACTGCTGTTTCCAACCAGAGGGTCAGGACCCGGGGACCTGCCACACTGCTGTCCTCTCCCACCCAAGAGGCTCTTGCCTTCAGCCTGAGGTCCAAAGCCAAACTGGTCAGAAGTCCTTTGATGGTCCAAATGTCTGGAAATAGGGCCATTGACAGCAAGAAGGGCACCACCTGGACAAACAAACATCCCCAACAAACCAAATTTCTGACATGAATTCCCCAAACCTACACACAACTGCTTAGTATAGAAGGACAGACTGACTGCCTGGAAAATAAAACTTTGCTTCAAGTGTAAACCTTGCTTTAGGGAAAAAAAAAAAATCAAACCCCTAATTTTTTGTGTATAGTAAAAGTGTTAGAGGTTTGTAGATAAACAGTTCCATGCAGTACTGAGTCTGTGGAGTCATTCATGTTTTCACTTTTATTTTAAAAAATAAGCTATATTGGAGTATAACTTCTTCCTTTTTATATTTTTAGAATGGGGCAGGAGTGACAACTACCACTTATTGAATGCCTAGTATGTTTCCAGCAGTGTTCTTTGGGCTTCATGCACTTAATATTATTTTGTCCTTCTATCAGTCCTATGAGGCAGGTGCTAATATTTTTCAGATGAGGAAACTGAGGACCAAAGATCTTGTGCATTGTGGCCAGCATCATCAAGACAGTATTGAGGCTGGGAATGAAATCCAGGTCTGTTAGACTTTCAAAGCATTTGTTGTTTCAATTATTTCTCCATGTGGAGAAGAGGAGAAAGAAGAACTCACTATCCATCCATTTTGGAAAAAACTACCTTGGGCTAGCCTCATGGAACCTTGCTTGGATTTGCTTCATGGAAAGTCCAGCTTCTCCTGGTCATGTGTAGTAGATAAATAGCTGAACACTTCCTCCTCCTCCTCCTCCTCCTCTTCTTCTTCTTCTTCTTAATGTTTATTTATTTTAAGAGAGAAGAGACAGTGCATGTGCATATACACACATACACATGTGTGCAAGTGAGTGGGGAGGGGAAGAGAGAGAGGAAGAGAGAGGATCCTAAGCAGGCTCCACACTGACAGCACAGAGCCCAACATGGGGCTCAATCCCATGAACTGCGAGACCATGACCTGAGCTGAAGTCAAGAGTTGGACACTTAACCAACTGAGCCACCCAGACACTCCAACACTTGTTCTCTGGCAGCTGCTATGTGGTCACTCTGCAAGCCCCTCCTCAGGGTCCCATTTTCTAGCTATTCATTTATGCCCACGGTTTCTATCTGGGCCCTCTTTGGTTTTTCAGATCCCTCTGTAGATCTTAATGGAAGATCGAGACTAGTAAGTCTTGGCTTTGAGATGACCGCTCCTTGGCATGGCTTTACTTCACCACCCATTCTTGGAATGTCTTCCCAGTAATTCCCTCCTGGAAAATAGACAGTCTCCATCCTCAAACAAGATTCTGATGATTCAGGGGACCATCCTTGCAGCTGAGCTTCTAGGACTTAATGAATTAATTAATTAATTTTAAATAACATCTTTGTGGAGATATAATTCACATGCCATAAAATTCACCCTTTAAAATATACAACTCAGTGGTTTTTAGTCTTTTTGCAGAGTTGTGCAACCATCGCCCCTGTCTAATTCCTGCACATTTCATTAACCCAAAAAGAACCCCCCACCCACTGACAGTCATTCTCCATTCCCTACCCCCTTTAGCCCCTGGCAACCATGAGTTTACTTTCTGTCTGTATGGATTTTCATGCATTATTGTCGGCAATAATAATTCTACAATTGGAGCTCCTCTGTGTAGTCTAGCTGTTGGCAGCACATCTCACGCATTTCAGATCTAGGTATGTCGTGACAATCTGTATGATAAATGATACAGTTGAAAGGAAGCACATGAGATTAGTTAGAGACTTTGGTATTATTTGGAGGTGAAATTTAGCACTTTCATTTATGGAAAGAATGGTTTTAAGATTTCTTTCTTTTACTTTTTAAGATTTATTTTTACTGTTTCAGTAAAGCTAGTCTATAAGTCACATTTATTGATAGTTGAAGGAGATGTGAATGCTGACCTTTAAAATCTTTAAAAAATTTTTTATTGTGGTAAAATGTATGTAACAAAATTTTGCCATTTTAACCATCTTAAGTATTAAAATTCAGTGGCATTAATTTACAATGTTATACAACCTTACCACTGTCTATTTCCAAAACTTTTTCATCATTCCAAACAGAAACTCTGTTACCACTAAGCAGTAACTCCCCATTCCTCCCTCTCCCCAGCCTCTGGTAACTTGTGATTTACTTTCTGTCTCTATGAATTTGCCTGTTATAGATATTTCATATAAGTAGAATCATACAGTGTTTGGCCTTTTGTGCCTGGCTTATCTCACTGATTGTGTTTTCAAGATTCATCCATGGTGTAGTGGGTGTCAGAACTCCATTCCTTTTCAAGGCTGAATAATATCCCATTGTAAGTATATACCACGTTTTGTATATCCATTCATCAGTTGTTGGACACTTAGGTTGTGAATACACTCTGGCTATCGTGAATCATGCTGCAATGAACATTCGGATACCTGTTTGGGTTCTTGTTTTTAATTCTCTTGGGTATATACCTAGGAGTGAAATTGCTGAGTCTGAATTATGACTTTTTAGTTAGAAGAGCCCACTTCCTTGCATGGCTCCCCAAGTTTGAATCCTGTGTAGAGGAAAAATATAGTATTAGGAAGTTCCACTGTGTTAGTAATGAGAATCTAGTATTTTCTCTGGGCTCCCAGTGCCTTTATCAGAAATTTGACTCTAATTAAGTGTTTAACAATCTAGCAGCTGTCTTTTGATGAGGAGTGACTGATGCTGCCTCCATTCCAAGAAATAATGAACATCTCTAGATCCAGTTCAGCATTTACCTCCATGCTTACTGGGATATGTAACTGGACAGGAAATGGGTGTTTGGCAAGACAAAGCTATTTAGTCTGTCTGCTGTGTCTCTCTCTGTCTGCCCTTCTGTGTAGTCCAGGGGCACCCACGCCTGTAGAGAGCAGTATCCAGTCTGACAATCATGAGGACCCTGGGAGAAGATGTGTCACCCTGCTGGGGGAGGGGTTTGGGCGGAGTGCCCCCTTGGTGGCTGCTGTTCCTCTGTACTGGTGGAAAGGCAGTGTGGCTGGGTTGATCGGGTCTCTGTTTCCCAGCTTTGGAGCTGCCTGGGGGGAAGCTGTGTCCCAGGACTCTTGTCTACTCCTCACACACCCTTGTAGGCAAGGGAGGAAAAAAAGTGTGATGGAAAAGAAACAGGGGAAAGAATCAGGAAAAGAGGGAGGAGAGTAAGAGAGAAGAGAATAGATAAGCAGAGGGAAAATTTTTTAACTTGATGGGTCCATGCTGGTGATTAATGGCCCAGCTGAAGATCAGGAAGCTTCTTTCCAATCTTGGGATGGCTTTTTTTGGTAATAGTTTTACCTAAAAGTGATAATATTACCTTACATTTTGATCATCCTAAAATAACTTTTTAGTCCTTTTCATGTCTACTATTTTAGCTGTTCTTCAAAAAAAAAATCCACTGAAGTAGTGGGGCAAGTGTTATTATTCCCAGTTTATCAAATAAGGAAAGTTGGGCTTAGAGAATTTGAACAACTTGCCTGGTTAGGGAAGGGAAAAAAAAAACTAGTCAGGTTTATTTTTTTGAGAGAATGTTGTATGTTAGACTTTATCTTATGTTTATCTTTGGGGGGCTCATATATGTTATTTCATTTATTCCTTACAGGAACCCTATTAAAGTTGGACAGCTTTTGGTGATGGGATATACTAGGATATAGTTCTCCTTACTCTTGGTTTTGTGCTCTTTTTGTAGCCTGACTGTATTATCTGTTAGGCCACTGTGTTCTGATGTAGGCACAGATCTGAAAGCCTTATGCCTACAGAACTTCACACACTTCCATGTGCCTGTACATCTTGATTGGTAGGTTCAGCCTGGCCATAATTGTGTGCACATGCGTGTGTGTATGCGTGTCTTAGATTAGCAGAGATCAATATACTAAGACAGAGATGCAGGTCACTTTGAAGACAAATACACTTAGTTTAATCTGTTAGTAAATTCTTCCCTCGTAGGCTCTGCCTTCACATCCCTTCCCTGGTCCTGCTTATAGGTGTGTTCTGGCCACTGTCTGTAGCTAAAATATTGCAGTGTTTCTCCAAGGTCAAAAAGCCTCTGATGCCCTGTCTGGGTGCCCAGGTCATTCTGGGGCTCCAAGCTCCACATCTGAGGGGATTGCAGTGCCTCACATCTCATATTTGATCTGCAGTGGATAGGATTTGTTTTTCAATTATTTAAAAGGCAAAAATTTTGACCTATGCCCAGCTGTCTGAAAGACCAGGAGATAAGAAGCCATTTTCTAAGATAAGTTGACTGTGAAGTGTTCCTGAATGTGGGATATCTCATGCCAATTGTGATGAAAATAATTTTAAGTTGTTTTTTCCCTTCCCAGAATTGGGATGGTTGGTCATTGACAGAAAGTTATGAGCATCCGTTATCTGTAAGGCAGTTTGCTCATAAGATCTCTGGATTCAAGGAGACCTTCAAAATTATAGTCTCTCAATTGTCCCTTCCTTTAGGGAGTATATAGTTTAGTAGGAGGTAGTATATATACCCACATTCACAGATAGCACTGTAATAAAAGGCAGACTATGCTTGATGTTCCAAGGAGGTAAAGAAGAAGGGTGATATAGTTAGATGGAATAAGTAGAGAAAGCATATATAAAGATGATGACATAGCTGAATCTTGAAGGGTGAACATAAGTGGGGTAGAGAGGAGGGATTGCACATTCGCTACAGGAAGAATGGTATAGTCAATAATATGTTGAATGGCATATGCATTGGATTTTAAAAGAATAGTGAGTTGGGTTGGATTAGAGCACAGGTTATATATGGAGAAAAGTGAGAGCCAGGCTGAAGAGCTTGCATCCCATTTGGTAGACAATGGAGGACCACTGTGTGAGGAGTGGTATGGTCAGAGCTGCTCTGCCAGAAGATCAGGCAGGGAGCAGGGTAAAGGATGAAGTGGGGGTGCTAAGACTGCAAGTGAGAGGACAGTTCTGAGGGCATAGTCCAGGCATGAGAGGGAAGAAGGGCTTTTCTGAGCAAAAGCCAGAAAGCA
Organism: Cryptoprocta ferox; assembly: GCA_028646485.1. Taxonomy (NCBI): domain Eukaryota; kingdom Metazoa; phylum Chordata; class Mammalia; order Carnivora; family Eupleridae; genus Cryptoprocta; species Cryptoprocta ferox. The sequence goes on from CM053571.1 coordinate 99,127,741, forward strand.
AGGGAATCCTTTGCTGTTGTCTAGATGGGAAGGGTAGAGGGTGGATTTAGGGAGTAAATGGAAGATATCAGCCTACATGCAGAATTAGAGTTCATTTAGAGGTGATATTTGAAGCTGTGGAAATGGATGAAATTATTAGGGAGAGGGAACAGAGAGAAGAAAATGATGAAGGGACTGAAGATGGACCCCCAACATTCAAAGGACAGGAAGGGGATGAAACGGAGCAGGCAGAGCCAGAATGGCCAGGGAGGTAGAAGAAGAGACTTGCTACTGTGGGGTCACAGAGGGCAAGAAGGCCATCATTGCCAGTATTGAATGGAGTAGTGGGTAAGGAAGATGGGGACTGAGAGAACCCTACTAGATTTGATGATTTGGGTATCAGAAGTGGACTTTGAGAGTGGGTCCAGTCAGACTGCCTAGTACTGAGGCACAGTGGATGTGATGGGAGGCACACATGGACCACTCTTTCTACTCTTTTTAGAGTCTTGACTGTGAAGGAGAATAGAAGAGATGGATTTGTTGGCACATGAGAGACTGGACACGAAAGTGGGGGACTGTTGATGAAGCAGATCTAGAAAGCAGTTGGTAATGAGGTCAGGGACAGGAATGGGAGATTTAACCCCAACTAAGGAGGTACAACTCTGTCTTCAGAAATAGACTAACAGTAAGCAGAGGATGAGAACATATAGAGTGGTGAGGGGAAGCTGAAAAAGGAGATACTATGGGTCTCAGGAACTGCATTGCTGGATCCTGAGACAGATGAAGGCAGTTGTAATATAGTCTGAGTTTGAAGGCACAGGAAGAGGCAATGGTCAGTAGAAAATTCTATGGGACATCTCAAAGATATCAGTAAGGGTTGCTAAGTCAGAGGGAACCTAATTGAGGTCAGGAAGCATGAGTTAGGGGCCAGCAGTGATCAGCATTCCTAGGGAAAGGTTCCCTAGAACTGAGTTTGCCAAAGTGAGATAGGCACTAACTAGGTCAAGGGGGCAGAGGACTCTTGTTCTGTAAAGAGATAAATGAAGTTAGAGTTGATGTGGGAGAATGGAAGTGGTTGTCTAGGACAATCAAAGTGGCTGGTGGGAATGGAGGTCCCAGGACACATAATTTTAGTAGAATTCATGAGTCTGAATCCTCCAGCCTGCCTCTCTTCTCATGGATTATTCATCAGAATAGCTGGTTGGCCACTTGAGCTCTGAGTGGATGTACAGAGGAGCAGGTGGACTTTCCTTGGGGAACATAAGAACAGGAAGAAGATGGCAAACCTGGGTGGTGGGGATAATGACAGTGTAAGAAGGGTAGGTATAATGTGGTAGACTAAGATGCATGTGTGTGTGTGTGTGTGTGTGTGTGTGTGTGTGTGTTTGTGTGGAAGTCTAAGTGCATGGAGACAAATTTTACTGAAGCCTTCACAATTTGGCTTCCTGAGAACCTTCTGGGGACCAACACCAAAGCAGAGAGCCCATGTTCCAGAGACCTGAGGTCATGTTCAAGAGAAAGATGGAAGGAAGCAGGTGACATCAGGACTGGTGTAGAGGTGGACATCAAACATCAGGTGTCACAGATAGTCTTGGGCATCATGGACAAGGAGCTTGCACTTTTGGCCTCAGTCATGGCTCAACAGTAGATAGGAGTGTTCTGGACAATTCAGATGAGGAGTGCCGGCTTGGGGTGGTTACTTAGAGAATGACTGCTTCCATGTTGTTCTCACTCCTGTCTTGCTGCCCTCTATCAATATCAAACAAGTTTCCCAGCCTATGATATTGGTTCCCTGGAGAACTGGTTAGACTTTGTGGAGTGTTAAGCTTTATGATTTCATATCATTACAACTGTATTAGTATATCAAATTCCTGAGAAAAGAGCATTTTATTTTATTATTTTTTCTTTATCCCCCCCTCTCATAACCTCACAACAAAAATGTTATAAACCACTGGTAAATCTCAGGTTGGATCCCATTTGAGCTTTGCAATGCCTGTAGTTCCCTGCAGAAAGAAAAATATGATATCTGAATGTTTAATGAAAGGATGTAAGATTTTGGTGCCAAGGACAATAACACTCTTTGGATGCCATGGAAGTATGTCTGCTCTGTGGTACTTCATCCAAGAAAGAGTTGATGACCAGGAGGCACCCCCAGGCTCTATCCCAGTCCTTGTCACATGTGCAGGGACTCTAGTAAGAGGTCTGACAGGCAGCCTCTGTGGACTGGAAAGCCTTGCCTAGAGGCAGTGAGAGGGGCAGTAGCTGCAAAAGCCTAGTGATTTGAGTAGGGGAAGCTAGGCCCCTGCACTTCTACTCACGTTCTCTGCACTGACCATCACAGTGAAATGCACAGATAGTCCGGTGGCTGCAAGTCCTGCTTTTTTCCTCTAGCTCCCTGAACCCATCCCCCACCTCTTCCAATAGACCTGACCATCGTGTGGGACAACCCCAAGGAGAGGGGTGAAGCCTTTAGTAGAAAGCACATTTTTCTGCCTTTCTTAGCTAGTGAAGTGGCACCAGTTGCTCAAGGTCTGCCTGCCCAGAAACCTCTGGGAATTGGCATGACTAGTCCTGTGGCCACCATTTCACCCTGTCTGGCTTCATCTGGGAAACCTCTTTGCCGAGTTTGGCCTTATTCTGGAGAAACTCAAGGTGGCACTGACCCCACCTTGATCTCTTGCTGGATCTGGGCAACAAGACTTTGGGATTTTCCCTTTTTCCACTCCAGGGAAACTTGGCAGAATGTACCCCTGTCCTCTGAGGGTATCACTTGTGGAATGGACTGAGTCTGAATGCACAGGTATCCTCAATTCCTGTTGCACTTTCCAGACAACGGGTTCTAGACATTTCCTTAGAGTTTGACTTAGCTATCATAGAATAAAGGAGAAAAGAAGATCCTGGAGAAGAAAATGGTTTTGAAAATGTTCTTGAGTTGAATGAAGAAATGGAATAGGCCTGGTGTCTCCAAGAGGTAGGCACAGCTCTTCTTTGAGACATTCACAGAGAGCACACTGAGTAGTCACATTTATGCACACTCGGCCCAGGGAGAGGCACATATCAGTGCCTCCTGAGGGATTACAATTAGGTTGTGATCCATTTGAAGGAGAGAGGATAAAGTGGTAGTAAAGGTCATCTTTATTGTTTTTCAGGCCCGGAAGAAAATGAACAGCAATTCTAAACCTTAGGGAAGCATTCCTTCAGCACTTGGGGACCAATTGCTTTCAAGTTCTTTGACAAGTATCTCCATGTGGTGTGTGTATGTGTGTATGTGTATGTATGTGTGAGAGAAGAGGCAGAGAGGAGGAGAGAACAGCATGGCTTAGTTGGAAACCTCTGAAAGACAGCATGTTGTCACAAGGCGCAGGCATATCTGGACACAAGGAGACCTGTGTTTAGATGTACCTCAACCTCTTGCTTTGGAATTTTGGTTGAATCATTTAACTCCCCTATGTATGAGGATCTATATCTGCTACCACTCTGTGGCACCCCTCCCCCCATTAAGAATCTGTTTATTCTTTTAGCCTCATTTATAAATGACGATTGCGTGAGTATTTCATAGGGTTTAATTGAAGTACAGCAGGAGAAAACTTTTTGTGTCCAGTCTTTTATATACTGTCAGCTACACAGGGAAATTCAAATGCTTAAAGAATATTTCTGAGCCAAGTTTTTTCTAGGAAAGAATTTCTTGGGGCACCTGGGTGGCTTAGGTGGTTCAGTGTCTGACTCTTGGTTTCAGTTCAGGTCATCATCTCATGGTTCATGAGATCGAGTCTTGCGTCAGATTCTATGCTCTCAGCATAGAGCCTGCTTGGGACTCTCTCTCTCCTCTCTCTCTGACCCCCCCCCCACTTGTGTGCATGCTCTCTCTCTCTCTCTCTCTCTAAATAAATAAACCTTTAAAAAAAGAGAATGTCTTGGGTGGTAAAGGAATAATATAAGACAACTTTTCTCTGGGACTTCAAAAATAGTACCAGAGAAAAAGGGCTTTGAGCTTTAAAGGCATGGGAATGTCCTGCATTTCTTTGGCCTTGAGAGAGGGTCTTGAATTGGGGATGCTTTATCTTACATGCAGTAGATGTGACAAAGAATTTAAACTTGCTCCCAAGGAAGCCTTTGTGAGGAAACTTTATTTCATCTTTTATTTTTTTCCTTCCTTCTTGGTTTCTTTCCTTAATATGGAAGCACATATTTTATAGTTTTTTCAGCAATGGTCTAGAGTGGTAAATTTCAAACTTCCTCAGTCTTTGTTTGACATTGTCTTTTTTTCTTTTGTCCTCGCTCATGAATGATGTCAGGTAAAAATTTCTGTGTTAGCAGTTTTACTCCAGCAATTTGAAGATATTCCATATTCTTCTGGACTCTATTGTTGCAGATGAAAATCTGCTATAAGTCTAAATCACTATTCTGACTTTTAAAAAGATACACTTTGACATTAGTGTTATGTGGTTTTATACTTTTGAGTTAATACATAATTTAAAAAAATCTTGCTTAAGACTTGGTACTGGGGTGCCTAGGTGGCTCATCAGTTAAATGTCCAACTTTGGATCAGGTCATGATCTCACCATTGTTGAGTTTGAGCCCTGCAACCAGCTCTGTGCTTAGAGCCTGGAGCCTGCTTTGGATTCTGTGTCTCCCTCTCTCTTTGCCCCTCCTCTGTTCATGCTCTGTTGCTTTCAAAAATGAATAAACATTAAAAAAAAAAAGACCTGGTGGGATGCTTCAATCTATAGATTCATATTGTTCTCCAGTTCTGGAAAATTCTCAGTCATTTTTAAATATTGCCTCTCCTCTGGACTTTCTATTTTATTCTAGAACTCTACTATTAAAGTATATATTGATCTTTCTTATTTTATATTTTCTCTTAAATGCTCTTTCATATCTTATAATTATCCCTCTTTGTTACATTCTGGATAATTTCTTCAGCTCTATCTTCCAATTCAGCAGTTTTTTCATCATTTCTTTCTAAACTACTGTTTAGCCTTTATTGTTATTATTAATATTAATTTTTTTATTGTTTATTTTTGAGGGAGAGAGAGACATAGAGCACGAGCGGGGGAGGGGCAGAAAGAATGGGAGACACAGAATCTGAAGCAGGCTCCAGGCCTGAGCTGTCAGCACAGAGCCCGATGCGGGGCTTGAATACACAAGCTGTGAGATTGTGACCTGAGCTGAAGTTGGACGCTCAACCCAGCCACCCAGGCACCCCAGGTTTAGCCTTTAAATGCATTTTTATTTTTGATGGATATTTTATTTCAAAAAGTTCTAGTTTGTTTCTTTCTCAAAAAATTTTTATAGTGTATTTTTTTCCTTTTGTTTTCTATTCCATATTGTAGATTATTAAAATTTTAAAATAAGTAAATACTATATAATATATAGTTTATACATATAAAATGTTTATAGTCTATTTAAAATTGTTTATCTACTTCAGCCCTTGGGGAATGGTTATTCTTATATCCACTGACTTTCACTGGTGGTGGATCATTTCCTTCTGTGGCATATAAATTTTGAGTGTGAGCCCATCTTCTTTGTGAATTTTTTTCCCATGAGGTTTTAAGCATCCTGAGTTATGGAGGTGTTGCAATAGTGCTCTTTTGTAGTTGCCTCCAGTGGGTAGTCTTGGTGGTTTCAGTGGTCCAGTGGTCCAGTGGAACATGGATATGAAATGAATTGACTCATACAAACAGGAGACTTATTTTATTTTATTTTACTTCATTTTATTTCATTTTAGTTTAGTTATTGTGAAAGAGTGAGAGAGTGTGTGCAAGTTGGGGGAAGGGCAGAGAGAAAGGGAGGGAGAGAGAATCCCAGGCAGGCTTTGTGCTGTCAGCACAGAGCCCGATACAGGGCTCAATCTCATAAACCATGAGATCATGACCCTGAGCCGAAATCAAGAGTCAAAAGCTTAACCGATTGAGCCACCCAGGTGCCCCAAACAGAAAACATTTTAATTTTTCTACCATTGCTGCATTCAGACCCTCTCTGTTGGTTCTCCATTCCCTTTTCTTTCACATTCTCTCAGGCTTATCTTTGCTTTCCACTCATATTCAGTTATTAGAATAGTCTCATTTCAGTAATTAGGACTCATGTTACAGATATTAAAAAAGTCCATAGACTATTTCAGGCCTTACCCATGGCTTTCAGATTTGTATGGAGAATAGTGCAGTGACCTCATGTTTGTTTGTTTGTTTCCTTTTTCTAGTTCTTCTACTTCTTCCCTACTTCTGCGCTTCTAGGATTAGGGCAGAGGAGAGAGACTTAGAGGAAGTAAGACTAAAGTCTCTCTCCTTGGTGCTGTTTCTTGCCAGAGATTGGTTGGCTGTCATGTTCTGTGCTATGGTGGTCATCTCAATACTAGCTCTTTCTTTGGGCATTTTTGTGGGTTCTTTGATGGTCCCCATGGGGTCCTTTATACCACACAGTTCCTTGATGTGGGTGATGTGGTATCTCCCAGACCTCTTGTGAATCTCAGCCTCTTTATGCTGAGGCAACCCTCTTGGATAGGGTATTTTACAGTGGCTTGAATCCAGCCACCATACAATGCCATCAGCTCAGCCCACTAAAGGCTGCTGTATTTAGTTAAAATTCGGGATTGCAGGCAGCTTCCCATTGTTGCCCTTTCTCCCTTACCCTGTCTCCAGTTCTCCTGGAGAATTCTTGAGGCAGGAAGCAGGCAATGTCCTTTGGTTTTTGTGTGCACCCTCCAAAGTCTAAAAGACATGGGTCAGTGCTTTCCCAAGAATAGCCCTCTGCTCTGGTAACCTGAGGTGGGCATATAGGTCCTGTGCCTTAGTGGGTAATAGGCTATGGGGTGGCAGGCTGGTCTCTTTTTATTGCAGGCACTCCAGTCTCAGGAGATGCTTTCCCTTGGTGCTCACCTTACTTGGCTTGTGGGGAGGAGGAGGGTTGGAGAAGCACACTCTGCCATAGCCCCTACCTTACTACCTCCAGGACTCCTGTTTCTAGTCCTCTGCTTATATGGGCTGGATGGGATGGTGGAGGGAGGGTCAAAGGACCAGTTTAGATACCTCTTAGTTTTGCAACAAGGTGTCAGTACCTTCGTTGTCTGAGGGGTACTACTCATTGATTGTCCTTAGGTTTGGGGCTTCAGCTGGAATTCTGAGACAACAGGAAAAGTACCAGTTGGTGACCCACATTTCCTTATCACTTTCTTAGAATGGTGAGCAGAGATTTTAGACTGTTTTTTTTTGTTTGTTTGTTTTTTTTACTGGGGAACAGTTTTTCCAGGTTCTTGGCTTTTGCCAAGGCTTTGGTTCCCACTCTTGACTTTGTGGGGTCCCTTAGCTATGTCTCCTCCCCTGTAGATGTTAAAACCTAGTTCTGGCTCCACATCCTCCAGGACCATCACAGCTGTAGTGCCTCAGCTTCTACTCAGCCTTAACTTCTCTCTTCCTTTCTGGGGCTGAGGAATTCCCTTTCTTTGTGTCAGCTCATATTTTTCCACATTTCTCTGCATTGTAAAAACAATGAATTTGGTTAAGCTTGGCCTGCCTCATTGCCAGAACTGGAAATTTGCATCTGTGTTTTATAGAACCACTAATAATAATTCTCTTCCATCACAAAGATGTGAGGACAAATGAAATCATGGATGTGGACATGCTTGGAAAGTTTTGACCTATTTATGAGGAAGTGATTATTATAAATATACCTCTGCCTAGTTTGTTAAATCATTCTCCCTTGAACTGGTCCTTTAGTAAAACTATATTTATAAGCGAAACTGTCAGAAACCAGTGTGACATGATGATATTTAATACTTTACCTGCTTTAACTATCATGTTCAATTTGTGGCCCCTAATGATTTCCAGTCTATCCTTTGGGACTTACTCATTTAGAGTACATTAAACTTTCTTGATGTCAGTCCATTATTTCTTCTTTTTAACATTGTGAAGTATAAGAGGTGTATGTTAGGTATACATTAAAATAAATTTTGGTACATTAGGTATCCGTTAGGTATATTAAGTGTATGCCAGGTATATCAGGCTGGCTCATTCTGCTTTTTTTCACTTAGGGAACCGAAGACGGGTCAGACTATCAATCATCAATTATCAATCAGTCATTTAATGTTAAGTGAATGCTTGCTCTGATTTTGGCACTATAATATCCATGTAGCAGAGGGCATAGATAAGCATAATCAATTTTGACAGCCATGTATGAAGCATCTAGCACATACCAGATAGACACAGTGCTTGATGTATTGAGGAACAAAACAGATGGGCATCTGCCCTCCTGGAGCTTACAATGGAGCCACTGGCTCAGTTGCATTAGGATTTCTCAGTGGTAGCAACATGGTACATTGTTATAACCATACTTATTTGGTAAGTGAGTGAATCCTCCAGACTCTGGAACTCTTGCTCAGTTTTTTTTTACAGAGCGTTAGTGTACAGACTGATACCATAATTCCATCAGGGATAAATTAAAACAAAACAAAACAAAACAAAACAAAATCTAGTCTGGGAGTTGGAGTTGAGCAACTTTTGGTTTAAAGGGGTCAAACGTAGTATGAAAAATGATTTTATGGGGCTTGTTTGCTATCTCTGTGTCATGGAGGTTTATCTCCAGTTGTCATCTCTCCTTTCTGTGCTCTTCTTTTGCTGTGGAGCTTTTACAGATCACTCTCAGGGAACCAGAGCAACCAGAGCTCTTTGCTTTGACCTCTCCTTCCCTCTGTCAAGACATGCTCACAGAAAAAGGGCTCTGATATTCGACAGAGTCGTGCAGCACTGTCCTTGTTCATCCCGTCAGTTGTAGGTGTGTGTTGGGTGAGGTCTGCTGTCCCTTGAAGCCAACACCATCCCTGAAGGGTGTGAGGAGAATGGTTCCTTCAGAGATCAGTTAAGAGCTCCTCCAGAAGGAGCAAGGCCACGAGGACTCTGCTCAGAGGGAGACTGGAATCAACAGTTTATATTTTTCTATAAAGTTACATAATTTTTATATCCTCTCTGAAGTATTAGTGTGTCCAGTCTTTTGTTTAATTGTGAAATGAAATATTTTGTCTCTTGCAGGAATTCTAGGTTCAGCAAATTAAGTTCAGGAGGAATTAGTAAGACTAAAATCATTACATAGATGATTTTACTGAGCTTATGGTTTCAGATTAAATTAGGTAAAGGATATAGCTACAATGGCAAACTGGTTCCAGGTCCTGTGCCCATTCAAGACCGGTCATGGCTACCTGGACTGTCACACGTTGAAGAGGATTCTAATCGTTGCCCAAACTGGGGGAAAGAGTGCAGTGATTGATTAGTGATGTCTGCCACAGACTTAGGATGGAGGTAAGGCATACAGCACACCTACCATTTTGGCTATTCCTGGGATGGACAGATGCTTAAGTTATGTTTTAAATAGCCATCTGATCCAATTACTTCTGTCAAACAAATAGCCAATTCAACAACAACAAAAAATCAGTTGAAATATGTGTTTGGTTATAATGAAGAAAAAAAAAAGAAAAAACTTGTCCATTTTATAGACTTTGTTTTTCACTTTTTATTCAGGTAGGGTGGTAAATCATAGACAATTTTTGAAAGGTGAATTAAATATGAGAGCTTTTAATTTTTGCTTTAACTTTCCTGGAGGAGTCACTAGATAGTACTTGGTAGTTTTATACTATCTTTCTGAATATTTTTCAAAGCATTTCACGCATATTATCTCATTTTATTCTCACTTGATCCCTGTGACAGATTTGTTTCTAGTGCATAGCAGGGGTAACTGGTGCTCAGAGATGATCTGGCTTGCCAAAGGCAGTCACGAGCAGTTGAGGGGTTGGCCTTGATCCCTGGCTCCCTTCACTTGTACCATGAAATTTCTGTGACCCCTCTGGGGTCTCCAGGAGATTTCTGCCCAGCTGATTATTGTTGATACACTTTCTAAGGGCAGGAGACTGTATGCTGGGGCAGTGACTCAAAATATCGTCTGTTCTCTGCTTAAGAGGTTGTCCTGTCAGCAGCAGCCTGATGAACTAGATCCCACTGCTTTGGTAAAATACTTTGGGGTTTATAGGATGGAAAGTTTTGTTTAGAAATGAAAATAGCCCATAGTCATTTGTACCCTGAAGTTGTCAGCTGATGCTGTCTGAGTCACCCCTAACCGTCTTCTGGCACCCTCGAGGGGCCTCCCAGTGGTCCACCTAGAGTGGTCTGAGTGTGGCCATATTTGGCTTTCTAGAGCTTGTTGGCTTTGGAAGCGCCTTTCAACCTGCCAACACCCAAGTGGGGACACAGATCAAGCTGTGAATCTAAATGGCCAGGCAGCAGAGAGGGCTCAAGTGGAGACATCCAAGGGATATGGGGCCATTTACTTAACATAAATCAGCTCTCTGAGCGGGAGTGTCTTAATGCATTCCTTTGGTTATAAACAGTTTAGTGTCATGACAGCCAACATCTTCTCACCCCGCTTTCCCTAGCCCAGACCGTCTTTTGGGCTATTTCTGCAACGGGGACTTTGATGACTGCAAGGGATGGTAAGGAGGCCCTTCTGAAGAATAATAAGCTGTTATTTATCAGAACCTTCCTCCTGGAGTGTTTGTGCTCCGTGGGTGCAGGCAGACCCCCTCCACCCACCCTTGCTCATCATTCCCAGTGGGCACTTTGCTGCGTGCACCACAGAATCTCATTTCATCCTCACTTCCAATTTATGAGGTAGGAACTACTATTATCCCAGTTTTACAGAAAAGAAAACTCAAGTTCAAAGAGCTTAAGTAATGTGCCTAAGGTCACACAGCTAATAAATGGTGGAGCTGGAATTTGAACCTAGGCAGCCTGTTTTCTGAGCACTTGGTCTTAAAAAGTCCTGCCGTGATTATCTTGTTTCTTTTCTAATTTGGATAGTTTGTTGTTGGGCTTTTGAGAGTTTTCTTGGTAGCTTAAAGAGCAGCCTGTATGCTGGCAGGACAAGCCTGTGGACTCACTCAGACCTCCCCTAGCAGGAACAAAATTTGGGTTAAGAATGTGTGTTGTCTCGGAAGTGGTGTCAGCATAATAGCCTCGTCCAAACTCAGATTTAGAATAGCGAGAACCAGGATGCAAGAATCTTGGTTTGTGCTCTGTTCCAGATTTCCCCTGGGAGTGGATGGACCAGGGCTGGTGTTTGGGAGTCTGCGTGTACCCATGGAGCACTAACCGGGAATCCATTTTGGTAGAAACAGGGGTTGGTATATTTAGAAACCATCTCTGGGGACTGTCGTATGTGGTTATCTGCATGCTCAGAGATAAAAGTCAGGGAGGTGGGTCAGTAAGAAAATGCTTGGGTTGACATCCAGTTGTACCCTAACACTTTTGTAAAACAAGCAATCCTGGCTGAAGATGAGCTTGCAATAAAAAACATAAACCTCATAACAAAACAAACCTCCATGAGTTAAAGCCAGCCAGATACAATAAGCAGCAAAATTAGTGCCCCAAGAATGAGAGGACAATTTGAAGAGACTATAAAATAAGTTTGTTTCAAACAATTAAAGAGACAAAGAAGTAGAAAACCTAAGAAAAGAATATAGCTCTATGAAAAAAGAGAAGTTTTCAACAAAGGGCTGAGTATACTTCTGGAACTGAAAAACACAGTTGTTGAAATAAATGACTTTAATGAATGGGTGCAACATCAGGTCAGAACTAGCAGAAATTAAACTCTATGATGGGAAGTTGCTCCTGAGGAAGCTGCCCAGGCTTCAGCACTGAGAAAGAAAGTACTGAATCCATGGAAGAACAGTGAGAGAACCAGAGGACAGAATGAAAGATTCAGTGTATGCCTAGATGGAGTTCCAGGAGACAATAGAGAGAATGGTAAAAAGACATTGTTTTAGAAGCTAATGCCAAGAACGTTCCAAAATTTAAGAGAGATATTGATTTTCACATTGTAGTCGCATGCTGAGTATCAAGAATAGTAATTAGAAATACATCTACATCTAGACACTCAGTGGAGAAAACTGCTGGAATGTCAAAGAAAATGAGAAAACCTTAAAAGCAAGCAAGGAGAGAAGGCAAATTATCTGCAAATGGCAGTCTTCATCAAGCTGCAACAGAGATCAGAAGACGGTGAAATAATATCTTCAAAGTGCTCAGGGACTCTTGGACTAGAATTCTGTGCAAAGCTAGATTTTCATTCAAGAGTTAGGATGGAAAGGCATTGTTCGTACAAACAGAGACTGACAGCATGCTGCTCTACAGTGAGCCTTGCTGAAAGAACCAAGCCACACGTTTAGTAAAGAAGCATTGTTTCTTTCTTTCTTTCTTTTCTTTCTTTCTTTCTTTCTTTCTTTCTTTCTTTCTTTCTTTCTTTCTTTTTTTCTTTCTTTCTTTTTTTTTAAAGAAGATTAAGATTTGGGATAATTTGAAAATAATGTGGTTTTAAACATTAAACAATAATAAGGTTCTAATAAGTGATAGATGGGGTGGGTGCAAAGATCAGAATTTAATGCATTCTAAGGTCTTGGTATTTTTCAGAGAAATAATGAACTGTTATTTAAAATGTTTCCTAATTCAAAACAAAAAAGAGAAATATCCAGACATTGACCTTTGGATACCCATCATTAACACCAGAATAACAACTAATATATAGGAAATTCCTATTGTGTGCCAAGATCTGTCATTTATGTTATTTCATCTAGTCTCATGGCAACAATATGAAAAAGATAAATGTTGCCATTTTGAGAGGTAGCAAAACAGCGGGTGTATTTACCTTTCTACTCCCATCACTTAATATAATGTACAGTAATAGTATGTGTTCAATGAGTGTGGGTGAGCCAAACCCGGCTGAGGGTAAAATGCAGTCAACCAACAGTGTGCCCCCATTATGATATTAGGAAAGCGATAAAACCATTGTTCAGACTCCATTCTGTCGAACCTCACAGTCCTACTTCTCTACAGGGCTCTGCTCCTCACTGTTTACTTCTCTGGGTAAATGACTTTCTGAAATGGTCAGACATTGGCTGTGCACTTCCTGTAAACTGATGCCCCACTTTCCCCCCTCACATACATTCTTCAGTCTCCTGTGTGACAGGCCCCACTCAGACCTGATGCCTTGGCTGTGTTTTCACCATGTGTCACACAGGCGAGCAGTCTCCTTGATGTTTTGATTTCACAAGTTTTTATGTGGTACTCAGACAACATTGCCAGGACTGTGTTGCTAGGGAATGCAGTAATGATCAAAGCATTTAGAGCATGTACCTTTTCTCCTCCTTCCCATATACACCTGCCTTTACCATCTGTTCAGGATGCCCACTACTGCTGCTTCAGTACCTTGACCCTGCCCTACTGAGATGCTCCACTGCAATCTGGACTGGGGGTCAACGGAGCTTGGATTTCTTTACCCTAGGAATTGTCAGTGAGAAAACTAGCACCTAGGGCTGCTAAACTACACTGTACTTTGTTCTAGTCACACACTGGAGGAGAGGTGTTGAGATAGCCCACATTTGAGGAGTCTTCATTCGGTTTCCTGTATTTTGAATAAAAATGCTTTATTTTCTCAAGTCTACATGAGATCTGTCTCTCTCCACACACACACACACACACACACACACACACACCAAATTAACTGGTGAAGTCTGTGAAAATAGTTTTTTTTGTTTTTTTTTCATTATTGTTTGTGTTTTGTATCTTTGGTTTTAATCGTGGATACCACTGTTGGTTTCCTGCACTGGCAGTTACTTTCAGGGTAAGACAACTCATCAGGTAGTCCCACATGAGCTTGCTTGCACACAGAATTGAAAAGGGAGCTCTGAATTAGGTTCCCATTACTGGCTTCCCACACATTGTCATCATCTTTCTGAGGTTTATGGATTGATTGATTGTGCATTTGGGTAGACCTAAGATCAGATCCATCTCAGAGGACTTCACAGTGCCAAAGTCAGCAGGCCTGCTGCACAGATGGTGTCTTGAAGGCAAACAAAGGCTCTTCGCTTGCTGCTCATGGAAGCTATGTGCTCCTCAATCTCTCTGCCTCTCCCCAAGGAGGCCCTAGTGGTAGATCCCAGCAGTACCAGGGCAGCTTGTGTTGTTGAGGCCTGTGCTCTGTGGTTTTGTGGCTAAAACAAAGCATTTCAATTTCCTCAGAAGGGACAGAGGACCAGGTTATACCTTTCTTAGGGAGACTGCTTGAGGCGGGGGGGAATAGCATCCACCTTGCAGTTGGAGGAGTCATGTTCTGATTCAACCATCTTGGATGTAGCTTTGGTAAAGCCTTTTTTCCTCAGTTTCTCCAGCTGGAAATTCAGGGAACTCATCTCTGTGTTGTAAAGAGACTTGAGTGAGATGATAGCATGAGGAAATGCTTTGTAAATCTTAAAACACAATACAAATTAAGGCATTGTTACTCTCAGTGCTTGGAAAATGGATTGTGGGAAGTTAATGGCCCTTGCTGTATAGTGTGTTTCAGTGCCAGGAATGACAAGAGCTGTCAATAAATATCGATTAATGATGAGGTAGAGAAGCTTTTGGACTCTGGAAGCCAGGGCTTTCTATATTAAATGCATGCATTCACTCAGTCATTCATTGAGCAAGTATTTATTGAGTGCCTGCTAAATGCCATGCACTGGGAATACAAGTGAATGAGACAGTGGAATCATGATTAACATTTTTTTCTGGCCCTTACAGAGTTAGGTGGGTTTTTCAGAAAGTTAGGTTTACTTGATATAAAGGATTACCCTTTATGCTGATAATATATCTTCTCTGCTCTTCAGTGTTAAATGTTTTTGTTTCTGTGAAATGATGGTGATTGTGGATGGTAGTTGATTTTTGGAAAATTTTCTCACATAGCAAATTAAAAAGAGATGTTACTGGTCCCTGGAATTCAAAAGGTTAGGGGCCCTGATCCAGCCCAAACTCCTACTCAAGCAGAAGTCTCTTTAGCTTTCCTAACAGGTGGTCTACTTTCTGTTTTGATCATTCTAGGGAAGGGGGCCTCACTAACTTCACAAAGCAGCCATTCTGATTTTGAATAGCCTTTATCTTTTGAAATAAGATAAAGCGGAAATGTGCTATCCTGTAACTTCTGTGACTTCTGCCCATTCATCTTATTTCTTCCATCTGGAGCAAAGAAATGCATTTACTCTATATTATTTAGCCCACTGGATTCTTTTAAAGTTTAATTTTTTTAGAAGTTTATTTTATTTATTTATTTTGAGAGAGGAGGAGGAGAAGGAGGAGGAGAGAGAGAGAGAGAATGTCTGTGAGCAAGCTGGGGAGGGACAGAGAGAGAATGCCAAACAGCCTGACACAGGGCTTGAACCCATGAATCATGAGACCATGACCTGAGCCGAAATCAAGAGTCAGATGCACAACCAAATGAGCCACCCAGGCGCCCCTTCCTCTGGATTTTTGAAGCAAGCCACCTTGCTCCCTCTAAGCACGTTTTCCAGGGCTCTTGTCCCTACTTTCTTCACCCAGTTCCCATGGCTTGGTTCCTCACTCTTCACCCTTTTCCGGTCACTCTCTACTTTGTCACTGTTCCTCTTGGAGTCTGTTTCTCGGAGGGACACATGCTTCAGCTGTGGGTAGATTTGTGTTGAGTGCTTAGCCTGCTGCTTCTCTTATTCTGGGCCCTGAATGCAGATGAAGAAAGTAGAGATTGCATTTGCCTTTCTGGCAGCTGTGCTGTACTGTTGACTCAAGTTGAGTTACAGTCTACTAAAGCCCCTAGGGTCTTTGTCATATAAACTACCGATAAGCCACAGTTCCTCCTACCTTATGTTTAGGAGTGACGTTTTTTCATCTTAGTGCTGTACTTTACATTCATGGCTATTATATTTCATCTTGTCAGTTTGGACCATAGTTGCAGCACTTTGAGGTCATTTGAATCCTGATTCAACTTTCTAACTTACTAGCTATTCCTCCCAGATTTGTGTCAGCAACACATTTGACAAATTTGTCTTCATCCAAGTTTTTAATTTAGTGTTTAAAAAGCTGAAGCCAAGGACAGAGACTTGGGTCACATCAGTAGAGACCTTCCAAGTTTAAACACATCTGTGAATCAATAAACATCTGTGCATAGACTAGAATCAGTGCATCTATGAATGTATCAATCATTAATGCACCTGTGTATCAGTTAACTACAGATTACCTAAGAGTGTCACCTGCACAGGTGATAAGAATTCTGACTCTTTCAGTTATCTTTCTTTAGGCAATGTCAACCGTGCCCATTATTGAACCCACCATTGGTTTGAATATGACCTTCAAATTTACTTTTTCAGCTCACATATCTGTCTCAAGTTCACATTTAAAATTTTTCTACTGGACATATCCAGAAGGTTTCAAGTTTTTCAAAATCGATTCATTATGTCTATGACCCCTAAAACCTTTTCCTCACCATCTTGGTTAAGCCAGATACCAGGGAGGCATTCTTAATGTCTGTTTTCCTCTAACTCTACAGATAATTCAGTTAGCTAGTCTTAGAGACTCTTCTTCTTTAATATTTCATAATCCACTTCCCAACTCTGATCTGTCTTGCCTATGTGATTATAAGAGTCTTCTGACTAGATTCTCTATTCCTGGTATTACTTCTTTTAGTGCATCCTTTGCTATGTCACCAGAAAGCAAAAGCACAATTTAGATTATGTCATTATATTGCTTTGAGCACTTTGCTGACTCCCTGTTAACCACAAATGATGACTGGTCCTTCATAGTCTAGCTTTTACTTGTCCTAACAGCTCATCTATTACTGCTCCCCTCTACCAGCCCTATACTTTAGATGTGCTGTCTCCTGATGGTTCCCAAATGCAGTATATTCATTTGTCTTTGCACATGCTATGCCCTTTAACAGGATTGCCTATTCACCCTTTCTAGTCAATTAGCTTCTATCCTTCTTCAGAGCTGGGCTCACGCATCCCCTCCTTTGGGACTCCTTCCCTGACAGCTCCAGAATGAGTTAGGGATCCTTTTTCTGAGCTGCCATCACATTCTAGGCATACCTGTTAAATACCTTGTCACATGGTAGAGTAACTGTATGCCTGGTTGGGGGCCCTTCTGGGCAGTGACTGTGCCCCCCTTTACCGTTGTAGCCATGACTTCCAGCATAGGGCATGGTATATAACAGGTATTCAGTGTTTATTGAACAAATGGGTGGCTTGCCAAATTATTTCCACTTTATTCGGGGCCTTGTGACTATTAATTTCCAAGCTCAGCCATATTCTGTGTCTGTGGTGTCCCTTTGATTCATTGAGGCTGTAATCCTATTACAAAAGTAAAAGAGGTACTTTGACATCGAATAGGTTTTTTCTTTATAGGCATTTTAAATCGTTTGATTTCTAATCTACTCTAGGCATGTTAAACTCCATTTTTTTACTTCTTAGTTGTGTGTTTGTTTCTCCGACCCTATATTAGTAAGGGAAGGCTATTATCTGTAACAAGTAGCCCCTAAATTTCATGGGCTTGATACAAAGCTTATTTTTTAGTTTTGTCAAAATGCAGGATTCCTCACCAAGTAGCCTCCCACAGGTGATTTAGTGAACTCAGGTTCCTTTCATCTTGTGGCTCTGCACCCTTTTAGGTCTTTAGAGACCTCTCCATTCAGTTAATTTATGAAGAAAGAGGTTTGCAGATGGGAAAACAGAGAGGTTGTGTGTGGGGCCTTCTTCCAGGCCAGGACTGGATGTAGTACCAATAACTTCTGTTCACATTTCTTAGAACTTAGTCACAAGGCCATGTCCAACTACCAGAGCGGCTGGAGAATGTGGGCTACCTGTGACCCCAGGAAGGAAAGGGGAACACAGGTATTAGTGAGCATTACTAGTTTCTGATATTGTACTCTGTCTTAGGTTCTGACCTCATGTGTTCCAGTTCCCTTCTTAGCCATGGCTTTGCCTTCAAACCTTTAGATCTTCCATCTTCCAACCTGGGTTTTTGCTTTTTGCTCTTTGCCTTTGCATTTTCTTGAAACCTCTGGTCAGTTGTTGGCTAATTCCTCATTCCTTGCCGATTTGGCTAGACTTGATGCTTCATCTTTCCAGTTTCCTAGCAACCCTCCTTGTCTTGCTCACGTGTCTGAGACTGCACCATCTGATCCTTGGTACCTGCTTGCCATCACCATGTGTGTTCCTTGGATGAAAGCCCACCTTAGTCCAAGAGAGGAGAGTTTTTTAAATATGTCCAATTCTTTGAAGTCCTTCCTATGAGTACTGGTTATGGATTGGAACTCTATTTTTAGAGACAATTACAGAATGTAGACAGTTGCAATGAGAGCCATAAAATAAGTAAGACATGGGAAAATACAGCTGTGGGAAGCCAAAAGAATCCGTGCTGTGTATCTTGAAGGAGACAAGCCTGAAGGGAAGAGCCAATCTTTACATATTTGTAAAAAGCTGGCTTAAAAATGGTTTTAAAGGTGATGGTGCTAGAGTAGATGTTCTTTTGTTACTCTGAAAAAGAAAGTATCTCACATTTCAGTGTGGGATTTTTAGGTAAGAGACAAAGAAAAAGTTCATGAATTCCAGAATTTGGGGATCTGGAGATAGGTTCCTGAGAGGTTAAGTCAAGTGCTTTCCTGGAAAACACTGAGTGGGAGAGCCCATCCCAGGTGCCTTGTAAGCAGCCTGCTGGGTGGCAGGAGGTGAATGAGCAAGCTCAAAATCTTTTCTCATTCTGTAATTCTAGAAACAATAAGCAGGGTGTCATGCTCTTTTGGCTCATACCTCTTTTGAGAGATGCTCATAGTTAAAGTATTTGTCTCTGGGTAATATTTCCCAATGATTTCATAAGTGGAGAGGGTATTGTCTTGTAACGTTTCAAGTACTATGATGCCTGAATTCCATTACTTCTTTTATCACCCACTCACTCTGCAGGTTACGGACTCGGGCATTCTTTGGATGGTCTGCTTATCTATTAAGTGGGGATGGGATAGGATGAATTTTCAGGAAGTTTGGGTGAGAAGTAATTCGTGTTTCTAACATGCTTTAGAATACATGAGCAAATCATCCTATGCAATTATTACTTGTGTTAGGTACATTGCTCTGCATCTTGGTTCTTTGGTTCTTGCTTTGAGACATGTATGGTTATTTTCAAAGATTATATCTTAGAAACAGCTCCTTAAACTCATGTGGCTCTCCCAATGAAGCCTGAAGTGGTATCCTCTGTGGGGTTGGGGACCAGGGAGGAAGGAGAGAAAGGTAGAAGCTAATACCTTCAGGCCAGGGACCTAACTGTGGAGGCTGTCATCCACACTCTACGGCCAGGCTGCTTGGTTTGAATTGGTGGCTTTCCGCAAATTAGTTAGTTCCTCTGTGCCTCAGTCTTCTCGTCTGTAAAGTGGGCATAGTAATATGGTTACTTACGGATATGTTGAGAAGACTAAATAAATCAATGCATATAAAATTGTAAGAATAGGATCTGGCCCATATAGTAAATGCTCTAGAAGTATTACTTTTAAACAAGAATTCCCCAAAGGTTTTTCTCCTTTATTGCTTGTTTTCTCCTTTATTGCTTGAATAGGCCCCTCCCATACATTTCAAGGGCTCCGACGCTGACTTTATGCCTACAGATAAAAGGAAAGGGACCTTCCACTGTTTTCATGCTGACTCGGGTTATGTCAGGAGATGACTACCACCAACACACACAGTAACCAGCGTTTCAGTTTGTAGAGTTTAGTTGGAGTGGTTATTGTATGTAATCACAGCATTGAAGGAGTATCCAAAGATCCCACTGCATAAGACTTGCATGCTGTTGATATTCTTAATCAAGGAGATACTGAATTGGTAAAGGAAGTCTTCCAGACGTGTATTATTACTTCGGGTATGGTCTGTGGGGCTCTGAGATTTTTCACTTCTAACCAAATTGAAGCTGGTCCCTATTCCTAGTGCATCATTCTGCTTTTTTTTTTAAATTTTAAATGTTTTTATTTATTTTTGAGAGAGAGAGAGGGAGGGAGACTCAGAATCCAAAGCAGTTTCCAGGCTCTGAACCATCAGCACAGAGCCTGACGTGGGGCTTGAACTCACGAGCTGTGAGATCATGACCTGAGCTGAAGTCGGACACTTAACTGACTGAGCCACCCAGGCGCCCCATGAATAATTCTGCTTTTACCTCTGATTTTATGTTCTTGAGTGTTCACCTGTTTAATGCCACATGAGGAAGGCTGGGGCATGGTGTAGAGAAATGATATCATGTGAGCATTTAGAGAATAACTATACTTGTTTACTTACAGTCTGGGCCTTTTCCATAAGCCCTGATCCATTCTTCCCTGTCTCCTTGGTACTTGGCCTAATACACCTGGCCCTTCAGGGGTGGCAGTGGAATAAGCACCACATTGGAAGATTAGGATACATTTGCAGGAGCTAAGACTATATTTTTGAAAAATTAAACTCAACAAATGTTCATTAAGCACCTGTTATGTGTAAAGCACAACACTGGGTGCTGTGTGAGGTACTCAGAGTAATAGGACTTGATTCCTGTCCTCAGTGAGCTCACGATCTTCTGGGGGAGACAAACATATAAGTGAGTGCAGGAATAAAGGCACAAGTAATGGGAACCATCACATATGCTATGTTGTAAGAGGCCTTGGGCCCCAGCAGGGCTCATTTGGTACATGTTACATGCTCAGAGACTTTTTATTATTTTTTAATTAGTTTTATTGTGGTAAAAAATACATAACATAAAATTTACCATCTTAACCACTTTTAAGTAAACAATTCAGTAGTGTTAAATATATTCACATTTTTGTGAAAATAGATCTCCAGAACTTTTTCATCTTGAAAAATGGAAACTCTGTACCCATTTAACAATTCCCTTTTCCCTTTTCCTCCAGCCCCTGGCAACCACCATTCTATTTTGTTTTATGAATTTGACTATTTTAGATACCTTGTATAAGTAGAATCATGTGGTATTTGTCTTTTTTGTGTGACTGGCTTGTTTCACTTAGCATAATGCACTCAAGGCTCTTTCATGTTGTAGCATGTGACAGGATTTCCTTCCTTTTTATGGCTGAATAATATTCCACTGCATGTCTATATCACACTTTGCTGATCCATTCATCTGTCTGGACATTTGTGTGGCTTCCCCCTCATGGCTATTGTGACTAACTCTGCTGTGACCATAGGTGTACAAATATTTCCTCCAGACCTGCTTTCAATTCATTTGGGTATATATCCAGAAGTGGAATTGCTGGACCATATGGTGATTCTATTTTTAACTTTTTGAGCAACCTGCATGCTGTTTTTCATAGTAGTTGCACCATTTTACATTATCACCAACAGTGCACAAGGATTCCAGTTTCTCCACATCCTTCCCAACACATTATTTTCTGTTTTATTTTTTTTAAACTTTTTGTTTTTAATGCTTATTTACTTTTGAGAGAGAGAGAGAGAGAGAGAGAGAGAGAGACAGAGTGTGAGCGGGGAGGGGCAGAGAGAGAGAGAGGGAGACACAGAATCTGAAGCAGGTTTCAGGCTCTGAGCTGTCAGCACAGAGCCTGATGCGGGGCTTGAACTCAGGGACCATGAGATCATCACCTGAGCCAAAGTTGGAAGCTTAACCGACTGAGCTACCCAGCCTCCCCTGTTTTGTTTTACTTTTGACAGTAGCCATACTGGGTGTTAGGTGATATCTCATTGTGGTTTTGGTTTTCCTTTCTTTGATTATTAATTGAGCATCTTTCAAATACTTATTGGCCATCTGTATATCTTCTTTGGAGAAATATCTATGCAAGTCCTTTACCCATCTTTTAAAAAGGTATTTATTTATTTGTTTATTTATTTAGAAAGAGTGTGCATGGGTGGGGGAGGGACAGAGAGAGAGGGAGAGATGATCTCAAGCAATCTCTGCACTGTCAGCGTGGAGCCTGACATGGGGCTTGAACTCACGAACCATGAGATCATGACCTGAGCTGAAATTAAGAGTTGGGCACTTAACCGACTGAGCCACCCAGGAGCCCTCTTTACCCATTTTTAAAATCAACTTTTAGACACTTTTGTTTCTGTTCTACTTGTACCAGCCTGCCCCTGCCCCAGACATCTGGCACTGGCCTGAGGGCCTGGCGGGCTGAGGGCAGCAAGGACTTTGCCCTCTGGAAGTCCCAGATGTACAGCTTACTCATTGCTGTCAGCCAAATAACCAAGACTGCCTAACTCTGCCCTCTCCCTGCTGCATTCAGGTTGCCATGGTTTCACCCAGATGCAGTGCTAAGGGTATTAGTTTCCTGTTACTGCTGTAACAAATTACCATGAATGCAGCGGCTTAAAAAACACAGTTCTGGAGGTCAGAGGTCTACAGTGGATCTGTGGTGCAGCATTCCTTCTGGAACCTCTAGGGGAAGAATTTGTTTCCTTGCCTTTTCCAGCTGTTGGAGGTCCCTTCCTCTATGTTCAGAGCCAGCTGTGTAGACCTTCTCCTTTGTCCTCCCCTGCTTCTCTTAGAAGGACTCTTGTGATTATGTTGGGCCCACCTGGATAATCCTGGATAATCTCCCCACCTCAAAATCAGCTTAAACACACCTGCAACATTTCTTTTACTATGTAAGGTAACATTCAGTTTCCAAGGATTAGGGCATGGATATCTTGGGGAGGGGACATTATTCAGCCTACCATAATGGGCCTCTGCCATGTAAAGGGCGGTGGTTAGAGCAGTTTTCATAGGCCACCTTCTCGTTATGTGCCTGCCAGCTTCAGCCTTGTCCTGGGTTAGTAGAAACAGTGTGTAGGAATCTTGAGGCATGGGTTCAAGTTTTGGGTTGACCTTGACCTGGCGGTGGAACCTAGGGCGTGCAGGTTTGCTATCTTTGGGCCTGAGTGTCCTTACCTCTGAGAGGAGGCATTGGGGCCAGATGGTGTCTGGGGCACTCCCAGCTTTGCTGTGGCTGAGTTTGACCCCCTTCCACACCCGGCTCTCATTTCTCCTTTCGTTTCCTCACATTGCGTTGTCCCATCAGCTCGTGGAAAGACCAACGCTGTCCTGCAGGGGTAGAAAGGGACAGGTGTGTGAGGCTTTGTGAAAATGGCTGCTGGGGACCAATTAAAGGAGCACAAGCATAGCAGAAATGAAGGGCGCAGGGCTCAGCTTTGTTGCCTGCCTCTTTTCTCCAGTCCCCATGTAAAGTATCCTTGGAACAAACCAATGAAATTGGTACATGCCCTGTAAGCCTGATTGGGTCATACATAACTTGCCCAGTAATTTCATGCGAGACTTCAATTATCCTTCTTTTCCAATTCAAGCCTGATAAGGTCAAATATTTGTAAGCTGCCAGCCAGATGGAAGCTGTGTCTCCTGGAGGCTCGGATGTTGTGTAACCCCATCTGTGTGGTGACTGGTCTGGGCTGTTGCATTCAGGGAAGTGTGAGAGACTCTTGCCAGAGTGTGGCATTGAGGGCAAGACATCACTAGGTGTTGTTTGTTCTCTCTGAGATGGGTGGTTCAGTGTGTCTGGAGTGGGCTGAGAGAAGTTGCTGGAGTACTGGCATCCTCCAGGGGCTGGGGAAGGAGGGCATAACTCCTTGGGTCTCACACCGCTCTTTAGCCTTGCCAACTCAAGATATAGTGTTGGCTCAAAATAGTTAACCTCTGGTAAGCATGCACTGGTATTAATGAATCCCATTTATCCTTCTAATATTATTCCTGTTTTATTGATAAGCAACCTGAGGATCAAAGAGGTTAGGCTAACTTAGCAGAGATCAGCCAGCTTCTTAGCTGGGGAGAGTTGAGACTCACACTGAGATGTGTCTCATTCCAAAACTCTTCTTTGTACCTTGGCGCTTTGTAACTCTGGCCTTGTTCCTTCCCCTGAAACTGTTGCCCCCTTGGGAGTGGAGTATGGGAGCCATGGGTGAGGGGGAGGGAGGGGTGTCTCAGTTAACTGAAGCACTGAGCCACAGTCTGGAGAGGGTGACAACTCAAAACCACGTGCTCTTGGAGAGGCGAACCAAACACTTTAGAAAGCTAAGCTGCCTGGAGCTAACCTTTGGGCCAGTCTCGCCTTGGCTGCTTCGGTTTCACGTCCAAATTTAGTTGCAGACTCTGAAAGAGCAAGGTCCCTGGCTGGGCAGATGTTACTGGAGAGTGTGTGTGGGTGGGTGTCTGTATGCCCGTCTGTGTGGGTGAATGTGCAACCCAGGGAGGCTGGTGGCTCGTTGAGGCAGGGAGCATAGCTCACGTGTCTGTGTCTCCCCACAGTGCCTGCCCCAGTGCAGCGCACACATCCAGATGTTCTTGACTACTTACCCTGTGCCGGCACTGTGGGGACTACAAAGTGGAATGAAACAGGGGCTGTGCTCGCAGGGTTATGTCTGCACAGGGACAGAAGACACACACATACTTGATGGAGATACAAGGAAAGCAGTGGCAAAGGCTAAGGGCAGCACAGAGGAAAGTGGTGGTGCTCTGTGCCTGCAAGTCACTCACTGGGGACACACATATGTTTGCACATTTGTGCTCAAGGGTGAACGTGTAGTCTTACAGGGAACTTGCTTTCCTGGACCCTTATTGGCAGGCAGCAGCTGCTCTCCCTTCTCCCATCGCTGATGCCTCTACACAATTGTGTGATCGCTGATGATTTTGGGGTCTGTGAGTGGCGGCTCCATAACTCCTTGGCTCAACTGGGAAGTTAGACCAAGCATGTGCTATCCTGAGTGGAGTCCTAAGCCCATAGTTTTATAAAGAAAATTGCCTTCCTTTATAAAAGGTAAACAGTGGTGCTCAGCAAACAGTGTCTGTAGTTGCAGGCTGCCAAGGGACCACCCAGTAGCAAGTCTATGTTTAGTCCATGCGTGTTTTATATTAAAGGGCCTTTTAGTGGAGTACTGAGTGCACAGAACAGACTGAAGCAAATGCCCCATTTGCCCCAATAACCTTCTCTACCTGTGTGAAAACTAGGTGACTGATCTTTAGAAAGATGCTTTCGAATCTAAGTTTCACATCTATGCTCTTATCCTTCAGTAGCTAGTTGCTGTTAGCTCCCTTTCACAGATTGGGAAAACCAAATATGGGAAGTCTGCCGAACAAATCAGCCATTCAGGGGGAGCTAATGAGCAGGTAACTGTGGTTCCAGCAGCGTCCTGCTCCCAAACTTGAGTGTGTCAGGGAGGACTGGGAAGAACAGCTTAGTCAACAGGTATTTCAGAAGCTGGGCAGTGTGCAGTGCAAACTTTGCGTATCCTGCTCTCAAGGAGTCATGGCAGTCCTAGTCCATGTTTGTTGAGACTCTCTGGTCAGGGGGCGGGCAGCCCTATTTAAGTGGCTTCCCTTTTAGGTAGGTACGGTATTTTTCAGCATTATTAGCATTAAAGGGGGGGGGAATTCAGGAGTGGGTGGGGGCATTGAGCATCCATCTAGGAAGCCTATTTCTTTTGCCAGCATGTTCCTCATGATATACTCTTCTGCCACCATCATGTGAATTCTAGAATCAGTGAGTACAAAAAAAAAATGATATATAAAAGACCTTAGCTATCATCTGGTAAACTCTTTCATTTTACTGATGAGGTGGCTGAAACACAGGGAGATGAATTTGACCAGAGTCACATGGCTCCTTAGTGGGGGAGGGTGGAGGAGACCCATGTGTCCAGCCCTGGTCCTTGGTCTTCTTGACCCAAGGGGAGCTGATCAGGAAGTGAGATAGGCTGGGGCTGTGTATGCTTCAGTAGAAGTGTGGAGGGTTGTGGACTGCTGATACTCTGGGCAGGGTCTATGTTGAGGTGCCCACAGAGGCCTTCGTAGTGCTGAACCTGATGGCCCTTCTCAGGCCAGGGCCTCTCCACGCCTCTCCTTCATTGCTGCAGGCCCCAGGGGTCCAGATTACTTTAATAACAACGTCAACAATAAAAGCAATACCAATTAATGCCCACTGTTCACCAAGAACTTCGTATATGGCTGTACTATGCCAAGTGCTTGTAAATGTTTTAAAATCCTTGAAACAGTTTAGAGGTGCCTGAGTCTCAGAGATATTAAATAAGTTGCCCAGGTCCCCAGGGCTTGTAAATGGCTATACAGAGTATGAACTTGGGTCTCACATGACTCTTGATCTTTGCTTTTAACTACTAGCCTCTGCTGCTTTCTCTTCTAGCTGTCACCATTTACTTAATTCCCTTGCCTGTCCCTAAAACTCTGTATGTATAGATCCCATACTCTTCTTTCTCGCTCCTTCCTTGCTGTCTTCATAGGCCAGCACTAGATTCACTTTGTCTTAGAGGTTATAACCCTTCTAATTACTGTGGGGACATAGTTGGGGGAGAGTCATGTAAACAGGGTGACAAAGGCATAGAGATTATAGAGTTTTACAGAATTTTTACAGCCCTGATTTCTGCTCTGTTGAATCATAATTCCATTCTGAGATGAAGAATGGAGGTGATGTTGACCTCTGCCTCCTACATTTGGGTTTTTAACAATAGACTTTCCCAACTCTCCCTGTCTGTTCCCTTTTGACCCAACCTTTTGGTGCCCTGAGGTCTGGGGAAGGATGTGGGCAGCACTAGAGGTGTCCTTGGCCCACGCTGGGAAGCTTGCTCTGAATCTCTGTCACACACAAGGATGACCCTTGTCAGATGTTTCCTCAGTCCTCCAAGGAGGAAAAGATGGAGGAGAGAGACCAGGAAGGGTCAGGTACTACTAGTCTGGAAGGTCCAGAAAAAACCATGCAGAAAGAAGAGAAAAGGCAGCTTTGGGCACACGAAGGAGAGGAGGGGCTCAGCTGGTTAAACCTCCAACTCTTGGGAGGCTCACAGTTTGTGAGTTCAAGCCCTGCATCGGACTCTGCACTGACAGTGTGGAGCCTACTTGGGATTCTCCCTCTCTCTCTCTCTCTCTCTCTCTCTCTCTGCCTCTTCCTCGCTTACTCTGTTTCTCAAAATAAGTAAACTTAAAAAAATTTTTTTAATAAAAATAGGAGAGGAAACACACACACACACACACACACACACACACACACATGGAGGGAGAGAACTCAAGGGGTTCTTGGCTGCAAGAGTCTCTGAGGAAACAGCATGGATTTGAGATGCCAGAGAAATTGGAGGGCTTGGGGGTGGCTAAGTCAGTGCTAGCCTGGGTCTCATTGGATGAGGGCCATGTGTTTTTCTCTGCCATGGTTTCATCATTAGCAGTGGGAATAATGTCATTTGTCCCCTCACCTAAAACTGTCAGATGCTGAGTAGAAATCACATTTCTCCGCAAACACTTCTTTTTGTACCTGATGTGTGTCAGGCACTGGGCTAGGCACCAGAGCTACAGAGATGAACAAGTCACGGCCTGCTCTAGAGGTACTCCAGGTGCCCAGAGCAAAGTTTATAGACAAGACTGAAACCGTGGAAATCCAGGGATTGATCTAACGTTCTGATCACCCATCTCTCCCAGCCAAAGTTCTGACGCCTGATATTCAGTGGCACTTCAGAACACCATAGAGGTATTTGGACACGAGTCTGGTTTCACTCAGTTGTGAAGGCCTGTTTGTGTATGTGCATGTGTGATTTATTTGATAATTGGAAACAATTTATGATGAAACTCTTTGCATCCTTTTCTGGGCCTATGTCATGTGCTGAGGGCCCGAGTGGAAGGCTGTGCGGGGAGGCGCGTGTGTAGGGACAGAGACTTGTCCTGCCACACACCTCCCTCTGGACTGGTGTGTGTGCACCCTACCCAGTCCTTCCTGTTGGACGGCTCAAGTAGCATACATTCCAGATGGCTTCGCCTTTCAGCGCTCTGTTCCTGAGAAGGCAGCCCCGTACTTCCTAGATCTCTTTCCTCTTGAAATGTTCCTCAAGTGCTTCAGGTCCAGCACTCCACCCTCTCTGGTTTTTATAAAAAATTAAATTAAAATTTTAATATTTTTGTATTAGTAAAACTTACATAAAGTTTACCATCTTAATGTTTTTTTAGTACATAATTTAGTGACATTAAATACCTTCGCATCATTGTGCTATTGTCACCACCATCCTTATCCAGTGTTTTGTCATCTTCCTGATGAAACTCCATACCCATTAAGCACTAACTCCCTTCGCCCTTCTCCCCCCGGGCCCTGGGAACCACCAATCCACTTTCTGTCTCTATGGATAAGACTCCTCTAGGGACCTCATAGAAGTGAAGTCATACAGTATTTATTTTATGATGGGCTTACTTTACTTAGCATAATGTTTTCAAGGTTCATCCATTTTGTAGCATGTGTCAGAATTTCTTTCCTTTTTAAGACTGAATAATAGTCCATTGAATGTGTAAACCACATTTTGTTTATCCTTCATCTGTTGATGGACACTTGAGCCGTTGCCAACTTTTGGCTATTGTGAATAACACTACTGTGAACTTTGGAATACAGCATCTGCTTGAGTCCCTGATTTCAGTTCTTTTGGGTATATAGTCAGAAGTGAAATTGCTGGACTGTGTGGTAATTCTGTGTTTAATATTTTGAGGAACCTGCATGCTGTTTTCCATAGCTGTTGTACAATTTTACATTTTCAGCCAGCAGGGCCCAAGGGTTGTGCTTTCTCCACGTCTTTGCCAACACTTGTTATTTTCTAATTAAAAAAATTTCTTTTAGGGGCACCTGGGTGGCTCAGTCGGCTAAGCGTCTGACTTCGGCTCAGGTCATGAACTCACAGTTCATGAGTTCAAGCCCTGCGTCAGGCTCTGTGCTGACAGCTCAGAGCCTGGAGCCTGCTTCAGATTCTGTGTCTCCGTCTCTGTCTGCCCCTCCCCTGCTCATGCTTTGTCTCTCCTCTCTCTCTCTCTCTCTCTCCCTCTCCCAAAAATAAATAAACATTAAAACAATTTAAAAAATTTTTAAATGTTTATTTTGAGGGGGGGAGGGCCAAAGAAAGAGGGAGAGAAAATCCCAAGCAGGCTCTTGGCTGTCAGCACAGAGCCCGATGCAGAGCTCCATCCCACAAACCATGAGATTATGACCTGAACTGAAATCAAGAGTGGGTGCTCAACCGACTGAGCCACCCAGGTACCCCTTCTCATTTTTTTGACCGTACTATCCTAATGGGGATGAAGGGCTCTCTCTGGCTTTGAGGACTTCCATGTAAACTTACTGAGGCACCAGGGGTCTTGGTGAAACCCTGGAATAATAAACCAGGAAAGAGACGAGGGCTGGAGGGTCATATTCTCTCTGTTGTTCTTCCTAGCTGAGTAGCCCCTTAGGTTGACCTTGCCCTGTGAGCACAGACAAATTGGAGGTAGCCTCTTAGGCCAACCACACCTCTTTCAGACCACCTCTCTGGCCGGGAACCCAGCCGGTGAGCAGAGAGAGCTGATGTCAGGCTGACTTTCTCAACCCATATCTTTGAGGTCTGTGGGGAAGAGATCTGGGTGCTGAGAAACTTGATAGGAGTTAGACTGATTAGGGAGGAGAAATGGGGGCCGTGAGATACCCTGACCAAAGAGTTCTAGGCCTGAGTGTCTGAGCTAGGATCCTGACCTCTTATGGTGTTTGGCTGAGCCTTCTCCTTCTAAAGAGGAGGAAATTTAGAGCCAAAGAAGGAAAGTGGTTTGTCTGAGTGCACAGGACAAATGGGTGATGAAGCTAGGACTGGAATTCAGCTCTCTTGACTTCTGGTCTGGTTCTTCTCTCACCAAACTCGGGAAGGAGTCAAGATGGCTTCATATCTACTTGAAGCTTAATATTAACCAAGGAACAACAGGCTCAGGGGGACTTGCTTATTTTTTCGTTGCTGTCCACCTTCTTGTCTGCCTGCTGTCTGGCAGAGGTTTTGTGGGGATTAATGAGATAAATGGCTTTGACTTTTCTAAATGAAAGAAGCATTATACTTTATACAAAGCATCGTTATTAAATAGCTTGTGAGTGTTGAGGAAGAAGCTAATGTGTTTCTTTTGTCCCACCTTAATGAGAATTAGAGACATCAGGAGGAGGACAAATGGGCCATGTATAGGTGTGTTTGTGTGTATGATGTTTTTCGTGTGTAAATACGTGCAGTGACCCCCTCCCCACCACAGTGCAATCCCATTGGGTAATGGAAAAAGAATTTCAGAGCCTCTCACTAATAGAGGATCCTTGGAAAATGGAACACTGTTTTCAAGGATCTTTGGAATCCTCTGTATTCTGAGTTCTCTGGATGGATTCACTTTTTTACAAATTGACATTATTAATTTGTGAGATATAGCAGTTTTTGAGAGGTGGTTGCTTAACATGGGGGGACGATTTTTTTCATAAAACAGCTTTCATGTTTTATTTTACTTCATTGGAAATGAGGTATTCTTCTTTGCTGCCCCGAGGCTTTGCATGTGGGCATCTGTGGAATGATTCTTATTAAGTATCTTTATATGTGGGTAGTACATTCATAGACCTAATCTCATTTAGTCTTTATGATTGTCCCATGAGGAATGTATTATTATCTCTATTTTACAGATGAGTAAACTGAAAAGTGTGCATCACTTGGTACTGGGCAGTGTGGCTGGTGGTGGGAGAGACAGTCACGGGGTCAGGGGCCTGGTTCGATGCTATGGAATTGTGCTCCTGCTGGAGAAAAGTCACTCCCCCTCTCCAGGGTCTAACTCTGTTCCAGCTTCTTTGAAGGGCTTGTCATATGGATGGCACCCCTCAGACCTGAACCCAGGTGTCCTGGCTCTGGGTCCTGGTGCCTTCTCTATGTGTAGACATAATTATTCATACCTCACGGAGCTGAGTTGGTATTTAATAGAATTGTTGTTACAAATCAAAGTAAGAAAGAAAAAAGCATCTTGCCCATATATGTATCATGGCTAATTTTCAAATCAACCATTTCACTGAATTGCCCCGAACCTAGATACTTTTGTTCACGGAGGCGGCAGCTGGAGACACAGGGTGCGATTATCATTTGTCCAGAGCTTAGGTTTGAGGCAGCAGAGGGCTACACAGAGAGGCGTGCTCAGTTTTCATGGTACTTCTTGTTCCCGTGCAGCTGCAAGCAGATGCTTGTATTTTCCTGCCGTGCTGGGGACTGGGAGGAAGAGGCTCCAGGCAGGCTAGGAAGGTGGGCGGCCAGTTTGCCAGGTGGGGTCTGTGTGCACAGCCTCCCCTAACCCTGCCCCCCACTACCCAGATTGGGTATGTTGGCAGCTGGACCAGAATCTGATACTGGTTTGGCTACAGTAATTTTGGAAGTATACTTAAATAATAAAGCTGAAACCATAACTTCTTTCTTTCTGATTACTAAAGAATTATTTACTATACTGAATTTGGAAAATACAGTAATTTCAAAAAGAGCTAGTACTTACAAGTTTCTTACTCTCAGCACTATTCTGAGAGTTTTACATTTATTAACTCATTTGATCATCATAACAATGCTGTGTGATAGGCAGTATTATCATTTTCATTTTATTTTACAAAGAAGGAATCTCAGCTACAGAGAGGTGAGGTGATTATTCCAGCCACACAGCTAATGACTAGCAGAGCTAGAATCTGTATCTAGTCTGCCTGGTTTCCAAGTCCATGGCCCTGAGTTCTAAGCTGTAGTGCCTCTCTGCAAATAAATGTGGCCACCTAGAGATGACCACTAGTAGTATTTCATTCTCTCCCTCCCTCCCTCCCTCCCTCCTTCCTTCCTTCCTTCCTTCCTTCCTTCCTTCCTTCCTCTCTCTTTCTCTTCCTTCCTCCTAACTTCCTTCCTTCCTCTCTCTTTTCTTTCTTTCTTTCTTTTTCTTTCTTTCTTTCTTTCTTTCTTTCTTTCTTTTTCTTTCTGTCTTTCTTTCTCTCTCTCTTTCTCTTTCTCTCTTTCTTTCTCTTCCTTCCTTCCTCCCTCCCTCTCTTCCTCCTGACTTCCTTCCTTCCTTCCTTCCTTCCATTTTTATAAATTTTTATTCTAGCCATTTACAAGACAAAATCTAGATAGACACATAGTAGGTGAGTTTCTAAGATATACACTTTAAAATTGTAGGACTTTTTCTTCTTTTTAACAAGTGTGTATTCCTTTCAGGTTTAGTAAAAACAGTAGAGATCTTACATCATTTTTGTCATGCTCTTGATCTAGAAAGGCAACTTTTTAAAAAAATTATAGCTGACCTACTAGGAATATTTCTATGTATTTTTTTCTAGTCTTTCTTTTATGAAAAAAAGTCTTTTTAAAAATTGGGGTCTTATGATACATACATTTTTGGGCCCTGTTTCTGTTGCTTAATATCATGTGAATTTTTTCTATATTATTTTTCAAAACATAATTTTTATGGCTTCTAAAATTCTATCGTGTGGATGTGGAATCTATTTATGTAACCAGTCCCCCTGTGATGGGCTTATAGGTGATTTTCAATTGGTGTTGGTATAATTTACACTGTGGTGAATACCCAGATACATTGCTTTGCTGGAGTCTCTGATTAGTCTTTTAGTATAGCTTCTGAGAAGGGTAGTCGAATGATTGAATTATTTAAAGACTCTCGTTAGGAGTGCTGAATTGCTTTCTCTACAGGGTTGATCAGCCCATGCTTCCTGCTGGTGAAGGGAAAGAGGCCTGGGTAGGATTCTGGAGTTCAGCTTCCTCTGCTCCCCTCAGGGCTGAAGAGGCTCCAGACACAGTGAGACATCTGCAAAACAGAACCTCTCATGGAGGGTCTAAGTCTAGGAGCTCTGAGCAAGGCCCCTGTTTAGGGGACCATATGCCATTCCACTAGGGCAGTGTGGCTAGGCATTCATAGGCATGGATGGAGCCAGAGGAATTACTGCTGGTTTCCAACGGTGCCTTGACCAGTTCTGTGGGTGAAGTACATGGGCAGATGAGTATTAGCCAAGTGAGTCTTCCTATTACCCCATCCTCCTAGGTGGTGAGAAGGAAGGAGGTTAGGGCCACTGAGTACACTAAAAACTGTCCTCCTAAAATGTCACTGCCTCATACCTTGTACTTCTGGTGACTGGGAGAAGTGCAGTCACTCGTATCTCTGTTTTCCTACCAATAAAATGGGGCTAAAGCAGCAAAACCCTGTATATGTTGGGGCCAGAAGTTGTAGTAATTAAACATGTCAGGGAAGAAAATGTAATGGGACAATTACACTTTGAGTTATTCCCTCTTTCATTTGACACATCTTTATTGGACATACACCGTGCTCCTGGCTGGGGAGCCAGGGGAACATAGTAGTGAACAATACAGACAAAGGTGCTGTCTCTTGGGGCTTCCCTTCTGATGGAAGATAAGAAACAAATATTCACCTAATATATGAAATAAACACAGGAATAAACACACATATGACATGCTAATCTAAAATAATCGAATAACATCATCTTTGTAAACTTCCGCATAGAAATAAAAATTCTGCAAAAGAACTCCCATGCAGGAGGTCTGTTTTGAGCACGTAGCAGGTGAGAACAACCCTGCCAGGGTTACTGAGGCCACAAAGCTGGTTCCTGCACTCAAGGAGCTTATGAATCCGTGGAAGAATACGAGAAGGGCGCACATATTAGAGTGTAGCCGCTCTCAGCCATTCAGTAGCTGGAGCCGTGAGCCAGTGTTTGGTCTTTTCATTGTTGTGGCCGGATGTCCCCAGATGTCTACAAACAGAGGGAAGCCTTTTCTGGTTTTCTAGCTGATATCTGACCTTACTGAGGGCTGGATCTATTTTTTTTTTACTACAGTGGCTACTTTGCAGGGACTCTGAAAAAGCTGAAATGCTGACTTTTGATAAACTCACATTGAACCTCAACTAGGTCCTGTAATTTAGGTTTGCCATCAGCAGGTGGTGATAGGCGCCTTAGTTCAAATAGCAAGAGGTTGGGATTTCCCTCCTCTCCCTGCTTGGAAATAGGTGGATGAAATGTTTTATTACTATCGGAATTTATTATCTTTGGTTGGAGAGTGTGGTTTAGGGTGTGTATCTGTCAGTTTGTTTTCTCCTGTTTTTCTTCACCTGCTCTCTGATGTCAGTATGACCTTGAGTAATGAGAGGGAAATGGCTTTATGATTAGTGTCCTCTAGCCAAGGTAATGTTGGCAGACTCCTCTGTAGATGGAGGCTAGTTTGCTTCCATGGCAGTCCGTCCTAGAATTCCTTTTCCTGTATTTCTCTCCTTTTGACTAGCTGCCCTCTGAAGAATGGAGAAAAGATTTAGTTTGCTGGATCCCTAGAAGGTGTGGTAGCTTTACCACTCTTCCAGTTGGCTTGGGCTCCTGAAATGCTCCAGGTTCTTTGCCTTTGCGCTGGCCATTAGAGAGGAGTGGGATGTGGAATAGCAAAGTGATGCTTTTATTTAAGGCAGCATCTTATTGGTTTAGTCGAGGAGATGGCCACAGATGTCCTTGGGTCCCTGTCTTTGTTTTGGAGCAGATTTGATTACTGTGGTCATGGGCCTGTTCTGAGCATCCCCATCTCTCAAGAACTGTGTTTGTAGAAGGGTGAGGGAAGAATCTAAGAGAATACTGTTGAAAATAGTGTGGAAATGGCTCAGGTGAGAGATATGGGTGGCAGCTGTGACACGCTTAGAAGATCCTTTGGGTGCTCGTTCTGGGGAGAGGGTTCCACTTCAGCTGGGATGTCCTGGGGCTCTCTTAGGATCTTACTTAGGTTGGGGGAGGGATGTCAGCTTCCCCATCTGCCCATTGGGATAATTAGTCTTTCATTCACTTGTCAAGAGTGTTAGCCACTGAAAAATGACTCTTTTTTTTTGGTTTTTAATATTGTTTGTTGGGTCTCAGACTCAGACTTAGGCTTTGCAAACATGTCTTTTTGCATAGGGTGGTTATTTCCTGATCAGAAAATCCACCTACCTATCAGCATCTGAATCAGTTCTTGATTGCTTTTTAAAAAATTTTTTTTGCATTTATTTATATTTGAGAGACAGAGGAGACAGATTACAAGGGGGGGAAGGGCAGAGAGAGAAGGAGACACAGAATCCAAAGCAGGCTCCAGGCTCTGAATTGTCAGCACAGAGCCCGATGCGGGGCTTGAACTCACAAACTGTGAGATCATGACCTGAGCTGAAGTTGGAGGTTTAACCGACTGAGCCACCCAGGCGCCCCATGATTGCTTTTAAAAAAAGTTTCTTCACAAATTATACTCTTTCCATTATGATTTCCTTTTAATATAGGCCTGTGCTATCCAATATGGTAGCCACTAGCCATATGTGGCTGTTTAAATGTAAACTGCTTGAAATGAGGGGCACCTGGGTGGCTCAGTAGGTTGAGCATCCATCTTCTGTTCAGGTCATGATCTCACAGTTCGTGGGTTCAAGCCCCGCGTCGGGCTCTGTGCTGACAGCTCAGAGCCTGGAGCCTGCTTCTGATTCTGTGTGTCCCTCTCTCTCTGCCCCTCCCCTGCTCATGATCTGTCTCTCTCTGTCTCTCAAAAATAAATAAATGTTAAAAAAATAAAAAATAATAAATGTAAACTAATTGAAACAAAATAAAATTTATAGTGTAGTTCTGTATTGCAGTAGCTACATTTCGAGTGCTTAATAGTCAACAATGACTGGTGGCTACCATATTGAACATCCCAGAGTTAACAGAACATTTTCATCATTGTAGATGTTCTATTAGGCAGCAAGGCTGTAGACCGTATGTCTCAGTCAGGGGTCAGCCCTACAACAGACACTGCTGTAGCCATTTTAAGAGGAAACATACTTAATACAGGAATTTAAGGGCTTACAAAGTAATTGGAAGGGTTGGGAGAGCAGGCTGTAGGTCGGGCCTCTAGGTATGACTCCCAGGACAACACTGCAGAACTGGCCCACCAAAAGGGCTGGGGCTCTGGTATCATTAGGAAGCTGGGGAATCTGGAAGCCATCGTGTGAAGAGCTGGCTCAAGGATCACACCACCTTATCCATGTTTCAGGCATCAGAAAACCATTGCCCTAGCCTTGCTGGCCCTGTCACAGTGAAATAGATGCTCTCCCCACCAGACTTAGTTTCAATTCACTTCTTGAGTTGGACAAACCCCATAGTCACATCAGGAAGTCCAGCTACAGGAGAGGTTGGAAATTATAATTGTTAGCTCTTTTGCCTCTGCAGGACAGGAAGGCACAAGTAGAAGGAGGTTGCTGAGTTTAGTTAATCCACCAGTCTACCTCATCTGCTGAATGGGGCTGAGCCAGAGCTGACCCTTCTCTGCATGAGCACACTTGGGCTTAAGATGGACAGGTCCTCGGGTACCTTCTAAGACCGGGAGACAGTATCTTCCCTTTTGAGTTTCCCAGCTATTTCTGTAACACTCTAGATAGAGAAGATTAATGGCCTCCTGCTTTCTAGTTATTTGGCCTTTAATAGGCAGAGAAAGCACGGTTTCTGTTTCAGGTTGGCTGCTACACTCTTAAAGGGAACGTAGGCCCCTGGTCACTACAGTGAGATGACAGACAGCAAGAGGTAAATGGGCTTCTGTGAAGATCTCGGGTGACACCCTGGCCTGAGAGAAAGCATTTCCTTTGCACTGTAGAGATTGCTAAATGAGAGGATGGTTAGGACGCTAGGAGGAAATGCATTTCCAGTTCCCTCCCTGCCACGTGTGAACTGCTGCTTCTTGCTCTCCATAAATCAATCTGGGTTGTAGTTGTGTATTCAGTCTGGGCATTAGTGGTGACCTCCTCTGTGCATAGATGAAAGTACTAGGGCTATTAGGGAGGTCGTGCTGTCGAAGCACATCTTCAGCACTGTACTTTTTTCCACACACCTGGCTAACTGGGGGTCTCTTTATGGTGCTGGGAGTTTGAGCATCTTTCTTTAAAGGTATAGGGAGGCAGGAGGATGGGGAGCTCATTGATAGCCAGTGTTTAAACTCTGCTCATTTACATTGGAGGATTGGGGTTGGGGGCTTTGAGAAGGAATTATTTAAGCCCAAACCTGAAGTGTGAGAAGGAATTACCAAGCCAAAAGCAGAGGGAATAACGTTCTAAGTGTGTGCAAAGGTGCTGTGGCATATAAGAAGTGAGCATTCGTGAGGAGTGAAATGAGGCCAGTATGTCAAGACTGCATTGGACCAGGCTGAGAGGTGAATGAGATGAGAGAAGTGGCCAGGGCCAGCCACTGGGCTTCATAAGTCATGGCAAAGAGTCCAGATTTTGAAGAGATTCATGTAGGAGAATGACAGGAACCTGATTTATGATTTATATTTTTAAAAGGTCACTCCAGCTGCTGCATGGAACTTGGATTGGGGACAGGCAAGAAAGGAGAGACAAATGTCAAGGGTCTACTGCAGCATTCTGGGCAAGAAATGGACGGAGGCATGGACTAGGGGGGTGGCGTGGGAAATGGAAGTCATTGCTCACAACCTCTTCTTTAAGAAATCTCCCCCGCAAATTCATCCAAGAAGTAAGTGGGAGAGCCTGAATAAGCCCATGCTTTAGGGCATAGATGGGCTGATTCCAGCAATTTCTAATGTTTACCTGTTATCTGCCTTCATCTTTATCATGACATCATCGAAGTGCAGTTGTTAGCAAATAGATATTGAGCATCTTTTGCAGTGAGGCCTGGGATCAGGTGCATGGATGTAGATTGATTAAAGGAAAAAAAAAATCAACTTTTTCATCACTGAACACCTTCCAGGTCCCCAAACTCCATGTCTTACTCATGGGGTAGCAAGGAAGCATAAGCCACTGCCTTCTGACTTTGACTCTTTACTTGGACCTTGCAGAGCAGAATGACAACATGGCTGGACAGTTTGCTCAGGGATCTTGTCCTGTTCTGGTCCCTTGGAGAAGCAGCAGCTCTGTGTGCAGAGGAGGGAGTTGCTGTCTGAAGTCAGGGGAGCTGGGCCATTTGACAAATGGGAATCATTTTTTTATATGTGAGGGGGAGAGGTTGCTGTTGTGGGCACCCACCTGTTTGTATGTGGCCTGATCTGCTCTGGGGCTCATTCAGGGGCGAGAACATCAGTACAAATAGTTTAGTAAGGCAGGAGCCAGAGCAGACTTAAACGGTGGCATCTTTTCAGCTGGCAGCCAGGAGACAGAGCTTTGAATCAGCTTTATAATTTGAAAATTGGTCTCTTTGCATTGGGTGGTTATTTCGTGCTAACAAAAGCCATCAGGGACACAATGCTGCTTGCCCTTCCACCAAGGCACTGCTCTGGGTTCAAAAACGTGGAGCCCAACATGGTGATTTTCCATTTCTGGGATTCTTGGATAGTTGTGCCTCTTATTGAGTGGGACCTGGAGATGCTAACAGAGCCTTGGATTTGGGGAGGGAACCATCCAGTGGATGGGGAAAACTCCTTGGAGGAGAGGAGGCTAAGCTGGGCCTTGAAGCACAGCCGTCATTAGACTAGCCCTGTGGGGCCTTACCTGTCTCACCTGCGTGTGGCTCTGTGTTTACTATGGTAGTGCCCTTAGTCATGTCACATGGCTATAACAATGCTCAGAGCTTCCAGGACCGAAATAATGAAGGCTGTTTTTTGTTTTTTTTGTTGTCGTTGTTCTTTGGCGAGGGAGAGATTGACATTCCATTTTTCCCCATGGACTTATTCATATGTGCTTTCTCCAGATGGTGTGCTCCAGAGAGGTCCTTGTGCTCTGGGAATATAAATAAGGTCACCCATGGCGCAGGGTGGCTCAGAAGTCAGCCTGCCAAGACGTGGCTTTCAAAACCACGTATTGGCTCTGCGGAGCCACAGTCATCTTGCTCTCAAATGTCAACAGCTCGGTGCATAGGACATACCCCACACACAGCCTTTCTGAGGCAATGGATGTGTTCTCATGCTAGTGCTTCCTGCCTTCTTCCCAAGCATTGTCTAAAAACTCTAGGATTGCTGGGCTTTTGGAACTGGCAAGTGATAGAAGAGAGGAGGATTAAGACAGTGCTTAGGAGTGAGTACAGATTAGAGTTTGAAGACAGTAATCTGCAGGAAGGTGTGAGGTGCTGAGGGCTTGTTTTGAGAAGAGAATTAGAGTCTGGAAAGGCTGACAGTGGTGGAGACATGGCTGCTTTTATGCATGTGAGGGAAGAGAAGTTAGTCTAGGAACTAAAATAGAGTCCATTAAGTGTTGTCAATGCCGAGCAGGGAGTCTCATAAGGAAAAATTATATACCACAGATGGAATGGATAACATTAGAATTCTAGCCCTGGTGAACCCAATAAGACATGAGATCAGGCCACTGTTTACTGGTCACTCCCAACACAGCTGATAGAAAAAGGGACACCTTCCCCTTTCATTCATCCTAGATGCACCCTGAGGGTTACTGAAGGGGCTGATCATGTAGTGGAATCCTTCCTGTGAAGATAATACCAAACATAAAGGATGTTCTTAGGTCAGAAATGCAGCCCCTTTGGGGCCCCTGAGTGGCTCAATTGGTTAAGTGCTCAACTCTTGATTTCGGCTCAGGTCATGATCTCATGGTTTATGGGTTGGAGTCCTGCATCAGGCTCTGTGCTGACAGTGTGGAACCTGCTTGGGATTCTGTCTCCCTCTCTCTCTGTCCCTCCCCTGCTCACTCACTATTTCTCTCTCTCAAAGTAAATAAATAAATAAACAAACATTAAAAAAATAGAAATGCAGCCCCTTCACCATCAAGGCCCACAAACCCAGTAGGAGATGTGTGCTCTGCTCGTGGCCATGGTGGTGGGCACACACGTGTGTATGCCTGCGGGGTGCATGTGTGAGTTCTGAGGAGGCGGAGTATAGTCTAGCAGTTAACTATGAGTGCTGTGCGTGCTGCTGAAATCTCTCATTGTCTCACTTTGTGACCTTTAATGAGTCACACGCTCCTTTGTTTTCTTATGTGTTAAATGTAGATACGAATGCTTTCAGCTCTCATGCTTTGGGTGCCTTTATTAATTCAAATCCTCTCTTCTAATTTTTTCCTCTAGAGTATTATAAGAAAGTGAAGGCTCAGCCTTATTGGGGGCCTTCTTTGCTTTATGCCTACGATCCACACAGTGAGTGTAGGGAGAACAATGACAAGGTGTATAAGAGAGAAGACTTCTCATAGGAAGTATTGAGTTCTCCATGATCCTGACATTCTGGTTAAAGTACTTTACCCCTGGGGGTGCAGCAGCTGTCCGGAGCAGCTGGAGCAGAGGAAAGGAGGAGGGTGAATGGAATATACGGGGAGGCAGGAGTCAGTGTCACGTTGAGAATATGGCAATGAATTGAGTATAGCAAAGAGGCAATTTTCCAGGCCCTGGGGACTGGGATAGGGCTCTAATGCTACAGGGACCAGATGGCAATAGTGCAGGAGGCAACTGTCAGGACAAGAAGGCTGTAGACCAGCTGGTACTAAAGAAGACCTGATGTGCTCATCTTGGGATCATTAGCAGGGGTGGTAAATTTTTGGCATCTGTGATACCATTCCCTACCCTTTGTACCCATGGCAGACATCACTAATCTATCATGATACACTTTCCTTTGTAGTCAGAGAAGTCTCTGAATCCTTTAGGCACAGTCTTTCGGGCAGTCATGTCAATCAGTTGGCATAAGAGTAGAAACTTGTTTATTGTCTGTCACTGGTGTGATGATGGAAAGGACATAGATTTTGAAATTCAGCAGAAATGACATCCCAGAAAGGTACAAGTTTTGTAGTATTGAGCAAGCATATTGGTCAGGTCTTTTTTGGTTGCAAACGATAGAAACCCAATTTGAGTTAGCGCTGAGTTACTTAAGTAATATAACCCAAAAGCTCGGGGTAGGGCTAATGTCAGGCAAGGCTAGATGCAGGAGACTGATGAGGTTGTTAGAGTTTGTGTCTAGGACAGAGTCTGTCTGCATCCTGTCTGGCTAAGCTGGGTTATTGCTTATCTCCTGTGGGGAGACGGGGCTGGTGGTGGAGGTGATAGGGTCTAGATAGCAGGTCACTCTGGGAGCAAAAGTTATCTTGAAGGTCAAACACAGAATAATCAATCCAAGGGGTGGCCGGGAGAGGTCCCAAGTGTTCATCTGAACACTAGTGAGTTGCAGCGAGGAGAGGGAAGGGGCTCCACAAGGCAGTTTGTTTTGGGCCCAGTAGTTTCCCTGGAAGAGCCTTGTGTATACAGAGCAGAGAGGAGGGTCATTGTGGGGAGGCTTGGAGGTGACATGCGTGCAACTGGTCTGCTTGCTCCAGCCACAGTCTCTGGGAAACTGATGTGGCATCCATATGTCAGGCTCGCTGCCCCACACTGTCACCCCATTCTCTGCTGCTTCTCTTGATCCTGAGGCACCCAACCAGGTGACAAATCTCAAGGTCATGCATCTGTTCTGGGGCATTCAGGGCTGGGCCCAGGCTGAGCTGATCCTGGGTAAACTTTATAGGATTCTAGGGTGAGGCATTGAGCTGATCAGACTGAAGAGTGCCCACCAAGTATGCATTGTGTCTTGGGGCAGTCTCGAAGGCTCTAGTAGCCTTTAAACCAAAGAAGTGCAGATGCCTGTGTTCTGGATTTCACTGGTTTCTACCCAGGTTTCCTTCCTGACAGTGTCCCTGTACCCAACCCTGCCAATCCCTGCCATACACAGCTCCCTTTCCCAGATATCTAATGCTATATAATGAATCACCCCAAAACGAAGTGGCTTATAGCAGCAAACACCTTGCTGTCTCCCACAGTTTCTATGGGTCAGGAATTTCTTGGGATCTCTCGTACGGTTGCAGTCAGATGGTGACTGGAGCAGCTGGGAACTGGCTGGGAGTCTCTCTCTCTGCATGTGGTCTCTCCATGAAGGCTAGTTTGGGCTTCCTTACCACATGGCAGCCACAGGGCTTGCACTGCATTTTTTTGACCTAGTTTTAGAAGTCATGTACTGT
The DNA here is from genome assembly GCA_028646485.1 of Cryptoprocta ferox. Classification (NCBI taxonomy): domain Eukaryota; kingdom Metazoa; phylum Chordata; class Mammalia; order Carnivora; family Eupleridae; genus Cryptoprocta; species Cryptoprocta ferox. The sequence goes on from CM053571.1 coordinate 99,169,233, forward strand.
CTGTCATTTCTGCTATACTTCATTGGTCAAAACAGTCACCCAAGACCAACCCCATTTCAGGAGGAAAGGACATAGGTCCTCTTTCTTAATGGGATGGATGTAAAAGAAATCTGACATAATTTAAAACCATCACAGGCCCCTACCCCCTCCTATCCAATCAACACTCATTGCCTAAATGGATTTAAGGTACGAGGGATATGACCTTACTATGGTCCAGTGCCTTCCTTTTATTATACTATTTTTATTTTTGGAACTCTGGTAGAGACCCGACTGAATTACACTCTTCAATACATTGTACCTTTGCCATCACTGATTCATGCAATGACTCTCATTCATTCATTCATTCATTATTACTTTTTATCCCCATATCCTACTTTCCTTAAACAACCATTCTGTTATATTTATGAATATCCATTATTTGTATGTGTTCTTATACATATGTGTTTTAGTTGACATATATTGCACATGTACTGTTTTCTGTGTCCTCCTTTTCTCACTTGCTTGGTGGTGCTGAGTGCATACACATACCATACATGCATACTGTAATGCATACATCTCATGTCTTGTCACCTAAAATGAATCAGTGAGACTAGAGAGGAGGAGTGACATGTCCAGGGTCACACAGCTGAACTACAATAGGAATAGTTTTCCTGGCCCTTTTTTCTCAGCATCACATATTAACGTTTTCATATGCCATCTCCCAGGCTCCTGCAATAGTTTGAAATAAGATTTTTAAAAAAAATAGCGTGTCTGGGTTCCTTTTCCAAGCTCTCCTGTTTTCTCCCTAGTAACTGCCATCCTTTGTCCTCTCCTCCCGCAGGTTCCAACTATGGGAGCCCTCGCCCAGCTCACGCCAACATGAATGCCAATGCGGCTGCAGGGCTCGCCCCCGAGCACATCCCGACGCCGGGGGCGGCCTTGTCCTGGCAGGCGGCCATCGACGCGGCCCGGCAGGCCAAGCTGATGGGCAGCGCTGGCAATGCAACCATTTCCACTGTCAGCTCCACACAGCGGAAGCGGCAGCAATATGGGAAACCCAAGAAGCAGGGCAGCACGACTGCCACACGCCCACCCCGTGCCCTGCTCTGCTTGACTCTGAAGAACCCCATCAGGAGGGCGTGCATCAGCATCGTCGAATGGAAATATCCTTTGTGCTCTGGGTTGGGCAGGGGGCCCCTGGGACCCCCCGGTGGGGCCAGCCCCACAAACATCACCAGGTGGTGAGCTGTGTTGACTGAGCTGAGCCTACAAAGTGGCTTTCAGACCTACTGCTTCTTCATCACTGGGGTGCTGTTTGAATGCAGAGTTTTATAGGCCCTGCCCTAGACTTGATGAAGGATGTCTGGGGACAGGGCCCAGGAATCTGCCGGAATAACAGGCAGGGTATCTTTTTAATATATTTTTTCATATGATAAGCAACATTTGAGAAAACGATCCTAAGAGGTTATGAAATATCATCTCACCCAGCTGAGCCTGTCCGGGTGTCTTGGGTTAATAGTGGTTACATGCTGCTACTCCATAGTCTTCTTTGCCTCTCTTGTTATGGCACTGGCATAGTTTGATGACCTCCCCTCTTTCTAGGGTGAAAGAGCCCAAGAGGTGCGAGAGGGTAGGTGTCAGTGACCCTGGTTCTTGGTTCAAGGCCAGGAGCAGTGGTTCTCAAACATGGCTGCACATAAGCATCACCTGGAGCATTGTAACAAAATACAGGTGTCTGAGCCCCACTCAGGCATGATTCTAAAACTCTCCAGATGATTCTCATGTGTAGCCAAAGTGGAGAACACTGGTCTGGAGTTTTCAACACAGATCCACTTTGTGTGTGTAAAACCCAGTGAGTGGGTCCTACAGAGAAAATGACTTTTAAGGGCCATGGTCTCATGGTGGAATTATAGGCCCCTTAACATCCTGGGAATTGTGGGGTGGTGGAGATTGAAAGGAGCTTCAAGATCAGTAGGGCCACCTCTGACTTTCCCCAGTGATGACACTGAGCTCCATATGGTCATATGGTCAGTGACAGACAGGACTAGACCTCTGGCACTTAGTGTTGGGCATTTCCATAATAAGAATTCATTGATTCAGAGGAGCCAAGATGGTGGAACAGCATGGAAGTCTTTTTTTCTGTCTCACATACATGAAATACAGCCAGATCAACACTAAACCATCCTACACACCTAGAAAACTTATTTGAGGATTAACATAATAAGAATTCATTCAGTCAGGGCTACCACATCTTCCAGGGCTCAGGATGGGAGTGTTCGGTGTCATTCATGAGTTTCCATGGAAGGATTTAAAAGTCTTGGGTAGTGGTTGAAAGGCAAAAGAAGATGGCTCCGGAGGGAAGAGCTTCTGTTTAGCAAGAAATGTCAGTTGTATAAATGTTTGAGCCCCTCCACTCAAAAGTAACTTTAAGAGAATGCAATGTGAGCTGGCTGTCTGTCCTGAGTGGCCAAGCCTGCTTCCAGTTCCCAGGTGACTGGGGAGAGGCTCGGTTCTGCACAACCTCATCATGCTGCTGTCATAACTGCTCAATCAGAACCACGGAGTGGGAAAGGTGGGGCCTGTGTGTGTCAGGCTCCCCCAAAGGGGAGGGCACTGAGGCCTGGAGAAGCTGAAGAACTTGGCCAGATCACATAGCCTGCAATGGACAGAGCTGGGTTTCAAATCCAGGTTCCCCAAGTCCCAGATCCATATACTTCCCACTCCCCATGCACCCGTAGTATAGAGGAGAGGTACTAGGGCAGATGTTCAGGGGACACCATCCAGCCCACTGGGACACAGTGGGGCCTGGATCTGGGGCCTGAGCCACACCCCATCATGGCTGTGCCTCCTGTGTTCTTGAATGGTCATGGGTCATCTGAATCCCCAGAGCTTCCCTTTTCTCATCTTTAAGAGGGAATAACCCGAGAATTAGTAAGGGCTGCAGAGTCTGTGCATGTGAAAGCATTCTTAGAAAAGCTATGTCAGGGGATGTATTCAGTGAGTACTAGTTAACTTCAAGTCTCTTCTTCCTCTCCTGGGATGGACAGCTCCCTGACAAGGAGCACTGAGTTCAGAATGAAGTGCTAGGTGCCGTAGTAGCCTGGGAGGAAGGGAAGAGAGGCAATAGCAGTACACCAGTGCATGAGGGAGAAGTGTGGGAAAATGGGGCCTTTGTAATGGAAGTGTCTGATGTGTTGTCCATGGAAGCTGGTCAGAAGGCCCCAGGAGGCATGAGTCTGGGACTCATGAACAGACCCTTAACTGAGTCAGCAGCAGTGTTAACAAGGCAGTTACCTGGTGTGCCATCCGTGGACCCAGCCACCTCATTGCATCCCCACGCTGGGCAGAGGGGTGCTGCGGCCATGCCACCTGGGGGACATGCAGGAAAAGGAAGTGCAGGAAAGGAAGTGGGGCCAGCCTAAGCAGGGCTAGTTGGATGGCATTCTTAGATTGCCTTGGAAGGGTAGGTGGACAGGGAAGGAGATGGTCTGGTGGACTAGCTCATCAGCATTCCTTGAAAGAGTAGAATCTGATGCTGCCATTAAGAAGGGAAGACAGTTTAAAAAATGGTCTGGCTGCCATAGGGTGACATAGTACACCTTCAGGTCTTACCTGGGTTCTCCTCCACTTTGCAGCTGATCGCTTTTCTTATCTGCCTGATTGGTTTCTTTACACATTATCTTCTCCAGCTGTAACAGGGACTTTTAGCATAAGATGATGGATGGATAGCCTGGATTGGCAGAGGATGTAGAACTGGTAGTGTAAGAGAAACCCCAAGCTTAGCCATCACCTACTTTGGTAGAAGGAACAAGTTGACATTTGAGGATTGGATGCATGAGGTCTGGCTCAGCTGAATTGATGTGCTGTCACGCTGGTGGGGAGGAGCACAAGGGACCAGATGATGGGAATGAAACTGAGCATACTCTGGGCTGAATGTCACTTTCCTAAGCAGGTGAGGAAAGGGCTAGGAGGAAAGAGGTTTTGTGGTAGGAGGAATAAAGTACTAATTACCCAAAAATGCTTTAGGGTAACTTTAGGGTAGATCACTGTAGAGTAGTCCTTACAAACTCATACTTTGAAACCAGACTTCCTGTGTTTGAATCCCATCCTGCCACAGGCTATGTGATGTTGGGCAAGTTAACATCTCACCTTTCTGTGCCCCACTGTCCTCATTTAGGAACGGGGATGATAATTGTACACTCAGGGCGTTTGTGTGGAGCAGTTAGAACAGAGCCTGGCACAGAGTGAGAGCTCTCAAATGTGAGCTACTGTCCTTCCTGTTGCCATCATTGTCATCATTGGCATCACCATTCTTATCACTAGTTCCTTGGCCAACTCAAGGGGCAGCACATTTTGGAAAAGATGAGTCAGTAGGTCTGTTTCTGAACCTGGCTCTGCTATTTGTCAGCTTGGAATCTGGGAGAAGTTGTTTTATTTTCTGTACCTGTCAAGCTGGGAGGTTAGGCAGGTCTGCTACCTGCCATCTTGTGGATATCGAGGCACATACAGAAAATGGCAGCCTTCATGAGGTGTGCTGGGTAAATGGACCCTCAGCTATGCCCATTGGGCAAAGAGGGATCAATAACTAGCACACCAGCTAAAGCCTTGACTAAGGTGCCTTCCAGGCCCAGAATTGCCCTGTTAATACAGGTTGGAAGCCATACAAGGCAGGGGACTGAACCCTGGACTCTGTGGTCAGGGAATCTGGGTTCTAGTCCTGACTGAGAAGTACCTGCTCTGGGCTCTCAAGAAAATTTCTCAGGTTTTCTGGGCCTCCTCAGAGGTTTGGACTAGATAATCTCTAAGGTCTTTCTCCCTGCTTTGATATATTAACTTTTTGAGTACAGGTTTCCCTGGGAGAGGAAGTTGGTCCCTTCTTCCTGAATTCCCAGGTTTCCCTGGGAGAGGAAATTGCTCCCTTCTTCCTGAATTCCTATCCTCTTTCCCTTCCTCTTCCTGTTAGGTCCCATGGGCAAGTCTGGAAACCTGGCAGTGTTGGGGAGTGGGAGGAGATGGGCCCGAAGAGCATAAACTGGCCTTCCTCTGAAGTTTCCCCTTTCTGGCTTTCAGTTGTGGCTGCAGGGTGGAAGGACCGTTATCATATTAGGTCAATTTTTTTTCTTGAAAACGTGTTCTTCCTGGCATTTTGATAAAGAAATCTGGCCCAAGAACCTCACTGAGTGCACTGCTGCTAGTGAGTGAACCAGCTTATCCCTCTAGATCCCAGCACATGCCAACGGAAAAGTCAAGAGGACCTAGACGTCAGCCTTGCCCACTGAAGGCAAGGCCTCCACAGACTGAAGAGGGTTAAGGTATTCTACGTGGAGCTGTGGCTTGGAGCAGAGATGGTTGCCCTGCCCTGAACGCACAGCATACATGCCGCCATGCCCTTGAGGGTCCAGAGCCCCCATCTTCAGGTTCTGTGAAGGTGTCAGAATCTCCAAATTTCAGTGAAAAATCTTGAAGTCAAGTCTGCCTTAAATCTACTGTCTCACCTCTCCCAACCCCAGCTTGAGTGCCTGGGGAGGCAGCATGGAAGCCATGGGAAAAGAGGTGTCTAGGGGACGGCCTGTCCCAACTGGAGCAGGCCCTGCTCTGTAAAAGCACCCCGTAGCACACATGAGGGAAAATGAACTCCAGTGCAATCTAAATAAATAAAAGAAGAAGAAAAAAAGTTTTTAGAAATCTGTGTTTACTCTGGCACGCGACTGGCCTCCACTGCTTTTGACATATTAGGAAAAATTTTGGCGGGAACCCATTAGAAGCACTTTAAAAGGCATATGTTTCTTTTCAGAATACAAGGGGCTTGGAATGTATTGTTTAAACAAAATTCTTATGAATCTTTGATTCATTTTAAAATATATATGTGTATGTTTGTTTCACTTATGCCTTCTGTGGCCTTGACTTCCTTAACTCCCTTCCTCAGACCATTTGAAATAATTATTTTACTGACTATTTTTGCCAATTGTGTGGCCTTAGCGATCTATATTCCCTTTCCAGAAGATGACTCCAACGCCACCAATTCCAACCTGGTAAGTCCACCATCCCAAGTCTCTGCTTTTCTCCCTCGGTGCAGGACCGAGCTTGGATCACACGGGTTCAAGGTGGAATGTGGGGAGAAGTGATGTGTGTTTGACATGCACAAAAGTGCTGTCGTGCTCAGATCTCAAGTGCTATTGCTCTCTATTCAAATCAGCACCTGTCTTATCACAGCCTGTTTTCAGAAAGAATATTCCAATTAGGTGGGTGAGCTGTGTGCAGTGTGTGTGTGTGTGTGTGTGTGTGTGTGTGTGTGTCTGTGTTGAGGGCTACAAAATGTGCTGCATAAGTTGCACGTGTAGGTGTTTGCAGGAGCAAGCTTTTATTCTTGGATCATTGTTGTATTTATTTTAAGGGACTGTGTCCCATTGGTAGGGTTTGCTCAGGTGATCTGTAGTATCACTGCACGAGAAGTAATTTCTAGGAAGCTTTTAGGAAAGTTTCCTTTTGCAGCCAAGATGTATTATTTAGTTGAAAGGGTTTTATTTTCTTGGGAAAGGCGGCTTTCCATTTGGATTGTTGGGAGGCCAGTGCTGGCAATTTGGGGTTAGAATTTGTCCATGGAAAAAGCGCAGAGTGTGTTTACTTTTGGCTGAGCGTGAAGTCATTACAGAGGCCTTTGCTCCGTCTGGGCATGGGAGGAAAAGAGCTCTGGAATGCAGTTGGCAAAAATCGGGGCACTCCAGGGTGCCTCTGGCTGTGGGCGGTAGGAAAATCCTGCCTCTCTCCCCCTCCCCTGCAGAGACACCATACCTTTTCCTGTGATTCCCACAAAGTGCATCTTTTCCCCTCATCAGCACCTTCCTCTAATTAGCGAGATTGGACTGTCTGATGAGATCGTTTCGAAAAGAAGCAGGAGGGTTACAGAATTTTCCTCTCTGTTGTTGCTGGCTGCTGATGGTATCACGGTGTAATTCTTTTGTTTAACCTTTGACATTTTCTTTGGCCCCGTCAGCAAATAGATCTGATGCACATTTGATACTTCTCCACCGTTTTCCCCAGTTCTGACAATTGGCCCCAGCTTCATATTGGGTAAGGTGTTATGGTGTGAGCCAGGCTGCTGCATCTTGTGGCTCGGCTTGGGCTACTTATTGGGGACAGGTTCCCAAACTGGCCAGTGAGCTCTGAGTGATGACATTGCCAGAGCCGGCAGGCAGAGTATTAGCAGTCCACGGGGACTTCCGAGGTGTGACCTTGTCTCTTAACAGGCAAGAAATCTTTACTGTGTCAGAATAAATACAAGCGAGAGTGTCTCCCAAACGGCCCTTCGAAAAGCAGGAGCATCTTCTATCAGTTGTACTTGTCTCTGTGTCCACCTCCCTTCCCTGCTGCAGCCCACCCAAAACCCCTGCAGCTTAGCACTTAATCTGCAACTAAAAAAAAAAAAAAAGAATCTATGTCTTATTCTGAAGTCAGTGAAACTTTGGGTGTACTCTAGGCAAAATCAGCGGGGAAAGTGGGTAGAGAGTTTGTGTTTATTCTATGCCCCAGCCCCTCCTGGCGGAGCTCCCTGGGGGAATTAGCAGTGCAGAGAGGGAAGCCTGGGCTGGCCGTGGTGGAGGCAGAGGGGTGGCAGAGGGACTGGTGGGACAACGAGGGGAGGGGTCCTGTTGGACTTACCCCGGAGCAGAGACTGCTGGAGGGATTGTGCAGAGACTGCTGGAGGGACAGTGGATTTTTAAAATCACATCACAGAATGATGGAGGTGTTCTAAGGCTGGATGGTGGTGATGGTTGCACAGCTGTATAACTGTACTAAAAATCATTGAGTCGTATACTTAACAATGGGTGATTTTTATGGTATGTAAATTATACCTCAATAAAGCTGTTTTTTTAAAAAAGAATAATACCAGCATGGAAACCCAGGCCTCTCAAGGCCTCCTAATGTCAGCTGCTTGTTGTTCTTTTATACCTTGCAAATGAAGGGGAGATTAGATAGGTGGAGGAAAAGAGGTGATGGGGACAGCCAATGAAATTTGTCAATGACATTACACTAGGAGTTCGGGGGTGCAGAACAAAGTGTGAAGGGTTAAAAGGTGGCTTCTAGGTGCTAGAGCAGTTCCCACCTCTTTCAAGCCATGGCTTGGGCAGTGACTTACCAAATGAAGGAAGCATGCTAGCATTTCATTTATCCCAAATACAAACACACACAGATAGACACACAGATATACACAGATACACAGACACACGCAGATGTAAACACACAGAGACATGCACAGATAGACACACACACACACACACACACCCATAGACACAGGCACACACAGAGGTAGACACAGATACAGGCATATGTGCAGATATGTACACAGACTCGGACACGTGGACACATGCATATGCAGACACATACACAGACACACACATAGACATACACAGATACAAACACATATGTGCACATATAGACACACATACGCAGACATACACAAACACACAGGCACACAAACACTTACATACATAGACACACACACATGCACATACTTCTCTAATTTTGCTCTATTCCTGAACTTATATATATGTATGTGTGTGTGTGTGTATATATATATATATATAATTTTTTAATTTTAATTTTTTTTTAGCAAGAGCCTGCATTTGCCACTTCTGCCAGTTTGTTTTTGCTCTTTCTTCAGCTCCATGCTCTCTGTCTCCCATCTCTATCTCTGGAAAGTAAAAGATATGGATCTCAGTTGGCAAACTCAGGAGGGAAAGAAATGCAACTTGTTTTTGCTTTCCTGTAATTGAACACCCTGTCTGATTTGTGACTCCATTTGGCCTGTGGCATAAAGCTCATCCCTGTAAGTGCAGGGCTCTCAGCCCCTTCTCTGGAGTTGTAGCCTAGGGCCACTGCATTATGGAGCTGAGGGGACATGCTGCTCTTGTGTGGTCGTTCCACACCATTGAAGAGGCCTTGTCCCTCCTGGAACGGCCTTGGTCTTTGATCCCTACAGGCTGTGTGGTCTCTTATTCCTGAGCATGAGGTCTCATGATCTGCAGCTCTGGATCTCTTGTGGCCACGCTGAGGCTGTGGGCATGGGGACACGGTGAAGATTTCAAGGCCTTTTCAAGGACACACCCTAGGGCCTCGCTTGTTTTTGTTTCCTTGCTGATACTCCCAGGTTCGCCATCTTGGGATCTTTGTTTGGGGCAAGGTCACCCAGCAGATGCCTCCTGTGGTCTTCTAGAGGGTTCTCAGTACCCTGACCTATACTCCTTGAACTCTGAAGCCAAGGTGTGACTCCTGTTTCCTGCATTCCACTGTGTCATACCTTCCCTGGGACACTGCAGGTCACTGACTTAATGGAAGGGGGGCAGAATGGCCACAGGGTATTAGAAAACCCGGAAAACAAAAAACCAAACCAAACCCACATTGGCTTATAGACCAGGCTATTATCCTGCTCCCTGGATATAACCAATGTGAGTGTTGTGATTTGGGGCCTCCTCTTCCCCCTTCTCTCCACAGCATCTTATGTTGTGAGAGCCCCTTTACAAAACCCTTTCGTTCCTTGGCTTTGGGACATAGTTACTATTAAGTCCCCTCCTATCTCTTACTGTTTTTTTCCTGCCTCTTCTAGCTTCTCGTCTTCTATGGGAACTTTTACCAGATCTCTGTCCTGGCCTCTCTTATTTCCTCTTTTTGTGTTCTCCCCTTGGTGAGTCCAGCTACTTCCACAATTTCATGTTCCCTTTCTAGGTAAGCTGTTCCTAGACTTATGTATCCAGCTCTCAGCTCTTTCCTAAAGCCTGGGCTAGGATTTCCTACATTAGTGAGGCCCATGGACCAGTGACTCCTGAAACCAGCTTGATTATTACAACCACCTGGAGAGCTTAAACTGAAAGATCCCAGTGCTTCAGTAGCTCTGATTCAGATTGAGTTGTTCTGAGGCATGGTCTGGGAATATGCATTTGAAAAATCCGTCATGGGCAGGAGTGGGGAGCTAATGGTCAGTCAGGTTTGGGCACTACTGGCTTTTTGGATGGAGCAAACTTTGAGTTGGCCTGATGTGGGTTAATGTCTTGGCCTTACCACTTTGTATCTTAATCTGGATCATAATGTGGAGCTATTTATTTTAGTGTTTTTGAACCTCAGTTCCCTGGCCTGTAAAATGGAAGTAATGCTCCCTCACAGGGTTCTGAGGAAGAGCAAGGCTGACGGTGATCATGAAGTGGCCAGTGTGGTCTTGGCACACAGTGACATGTGCCAAGATGTCTTGCAGACATTTCAAACAAACAAGTCCAGATAGGATTTATCCTGTCTCTCATCACACAGCTGGTCTCCAAAAAGAAAACAAAAGAAACCATGCAGGAATTGCTCCTGACCTTTGCCCTTAGCCTGGTCATTGGCTCTACGGACTGACCTTGATGTCACCCAGAGTCATTTTGAACACCTTCTTCTCCTCACTGTGTTCATCTGAGCGGACATCCAGATACGGAGTTTCTATTGACAATATCTCCCATTTAGCTTCCTTTTTATTTTCCAAGTCATTTGTGTAAACTTCCTGTGCCTTTGTTTCTTTGTCTATAAAATGGGAAGAGCATAATCACAGTATCTACCTTGTGAATTGCTGTGAGGATTAATGAGACAAGATAGGTCAGGTTCTTAGAAGAGTGCAATAGTGAGGCTTTATGCTGGGTGGTGGTGGTGTGGTTACCCTCATGCCATTGTCAGCATCCCAGCCCAGGCCATTGTGGCCTTTTGCCTGGACTATTGCAATACCTCTTGCCTTGTATTCTACCTCCAGTACCTCCTTCTACAGGTCCATCTTAAGTTCCTTCAGTCATTTGACAAACATCCATACCCAGAGCCAGGCACAGTGTTTGGGATATTTCAAGAGGCAGACAGGAAAGATAAACATGTACAGATGTTTGCAAATCGTGAAAGGTCTTATAGGGGCTCAGAGTGTCAAGGAGGACACTCATTTTGCTATTGGGAAGGGAAAAAGCGAAGGCTTCACATGGGAGGACCTATCTGAGTTGCATCTCCCAATAAGAGGTGATTTCCAGACCAAAGAGGCATTTCAGTTTATGTGCTGCCAAAGCGAACACCAATAGAGGTGTTTCAGCTGAAGTGTACACATGTGCAAAGGCCCTGTGGTTGTGCCCTTTATAACTAGAGTTTTAAGTGAATGAGAAGAGCCGAGTGATGGGGAGCTTCCTGGCCCATGCCAGCAGTTGCAGGTCATGAGAAGATCCTGAAGATTTTAAGAGCAGGAGAGGGCTGGGTCTGGGAGTCTTTGAGAAAGTGTGCTTTTGCAGTGTAAGGAAAATTGCTTGGATGGAGACCTCACTGTTTGTAAAGAAAAAAAGAAACTGCAGAAGTCCAGATGATAGTGACAATAGGGATAGAGAGGAGGGTTTAGGAGGTAAACGATTTAGGAGGTAAACCTCCCCAGATTTGTGACCAGTTGGATATTGTAGATGAAGCAGAGAGCAGACTCCTGGTATGGTGATGTGCCATTAGCCAGGAAGACTTCAGGAGGAAGTCATATTTAAGGAGAAGGGACTGAGGGGTGCAATCTGAGCTTTGTTAAGTGAGAAGCCCATGGAACATGCACATGGAGATGTCCAACAGGCAGTAGATACAGGTTAGAGGCTCAGGAGGCAGTTAGGGCCAAAGAGGGAGGAGTTAGGGGATAGATGGCAGGAGAAGCCACAGGTCTGGCTTGGAGCATTGCAGGGTGGACCCTGGACTCCCAGGCTGCAGCCATGGGGTGGACAGAGGGAGGGGAGCCCCAGAGGGTGTGATGAAGGTTCAGCCTGCGAGGTAGGAGGGAAACCAGAGGGAGTAGAGTCTTAGAAGCAAAGGTCAGAATGTTTACAAACATAAAAGAGAGACTGGTTGCTGGCTCAGGCCTGTCTTTCTGGCAGTCCAGGAATCCCAGGAGTACTGGGCTGCCTGTGGGGGAAGTTGAGCTCAGGGCCCAGCACAGGAGGAGAGGACATAGGCAGCATCTATAGTCTCCTCCAGGCCCTGAGATAGTAGGCGCATAACAACTGTTTATTGAGCTTCAGTGTCGTGCCAGAACATGGTCCCCCATCACTTAGATACCCCTAAAATGAAGCTTGAGAATTCCTCCAGTACTTTCATGGCGCGGTCCTATCTTTTAAATAAGGAGCTGCTATTTCAGAGTCCTGCTCTGAGAAACAGCAAAGAAGGGACAATAGCAACAGCAGTAGTTTTCAGACCTCGGTGGGTGAGGATCCTATGGAGACTGGTTAAAATGCAGACTCCCAGCCCCTGCCCCAGAGACTCCTATTCCGTGTCTGGAGTGGGCCCTCTGGAGTCTTGTCCACAGTCCCCTCACCTTCCGTAACTGGTGCGGGAGACCTGAGACTGGCCTCTGAGCTCGTCATCATAGGGCAAACCCTCCTGTATCTCGCCCTCCCCACAGCCCTCTCTGGGATGCGTTGGCTGCCGAGAGGTTTCCCACTCTGTTGGGTTCAAGAACAGACTGTTTAATGAAGCACACTGGTGCTGTCACAGAATTAGCAGAGAGTCTTCCTTTCACACACCCTGGCAGACTCACATCTGCGCTTGCTTCTGCTTATGGTTTCCCTTTCAGATTTGTCAGCTTCCATACATCCTCCATCACCCTCTCCTTTCTCCTGCTTCCTTAATATAACCCCCATTTATTTTTCTAGCACTTTGCTTTCTTCTCCTTCCGAGAGATGAAAAGTATTCCGGTATAGAATTTTTTTTTTTTGGCTCTTTCTCTCATTATTTAAAGAAAAGTCTGTTTTATGCTCCACCTAACATATACTTTTGTACCCAAATCCATCATCTTTGTTATCTTTTCCTCATGTTAGTAAAACATAATGAAACTAAACTGGCCCATGACATGACATTTCTCTCTGTATTATTCACAGTCTTGTTACTGGCAATGCCACCTGCTATGCAGTACATCATTTATAATATAGCAGCTGTAAAGCCATTCCACCAATAGCTGTTACCCATTAGGTACATTGTAGGGTGTCTGTTGAACAACCTCTGCGAGTGGAGTGAACTCACTGTGTGTGGAAAACTTCCAGTTCTCTCAAACCCCGAAAAGTCCACAAAGACTTGGCTTGGGTTGAAATATTAAGAGAATATATTTGGCATTTGACCTTGTGCAAAGAACAGTGCTGTGTACTTTCTGGAACAAGAGCCAGGCTCTCTGCAGAGGCGGAGAGGCCAGAAAAGGAGTTGTTTTGGGACTGGGCTTGCCATCTCTGTTACGGACTAGAGCGAGCTCAGGGGGATGGGTTCGTGAGAGGTGCTTGAGCTACATTAGGAAAAAGGTTGGAATGTCAGATTTCCTCATCTCCTGCTTTAAAGTTGGGGCAATGATGAGAGTTGGCATCACAGGCTGGCCACGAGGGTTAAATGAGTTAATATATGAGAAGTGCTTAGAACAATGCCTTGGCACAGCAAATGGGTGTTGTCCTTTAGAACTCAAAACCGGAGGCTGAAAGCCGTCCTCTCCATCTGGTTCCTTGGGGTAAGTGGCACTTCAGGCTAGCTTTTGTGTCAGAAGGGTGAGAGAGGGCACACAAAAGCCCTTGTTTCTGGCAACTAATCTGGCAAGATTGATGTGTGTCTACACATGCCTCAGCCTCATCGTCTACGGCACAGGGAGGAGTGGAGATGCATTCATGGTGAAAGACAAGCTCTGAAGGGAGAGCCCTGGGTGACCTATGGGAGACCTCATCCCCATCCCCACAGGTGTCTTGTGCCTGGAACAACCCTGTGTCTGTCCCTTCTCAGTCATAGCTTTGGGAGCCAGGGTGTGCCTCAGCACTGTAGAGTGGAGGTTCCCCCATCCCCAGGCAGGCTGGGCTGAAGGCACTCTGCAGGGCACTGCGTTTAGGCCACAAGTTCTGAGGTGAGTCCAGGGCCTGCCCACCAGGCTCTCAGAGATGGGGGCGGTCCCAAGTGAGAACTTCTATTTGAGAAGTGAATAAAAATGCCAGTTCGGGGGCCCCTAATCTCCCTGCAGTGAGCTGTGATTTCTTGTATCATCAGGTTTGTCTAAGAGTGAGAAGTCTTTGTGGGCTTTCACGCATCAACAAAATGTGATTTATTATTGCTACCTTGTATGTGTCATCCTAATGCCCCAGGCATACACACTTTGCAGAAATACGAGGGTTATAAAATACACCAATAGATAATTACAGGTAATAAGCCACATAGCTGCTGCATCATATGTGAATCTTCTCTGTGCTATGTGGTGAGAGGGAGCAGGGTTGAGGGTGGCAGTGGTGTACAGTCTGTAGATGAGAGCATGGGCACGATGCTGTGCTTCCACTGAGTAAGACCTCCCCTCTGAGGCGCTCACTGATTTGGTCTGGGTGGGACATGGGCATGGGTATGTCTTAAAAGCTATTCTGGAGCCAGAGTTGCAGGAGTTGACCTGGGAAGAGAGATCTGACCTAAGTGGTCTTAGGTCAGTCACTTAACCTTCCTGTTTGTGTCTCTTCCAGCAAGTGGGAGTAGTAAAACCTGCTTAGTCATAATAATTGCCCTTATTGAGTGATTACCGGGTGCCAATGCTTTGCAAACACTGTTCCTAATTCCCCCAGCAATAAATTATAATATCTATTTACTTCTTTACTTGAGGGTAGAGAATTTGTCCCTTTTGTTTGCTGCTCTATCCCCAGCACCTTGTGCAGTAACTGGCATATGTCAGGCTCTTGATAAATATTTGTCGAGTGAATGAATGAGCCCAGGTAGTATCCCTTTATTTCAGATGAGGAAATAGTATCTCAGAGAAATAAAGTGACTTGGTGAGTGTGTGGCAGAGTTGTAATTTGAACTTAGGACTGTATGAGACCATTGCCTGGGCTCTTAGCTCTATTCTCTGGAGTATGTAGGGTTGCTGTGAGCATAGAATGGTATAGGTGTGAAAATGTTTCAAATATTAAGCACTCTGTGGCAGTATTAACAGGTATTTTAAAAAAAACAAACTTGGTTCTATTGCAGAATCAATTTAGTAAATGATGAGGGAAACATAGTTAAATTAATTTGTTGTGAGACTCTTTGGAGTCCTTACCACGTTAAGTCACTATTTAGTGCTTTGAGTATATTAATGCATTTAAATAACTTAAAAACCCTAGGAGATGGATACTGTTATTATCCCATTTTACAGATGAGGACGCTGAAGCTCTGAGAATTGAAATAATTTGTGCCCTGATGCGTAGCTGTGAAGTGAAGACTGTCTTGTAGACAGTCATGTAGACACTGTCGTGTAGACACAGGCAGTTACCTCCAGCTGTGAGTTCTTAACCATGGTGCTGCAGCAGCCTTCCTGTGGGTTAAGGTGCACCCAGACTCCCTGGACTTTCCCAAACCATCCCAAACCACAGACAGCATGAGGAGTGGTAGTCTTTGGATCACACCATGCTGAATGCTGTGCTCAAGTAACGTAGTGGTTTAAAACCACATGCAGGAGAAAACCTTTACCCCAAGGATGGATGCCGTTAGGAGAAAGGACCGAGCAGGGAGCAGGATGAGGTGGCCAGGTCAAGGACTTGGCATTTCTGATGGGATGGCAAGTTCCCTGATAGAGTTGTGCTTACTCTGTCATAAACCCTCGGGTGCCTGGGGCAATTGTTTGACTCAGTGTTTCCTCACTAAATATTTCAGAGGAGAAGGCATTGTCTGCTCTGCATTTGCCAGTGGATGGGGTGAGAGGATATGATGCTTTGAAGTCTAAGTATGGTGACACCTCTTGCTCCATTTTTATTTGTTTGTATTCATTTTGGGGGGGAAATATTCCATATGTATTCACACTCTGGGTAATGGAACCCCTTTCATGTATCAAGCTCCTTTTAATGTAAGTATATTTGAAGGAAATCTTTCTGGAATATAAAATACAAATCTCTGGATCTTTAAAAGAAAAATTCTTGACACACTCCATCCTTTTTCTATGACTGTACAGTCATTGGAAACTTGAATTATTAAAACTGCTGTAATACCATAAAGCCATTGAGAGAGTGAATGGCCCCAGAACACTGATCTGAGAGGGTCTTTGGGCATCATTTTCATACACCGTCCCTGTTGGGGTGTCTCCTGCTCCAGTATCAGCCCTTTCAATGTGCTGTTCCCTCTCTCCTGGGAGTGTGGAAACTGGATAACCAAATCCATTATAGTTATGTGCAAAGTAAAGTAAATAGATTCTGATTTAGGAGGCTCATTTATGAATAAGGTGTATTAGCTTTAATTTGTGGATTTTATAAAATTGATTTTGGCTTCTCAGAAGCCTTTTTTCCTCTTCATTCCCTTTGTTCTTACTGATTTCTGTATGATTGAAGTTGTTGGATTAGTGCTTTTCAACAAAGAATAATAACAACAGCACCATCCACGCTCATGTAGCCACACTTCCATTGCTGCCGCTGCTATGTGTATGTTACAATGTTAACTTATTTAGTCCTCTCAATAACTCCATGAGACCTCTATTATTATGATTATAACCATCCCATTTTAAAGATCAGGGAAATGAGACACAGAGAAATGAACTAGCTTGCCCCAGGAGTGTGGCTTCTTAGTCAATGCCCTTAACTGCTGTGCTATGTGGCTTCCCTAAGGTGTAAGGGTGGAGTATTTTGCCTAGAATACAGTCCTTTTAATTACTGGGGGCTCAACTAGAACAACTATAATATATGTGATGATCTTTTTTTTTAAAATGTTTATTTATTTATTTTGAGAGTGAGAGAAAGCAAGCAGGGGAGGTACAGAGAGAGAGAGAGAGCAGGAGAGAGAGAATCCCAAGCAGGCTCTATGCTGCATAGAGCCCTATGTGGGGCTTGAACCCACAACCATGAGATCAAGACCTGAGCCGAAACCAAGAGTCAGATGCTTAACCAACTGAGCCACCCAGGTGCCCCTATATGATGATCTCTTTACCAAGGGTTGTCAGAGGAGGAGGGACGATGTCGGAGGAGGAGGGACGATAAAGGTAGGGAATGAGCCCCTCAGGCTCTGTGTGTCTGTGAAAGTCTTAGGGGCATGGCACACAGCCCCTGGTCAGTGCCATTTGGTTAAGTGTGGGAGGTAGGCGAGGAAGAAGCTCATTTGTGTCCCTTGCTGCCTGAGCAGAAGACTGGCTTTGAGACCCTGTATTCTTTCAAGGATGCCTGAGTCACATTAGCTGAGATCTTTAACCAAGTAGGCCTTCAGGCCTCCTCCTAAATAGCTGAGAACCTCAGGTTTGAGTGTGGGACCCAGAATCAGCCTGACTTCCTGACACAAGCTTAAAACCTGAATGAGCCTTCTTGGGGATTGACTCGGTCCCCTGAGCAGTCTTGGGGACTGCTTGGGGAAGCAGTTCTGGAGGGCTAGAAGGGCCCACATTTGAATGAGAGGCTCTCTTGGGACCCTGGTTAGTACAGTCTAGTGGCAGGGCCAGCAGAGGCAGATGTAGGGGACCTCAAGGGCACCCAGTCTCAGATGAGAGCCACATCCCTTTCATGGGTGTGGCTTCATGGGATATACCTGAGCACTCCAGGCCCCGTGGGAGATGGGTAAACACTAAAAAGCCATGGCCTAAAACCCTGGGTAGTGTGATGGCAGTGAGAGAGCCCCAAGCTTGGAGTCACCGACCTGGGGTCTTGCTCCAGTTTGGCTGCCAACTAGTGTCATTCCCTAGCCTTTAGATTTCTTGGTGGTGACATAGATAATAGCTTGTACCTCACAGAATTACAGCAGATTCAAATGAGAGGATGTATATAAATGCTCTGGAAAATGCAGAGTGCCATATAAACGTAGCTGCGTTATCACAGTAACTGTGATTAAAACTAGACAGATATGTTCAGTCTCTGATACATTTACTCCCTTTTTTCTGGTATGTTTCTCTGTGAACCTTTTCCCTTAGCCTCTTCTCAAGATAACTTAGAGATGCAAAAGAACTAAAAGCCAAGTTCCAAATTTAGTTCCTGACCTTTCCAAGATGGATGGTGAGCGGTGTGGCCATAACCTGCTTGTGCTGAGTGCAGCTGGGCTGTTGGAGCCTGGGAAAGCCAGGCGAGGGGGACAGCCGTCCTATCCTTGACTGGGCTGGGGCTTGGAACACCTCACCTTGCTGGGGAGCTCACGGGTGCTTGTTGTGTTTGCTCCTGGGGCTACTTTGACTCTGGGACAGGTGAGTGTGGCAGGCGAGTAGTTCCTTTAGCACCATCCTGAAACTTGTAAAGCCTTCCAAAATACAGGGCAGAGATGACAGGAGGACAGTGGAGTTTCTGTGCTCCAGGACACACAGTCAGCAACATGGTCTGAGAAGCGGCTCTCTATCCAGTGCCTTAGGGACAAGGTCAGACATTGAGAATAAAGACGAATGTCCAGGAGGGGACCTTGTGAGCTGAATCGGGTCTTTGGCAGATTGGACCACAGTGTCGTGGGACTCGTGGTCAGGTTAGGTCTTCA
The DNA here is from genome assembly GCA_028646485.1 of Cryptoprocta ferox. Taxonomy (NCBI): domain Eukaryota; kingdom Metazoa; phylum Chordata; class Mammalia; order Carnivora; family Eupleridae; genus Cryptoprocta; species Cryptoprocta ferox. Next base: position 99,187,638 of record CM053571.1, read on the forward strand.
CAGGCTCAGACGGCGCAGACCTCAGAGCTGCCCGTGCTTGTGGGTGGATTCTGGTTCTGCCAGCAAATGCAGACAGCAGGGGGTGGCTAGTATGCTTGAGAACTGGGCTATGTTCACAGGTCAAATGCAGTTGGGTTTGAATTGTGGCAGCTAGACGGGGTCGGAGGAGAAGTGGATACCAGAGAGAAAGGTGCAGGGACATGTGTCATCTTGGTCTGCTGGATGACACGGGCCCATCTTGCTAGCCTACTTGGTGGCCGAATTCTGGGATGACTCCCAGTGCCCTGCACCCTTGCACAGTCAGTCCTGTCCCCATGATTGTGGGGCTGTCCTGTGATTAGGACAGGAGAGCATGACTGTGATGGAGCATGCTATTCCACAGACTGGCTTTAAGAAAGGGAGAAAAGGGGCACCTGGGTGGCTCAGTCGGTTAAGCATCCGACTTCGGCTCAGGTCATGATCTCACGGTTCGTGGGTTCGAGACCCGCGTCGGGCTCTGTGCTGACAGCTCAGAGCTTAGAGCCTGCTTCAGATTCTGTGTCTCCCTCTCTCTCTGACCTTCCCCTGCTTGCGCTGTCTCTCAAAAATAAATTAAAAGAAAAAAGAAAGGAAGAAAAATGGAAGGGCAGAGGTCTAATTTAGTCCAGTGACTGCTTAAAGGTGACTGGGTCCTTCCTGGTGAAAAGATTCCAAGTACAGGGGGATTTGATGTGTGAGATACTCTCTGTTGCTGGTTTTCATGAAGGAGGGACCCCATAGCAAGCATCTGAGCATGACCTCTAGGAGCTGAGAGGGACCTGGATTGACGGCCAGCCAAGAATGGAATTCTGTCGACAGGGTTAATGAACTTGAAGGAAGACTCCCCTATCCGTTACTGTCCCGATTTCATCCTGAGCAGAGAACCTGGCCCCTCTCTGTCCAACCTACAGCACTGTGTCCAATAAAACTAGCAAATGTGTTTTGTTTCAAGCCACTAAGTTTGTGGTCATTTGTCATGCAGCAGTAGAAAACCTTCAGTTCCCTCCTGTACTTGTACCCCCGCATCGCTGGGCTTGAGTGGGTCTCTGCCCCTTCACTGAGGGGCTTCTGCTCGCATTGTTGTTCCTCCACTTTGCCTGGGTAAATGCAGCTGGCCCTTTTGTCTCACCCCAGATACCTCCACTTTATGTACTTGTCCCTCTGGTTGACTATTATGTATCCTCAAGGCTCCAATTGGAAGTCACTTCTTGACAGAAGCTTTCTCTTTTCCTTCATGGTTCCATAACATTTTCTAGATTAAGTAGCCCCGCCCCATGCATGGTTTTGCTTTCCGTGGTTTCAGTTACTTACAGTCAATCAAGGTCAGGAGCAGATGATACTCCTTCTGATGTAACGTCAGAAGGTCAGCAGTAGCCTAGAGCTGTGTCGCAATGCCTATGTAATTCATTTCCATTCATGTCATCACGCAGGCATTTTATCATCTCACATCATCACAAGAAGGGTGAGCACAGGACAGTAAGATATTTGGAGGCAGAGGCCACACTCACATAACCTATTACAGTATATTGTTATAATTGTTTCATTTCTTTATTAGTTGTTATTAATTGCTTACTGTACCTAATTTGTAAATTAAACTTTATCGTTGGTATGTATGTACATATAGGAAAAACACCTAGTATATATGGGGCTTGGTACTCTCTGTGGTTTCAAGCATCCACTGGGGGTCTTGAAATATCTCCCTGCAGGTAAGGGGAGATGACTGTGTCTCTTATCTAAGCACTGTTAATCCCCTATTTATTTGTATGTGTATCTCACAGTGTTCGGTTGGTAGGAGTGCTGTAACAAATCGCCACAAATATAGTGGCTTGTGGCTTAACACAACAGAATTTTTTTCTCTCATAGTTTAGGAGGCCAGAAGTCCATAATCAAGAGGTCGTCAGCATTGGTTCCCTCCAGGCACTCTGAGTGAGAATCTGTAGCATGTGTCTGTCCTAGCTTCTGGGGTTGCTCATAATGCTTGCCATGTTTGGCTTCTAGACATCTCCCTCCAGTCTCTGTCTCTACCTTCACATGGCCTCCTCCTCTAGGTATCTGTCTGTGTCCAGATTTCCCTCCTCTTATAAGGACACCAGTCATGGGATTAGAGCCCACCTTAATCCAGTGTGACTTTATCTTAACTTGATTCTGTTTGTAAAGGTCCTGTTTCCAAATAGAGTCATGTTCACAGGTACCAGGGACACCAGTCAACCCACAACACTCACTAACAGTAAGCTGTGTGCGAGCAGGGATCATGTCCATATGGTACCCAGCACAGCTCCTGAATACTGTAGGAGCTTAATATGTATCTGCTGAGTGCTGGCTGGTCTGTTATAGGTTATTGCTTCGTAGGGAATGGTGTGCCTAGGTGGGTGGGTGTGCTACCAGGCTGAGCTCCTGGTGCCCCTATTACAGCAGAGCTGCCTGACAGATGGCAGCTTGGGTGGCAGCAGAGGCCCCTTTTACCCCAGAGGTCTGAGACCTTAGCTCAGTCCTGTAGCTCAAGACCTGCACCTCTCTTCCCTCTCTTGCCTCCTTGGCCCACTGGTCTCGGATGTGTGCCCCAAGGAAAGGGAAAATGCAGTCAGAATTGGAGGTTCGTGGGTAGGGCAGCTCTCCAGGTTACAGCAGGCCCAGTCCTGATGCCTCCTTAGCCCCTCCTGGTGCCAGTGAGTAGGAAGGAAGAGTAAGGGGCTACAGACAGGGCTGTGGCTTCCCCATTAGTTACAGTGCATCCTCACTGGCCAGGGAAGGGCTGGGCTGGTCCTCCTCCTCTTCCCTGGCACTCAGGGCCACCTGAAGCCAGTTTGGCTGAGACCTCAGCAGCGACTTATCTTTGCCAAGGTTCAGTCCAGACAGAGGGGAGGAGCTCTTGGTGGACATGTGGCAACTCAGCCAGCTTGTTACACACCCTTCGAAGTGCTGTCCCTCCCTCTCTGTTTTGTGTCTGTGTGTCATTGTGTTTCTAGCAGAAGACCCCTCCTATAACCGGAGAAATCTCTGTTCTGGGACAGGGACAGTCCTCAGTTCACTCTGGGACCAATCATAGAAGGTGGACAATTTGTGGAATGATCCCAGAGAGCCCCAGTAAGGGGGTCCTTTCACTACTACCAGAAATTTCTTTGGGATGGTAGACAAGGGGCTCCCAGCACTCTTGACTTGGACTTTGCTCCGAGGACCATTCGTGAAGCATAGAATGTACTCACTGAGTATTTGCTGAATAAATAACTGAGTGGATATGTGAATGAGAGAACATGCTGGAGGAAGGGGGTGCCGTAGAGGTGGAGTGTGACTGAAACCACACCAGCGTGTCATTCCAGACCTTTCTCTGCTCCTCACTAGCTGGTTGCCCTTTGGCAAGTATTTTTGCCTCTCTGACCTCTGTACATTTTTCATCATCCAGGAGAGGATTATAAGTTTCTTTATTTTGAGAGAGAGAGTGGGAGGGGGAGGGGCAGAGAGAGAGAGAGAGAGAGAGAGAGAATCCTAAGCAGGCTCCACGCTGTCAGCACAGAGCCTGACATGAAGCTCGATCCCACAACTGTGAGATTGTGACCTGAGCTAGTATCGAGAGTCGGGCACTTAACCAACTGAGCCACTTAGGTGCCCCAGAGACAATTATGTATAGATGGTCCTTTTACATTTTGTACATCTGGAGTCTTTGCCTGGTTGCTAGACCATTTGACTTGGTGTCAGTACAGTCATTCACATATTCATTCAATAAATGTGTGTTGGGTGTCTTCTGTGTCCCAGCTAGGTGCTGGAGATACAAAGTGTGCAGACAGACGAGGTCTCTGCCCTCAAGGAGCTTATGTTCTGTGGTGTCAGTCAGTAAACAACAAGGCAAATTAACAAACAAGAAAATTTCACAGCATTATCAGTACCATGAAGAAAGTAGAAGAGGCTCTGGAGGCAGAGAGCAATGGGATTGGGGGTGGGAGGCAGGGAAGGTCTCTGAGAATAGGCACAAAGCTGAGAGGTGGTGATGGGAAGGAAGGGACACTACAGGCCTGTGGGAGGAGCCTGCAGATGGACCTGGAGGAGGGAGGACTCACAGGTGTATGTGGTGGAGGTGGCCGGGGCACAGTGAGGAAGGTGAGGAGGCATGCCAGTTGTCAGACAGATGGGAGGAGCTGCCTCACCTCGGCCATACTGAGGGGGTTGCCTCTAAGTGTTGGGTTGGCAGGTCCTTTTAGCTTGTGAAGGCCTGCAAAGGAGCAGGAAGCATCCAGAAGGGTAATAATAGGTCAACAGAGAAAGGTGAGCATTTCTGCATTTACTTTGTCATTCCAAGAGTGATGTATGTGTTGCCAGTGGGCCTGTGTAGTCTGATCAAGAGGAGGGAAGGTGGGAATCATAGAACATGTCAATGGCTCCTGTCAGAATGCATCAGGGACATGGAGGCCAGGCACCTCTGGAGGCAGTTTTCCTGACTCTTCTGTACACTGTGGTCTCAGTGATCCAGCCTTCAGTAACTTGGCAAGCTCTCTACACCCTGATTCACGAGGGGAGCCCGTCTGGCCAACCCCCTGGGTAGCATACCAACCCCTCTGCCCCATGGCGACTGGAGAGGATTTGGAGCCTCCCTGGGGCATCTGGCCTCTGCAGCCTTTTGCTGTCAGGGGAAGAGGAGCATGGAGACAGCAGTCTGGATGGTTTCATTTTCTGTAGATCGATATATCCCATACATCTGGAGGGAGGGTGTGGGCAGCCTACATTCAGCAGTTCATCCTTTTCCTTTGATGGCAGCCCTGGCAGAGGTCAGCCTTGTGTGAGTCATAGTAACCCAGTCTGTATAAGATTAGCCTGACCAAAAGCCTGTCCAAGTCTTTGGAGGAGTAGTGTTAGAGGGGCGTCCACTCCTTCCCATCAACTGGGGAGTACAGCCAGGCTGGTATGAGACTTAGGCACAGAGGAGAGAGCACTGAGCTGAGTGGTCCCTGGTATAGTCCTGGCATAGCCACCACTTGTCTGTGTGCCCTTGGAGGTGATACGTGATGTTTATGAGCACTTCTAATGCCATAGCTCTGTGCCTTACATGCATCACCTCATTCAGCCCTCCAGCAACCATAGGAGGTGAAGATATTGTTATCCCCTATGACAGAGAAGCAAACAGGCTGGAGAAGTGGACGATTTGCCTGGGTGATTGCACCCGGACAGCAAGAACCCAGAGTCCATGCTCTTGGACTGTCCCCTGCAGCTTGGCAAGCAGCCTCCACTGGCTGAGCCTCATCTGTAAGGTTGGGGTGGTGAGATGATCTCTGAAGTCTCTTGCAGTCTAATGTCATATGAATAACTTCCATTAAATCCAACAAGCTATAAGCCATTGACAGCACCAAAGTCTACATTCCAAAGAGAGGAAACCAGGCATAATCAGTACACAAAAATAATTTTTAGGAATTAATCACAAAGGGGGCAGATCAAGAAAAAACTTGGTATTCTCCCTTGCTCCCTCTCAAATTATATATTTGGGGGGATCTTTAATTTTTTTAAAGTGTTTATTTATTTTTGAGAGAGAGAGAGAGAGAGAGCCAGCAGGGGCTGGACAGAGAGAGAGGGAGACACAGAATTTGAAGCAGGCTTCAGGCTCTGAGCTGTCAGCACAGAGCTTGACATAGGGCTTGAAACCACGAACCATGAGACTATCAGCACCAAGTTGGATGCTTAACCTACTGAACCACTCAGGCGCTATCTGGGGGGAATTTTAAAGGACTTTGTTGAAAGACTACTAATATGGGATTTCCTGGCTCTTGCTGGATTGTAGTAGCGGGTCAATTTATGCTAGAGATGATACTTGTCCTAAGTTTTGCTGACTTTCCTCCCCACCTCCACTCCATCATCCAGTGGGACATGCTATCTACATGCTGTTCATTGTATCTTTAGTTTATTTTAAAGTTGCCTAAAGACATTTGACTGTAAGTTTCTAATCACTGGTATTAGCAGTGTTTAAAGAAAATAGCTATGGTAGGCAAGGTTAGCTGGTTCATCCAAACAGAGATTACCAGAGCCCTCCTCTGTTGCTTGAGGTCAGCACCGCGTGGGCACACAAGAGGCATACGCATCCCTACGGAAGCATTGATAATGCAGAGCTAGGCAAGACATATGGAAACATTAGGCACTAATCTGTAAGATGATGGTATGATTCTGATGTTCTAATCTGATTAGTAGGAGGCCAAAAAGGAAGTGATTAGTGTGAACTGGAGTGGTAGAAAAGGTTTTGCTGGATGCTGGGCTTGAGTGAAACCTGGAAGGTTGTGGAGGAGTTGGCTAGACCAAGGTTGGCAGGGAAGGAGTTCCAGGTAAGAAAAACAGGAGATACAATTCCATGCAACAAGTATAATTTTGACATATAAACATGAATTTCTCAAAGTTCAATCTAAGAACATTTTTGGGGTGATCGGCATTCATTTATCAACAAATACTTACTGAGTGCCTACTGTATATAAGACACAGCAAGAGTTAAGACACCCAGTTCCTGCCTCATGGGATTTCATTCTATCTAAGGGAGACAGGTACCTACTCAGCATCTAATTAAATAACTAATTATTTAACTATAATTGGCCTCTACAATAATTATGTTTATGTTTGTGTGTGACTATATTTGCTTTAAAATAATATTTACCTAAGCTACTGAAAAAACAAAGCCTGAACTAATGGTCACCTCATTGCATTGAAGAGAAGGCTTTATTGTAAAGATGATATTTCTCTTCAGTTGTGATTTAAAAAATGTTTTAGGGTAGATTGTGGAATTTTCGTTCTGTTCAGGTGGCCTCTAGATCATAAAACTTGAGGCTTGCTGAATTAGAGGGTTGAAGAGAGAGGGAGAAATCTAAATTTCCATGGGGGAATAGACTGTGATTGCTTGAACTAAGTCCTAAGGTATAAGGAGAGGATTCCAGAAGGAAAAGAAAACCCCCCCACCCCAGGGAAGGAATGGAGCCACAACAGAGGCAGGAGGGCCTCACTATGAGGTTGTTCAACAGGAAACTCAATTAGCATGCAAAAAAGTTTCTGCGTTTAAGGGGTGTTTTCACTGTGGGAAGATACTGAACCTCTGCATGCCACCTGCTGTCATTCTTTACATATCAGGATGATTTGAAATCCTGGGTTGGCAAAGTCATTTTTTCTCCCAGTAACCAGCCATTTCTAGTAAAGCTTGTGGATTTTTTTTGTAAAAAAAATGTTACAGTCATTTTACCTTTTTGGAGTCAGGAGGGTTTCCTGCCTGAATAATTGTTTTTTCTTTTCCTTTTCTCCAATGTAGTTTTCTTAGGTCTTACATTTTGGAACTGAATAATAAAATTCTTTGTTTACTCTGTGGGCCTTTGCTTACATTAGAGCTGTTTTATCTCAATGTATAGAATTTGCAATTCTATACATTGAAATCAGCCTTTCTTAAACTTGTGGATTTTTAAGATTTGAAATCTACTCTTGGTTGTATTTACAGCAACAATGCAATTCTTGTCATAGTTTGCTTGTTGATTTATTTTTCATCCTTCACTCTTTCAGCTAGCATTTCTGAGTGCCTCCTATGCAGGAAGCCTGGGCAAGGGGCATTCAATTATAGAAAGCATTGTGGGGAAAACACTAGATTAATCTCTATTATAGTAAATGTCAGGTGTTGCCAAGTGTGGGGTTTGGTGGAAGGTGTAGATTTTCCTGGCTTTGTCTTTCTTGCCGGGATTCTGATTGTCGGTTGGAGCCTGGCATTTCTAGTGTCGAGTGTATGTGCCCCTGCAACATGGAGGAAAGTGCTGACTAACCTGCGCTAGAAGTACTAGCCAGGCTTTCTGCCCTTGGGCAAGTTGCTTAACCTTTCTGAGCCTCAGTTTCCATCTGTTGCTTAGCACTAATTATATCTGCTTAACTCACAAGCTTTCTGTGAGGAACATTACCTCATTAGAGATAATGTGTCTAAAAGGTCTTTAAAAATTGTGCAGCATTATTCAAATGGAAAGTATTGTTATTTTCATTATTGAGTGCCTACTAATTCTACACCAGGGGTGGTGACAAAGGAGAGAGGGTGTTATGATCACCACTCTGCGCTGTCCAGGTGCTGGGTATCCTAGTGTTTTGGCTTGTGGGGGCAGGCAGTGCAAAGAAAGGCAGGAGTGTGGTTCCCTCCCTGGGGGACTTTAGGCTCAGATTTGGATGAGAAGAACCAATTAGAGAATCATGGAAGAGTTAAGAGAAGGCAGAGAGGGCTTGAGGATCTCTCTGGGCCTTTCTGGCTCCAAAATTCTAGTCATACTCAGGAAAGGTTTCACTGGGGATTTGGCACTCAACGTGGCTGTCATCAGCATCAGAGTCAGAATCACCTTCTTACTATCATTGTTAATAAAATCAGTATTTATTGAGTAGCAGTATATGGTGATTTGGTTGGTGAATGAGGATGTTCACATGAAAAAAATAACTAATAGTACATTCCCTGTACTGGGGCCCAGATGGGGGAGATGCCAGGTGCTGCAGGAAACCAGAGGAGAGGGCAGCCCCAGGTTTGAGGTCACTGGGAAAGGTAACTGAGCAGCAGTGGCTTCTGAACTAAAGGAAGAGCAGGATTAGACAAAAGCAGAGCCATCTGGAAGGACATCCCATGCTTCTGTTTATTTGGCAGCATTTAATTATCTGTTTTCCCATCAAGCCTGAAGATTACTTTCTACTCTCAATACCTGATTTTGTTCACCTGCTGGATGGGGAGAGCATCTTAAAACCCAACTCATGCAGCACTCTGCACCGTTTCCTCTCATCTTTATAGAAGGGGTTTTGTGTGATTTGCCTGTGACTGAGTCATTCAAGATAAATGTCTGAGGGTTAATGACACCCAGGTAGGGTTAGGTGTGAGGGAAGGAGGACAGAGAGGGAGAAGGGCAGACTGAGTCCATCCAGTTGTGGGCAAATGAGAGAGAGGACAGACAAATCCCCCCTGAGAATGCTTCAGTCCCTCAATGATCAAAGCAAATTAATTTCACTGAAAGGCATAGCTCTGTCTCCTGCTCAGTTCTTATCCCTATCTTTATATATCTTTAAAATCTAGGGGTTTAAGGATGAGGGATGGTGTCTAGAGAGATTTAAAAAAATTACTGATATAGGGTGGCAACCCCCGAAATGTTGAGATTCACCTGCTTAGTGTTTCAGAAGCTCCAAAGGAATTGAAGGTTTAAATTTCAATGGGGCCAACCAGAGAGAAAGGAAAGGTAGAAACACAGTGTACTGCAGAGGTTGAAGGTGGAAGTAAATTCTGCTGTTTTAGCAGGGCCAGGCTTCCCAGACAGCACGTTTCTGGACGACGTTAATACAATGGGAGGTTTATTGACAACTTCCTCGGGCAACCTTGGGGAGTGAAATGCTAAATATGTGCAAGGCACACACTTGGCTTTGCTGGTATTGGGGCTTCACTGAAATTATCTGCTATTAAGTACTTTCCAGGGACTTGTTGCCTCTTTATGACAAGTGTTAGATAATTTCCAATAACTCAGTCATTGATAGAAAAGGCAGAAAGGGTGGTGATGGAGAGAGAAAAGATCAAATGAGGCTCAGTATTAACTGCATGAATAGGGGAGATGAAGGGAGAACGGAGAGAAAGCATACATCTTAGGACAATAACATGTCAAAGGCAATAATAAAAATACTGTGATTGGGTTGGGAGGAGAGGAATTGTGAATTATAAAGTGAAAGGAGACTTGTCCTACTTTCCCAAACCTTTCTGGGGACTTCTTTTGGTAATTAAATAGGCAGCAGGTTTACTCCCAGGTGAATCATTTTGAAAAATTCATCCTTTAACACTTCGGTTTCCATGTTCTTGATTCATAATCCTCGGATTGCCACTGTGTGTTGTTTAGGGTCCATTGGAAAGCAACACTCCATCAGTCCACCTGGTAAGAGTTAGCAGGGTGCTGGGGGTGGGGCCAGATGCAACTTCCAGGGCTTCTTAAAAATTATCATTTGTATGTTCGCATGTATATGCATACACATATGTACCTATATAATACCCACCAAATCTTTCAACAATTTTTAAAGGAACTAGCATTATAAAGTCCTAAGGAAATCTCTGAAGGGACTTCACAATAGAGAAAAAGGAGGGAAAAAGCCTAAATATATCACTCTGTCACAAACCAATCATCCACGCAACCACAGAAATCTCTGATAAATCTCTTGTGAAATAAACTCCCTTCTGCCTGACAGTTCTCTTTGGAAATGTTCTCTCTGCCTTTCATATTAAATATTGCATTGAAAAGACCTGCCATAGAGATAGCGATCCCACTTATGGGCAAGGAGGCATCTGGACTTGTCTTCCAGCCACTGCTCAAAGATTCTACGTATTAACCTCTGCTGTTCACGCTTGTGTGTTTAACCAAATTCTCTCTACGGCCAGGCCAGGGCTCCTGATTTTTGAGAATGCCTTATGATCCAGGGGTTCTGGGTCACATCCTCCATCTAACTGCCATTTACCTTTAATCATACTGATGGCGATTACTACGATTACAATTCCAGGGCATGTGCCAGGAACTTTAATCTTAATAACAACTCTGCAACTCTAGAGTTTTCAACTCTCATTTGCAAGTAAGGAAGCAGGTTCGAAGGCAGAGTAACCTAGCTGGGGTCACACAGCTAGGACATGGGGGAGCTAGGATGTGACACACATTCTGTGTTACTCTAAACACTGTTTTTCCCAGTGTACTCAATGCTTGCAACCATGTCTACCCCAGATATGTTCTCAAAGGGGCCTGAGGAGGGGGAAGAGGGGTTTGGTGTCTGAGACCGCAGGAGTGAGCATGTGGTGGCTCCCTTTACTGGGACTGGGAGGGTGTAGCCTGGGACTTGTGCTTTCTCAGCCTTGTGTGCTACCAGGTCATCCTACCACAGGCTGGCGGTGTCCGTGGGCATCATCGCTTTGCGTCCTGTCTGGACCAACCCTGAAATCTGTTTTTTGGCCTTTGTGGTGGAGATTCTATACATAGGATTTGATTTTGCCCAGGGGTAGCACGGAAATGATGTCTTGCATTTGGGAAGATGTAGTCTTGGGGGTCACCTGAGCAGCAGAGGAAATCTTGCAAGATGACATTGGGGCTTATGTGGAATTAACTTGGAAGCTGATGAGTTGGTTGGACCTGAGAACTCACAAAGGGCATTTGAATGTCTGAGGCTGAGGAAGAAAGGGTAGCCCTGACCCATCTTGGGATATTGGGCTTTGTTCTTGTGACCCTTTGGAAATGCTTGAATAAACGCACATGTTCAGATTCATGCCAGGCTGGTGTAAAGAATCAAGCTGCATATGCATCCATTCTAGGCTCAAAGCCAAAAGAAAGAGAGACAGGCCTGAAAATATACTGTGAGAAATGTCATAGTCTCTTCTCCTGGACTTACTTAAAAAGCCCAGGACCCACTTAATATTTTGATTGCAAGAATTATCTCTGTTGATGGTGTTTTGCAAAGCAGGAATCTAGGAAGTTTCAGCTGCAGAAATTCTCATAGTAGTAGAGCAGGCTGTTGACTTTTCTGGTTTTCAACAGTATCTTAATTTCCTGATTATTTATTAACTGTCTACCATAGCAGAAACTTTCTTGGATCAGGGCTGCCCTTGAGTAAGAGTTGGTGGCCTGAAATGCAGCGGGAGAGGTTTGTGTCAACTGAGGACAGCAGGTGGGACCAAGACTTAGGAGAACCAATACCCAAGTAAGGAAGCCCAACTCTCAGAGGGCATGTGAGGGTCCAGGCTGGGGCAAACCCCAGGCAGGGCTGCTGGGAAAGCTGGGAGTCTGTGCCTGGGGTACTGGCTGAAGGGGAATGTTGGCATAGTGGCTCAGGAATCTGGATGGCAGGCAGAGTTTAAGGAACCAGACTAGCTTTATGGGATAAGACTCTATAGTAGGCAGAAAGCAAAGATAAGGCTCCAGGTAATGACTTTTACTGATGGTGTATCTGGCACAGAAACCATACAGTAGAAGTCAGAGATCCAGCAAGGAGAGTGGGTAACAGAGAGCCATGACATGGTGGTGGAATCTGGGCAGCAAGTGTAGCAGTCCCCAGGGGCTTTCCGTGAGAAACTGGCTTGAGGCTTGCAGGTTGAGATAAGTCAGAGTCAGAGCCATGTAAGAATGAAGTGGCAGAATAGGACAGGTCTTTCTGGCCTTGGTCTCTAGAAGAACCACTGCACGGAAGAGGGCATGTGTCCATTAATTGATCAACAGAACACAAGAGAATAAGAATGTCCCTCACCCCCAATCTCCCACAACTTCTTGGAAAACAGAGCAGAGGGAAGATAAAACAGGGCATTCCAGGATGGTTCTCACACACTCAGAATGAGGAATACTCACCAAAGAGGAAGATATCTGTTCACATCATGATCTCCTGCCCTCTGAATTTCAATAGGACTTTTAGGCTACAAAGCATCATTGATGACAGCAACGCTTTCCCCCTCGTCTAGAAGGTTAGATGGCTTTAAAATAGGTAAGGCTAATTTTATTCCCTCTCTGAGCTCCAGTGGAAAGGGTGTTTGGTAAAAAACGTGTGGGCTGTCATGCAATGAATACTTATTCACATTGGTGTTTTAAGGACAATGATACAGAACCAAAATTTAACACACAAGTTTGAGTTTTCAGTTTTTTCCTGCTTCTCTTCTTCTCAAGTGAGAACTATCTTTAACCCTCCTATTTTTTTTAATCTAATGGCAATAATTTCAAAGCACTTTGAGTACGCCTCCTGGGAAGATGACATGGGAAACACAGTGGTACTTCTGGCAGGTGCTAAGGCCCTGAGGCAGCTTGTGTTTTTGTGCCCTGCATGCGTTCCTTTGCATTGGCTCTTATGTCTATGTTCACTATTGCTCTGTCTTTGACAGTTATGGACAGGTGTGAGTAAGTCCCAGAATTCACTGGGTTCCACTGAACTTGTGTGTTTTATTTACAACAGACTCTACCAGTGTTATGGGATTCTGTGGGCACAAATACACTCAACTGTGATGTTGATCATTGGAGCTAAAAGAAAATCTGAGAATTATCTAATTGAATTCCTTGACTTTACAAAATAATGAAACTGATGTTAAATTAGGTTTTACTCAGGTTTAAAGAAAATTGAAGTCATTTGTAGCACAGCCAGTGTTCTTTGTATAGACCACTGGCTGACCAGTGGTAGCAAAAAATGCATTGGGGATGGCAGGACTGGTGCCTGATGGAAGAGCCATTTTTATAGTCTTAAAGCTGTGGTCATCATTCATCATGTATTTGCATAGGTTTGGAGTAGCAGAACCAAAAATAGTCTTTCCCTTTTCAGGAGCAACTCTGCATAAAAGACTCACTGCCTTTGGGCTCTGTCCCTATCATATCCCTTTCAGTAGCCAGGCTGAGATATCTGGCCAGGAGTCTGGGTACATCGCGGCCAGAGAACAAGTGCTTGTCATAGAATGAGTCGTGAAGCTGGGCGCAGAGCCAGGTTCGCAGAGAAATGGTTTTATATTGATGAAGAAGGGAGATTTATACCTTGTCTTGACCTCTGTCATTATGAAAGTTCTACAGAGAACTAGAGATGACAACAGGCCACCCTGGCAGACACATTAAGCTTGTTTTTCCCCATCCCCAATACATGGACTAGTGGACCCTCAGGAATCCATTCTCCTGTGTGGGTGGATGAGCCAAAATTCGGTAGAGGCCCATTTTGATAGCTTATTACCTGACGCTGTATCTTGGACCTGTGCTGCCCTAGGGATATAGCATGTCTTGGAGGGATCTGAACCAAGCAGTGATGTGCCAACCAATGGATTGCTTGCAGTCAGCATACCTGGACAGATTTGAAACCCTCATGTTTCTGGCACCTTGACCCGTCTGAGAAGTTTGGAACTCAGGCTGTCATTGTGAATCATGGTAATGGTCAGTCAGTTGGAGGGCAATATCAGAGGTGCAGCTCCCTGGTTAGCCACATCATAGCCGACCACATCATGGCGGAGGTTACTCATACAAAAGAGGTCACAGATTCCACTAATGACAGAAATGATTCTCTCTCAATGACAATAATGATTGTCACTCAATATCTATTCTTTTCATCTTTCATAGTAATAGCATCTTTAGCTGGGGACATGGCTGCCTGGAATAACGAAGTATAGTTTGCTGCATCTCTATGGTTAGTGAGGTTCTGTGACTAAAGTTGTAGCTAATGGGATGTCTGCAGAAGTGATATGTGCAGCTTCCAGGTTTTTCCCTTAAAGGGAAAGCTGTGCCTTCCCATTTCCCTTTCTTTCTTCCTGTTGGCGTGAGTGCAGTCATGCTGATGAACCACTTGGACCATGATGACCAAAGGAGCACCCTAGACACAGTGGAGCAGCAAGCAGAAGGTGCTGGTGCCTCTGGCAACTGGTATAGTTCCAGAAAAAACAGTGTGGGGCATCCGGCTGCCCATCATGGACAGCAGGGCACAGACTGGCAGAATGAAGAGCGGGGAGACAGCCTCATTTCTGATCTAACTTTAATGGTAAATGTCAGTGTCCACTGAGTCAGTGGAGTGGTTGGTTCCTCTTTATTCTGGTCTGTTGGTCCTAAAACAGCCTATTATAGCCTGTCTGAGGAACTGGCTCTTATTCTTGAGATTAATGACAGCACTTGTTTTACAGAAGCATCCCACTCCCACTTACATAATTGTTTCTTCATTTTAGGATGGAGTTCCTTTTTTTTTATTGTGATAAAACATACATAACAAAAAATTTACTATTTTTACCATTTGAAAGTGTATATTCAGTGGCATTAAGTGCAACAGTTACCACCATCCAACTCCAGAGCTTTTTCATCTTTCCAAATTGAGGCTCGGTAACTAATAAACACAAACTCCCCATTCCTCCCTTCCCCTCAGGCCCTGGAAACCACCACAATCCTTCCTGTCTCTGAACTTGTCTACTCTAGGTTCCTCAGAAGTGGAATGTACAGTATTGTCCTTCAGTGACTGGGGCCACTTGTTGTTTCATTTTATCATGCTTCCCTTCATTGTGCTTCTCAGATACTGTGTTTTTGCTTGTTTGTTTTTATATACAAATTGAAGGTTTGTGGCATCCCTGCACCCAGCAAGTCTGTTGGCCCCATTTTTCCAGCAGCATTTTCTCATGTCTTGTCTATGTGTCACATTTGGCAATACTAACAGTATTTCAGACTTTTCATTATCATTATATTTGTTATGGTGATCTGTAATCAGTGATCATTTTAAAAATATTTTTTAATGATTGAAGTGTAATTAACATACAATATTGTAATAGTTTCATGTATACAACATACTGATTTGACAATTCTGTACATAACTCAGTGCTCTCCATGGTAAGTGTAATTACCACCTGTCCCCATACAATGTTATTATCATATTATTGACTGTATTCCCTGTACTGTTCTTTTTGTCTCCATGAATTATTTTATCAACTGGAAGTTTGTACCTCTTAATCCCCTTTATCTATTTCATTCTGCCTCTCCCCCGGCAACCACCAGTTTGCTTTCTGTTTAAAGAGTCTCTGTGTTTTTTTGTTTGTTCACTTACTTTGTTTTTTAGATTCCACATATAAGTGAAATCATATGGTATTTATCTTTTCTGACTTATTTCACTTAGCATACCTCCTGCTAGATTCATCCATGTTGTCACAAATGGCAAGATTTCATTCTTTTTTATGGGCAAGTAATATTCCATTGTATATATACCACATTTTCTTTATCCATATATCTATCAGTAGACACTCTGGTTGCTTCCATATCTTGACTATTGTAAATAATTCAGCAGTAAACATAGAGGTACATGTATATTTTCAAATTAGTATTTTCATTTTCTTGGTAAATACTCAGTAGTGGAATTACTGGATCACATCGTAATTCTATTTTTAATTTTTTTGAGGAAACTCCATACTGTTTTCCACAGTGATTGTGCCAAATTACATTCCCACCAATAGTGCACAAGGGTTCCTTTTTCTCCACATCCTCGCCAACACTTCTTATTTCTTGTCTTTTTGATACTAGCCATTCTGACTGGTGTGATGTGATACCTTATTGTGGTTTTGATTTGCATTTCCCTGATGATGAGTGATGTTGAACATCTTTTAATGTGTCTGTTGAACACTGTACATCTTCCTTGGAAAAATATATATTCAGATGGTCCTCTGCCCATAAATAATTGGATTAGTTTTTGTGTTGAGTTGTAGAAGTTCTTTAATATTTTGGGTATCAACCCCTTATCGGATATATCATTTGCAAATATCTTTTCCCAGTCATTAAGTTGCCTTTTTGTTTTGTTGTTGGTTTTCTTTATTTTTATTTTGGTATGGTCCTAATAGTTTATTTTTGCTTTTGTTTTCCCTGCCCGAGAAGGCATATCCATAAATATGTTACTAAGGCCAATGTCCAAGAAACTACTGCATAAGTTTTCTTTCAGGAGTTTTATGGTTTCATAGTTTCACATTTAGGTCTTTAATCAATTTTGAGTTTGTTTTTGTGTATGATTTAAGCAAGTGGTCCAGTTTCATTCTTTTTAAGTTTTTATTTAAATTTCAATTAATTAACATGCAGTATAATATTAGTTTCAGGTGTACAATATAGTGATTCAATCTGTCCATACAGCACTTGGTATAGCACTCATCAGAAGGGCACTCCTTAATCCCCATCACCTACTGAGCCCCTCTGTCTACTCACCTCCCCTCTGGTAACCAGTTTTTTCTCTGTAGTTAAGAGTCTGTTTCTTGGTTTGCCCCTTGCTCTCTTTTTCTTTTTGCTCATTTGTTTTGTTTCTTAAATTCTACATATACATGAAATCATATGATTATTTGTCTTTCTCTGACTGATTTATCTCAGTTATAATACTAGAGCTCCATCCATGTCATTTCAAATGGCAAGATTTCATTGTTGTTGTTTTTTTAATATTTGTTTATTTTTGAGAGAGAGACAGACACAGAGAGGGAGAGAGAAAAAGAGAGAGAGAGAGAGAGAGAGAGAGAGAGAGAGAGAGAGAGAGAGCAGGCGACGGGCACAGAGAGAGGGGACAGAGGATCCAAAGCAGGCTCTACACTGACAGAGGAGAGCTGAAACTCACGAGCCATGACGTCATGACCTGAGCCGAAGTCAGACGCTTAACCGACTGAACCACCTAGGCTCCCAAAGATTTCTTTTTTTTTTTTATGGTTGAATAATATTCCATTGTGTATATATCCTGTATCTTCTTTATCTACTCATCAGTTGATGGACACTTGGGCTGTTTCCATAATTTGGCTATTGTAGATAATACTGCTGTAAACATCATGGTGCATGTATCCCTTTGAATTTGTATTTTGGTATTCTTTGGGTAAATACCCAGTAGTATGATTGCTAGATCATAGGGTAGTTCTATTTTTAACTTTTTGAGGAACCTCCATACTATTTTCCAGAATGGCTGAATCAGTTTGCATTCTCACCAACAGTGCAAGAGAGTTCCCCTTCACCTCCTTGCCAACATCTGTTGTTTCCTGTGTTGTTAATTTTAGACATTCTGACATGTATGAGGTGATTAACTCATTGTAGTTTTGATTTGTATTTCCCTGATCATAGAGTAATGTTGAACATCTTTTCATTATCTTTTGGCTGTCTGTGTTTTCTTTGGAGAAATGTCTGTTCATGTCTTCTGCTCATTTTTAATTGGATTATTTGTTTTTGGGTATTGGATTTTATAAAATCCAATTTTATTTTTTGGATACTAACCCTTTACCAGATATGCCATTTGCAAATATCTTCTTCCATTCTGTAGGTTGCCTTTTAGTTTTGTTGTTTCCTTGGCTGTGCAGAAGTTTTATATTTTGATATAGTCCCAACAGTTTATTTTTGCTTTTGTTTCCCTTGCCTCAGGAGACCTATCCAGAAAAAATTGCTGTGGCTGGTTTCAGAGCAGTTACTGCCTATGCTCTCTTCTAGAATTTTTATGGTTTCAGGTCTCCCATTTAGGTTTTTAATCCATTTTGAATGTATTTATTTATTTATTCATTTATTTATTTATTTATTTATTTATAGTTTATTGTCAAGTTGGTTTCCATATAACACCCAGTGCTCTTCCCCACAAGTGCCCCCCTCCATGACCACCCCCCCTTCCCCTTGCCCCCTCCCTCTTCAGCCCTCAGTTTGTTTAATTTATTTTTGTATATGGTTTAAGAGAATGGTTCAGTTTCATTCTCTCGCATGTTGCTGTCCAGTTTTCCCAACATCATTTGTTGAAGAGACTGTCTTTTTCCCATTGAATATTCTTTCCTGCTTTGTCAAAAATTAATTGACCATATAGTTGTGGGTTCATTCCTAAGTTTTCTATTCTGTTCTGTTGATCAAAGGCTCTAATTTTGTGTCAGTAGTATACTGTTTTGATCACTATAGTTTTGTAATATAACCTGAAGTCTGGAATTGTGATGCTTTCAGCTTTGCTTTTCTTTTTCAAGGTTGCTGTGGCCATTTGGGTCTTCTGTGATTCCATACAAATTTTAGGATTGTTTGTTCTAGTTCTTTGAAAACTGCTGTTGGTATTATGATAGGGATTACTTTAAATGTGTAGATCACTTTGGGTAGTGTAGACATTTTAACAATACTCTTCCAATCCATAAGCATGGGATATATTTCCATTTCTTTGTGTCCTCCTCAATGTCTTGCATCATTGTTTTATAGTTTTCAGAGTACAGGTCTTTCACTTCTTTGGTTGGGTTAATTCCTAGGTATCTTATGGTTTTTGGTGCAGTTGTAAATGAGATTGATTCCTTAATTTCTCATTCTGCTACTTTATTATTGGTGTGTAGAAATACAACATATTTCTGTACATTGATTTTGTATCCTGCAACTTTACTGATTTAGTTGATCAGTTCTAGCAGTTTTTTGGTAGTGTCTTTTGGACTTTCTATATATAGTATTATGTCATCTGCAAATAGTGGAAGTTTTACTTCTTCCTTCCCAATTTGGATGCCTTTATTTCTTTTTGTTACCTAATTGCTATGACTAGGACTTTGAATATTCTGTTAAATAAAGTGGTGAGAATGTACATCTCTGTCTTGTTCCTGAACATAGAGGAAAAGCTCTCAGTTTTTCCCCATTGAGGATGATATTAGCTGTGGCTTTTTCCTATATGGACTTTATCATGTTGAGGTATGTTCCCTCTAAACCTACTTTGTTGAGGATTTTTATCATGAATGGATGTTGTACTTTGTCAGATGGCTTTTCTGCACCTATTGAAATGACCATATGGTTCTTATCTTTTCTTTTATTAATGTGATATAGCTCATTGATTGATTTACAAATATTGAGCCATCCTTTCAACTCAGGAATAAATTTCACTTGATTGTGGTGAATGATTTTTTTAATGTATTGTTGGATTCGGTTTGCTAGTATTTTATTGAGGATTTTTGCATCTGTGTTCATCAGGGATATTGGCCTATAGTTCTCTTTTTTAGTGGTGTCTTTATCTGGTTTTAGTATATAAGGTAATGCCAGCCTTATAGAATGAATTTAGAAGTTTTTCTTCCTTTTCTATTTTTTGAAATAGTTTGAGAATCAGTATTAACTCTTCTTTAGTTTGGTGGAATTTGCCCGTGAAATCATCTAGTCCAGGACATTTGTTTGTTGGGAATTTTTTGATTACTGATTCAATTTCTTTGCTGGTTATGGGTCTGTTCAAGTTTTCTGTTTCTTCCTGTTTCAGTTTTGGCAGTTTATATGTTTCTAGGGATTTATCCATTTCCTACATTTTGTGCAATTTGTTGGCATACAGTTTTTCATAATATTCTCTTATAATTGTTTGTATTTCTGTAGTGTTGGTTGTTATTTCTCTTTTCTCTTTTGTGATTTTATTTATTTGCATTCTTTCTCTTCTATTTTTGAAGTCTGGTACATTTTTAATCTTTTGTCCAGTTTTCCCAGCACAACTTTTTAGAAGGACTGTCTTTTCCCCATTGTATATTCTTGCCTCTTTCGTCATAGATAAATTGGCCATACATGTACTGATTTATTTCATGGCTTTCTGTCCTTTTCCATTGCTATTTGTGTCTGTTTTGGTGTCAGTACCATACTGTTTGATTACTGTAGCTTTGTAGTGTATTTGACACTTGGGATTGTGATACTTCCAGCTCTTTCTCACGGATTGATTTGGCTATTCAAGGTTTTTTTCGTGGTTTCATACATTAGGATTATTTGTTCTAGTTCTAGTGAAAAATGGTAATGGTATTTAAAAATATTTTTATATTTTGAAGAGAGAGAGAGAGAGCAGGGGAGGGGCAGAGAGAGAAAAGAAAGAGAACCCCAAGCAGGCTCCATGTTTAGTGTAGAGCTCGACACGGGGCTCAATCCATGACCCTGGGACAATGACCTGAGACGAAATCAAGGGTCAGATGCTCAACTGACTAAGCCATCCAGGTGCCCCGCTATTGGTATTTTGAAGGAATTGCATTCAATTTGTAGATTGCTTTGGGTAGTATGGACATTTTAACAATATTAATTCTTCAAGTCCATGAGGATGGTATATCTTTCCATTTGTGTTATTTTTAATTTATTTCATCAATGTTTTATAGTTTTCAGAGTATTGCTCTTTCATCTTCCTGGTTAAATTTGTTACTGGATAATTAATTCTTTTTGGTGCAATTGTGAATGGGATTTTTTTTTAACTTCTCTTTCTGTGACTTTGTTAGTGTATAGGAATGCAGCAGATTTCTATATATTAATTTTGTATCTTGCAACTCTATTGAATTAATTTATCAGCTCTAATAGTTTTTTGGTAGAGTCTTTAGGGTTTTCTATATATAGTATCCTATCATCTGCAAATAGTGACAATTTTACATATTTCTTACCAGTTTTGTTATCTTTTATTTCTTTTTCTTGTCTGATTGCTTCATCTAGGACTTTCAATATTATGTTGAATAAAAGTGGTGATAGTGGATATCCTTGTCTTGTTCCTGATTTTAGAGGAAGAGCTTTCCATTTTTCACCACTGAGTATGATGTTAGCTGTGGGGTTTTCATCTGTGACCTTTATTATGTTGAGAATGTTCCCTAAACCCATTTCATTGAGAGTTTTTATCATGAATGGATGTTGTATTTTGTCAAATGCTTTTCTTGCCTCTATTAAGATAATCATATGGAGGGGGGTGCCTGGTTGAGTGTCCAACTCTTGATTTCGACTCAGGTCATGATCTCATGATTCATAGGTTCAAGCCCCACATTGGGGCTTTGTGCTGACAACACTCAGAGCCTGGTTGGGATTCTCTCTCTCCTTCTCTGTCCATCCCCTGCTTGTACTTGTGTGTGTTCTTTCAATCTCTCTCTCGCTCGCTCGCTCGCTCCCTCCTTCCCTCCCTCCCTCTCTTTCTCTCCCTCCCTCCCTCCCTCCCTCCTCTCTCTCTCAATATAAATAAATAAACTTTTTAAAGATAATCATATAGTTTCTATCCTTCCTTTTGTTAACATGATGTATCACATTGATTGGTTTGTGAATATTGAAATACTCTTGCAACCCTGGAATAAATCCCACTTGATCGTGGTGAATGATCCTTTTAATGTATTATTGAATTCTGTTGGCTAATATTTTGTTGAGGATTTTTACATCGATTTCACTAGAGATGTTAGCCTGTAGTTTTCTTTTTTGTGGTGTATGGTTTTGGTATCAGGGTAATGCTTGCTTCATTGAATGAAACTGAAAATTTTGCTTCTTTTTGTATTGTTTTGTAATAGCTTGAGAAATATA
Source organism: Cryptoprocta ferox (assembly GCA_028646485.1). Lineage (NCBI taxonomy): Eukaryota > Metazoa > Chordata > Mammalia > Carnivora > Eupleridae > Cryptoprocta > Cryptoprocta ferox. The sequence goes on from CM053571.1 coordinate 99,209,336, forward strand.
GGTATTAACTCTTTACTGTTTGGTAGAATTCACCTGTAAAGCTATCTGGTCCTGGGCTTTTATTTGTTGGGAGTTTTTTGATTACCAGTTCAATTTTGTTACTAGTAATCATTCCCTACAAATTTTCTATTTTATCCTGATTCAGTTTTGGAAGGTTGTGTGTTTCTAGGAATTTATCCATTTTTTCTAGGTTGTCAGATTTGTTGGCATATCATTTTTATAGTATTTTCTTATAATTCTTTGGATTTCTGTGGTATGTTGTTTTTCTTCTCCTCCATTTCTGAACTTATTTATTTGAGTCCTCTCTCTTTTTTTTCTTTATAAGTCTGGCCAAAGGTTTATCAGTTTTATTTATCTTCTCAAAATACTAGCTCCAGTTTCATTGGTCCTTTTATTTTTTTGTCTATTTCATTTATTTCTGCTCTAATATTTATTATTTCCTTTCTTCAACTAGCTTTGAGCTTTGTTCTTCTTTTTCTAGTTCCTTTAAGGTGTAAGGTTAGGTTATTTGAGGTTTTTCTTGTTTCTTGAGGTAAGTCTGTATCACTGTAAACTTCCCTCTTAGAACTGCCTTTGCTGTGTCCCAAAGATCTTGGACCATTGTGTGCTCATTTTCATTTGTCTTCATGATTTTTTAAAGTTTATTTCCTCTTTGATTTCTTCATTTAACCACTGGTTGTTTAATAGAATGTTGTTTAGGGGTGCCTGGGTGGCTCAGTTGGTTGGCTCAATTGACTTTTGATTTCTACTCAGGTCATGATATCATGGTTTGTGAATTTGAGCCCTACATCCAGCTCTGTGCTGACAGTATGGAGTCTGCTTGGGATTCTCTCTCTCTCTCTCTCTCTCTCTTCTCTCCCCCTTGCTCTTTCTCTCGAAATAAATAAATAACTTTAGGTGTGCCTGGGTGGCTCAGTCAGTTGAGCATCCGACATTGGCTCAGGTCATGATCTCACGGTTTGGGGGTTTGAGCCCCATGTCAGGCTCTGTGCTGACAGCTTGTCAGAGCCCGTAGCCTGCTTGGATTCTGTGTCTCCTTCTCTCTCTGCCCCTCCCCTAATCATACTCTGTTTCAGTCTGTCTCTCAAAATTAAATAAATGTAAAAAAATTTAAAAAAAACTTTAATAGCATCTTTGCTATTAGCATCTTTGTTTAGCCTCTATGTGTTTGTATTTTTCCAGTTTTTTTTCCTTGTAACTGATTTTTAGTTGTATACCATTGTGTTCAGAAAAGATGCTTGATATGATTTTAATCTTCTTAAATTTATTGAGACTTGTTTTGTGTCCTAATGTGTGATCTATCTTGGAGAAAGTTCCACACCACACGCACTTGAAAATAATGTATATTCTACTGTTTTGGATGGAATGTTCTGTATATACCTATTAGGTCCATCTGGTTTAATGTGTTGTTCAAAACCACTGTTTTTTTGTTGATTTTATGTCTGAATAATCTGTCCATTGATGTAAGTGAGGCATTAAAGTCTCCTACTATTATTACTGTCAATTTCTCTCATTTTTATTTTGTAATATTTCCTTTACATATTTAGGTGCTTCTATCTTGGGTGCATAGATATTTACAATTGTTATGTTCTCTTGTTGGGTTGATTCCTTTATCATTATACGGTGCCCTTCTTTGTCTTTTACTATGGTCTTTTCTTTAAACTCCATTTTGTCTGATATAAGTACTGGTACTTTGGCTGTTTTTTGATTGCTTGATTTTTTATTGTTGGTTGTTTTTTGTTTGTTTTTGGGAAATCCACTTTTTACTAAGATGGGAAAGAGGTGGGTAAATTTCTTGGTAGGAACGAGCCAGGGACTGTATTCATTGGGAATTTAGAGACTCCAAACTATATTTGTGCTTTTTTTTCCAGTGTAGGATGTGGTAGCCCTGTGCTAAAATGTCTTCTGTTACTGCACCTTTTAGTTTTTCTTACTGGAAAATGAAAGGAATGGTGTCTGCCTTCTTCATTTGGAGGCACACGGGCATAGATCATGAATAAGATAGTTGGAATGTAGTTGGCAAAATATTAAATACCAATAATCTCATAAAAGCTAAATAATCACAGAATCCCTCCAAGCTCTACCACTTTAATTGTGCTTTCAGCTATCCTTGGACATTTCTTTTCCCTTGGCTCCACTCTGCTTTCTGTTTTCCAAAATACTGGGCAGAAATTTTTTTAAATTCAAGAAAAAAGTTACACTTTACCTTTCTCCCCAGTGACACTCTTGAAATCTCCTTGACCAGGGAGATTTCCAATGTAAAGTTCAACAATAGGATTTTTTTTTTTCCTTTAGCCTCTCCATTTAAAAATTTTGGGTTCTTCCTGACAAAAGGAGGCTTAGTCATCTCCCTGCAATGACGGGTCCTACTTAAAAAACAAACAACTAAGAAATTCTGCATCCCACTCCAGCCACGCACTGCTGAGACTGGCCAGGGCATCAGAGAGGACAATACACTAAGAAAGGCAATTCTGAGACGTGGGATTATCTGGCAGTGAGACAGAAGGTAAGTGATCAGAAAACAAAATCTGCCAGGTTGTATAAAGACCACTAACTTAAATGTATAGAGTTACTTCCTTCCTGTGAATCCTAGAGTCTTCTTGCTCCCTGCCCCACCCAGGGGGTCATTGCTATGTTCAGCATCCTTGTGCCTACTTAACATGTAGGGACACTGAGGTATTAGAGAAAGGGAGTCTTCTCACTTAGACCAGTGGGGCCAGTGGAGGATGCCGGATTAGGACTCAGGTCTTCCAGCTGGGAGTCCTGTGTGTAACTGTGGAGTCTAAAATGTTTCTAACTATAGCTCCAACACTTTGGGATTTGCCGTGGGGAGAATCCAAGGCCCCAGGGCAGAAGTCACTGAGGGTTTACCAGGCAATTTTACACTGTGAAGAAACTAAAGCCCAGAAGAACTCCTTTTCTGTTGACTCCTACACAGGCTGCCTCCTTCCTTCTCTCAATTCCAAAGGCACAGAATGTCTGATCAGAGAGTTTAGCATACTGCTTTGTACTGTTTTCTCACAGTTTCACATATCAACCTTGTCTTGCCAATGAGACAGAAGCTCCCTGCAGGATAGATGGTAGGTGGGTGCTTTGTGATTGCTGTATTGATGTTGACAAAGCTTCCCAAGTGGGATGTTCCCAGGGCTTGTTTCCTGAGGTGGCTCTGTGTTCTTAAAGAGGTTCATCCCACCTTCCTGGAGTATAGGTGCAATCGCTCTGTTTACTGAGTTATCAGGAGATGAAAGATCTTTCTACTTGGTAAATCCCATGGCATTGTGGGAAGACTCTTCTAATGCAGACATAATTCTCTTTGCTTGCAGTTATGCAGGTGTGCATACACACACATACACAGATCCACACCCCTGATGTGTAAAGGGCCTTGCTTTGCCTGGAGAACACAGAGCATGCAGATACGTTTTCCATGATGGCTGTTCCTGTATTGTGGTCTTGATTTGCCCGTAGACAGCAGGAGTTAGAGTGTTCGTACTCTTCGGTACTAACGTAGGACACTTGCCCTTCACAGGTGAAGAGAATGTAGCCTTGAGAGCCTAACAGCCCCGTGAACTTTGTAACTTAGACAAGTGTTTTTATCTCACTTGGGCTTTGGTTTCCTCATCTGAAAAAAAATAGGATTACCCTAAAAGAATCTTTAAAGATGTTTTCAGAATTCTATACTAAATGAATTTGTTAAGTTTATTTATTATTGAGAGAGAAAAAGAGTGCACACATGCAGGGCGCCTCGGTGGCTCAGTCGGTTGAGCATCCAACTTCGGCTCAAGTCATGATCTCATGGTTTGTGAGTTTGAGCCCTGCATCGGGCTCTGTGCTGATAGCTTGGAGCCTGGAGCCTGCTTTGGATTCTGCTTCCTCTCTCTCTGTCCCTCCCATGTACCTGCTCTGTCTGTCTGTCTGTCTCTTTCTCAAAATTAAGTAAACATTAAAAAAAAAAGTGCACACATGCAAGCGGAGGAAGGGCAGAGAGAGATCACAAGAGAGCGCATCCCAAGCAGGCTCTGCACTGTCAGCACAGAGCCTGATGTGGGGCTCAGTCCTACAAACTGTGAGATCATGATCTGAGCCGAAATCAGGGGTCTGATGCTCAACTGACTGAGCAACCCAGGCACCCCACTAAATGAATTTTAATTGCCATTTTCTCACCATTCTTCGGTCTTCTTAGAACTGACTGGAATAGCTGAATTTTTAAAAAATGTATTTATTGTTTAATTTACATCCAAATTGGTTAGCATATGGTGTAACAATTATTTCAGGAGTAGATTCCTTAATGTCCCTTACCCATTTAGACCACCCCCCTCCCACAACCGCTCCAGCAATCCTCTGTTCTCTATATTTAAGAGTCTTTGATGTTTTGTCCACCTCCCTGTTTTCATCTTATTTTTGCTTTCCTTCCCTATGTTCATCTGTTTTGTATCTTCAATTCCTCATATGAGTAAAGTCATATGATATTTGTCTTCCTCTGACTAATTTTGCTTAGCATAATACCCTCCAGTTCCATCCACGTAGCTGCAAATGGCAAGAATTCATTCTTTTTGATTGCCGAGTAATACTCCATTGTATATATATGTATATATACCACATCTTCCTTATCCATCCACCTGTCAGTGGACATTTGGGCTCTTTCCATACTTTGGCTTTTGTCTATAGTGCTGCTATAAACATTGGGGTGCATGTGCCCCTTTGAAACAGCACACCGGTATTCCTTGGATAAATACCTATTAGTGGTAGGATAAATACCTTGCTGGTTGTAGGGTAGTTCTAGTTTTAATTTTTTGAGGAACCTCTATACTGTTTTCCAGAATGGCTGTACCAGTTTGCATTCCCAGCAGCAGTGCAAAAGAGATCCTCTTTCTCTGCATTCTCGCCAGCATCTGTTGTTGCCTGAGTTGTTAATTTTAGCCCTGACAGGTGTGAGGTGGTATCTCATTGTGGTTTTGATTTGTATTTCCCTGATCATGAGTGATGTTGAGCATTTTTTCATGTGTCTGTTCGCCATCTGGATGTCTTCTTTGGAAAGTGTTGGAATAGCTGGATTTTTAAGGAATTTCTGACCTCAATTCATTTTCCTCATTGGTTGTAGAGATTCATGTATCTTGGTGCAATGACTGATGTAACGTGTTACAAGAATATATTGGTGGGGCGCTTGGGTGGCTCAGTCGGTTAAGCGTCTGACTTCAGCTCAGATCATGATCTCATGGTTCATGAGTTTGAGCCTCCTGTCAGGCTCTGTGCTGACAGCTCAGAGCCTGGAGCCTGCTATGGATTCTGTGTCTCCCTCTCTCTCTGCCCCTCTGCCCCCCCTCAAAAATAAATAAACTTTAAAAGTAACCTTAAAATAAAGAATATATTGGATTGCTGAGGGTGGCTCAGTCTGTTGAGCATCTGGCTCTTGATTTTGGCTCAAGTCATTATCCCAGAATTGTGGGATTGAGCCCCACTACAGCTCCGCACTGAGCAATGGAGCCTGCTTAAGATTCTCTCTCCCTCTGCCCCTCCCCACCCACACACTCTTTTTCTTTCTCTCTTTCTCTAAAATAAAAAAAAAAGATATCGATTGTTGAGAGAAGGTGCCACCTCTGAGAAGAAGTCACCAACTGAAAACCAGGGCATCTCCTGATGAGAAAATGGGCACCAAGACTAGTGCAGATCCTCCCAGAGGTGGGAGGACAAGCCAGCCAGCCCTGGAAAGCCATTTTTAGGGGAGCTTTCTACTGGCTTTGAAAAGTCTAATTATGTTCTACACTTAAAAGAGAAATATTTCTGAAGCTGAGGATTTTGTTCCTTAAACTTCGAGCAAATTATTTAACTTCTCTTTTATTACATGCCATTTTCATAGCTCCCTAACATCTCTCATTTTTAGTATTAATGTTGTAAAGTGTATTTCATTAAAAGGTAAAGATGCAGAAAAAGATCAATAGCTGAGGCACAACAATAAGAATGGATCTGACAAACATAGGATTGGGTGAAAGAAGTGAGGCAAAAGAATATGTTCAGTAGGATTCCATTCATATAGAGCTAAAAATAGGCTTTTAGGTACACATTCCATAGGTGATAAAACCATAAAGAAAAGTCAGGGAATGGTTATAGCCAAAGCCAAGGTAGCAGTGTTACCTGTGAGGAGGGGTTGGTTCAGGACTTGTGAGGGCCATGTGGGAAAGGGCTGGCTGTGTAGTGTTTTTTGATTGGGATGGTAGTTACATGAGAGTTTGCTTTCTATATTCATTAATCTATAAAAATATGTCTTATGCACTTTTCTGAATGTATGCTATATTTTACAAAAATAGAATACAGTGATATGGAAATGAGAAAAATACAGTAGTTTAGAAATCACAGATAAATATGGCAAGACTGAGTGCTCTTTTCCTAAACCACACTAAAATGATGGCAAAGGAATCTTTAAAAATGAATAAACCACAAAGACAAAATGAATGGAAAAGAAGACATCATCAACCACACACACACACACACACACACACACACACATAGAGAGAGAGAGAGATGTAGATAGACATATCTCTAACTATATTTATATCTATATACGGAGGGGGAGACTGGGTTTTTATTTGTCATTTTTTGTATTTGAAATATGCTTTGATGACATAGTTGGCCTGAGATTCTTTGCCATGGTTCTTAACAACCATACAACTGCAATCAACTGCTTTATAGGGCTTTGCCTCTCAGATAATTTTGCAGAGGCCTGCCCATTCCTCTAGGTTCCTGTTATGAGCATCTTCAGTTAAGTTGACCTGGTGTTCAGCACACAGTTCCTCTACTAGGTTTTTGTACATGGATGTGCCACACGCATGTTGCTCAGGATGGGCCATAGTGGATGAGGGTGTTCTTCATCGCTTCATTTGTTTATGTATGTATGTATATATGTATGTATTTATTTACAAGAGAGGGAGAGAGAGAGAGAGAAGTGTGTCAGTGCGGGAGGGGCAGAGGGAAAGGGAGAGAGAGAATCCCAAGCAGGCTCCATGCTATCAGTGCAGAGCCTGATTTGGGGCTCAAGCCCACAAACCGTGAGACCATGACCTGAGCAGAAATCAAGAGTTAGATACTTAACCAACTGAGCCCAGCTACCCCTTCAGCACCTCCTTTAAAGCAGTGTTAGTGTTCATTTGACTGCCAGAAGTGATCCCTTTCACCACATATAGTGTGGGTGGTTAAGGCTAGAGCTGAATCCTGAACTCATCAGAGAGACCCTACTTTCATGCAACTCAGGGGCAACAATTTCCTGTAATCTGGAAAGTAGATGGACAAGTAGCGACTGACTTTGCACACATGAGGTAACTGAATCCTGAGCTGCAGTGGGGAAAATGGGGACAATTAGACCTGCAGCTTACAGCTCCCAAGAGGTTTGGGAATTAGTTGTATCAGGTATCTTTGGAAATGGTGGTGTAAATGGGGCTACAAACTGGAGAATTGGTTCAAGGTCTGTTTAAGGAGTAATTAGATCTCAGATAACACTCCTTTGCCTGAAGTCCATTCTCTTCTCCCCTTCCCCTGAAGACTGCGGGGCTGTTCTCTATTGAGGGTGAAGGAGAAGCTCTCGAGTGGGGCCAGCTGGCATGGTTAGGGTGGTGCACTAGGGGTGAAAATAGGGCTCAGACTTCTGAGCTGTGTCCTCACGTGGCCCTCACAGTGCCAGCCCCTAGACTTGTACTTCTAGGCAGGAAATTTAAACATTCTTCTGGCATCCTTTACGCTGGCAGAATAGATTAGCCTAAAGAAGAAAGCCCTAAAGATACAGCAGAGTCTATGCAACAGGACAATTAAAAAAACAAAACAAAACACAAACAAACAAACAACCCAAAAAACAGGACAATTCACCTATAATCCTCTCCAGCAAAGCCCAGCTGACAAGGCCCATTTACCATTCAGAAGGTCCTGATAGTTTTTTGTTGTCTGACTCTTAAATATGATCAGTTAAAGTACCTAAATATTTGAGGATGTTCCTTAAAATGAAAGTAGAAACCAAAGCAAACAAGCAAAGGAGGCATATTTAAAACAGAATATGCAAGGAGAAGAAAAGTTAAAACAAACAAACAGATCATCACTACCAACATTCTTTTCTGTCTTTAGAGAGATGAGAAATGATATTATATCCCTGAAACAGAAACTGATTTCTACATAAAAGGAACATTCAAGAAATAAAAAGGAACTCTTGCAAGTTAAAATGTTTAGTTGAGGGATGTGAATGTTTGGAGAAGAAAATTGATGAATCTCTAGGAATGTAGGGCTAGAAAACCCAAATCAGAGATGGAAATTAGGAGAAAAAAATATGAGAAGTCCAACTTGTGAATACTACAAGTTCCAGAAAGAGATAACTGAAAACACTGTGGGGAGGGAATCATCAGTGAGAGAATTTTAGTACATTTTCTAGAACTAGAGGGCATTAGTTACCAGACTAAGAGGGCTCATTAAGTGCCCATTCAAATGGATGACAGAGACCTATGCCAAGGGTACCTCATTGTGAAATTTCATCATCTTTACAAGTTGAATCATCTTAGAAGTTTCTAGAGAGAATAAATATGTTATAAAGGATGAGGAATCAACCTGGTTTAGGGTGTTTTGATATGGGAAGATAAAGGACAGTAGAGCAGTGCCCTCAACATTCTGAAGGAACAAGATTTCCAGTTGAGAATTTTGTATCCAACCAAGTTATCACTCACACAACAAGGCAGAACAAAGACCTTTTCAGCTAGGTAAAAATCTGAACAACCACCACCACCACCACCATCACAACAAATAAACAAACAAATCCCAAACCCAAAACCCCTTAACTCCCATGCACCTTCTAGGGAGCTCATAGAGGAAGTTCTTCACTATAAGGAGGGATTAAACTGAGGGAAACATGGGATTCAGAATCCAGCACAGAAGAGAGGCCAATGAAATATGTGAAAGGTGATCCTTCCTAGTCACGGTAATGCAGACATAGGATATTGATCTAAATTAAATATGAGATAGCTATTGAGGAGGGTGAGAGAGAGGTAAAAGTGAGTTAAATACTCATTTTCCATGGTAGGAAAAAACGTTAAAAATTGGTAAGAAGCTATATAAGCATATAATTTAAAAATATGGAATTAACTACCAAAAGAAACAGCTAAGGACTCCAAAGTGGTGGTTGTTTGGAAGAGGAATTGGGGGAGGGGGTAGGAAAGATAACTGTGATTTTCTTTTTGTGATGAGCCTTTTAGAACTATTTGTCTCTTTAAATTATATGGATGTATAACATAAAAACAAAAACTGGAAAAAATTAATAGCTTATTGCTGATAAGCAGATTTTTCCTTCGGAATGATTTCAGATTAAAAAAAGAGAGAGAGAGAGATGGGGCGCCTGGGTGGCTCAGTCAATTAAGCACCTGACCGGCTCAGGTCATGATCTCACAATTCATGGGTTCGAGCCCCACATCAGACTCTGTGCTGACACTCAGATCCTGGAGTGTGCTTCAGATTCTGTGTCTCCCTTTCTCTCTGCCTCTCCCCTGCTCGTGCTCTGTCTTTCTCTCTCTCTTTCTCTCAAAAATAAATAAACATTTAAAAAAACAAAAAAAAAAAAAGAGAGAGAGTCCTATGTTGTCCACTCATTATTCAGCAGATCTTTTCTTGAGCATCTGTTATGTGCTGAGTGTTAAGGCCGCTTCTTTTTTCAGTGTTTGCCTTTTTAAAAAAAAATTGCTCCTGTTCTGGCCCTTCCTACTGGGACCCTAAGTTTAGGGAATTAGTGACTTCCTGTTCTGTGCCTCTTTCTCCCTAGATCTCTGTTGTGTGTGGTATGGTTGAAAATCTCAAATTTCTAACAGTTTGTGGTTAATTCTCTGAGTACAGTTCCTAACAGGTAACAGGCACTTGATGGATGGACCAACAGTTATTCTTATGTGTGCTTCTCTCTCCTGTCCCTCATCCTCAAAGTAGACTATTGACCTGCCATATCCCCAGATCACCCCTTAGCTTGTGCAGAACAGGGAAACTAGGGAGGGCCTGCTGTAGCCCAGCTGACCCCCCACTATTTACACCTTTGCTACCAGGAATCTAATTATTTGAGATTAAGCACTTTGAGTTTTGAAGACTATTTGGAATTTAAGGAAAGTATAAATGCTTCTGAGGGGAAAAAATCTATGAACTATGATCATGGTAATTTCTACCCTGGAGTTTCCACGCTCTGACATCTCATCAAGGGCATAATCGTGGCCAGAGAGTTCTTTTTAATATTTCAAAACACCTAATGGAAACTGCCCATTTATTCTTGATAAGGCTATAAAGAGTAACTAAAATGTCAAGGTTCTTTGCTCTCACTGGAAGAGTTATCTACTGATTTGGCATTGTACTTCTGGTTATTTCTTGCTGGTTAGGTGCTCTAGTTAGTAGCTATCTATCTTTGATAAATTTAAGAGTGGAGGGGAATATAATAATTACCAACACAGTTTATTTGTTTAACAGAATCTTGCCAAAGGCAGTGTCCATGTGGGGGAGTAGGAAAGGGGTCTTAGGGAGTGGAGCAGGTGAGGGCACTGCACGCTGTCTCACTCATTCCCAGGGATTTGTTGGTAGCTGGGCCGAGGGCAGAGGGCAGAGGAAGGGTATGAAGATCAGCTTCTGCTACCTGTTTTATCACTTTGCTGAGGGCTGGCCCAAGGGGCCAGTGTTGCTGTGAAAGGGCCCAGCTCAGCGTGTCAACCCTCCCTTCAATTCAGACCTTATCACGCAGCCTCATGGCAGCAGAGATAAATGCTCCAACAAGGCAAATGAATCCAGAGAGAATAGGAGCCTCAAACTGTGAAAAATGATGGAGACTATGGCCTACTTTCTTGCCTTGTAAAAGTCACTTACATTTTTCTGGGGTGCAGCCAAACTGCACCGTGTGGGGAGCGAAGCTGTGAATGGAGATGTGTAAGCCCTGTTAGGCAAACACAGGGTGCTCTGGCCTCCAGTGGTTCTAGCTTTTGAGCCCAGACCAAAGAAAGTGAAGCTGGCAACTGTATAGAAAATTTGAACCAACCAAGTTAGTCCATTTACCTCTTTGGTGACTCGGGGTGGAAATGGTTTTGGAAGTATTTGTTTTGTTTTTGAAGGAGTGATGTTTGGAAGCAGAGGCTCTAGAGAAAGACATCCTGACCTTCTGGGGCATTTAACCCTACCACCACAGACCTTGGTAGTTAGTTGTTTTCTTTTTGTTTTGGTATGTTCTCTTTTTGTATTTCCAACCCGATTGTAAGGTTGCTGGCATCCATCTATTTACCAGTAAGTCTCAGTTTTCTTATCTTTAAAATGAGCATAATGATACCTATTTTGCAGGTTCACTGTGAGTATTAGGAGTTCAGTACTCAGTTTTGGTTTCACATCCTCCCATCCACCTTTTCCCCTCCCTGTACTCTCTCAGAAAGGATCTCACATCCAAAGACCAGTACTCTCCAAGTGAGGGAGATAGCCACTTTCTTAATGAGCTTGGCAAACATCTGAGAACTGCTCCCTCCCATTTGAAGACCCCATGTGTCCTTGCACTGAGCCCAGACCAGCTGGCTCTGAGGAGCAGACTGTGAGCCCATTTGTTCAGCCAGGATGAGGATGCTGATTTTACCGCCATAGAGAGACAAGCCCCACCCAGTTTGCTTTTCACATGGAGGCTGCGAGTGCATGACAAAGTTGGAGGAAATGAACAGGAAAGTTCACAGAGGGATGTGGTCCATACTTTGTTATCCACAAACAAAAGAATAAAAGAAGAAAGCAGGACATGCCTTTGAGGTACATTAACCCTGTCCATTGGAAGTCCCCAGGTGTAACCAGTTAGAATAGCTACTCCTCCAATAGGGACACCTAGAAATGGGATGGAAAGAGGGATGGAAGTGCACTCAATTAATAGTAGAGGAGTAAACAAGAGGACTGAGGGCAGAAGTTGCTTCCATAATAGGGAGAATATAACTTTAAGCACACAGCCCAGCCCATGGGAGGGCCTTCCCAAAGGGTAACTGTTATTATTAGTGATGGCTTTGCCATACTGAGTTGATGTCCATGCTGTAACCACAGAGCTCTACTGAGATGAAATTTCCTCCTCAATGTGCTTTTGTGGGCCACTCTCAGTAAAGGGGTCCACAAAAGCACACTAAGGAGGAAATTTCATCTCAGTAGAGCTCTGTGGTTACAGCATGGACATCAACTCAGTATGGCAAAGCCATCACTAATAATAACCCTAACAATAACGCTAATAATGGTCCTCTTGGTCATCCTCATTATAACTAGAATAATTTCTGTCTCTCATTTGCCCATGTCTGGAAAACCAATGAATATGCCTTCCCTATTTGAAATATGACTACTGAAATTTCTGTGCTTTAAAATTTATGGTGAATTTCCTCATATGTCACTTGCACCTCATAACAGCCTTATCAACCATAGGAGGTATGAGTGTCCTCACTTTAAAGATAAGGAATCTGGTGTCGAAATGGCTCGAGCACCATTTCAAGTTACTACAGTGAGTAAATGGCCGAGGCAGGACGGGAGACTTTGGACTCCACATCCCATGTTCCTTTTCATAATCCACCGTGCTTCTTCTGCCTCCTGTCCATAGCCTAGTAACAAGTTTGGTCACTTTTCTTGATAGGAGGCATCATGTGTAGACCTTTCTGTTTTCCAGAGGAGGAAAACGGCTTTCAGCTTGTGGTAAAGGTTCTCAGAAAATGGGAACCAGAAATGTCTTCGAGCCTGATCCAGGTGCCAGAAGAGTTTGGCAAGTGAGTTTACCACCGCTGAGTCAGGCCCTGGTCCCCCTCCCCCGGGATTTGGATCGATGTTGCAATGACTCTGGCAGCTCTGTGCATTTCTCTTGGCCTCTAAGGCATTCCAGTGATGATGATGGCTTGTCAGGGTCATGGCCCCAGTACAAAGCAAGGCTATTTGTGACTTATCGAAAACTTAACTGGAGCCACCTGCATGCGAGGCTGGCTTCTTGGCCTTGGGGCCTGCAACTCAGCTGAAGTAAAATGTTCATATATTACTCTGTATAGTACATATCAAAAGTCACATCTTTTTCTTTAAGTTTGCAAGTAATTGGAAAACCAAGTTGTCAGCTCCCCTGCCATGTTGGTCTACGCTACTCAGTTTCTTATTCCATCCTCAGGGCCTGGAATGTCCCTCTTCTCTCTTTGTCTCTGTAAATTCTGCTTGCCTGCAAGACCCTACTTCCTCCATGGAGTCTCCATTCCAGAATGCATGTGACCTGGTTGTTTGTTGCTCAAGCTGATGCTTTATTAAATATCCTCTTGCAGTGTTTCATGATTGCTTTATGCACAGTTATTCTGGCTGAATTCTTTGGAGCCAGACACTGGATCTGCTTTGTCTTTCCTCTTTCTGAAAGTGCCTGGGTGTGCTGAGCACAAGTGAATGCTGACAGATTCATTTGATGAAACATAGTGGAGGCTTGTAGAAAAGTGGAGACTTGGGAATCTGGAGACGTGGTTTTGTTACCCAGGATGAATCCCTTCATCTCGCTGGGTTGCAGTCTTTATCTGTAAAATGAGAGTTGAATTGGATGATCTGTAGAGTTTATGCCAAATCCAAAGTTCTAGGAGTACTTACAGGTTAATCATAGAGATTCTCATTGTTTTTACCGGTCTGTATGCATTCTCCATAGTACAACCCGTTAAGCTGTCCTTGTCTTATCACCTGCATCTATGATTTGGCTGCATGTAGCTTAAAAGGAGAATTATCTTCCTATCTCACAGATAGATAACAGAGGAAAATGAGGGAGCAGATGGCTTTCAGTACTGGGTTCAAATCACAGTCCTATTATTTACTAGTGTGATCTTAAGCAAGTTACCTCATTAAATACCACTTTTCTCACCAAAAGTATAGAGTTGACAATATTGGTTTCACAGGGTGATTGAGGAATAAGTGAGATAAAGCATGTATGGTGCATACACAGTGTAAGTGTTCAATAAATAGTGGTGGCAATATTAATTTTTGTAATTGGGAAGCAAAAGGGTGTATCTTCTAATCCATCGGTGAGCATTTTCTGATTTGTAAACTATTGGTTGTATTTTAAGACAATGCCTTTATCATTTTAATAAGCAGTGTAATGATTTGAGGAAAATCATTTCGGTTCTAATCAGAACACTAGCAGTACTAATTATGCATATGATAGCATTTTAACAGAGCTCCATAATTTATGAAATTGGGAGAGACTTAAAAAAACATGGGTTGACTCTCTGGAGTCTCAGATTTCTGGTGTGTGATTCAAACGGGCTAGTCTTCCTTCCTGCCAGTGCAAATAAATCAAGTGTAAACCTTTACTTTTAACCAAATTGTGAAAAATGGAACAAGTTTAATGATAAGGAACTGTTTTAATGAGACACTTTATTCTTGTGGTGATTGGCTGAGGAGAGACTCTCCCGATTTATCCTTGAACTACCAAAAGCAACAGACCCACTGTCCTATTTGCTTTTCTTTTCCCCCCAGCTGCTCTGGGTTTAAGTAAATGAAGTTTCTCAAGTTGAAAGGTGGCTCAGTGATCTAAGCAATGGAGCCTAAAAAAAGACCTTGGGTGTAAATTATCAAAAATTTCTAACTGCCTTGCTCTGAGATGTCAGGAAAGTCACTTATCGACCTTGGATATCTTAATCTTACCAACTACAAAAATGGTATGATGCATGATGAACATAACCTGGCTTTAGAGAGTGTTAGTGAGGAAATAACATGTTAGGTGATATTTTTCTGCTTAAATGAAAAGAAAATGTATGTTGAGTGTTACCTTTCAAGTTACTTAGACAAAGTCCAGGGGTGTGTGTGTGTGTGTGTGTGTGTGTGTGTGTGAGCCTGAAGTTCAAGTATTTGTAAAGGTTTCTAGCACACAGTATCTTTAAGAAACAGAGAAAAGCGTTTGATCAAAATAATGCTTTTCATCAGTGGTGGGTGAGCAAGATTTAGGACTTTCAGATCTCCCATGTCTTATCTTGACAATTTATGTTTTAACTGAGTTTCAACATTCGCTCTCAGGGTCAGAAAGAATTCCAGAAGATAAAGGAGAATGAGAAAGCCAATTTTTAATAAATGCTTTGAGAGTAAAAAGAAATAACCAAAATGGTATACATTGCAGAGAGCATGTGGCATATGAAGAAATAGCTTTGGATAAGACAGAACAGGGTGAAACTTCAAAGTGCATCTTCTGCCTGTTAATCCCATTAGTGTTCTAGTGATTTCTCAGAGATTGATTATCTCTGGGGAACTGTGTTACATCAACCCTCAAACTGTTTTTCCAAACCCATTAGGCCCAGCAAACATTCTGTACTGTTGGGATAATGGGCTTTTGTGCCATATTTACCCATATTCCTTCAGCTTGTTTCCCATCCTGCCCAGCCCCAGTCAGGGGCAGAGAGATGCCTCCATTCCCAGTAGTTAGTGGGATTCCCACTCATAACCCTTTGAGTGGAAAAAGAAACTCAGACAGAATGGAGAGGCAGCATCTACCCAGGTTGGCTGACCAATTCTTCATGTGGCTTTTGATGTTTATTTAGATTTTCATGGGTAGATACACTGTCCCCATTCAAATTGCCCATTTATATTAGAAATATATAGAATATATTAGAGGTATATAATATATATTAGAAGTATATACTTAAGGAGCATCAAAAGTGAGGGGAAAAATCACATTTCTTGAAGTCTCTTTCTTTGTCTAGTTTGGTGAGCAAAGGAGTTTTCCAACTGCTAACTTTATAAATAACCTCACAGTTTCAGTTTTGTCATATGTAAAATGGCAATGATAATAATGCATCCTTCTTAGGGGGTTTAGGAGAATTAAATGGGGTAGTTATTGGTAAATGCTTAGCACTGTGCCTACCTGGCATTATAGAAGGCACTCAATAAAAGTTAGCTAAAATTATGTTAATTGTTCAAAGGGTAAGGGTTAATAGGCATACTGGAAATTGATATTAAGAAGGAATAAGACACATATTTGGGGAAAGTGGGGGTCCAGGAGACTAGTCAACAGGATTTTGAATATGGGAATATGCAGGATGTGAGCACATCTTTGTACTTAGGTGTCTGTATCCTCCTTGCCACAGAAACTACTTACATCAGACATAGCAAGAGAAAAAGGATAGTGTGAGCATAGTACAAAGGGGCTACCCATAAGTCTACGATACTCAACCTTTTATATCATCCTCAGTCACTTCATTCATTGAACCCAATTTATCACCCAACTTGTGCTATACATTTATGTTATAGATAAAAACAATTCACTCTTTACCCTTAAGAAAGCTGAGGGTGGAGGCAAGCAAGCAACCAGACAATTAGACAAGTTCTTGAATAATCAGGAAGAATGAGGTGTACTGGGAAGGCTTCTTGAAGGAGTTGATAACTGAGATTAGATGAGTAAGAGTTATCTAGCAATAGTATAAGAGATTTTCAGGTAGAGGTTCCTGTATGTGGAGAGGCATGGATGACAGAGCACTGTGTATGATATATCTTGTCTGCTAATTCCAACATCTGAGTCATCCTGTGGTTCTCTCCATTGATTGCCTGTTCTCTTAAGTAAGGACTATATTTTTGTGTGTCTAGCAATTTTGGATTATATTCTGGACATTGTCAGTGATACGGTGTAGAGCCTATGGATTCTATTTGTTCCTCTGAAGAATGTTAATTTTTTTATTTTATCAAGTATTGAATATGAGTGAACTCAAACATCAAACTCCACTTTCCCAGTAGTGGGCAGAAACTGATATCTCTGATCAGTTCTATTAATCTTAGCTGGCTTGTTTAGAATCTCTCCCATGCATGTGTAGCTTAGGAGTCAGCCAGAGATTTGGATGGAATTTATATGTAGAATTTAGAGTTCCCTTCTGAGGCTCTCTCCTTTTTGGTATTTCTTCTCTCATTTTTCAGCTGCCTCAAACTCCATCTTCTGATTCTGCAGGTTTCTATCTGGTTTTTAGCCACTTCACAGGATGCTTTTTGGGGCCCCCTCTTAAGCAAAAAGTTGCAAAGCCCAGAAAACTTTTCCAGTGCTCCCTTTACCCAGTTTCTGCCTGCTTTTGGTTGCCCTCTAGTGCACACAAATAGTTATTTTTGATATTTTATTAGACAATAGTTATGCAGAGAGGATTGGTCCAATATAAGCTACTTAACATATTGGAAGCAAAACATTCACATGGATATTTCAGGAACTTCAAGCTGTTCAGTATGGTTGGAGGGGAGTGTGTGTGTGTGTGTGTGTGTGTGTGTGTATTGTAGGAGACTGGAGGGATATGTAGCTTGGAGAAAGGCAGAGGCCAGGTCATCTAGAGCCCACTCAGGAATTTGAGCTTTAGCCTGAAGGATGTGATGGAGAGCTTTAATCAGAAGAATTAAATGATCAGAATTATATCTTAGAAACATGGTTTGACATCTGTTTGAAGGATGAGCCAGAAGAGTTAGGCAGATAGTTAGAAGGCTAATGGGTAAAACAGAGTTCAGTTTTCTCCTTTGCAAGAGGAGGGGTTGAGCTAGCTGATCATTAATGTCTTTTAGCTTTAATATTATGTTTTTCCCACTAATGCCCTTATTTGGCTTTCCTGGACCTGGGGGTTGCATAAGGCTGTGTTTTGCAGAGCACTATACACGGCCCTGTGAGCCCAGACTTTAGATGATGCCAACAGAGAAAAATATACTTGGTGGTGTTCTATGGTTTATGAATATGTTAAGGCAATGGGGGCACAAAGCAACATGCACGAATGTACCATAGGTGGTTAACAACCTTTGAATTTCTCTGGCTCTCTCTTAGGACCTCCTGCATCACAACAGGCATTTGGTTATTCCATCTGAATTTGATTTTTTAAGTCCTCAAAAGGAAGGAAATGGGCCTATTAGGAAACCAGTGTTATGGATACATTGCAGTAGGGGTACCCAAATTGGGAACAGTAGGAAGATACTCTGTTATAGTTTTCTGAGAGCCTCAGGAAATGCTGATAGCAGTATGATGGACATACTGTATTTCATTCTTTCCTGGTTCTGAACCAAAAGGAAAGTGAGGCTTACCAGAACCTCAGAATGTTCTGCATCTCCTAAAGCCCCTTGGAGAGCAAAAAGCTCTTTTGTGTCAGATTCTGTATGGCATGCTGAAAAGCAACACCTGCCCTTGCTCAGGAGGGCAGTCCAGAGTCTAGTATTCCAGTAGGCTACCTTCATCATGAGACATTTTTATGGGCTTTGCCTCAGTAGGAGCTCAGGCCTTTTAGTTCTTAAAGCTAGCTGAGTATACTATCCTTGGTAAATTAATCCTACATTCAGTACAGGAAACATCAGGTTTTAGGAGTTACAGAGGCAACAATATAATTCTTGGATGGTGTTTCTTACATGCAACTGTAAACAGGGCTTTCCTCTTAGGATGGCAAGACCTGGTACAGAGATTCGTGAATTAATTTTCTGGCTTTTTACTTTGAGGAATGTCATTTTAGTCAGAGTTGACTAAACGATAATATCATTTAGAGGCTATATGGCTCTAAAATTTTTCTCTGATCTGTTCCCAGCCTGGAGTGTGTGAGTGTATTAGCTTACATATTTACTAGGCACTTGGGGTTGGCCTGGGGAAATTCTAGTGATTAAGATGCAGTCCTTGTCCTCAGAGAGACCCTAGGCTAAGTATCTGCCATAGCCCCTCTTTGGCTGCTTGGCTTTCTACCCTGCAAACTGAGCTTATGAACATGGTGTGCCTTTCTATAGTGGTTCTCTCTTTTCTATCACACTGTGGCCACTGAATTGGATTTGGTGAATATATCAGGAAGTGGAGTAATGTGCTTATGGCTTAGATGTTCAAATTTGTTCACACTTGACATTTTGCCAGCTTCTATTTTCTCTGTTATGGTATAATGAGGCCTGTGCTTAGATTTGAGAGTGCTGTGGGGCTTACTCCAAGTTCATCTCCTATTTCTTTGCCTCTGTGCCTGAAGTTTCTGCCATTGGTGTAACTCATCACATTATCATGGGCTATCCCATGGGTTATCATGGGTGAAGTCATTCCCTTCATAATTCTATTTATGAAGGCCTATTCTACTGGAAGAAGTTGATTGGGGAAGCACGTTGACTTATTTATGATGTTCCATCTGAGAACTGTGGATGGCAGCAGTGGGAGGTGGGGATGAGTTTCAGGGGTTGAGAGAAAGTGATTCAAAAGAGCGTGGAATAGGCAGAAATAGGAATTCTCCCCTGTTGCAGTTTTGGCAGGTTCTAGGCATATATATATATATATATATATATTTTTTTTTTTTAACTTTTATCCCAAGCACATAATAGATGCTCAGACAATGAAATCTCAGGCCCAGCCTTGGCTGGCAGTTAGATCTGTGAATCTCAGTCCCTATTAAGTCTAGTCAGGACTGAGTCATTAAAGGGTTCCTTGCATATTCAGATAGTGGGATTTTTGCTCAGTCTCATTCATTTTAATGTGGCTTCAGCATGACCAGGTCTATGAGGAATGAGGCATCCTTCCCAATATGGGGATAAGCCCTCTGCTCTGAGGTACCTGCTTATTTAGATCAGACCCTGTTTTTAGAGGAAAGAGTCTATTTTAGAACAGGAGGACAGAGGAGCTCAGCCATGACCTAAGGGAAGGAGAGGGTCCAGGCTGTCTTACCCCTTCATGTATGGTTGACTCAGCTAAGTTTGATTGCAGGAATGGGTCTTGGCCCAGGATGGAGAGTATCCACTAATGAGGCAAGTGGCTTCAAGAAGATCAAAATAATTAGTCAGTTTTCACGGCTGCAGTGAGTCACCATCTTGAAGACATTATGTTCCAACTTAAGAGTTAGGAAGCTGAGGTAGAAGACGCCTAGTTCCTCCTCCCCAGGGAATGCAAAGTGTGTCTGAGAAGCCTGAGGGCTGGTGGAGAATGGATGAGGACTCCAGTTCTTGTCTGCTTCCTGTGCTTTTGCTTCCTTCTTGCCTTCAGTGGGAAGGAATGTGAGAGGGACAGTGCGTTAGAGGCTGAGGTGGGTTGAATGGACTGATTGGGGGAGATGAATGGTCTAGCAGAAAGGAATGTATCTAACACTGCTACCTAGGACCCTGGGGACTAGAGAGATCTCACCAGGCCTGCAGGGCCTCCTGAGGGGTATTTTGGTGGGCTCGGCTTTCCAACCCTCACTGTTTGAGAGGGATAAATATTCCCCTTGGAGGTGGGGGAAAGGGGTGATGTTGTCTGCATCTGGAATTCTCCATTTGTGTGACTCATGCAGCCCGTAGAGTGCCCTGTGGCAGGGAGAGAGAGCTCTCACCCTGTGGTTAGTTTACAGTACATGGCTTTCCAAGTACTGGGCTGGATTACTGAGAAGTCTTTTCCCTGGGGCATCCCCAGATAGGTGAGGTGGATGTCGGTCTGGAAAGCTGATTCACACATTCTCTAAAAGCCAGGCAGGAGCAGCATGACCTGTCAAAGTAATAAGTTCTGTAGCTATGTGGCCAGAGCTAGAGGTGTGTCCACAGAACAGAACTTCCCTTGGAACTGAGCAGCGTGTCTTCCTTAGAGATGAACCCTTGACCTTTGTTCTCAAGAGCCCCCCACTGCAGCTGACTTGCAAACGGGAGTCTGAGACAAGAGAGGGCACGGTGTGTGGCATAACATCACCACTGTGGGAAGGATGAGGCAAAGTGCATGTTCCCCTCCCATCACAGAGTGATGGGCACCCCACATAGAAAATCTGTCAAGAAGAGTCTAGTAGGAAAACTCAGACAGACAGGGCTCTGTTAGGTTCTACCACTCCCTGGATAAGTGACCTTCGGGACACCACTTAAACTCTCTGAACTGTCTTTCCACCCCTACCTCTGTCCCTCCTTTCCTTTTGAGTGACTACTAGGGGTTGTAACTGCTCAAAATGCAGTAGAAAGTAATATAACAAGGCTGATGTTCTATAGGAGAGTGACAGAAATGAGGTAAACAACTAAATAAGTAAGACTATTTCAAATCCTAGTAAGTGCTTTGCAACACAATAGTGATGGGATGGGGAGTGCGGGGGGAATGTGGCTGTTTTTGGGGGGTAGCATGGAAGGCCTCCCTGAGGTAATGCTGTTTGGGCTATGACCAGTGGCAAGGGACCCTTTATTAATAGGCCTGAGAGAAAGGCCATTATAAAGAGAAGGAACAGCAAACACAATGACTCTGAGATGGGAAGATACGTAGGCAGATGGCCATGATGCCCTACGTGGGCACAGAGCCTGGTCTATGAATCCCACTGTGAAGGAAAGCTTATCTGGAATTACTGTAAGCAAGAAATAAACTTACATTGTATTGAGCCACCTACATGTTGGTGTGTATTTGTTATAGCAATTAGTGCCACCCTAACGAATACAGTATAAAGCATTGCATCTAGTGGTGCAGAGGGCCTGAAGCAAACGTGGAACTTGAGCACAGAAAGAAAAGCCAATTATCACCTCAGCAACAGGAGGGTGCTCACCTCTCTCTCCTTGTAGTCTGAGCCAGAGGCTCTGTCTTGCTGTAATGTCAGTTCAAAAGGCAGCATTTCCAGACTCTTGTCACGTCACCGGGAGCCCTTGGTCCTCTAATTAAGCAATAATGTGCTTGTCCAATAAGTGCCATATGGTTGCAATGAATCAAGACCAAATTATCATAGCTTTAAAAATTAATATTATTAATGTTGATAATAAAATCTCACAATTTTATGTCATGTTTTTTTTCTGAAGAGCTCAATATGCAACTATTAAAATATATGTCCAAATATCATACCAACTGTATGTATATCATTCAACCTTAGGAAGAAGTGAAGACCCACAGAAAAGTTGGGAAGATGACTTCATACTTTAAAATAAGGCTCACTTCTTTTACCTATCTATCTCTGACCCCATAAGATAACTAATCTTTCCTAGCAATAAACCAGAATAGTGTGAAAGAATTAGGGAAATAGGATTATCTTAATGTCATGGTAAGGAGATGAAGCACAAATAAGGGGCTGGAGTGAATTAGATACTACAAAATATCAAGATTGGAGAAAACCGGAGTAGACTTGCCCTGATGAACCTGGACTATGGAGAGAGGATGTGGGGTCGGGTCAGGGAGCATGGGAAGGGGAACTGGCCAGCTTTGGCCAGTGCCTCTCTGGCCTGGAAATGGCAGGTGATGGCAGAGTTGATGAGGAGCAAAGGGAGGGATTCATCAGGAAGCTCGGAGTTCTGAACGGTGAGCATACTTAAGGACAGGCTACAGGCTTCTATCTAAGAGAGAGAGCAGGGCTTACCCTAAGGGAGATTAAATGATGGATTGATAATATGCCCAGGGAGGTCTCTTACTTACGAGTGACAAAAGTTTAAGAGTTTCTGTGTTTGGCTCTAACCCAGATCCATTTCTTCACTAAACTCAGAGATGCTGTGGGATAACCCAGCGGAGTTGGGGGAGAGTGGGCATTTACATCTGAGGGGGTAGTTAGGAAAGAGTTATGAGCCACAGGATTCAAATGAGTTGCTAAGGACATCATGGAGACCATTACTTGGTCAGTTTTCCATTTCTAGGAAGGCCCATCATCATAAACCAAAATTCATTAGTCTCTTATTCAATGGGTATTAATTAATTGGCTATATGTGCTTCTCCTACCCTGGAAGAGCTTATAAGATGATCATGCAATTTATTATCCAAACAAAGACACATTTGAGAAAGAAAGGGGGCCCTATCAATAATTATATGGGAACAACAGGCACACACAAAAGTGGCCCAGGCAAATTGGGATATATGGAGACCCGCTTCTGAGTATCACTTCATTCACACCGAGGCACAGTGAGATGCATGTTCCATGAGCAGTGCATGTTTCCACCCGTGTCCTCATCTCCTGCCAAGAGCGGGACTCCTTTCTTCCCTGCCTGAGCCCCTTCTCCTTACTGTCAAGACTCAGCTGAAGCGCTGCCCCCCGCCATGCACCCCACACCACTCTAGCCACTGACTAGTTTTGTGACCTTGGATAAGTTACTTAACCAGTACTCAAATTCTGTCAGTAAAATGGGGAAAACAAGAGTACCTGTCTTGCAGGTTTGTGGTGAAGATGAATGAGTTAATATAGATTTACACTAGAATGGTGCCTGACATAAAGTAAGCACCACATACATATTGGTTATTATTATGATTGGCTTTGTAAGAGCAGATAACTTACCCAATGTCTCTGCACTTTAGTTTCCTCATCTGGGAAACAGGGACAGGAATACCTACCTTTTATGGACTTGGTATTCAATAATTAGCTCACCTTCTTCCTTAGAATAAGTAGCAGACCTCAAAGGGTGAGTTTTAATACTTTCCACACTACTTCACAGATTTATTGCATAATATATTTAGATGTGGTTAAAGAACATTTACTGAATGGACAGGGGAGTTCCCAAAGAGGAAGAAAGCAGATAGGGAGAGGGATGTGTGGCCTTACATAGAAAAGGTAAGCAGGAACCCAGATAAGTGGATGGCTAATCTCTTAGCACCCCTAGGCAACAGAGAAGACTCCAGAAGTCACAGGATGGCCTGGCCTTTTTCTCAGAATGAAAACCAGAGGGGCTTTCTTTAAACTAGATAGGCAAGGCACATAGGTACATCCAAAGTCAGAAAATGACCAGCTTTTTTGCTTCTAGTATTTGACCTCCATCCCAAACTGATGAGAGGCACAGAACTATTCTAAGTACTTTGAATTATTATTTATTTACTTCATTAAGTTCATCTATAAAACAGCAACTTATATATTTTAGAGATGGCTTTATAATGGAAAATTTCAAACATAAGACTTGTATAATCAGTACTCATGTACCCATATCTCAGCTCTGGCTCCATAGTTATCAACACTTGTCAAGTTAGTTTTTCTGTTTCCCTCAAGACATTTTATCTCAGATATTTGAAAGCAAACTCATCATCATATACAGATGGTCCTTGACTTTTGATGATTTGACTTGTAATTTTTTGACTTTACAGTGGTGTAGTAGTAGAATCAGTAGAAACCGTACATCAAATTTTGAATTTGGATCTTTTCCCAGACTATCAATATGCAGTACGATACTCTCCCATGATGCCTGGCAGTGGCCGTGGGCTCCCAGTCAGCTCTGTGATCACAGGGTCAGCAACTGATACATTTACAACCATTCTATATCCATGCAACTATGCTGTTTTTCACTTTCAGTACAGTGTTCAATACATTACATGATATATTCATTATTTTATTTTAAAATAGGCTTTGTATTAAATAATGCAAATTATTTAATAATTTAATTTATATAATTATATAAATTATAATAATGTAATTTAATAATAGTTAGCCCAACCATAGGTTAGCGGACCTGTCCTGAGCAAGGTGGACTCGGCTAAGCTATGATGTTTGATAGGTTAGGTATAGCAAATAGATTTTTGACTTATGATATTTTCAACTTACAGGTTTATTAGGACATAACCCCATCATAAGTTGAGGACGATCTGTAATTTCACCTCCACCTCTAAATACTTTAGTATGTATCTTCTACAGATAAAGACTTATAAAACCCCAACTGTCTGAATCACCACAGACAACAATAACACCAAGAAAACTCAGTAAATCTTTAATATCATCTGATACTCAGTTCATATTTAAATTTTCCTTATTATTTCAAAAATATCTTTTGCCATTTGGTTTGCCATTAGGAATCAGTATCCTAATAAGGTCCACACATTACATTGGCTTGTATGTCCTAAATCTCTTTTTATTAACGATTGCCCCCTCTCCCCTTTTGAATGTCATTTGTTTGTTGAAGAAACTGGGTCACTTGTCCTGCAGAATGTCCCACATTTTGATTTGGCTGACTACTTCCTCATTTTGTCATTTAATTTGTTTTTTACCCTCCTTATTTCTTGTAACCTAGAAGCTAGATTTACGCTCCATTTGTTTTGGAGGGATCCACTACAAGGATCACTTGTAGTGATGCTGGGACTAGTGAGGGGGCTCAGGAATTGTTTAGCAGACTGCTCCCTCCATTACAGCTCCCTATCAACCTTCTGCCTTGTGGTTTTAGCATCCAGTGATGACTGTTGCCCATACCTGTTATTCATTAGGGCTTGTAAAATGTCCATTTTTAATTCCTTCACTCCTTTTGCACTTACTAGTGGAAGTCTTTGATAAAGAACTACGCTCCCTCATCATTTACTTGGTTTTCCTGAAATTACAGTTTGACAGAAAAAGCAGCACAAGTGCTTTTCTGTCATTTGTCAATTTTCAGAATAATGAGTTAGTGCCCTAGCAAAGGAGGTAGATCTTTCATTAATTAATTAAACAACTATTTATTGAGTTGCTGTTATATGTTAAGCGTTGTTCCAACTCCTGATGGTTCAGCAGTGAACAAAATAGATACAAACTCTGCTTTCTTGGAACTTACATTCTGGTGGGAGAAGACAAATAATAACCAAAACAGTACGTTGATATATTGTGTTAGGTGATGACAAGGGATATGGAGAAAATTAAAGCAGGGCAGGTATATAGGGAGTGCTGGAGGGGGTGGGAGTTGGGTTTGAAATTTTAAACAAGGTCAGGAAGGCTCATGAGAAGGTGACATTTAAGCAAAAACCTGAAGAGGGTGAAAACGTGAGCCATATACATTGTTAGAGAGGAACATTCCTGGCAGAGGGTCTTAAGGTAGGGGCCATGCCTACAGTGTTTGAGGAATAACAAAGAGGCCAGTGTGGCTAGTGTGGAGTGAATGAAGGGGAAGTCAGTAAGAGACAAGGTCAGAGAGGTGGGAGTGGGGGCAGACCATGTAGGGCCTAGTAGACATTGGATTTCCCCTTGAATGAGCTGGGCAGCCACTGAAGGGTTTTGAGCAGAGGCATATGATGTGACTCCTGATGGAGTAGTCAGGTAAGGGTGGAACTGAGTTTAGACTTAAAAGTAGACAGATTCTTTCCTTGTCAGCTGGTACTGGCGGTGTTTCAGACCGAAACAGAAGGTGTTTCATCTGTTTGGAGGGGGAACTCTGCATCTGGTTAGTAGCTGGACTACAGGAAATACTGCCTCTTAATCTAATCTTTTAAATTCCTAGGTTTAACATTTTCCTTGGCACTGTTGAGCACTTTATAATGTAAACTCCCAGGGCAGAAGCCTTCCTCTCCCATACTCCACACAGAACGACTATATGTCCATCATCCCAGAGAAATTGAATTCCATCCCACTCTAAAATTATGATACACGGGGAAAATGCCACTACTTGACCCATCTCTTTTTATTCTTGGCTACAAGTCTGTCAGTACATTTTCACCATCACTTAAGAATTGGTGTTGGCTAACCAGTAGGGATTTCTGGTGATTCTAGAGCTAGGTCAGCATTTGTGGCGGCATAGACCATCCATCTATTCAGGGTCACCACTTTAAGCATGGCGAGGGATGCTTGACGACTTAGGTTGTACATCGGCTGGGCACCCTTTTCCATCCAGAGTTTCCCAGTCATCTTGGAGCACACCTTTTCATTCATGCCACCTTCTCAGCATACAGAGAGCCTTTTTGTGGATGAGCATCTGTCTTTGCCTGTAACTCCTGCCTGTCATAGGCTGTTAGGAATTTCTGGGTGCTTAGCAACCAGGAGAGGATACAATACAAGCAGCCCGAATGCCTGTCAAGTAGCTGTTCCCTCTCTGTCTTCTGCTCTGGGTTTGTATGTGCAATAAAAGCAGCGACAGAGACACTCAATATCAACTTAAACAGTGACTTTTTTAAAATTAAAAACATTTTAAATGGAATCTAGTTCAAGCACACTTTGCCTCAAAGAAAGCTTGCAAGCATCCTTTCTCGTTATTCTGTATCATTATTCCAGGTGGTTCTCTGTAACCCTCCGAGATTTCTTCCCCATAGGCCTACCAAGAGGGTGAGACACACCAAGGGAAGCAAGGGGGTGGAAGGAGGCCACAATGCAAGGTTTTTCTCAAGCTGGGTGCAGGTTCTGCAGAGAAGAAAGAACATAATGAGGGGAGCAGATTTTCCAAAGAAGGGACATCGTAACTTAGAATGGGCTCTGTGCCTCTTATTGAAAGGAAAATTGCTGGCTGGGAGAGTGGCAAAATATTTCAAATGAATAACCGTCCTTGGTAGCGGCCAATATGCAGCAATGTGACAGGATAGGAAATGGAGCCCTCAGACCAGGAGGCTTCTTGAGGAGCTAGGGGCTGGTGGGAAGGGAAAGGAAGGCTTCAGAGCTTGCTGTCTACAAGGGGATGATGCACTGTTAGCTGCAATTCTTAAAAATATCTGTAGGAGGCATGAACCTTGCTTTTTACACAGATGAACCTAACTCAGAATTGCTGCCACATGTGAAATTATGTGCTGCAGATAGTCCAGGTCCACACAAGGCTTGACAAAGGAGCTAAGTAATTGTGTTGTGGTGTCAAGGCATCCGTGTCTGAGGAGCTGGATGCTAAGACCTAGAGTTTGGCCCCCTTCCAGGGTTGTCATAAAAGGCTGTGAACATGTCTCAGCTCCTGGAAAATGCCCTTCTTTCTTGACTCCTGGGCAGACTCCACCACTTTCTTCATGACCTGGTTCCCACCAGGGAGTCTTTGGGGCTTCTTGAGTACCAGAGTTTTGGACCTATGGGTGTGTTCTTTTTTCAGATGAATTGCACATCCCCTGAGAGGAAAACAAAAAGATAGAAGTGATGGGAGTCTTATCTATAGTGAAAACAACAAGCATTAAAATGAATGTTTGAAGACTTGAAATCCAAAGTCTTTTTTAATAATCTGAGTGTCGTCTTGTATCTCCAGTTGCTCATGGTCTTTACAGGCATGGGGGTACATCACAGAAGTTAGGGGGTGATGTGTTGCCAAAGATGAAGCATTCCCTGGGCCTACTGATGATGGTAGGTTTTAGTGAACTCATGTTTTGGCCACATTTTTGACCCAGTGAGCTGTCTGATGAAGGAAAAATACACAAACTTATCAGTAAAGTCAGCACCTTGGACCCATAGACTCTTTAATGTTAGCAGGACCTCTGAGGTCATCCAGTCCATTGCCCCATTGAATGCTTGATTAGTAATTGATGCAAAACTCCAGGCTCTGCGTTCCAAAGGTTGACCCAGGCCCATATTATTGGTTTAGAATATTATCATAATTAATGGAATGCTGCTAGAATATTGGCTCCAGACCTGAATTCACAAATTGGAAGAGTTTCAGCAGTAAAAATATCCAGAGGAAGTAACAGACGTTAGTAAAGTTAGAAAGTAGACACAGTGAGCAAAGAATAAGTTCAGTAGATTCAAAAGGAACAATCAAAGCTTCATAATAATGATCACAAATAAGTATTCAGTAGTTAAATAAAAGTACCCTTGTTGCACACTTATTTGATGTGAACCTTCTTTCAGGAAGAGTGCTTGCCTTCCTGCCTTTGGTTTCTTCACCCTCTGAACCACTGGACTCACGACTGCTGGACTGATCTCCTGAGAGTCTACTTCCTCTGCATTCATTCTCTGCAATGAATGAAACTTTCATGGATTCTTTTTATCTAACTGGAGAAAGTTAGAGCTTCTTACACTTGACTTTCAAGGCTCCGCCCTTCTTTCTCCACCCTTTGATATAAGCTTTTGTTTTGATCAGGTGGGTTCACCTACTGCCTCCTGAGCAGGTCTTACTCTGAGCCTTTGCTCATGCTTGCTAAAATGGGGAGCATGGCTTATAGTTCCTGTAACTTCCATTATTATCTACCGTGAGGTTGAGTACATACTAGATGTATGAATGAATGAATGAAGCCTACATTCCACATAAACAAACATACAGGTATAAGCACACACCCATATGTCTGTTTGCATGCACAGAAACACCCCATACTCCTAAGCACAGATAGAGATAACCCCTGGCATCCCTCTTTTCTGCACCTGGCAAAGAGCGAGGGGCCTAAAGAATTATAAACATCAACCAGAGGGGAGAGCATTAAGATACAGAAGCTCCAGTTCTTGTTTCTCTCTGGAGCCAGCATCTGCTAGGAAGCCCAGCGGGCCTGAGTACTGGCAAGCCTGGCATGGAGCCCTTCTCCTTTCAGAGGAAGCGAAATGTCCTGGCAGGATGAGTCAGTGGGAGAATGGAACCAGAGAGTGAGTCACTTTGGGAGGAGAGGCTAAAGGATCTTCTCTGCTCAAAGATATTTTAGTCTTGGTAGGTTTTTCCCACTTCTCTTGTTTAGACATAAGTTTGGGACATGTGATTGCAGTGGGTAAGTTCTCAGATGTAATACAGAAAGCTTCCCCTTGACTGTCCGGAGTGCTGCATACTGGAACACTTTGCAGTAAAGTGAGGGGTTAAGAGGGCTGGCTTTGGAGCCAGGCAAATTGGGTCCTAATCACAGCACATCCCAGAAGCAGCTGGGGACCTTGTGTAGGTGCTTGAGTCCCTTGAAGCCTACTTTTTATCGTTTTTAAAACAAGGGTTTTTGCGAGTGTCAAATGAGATCCCATATTCACTTATTCAACAAGTATTTGGGTTCTAATGTGTGTCTGGTATATTACTGGTTGCAGAGTACATTGAAGTGAATGCTGCAGACTTGGACCCTGCACTCTGGGGTCCAAGACACTGGCTGGAGGGCCACCATGAGGAGAGCCCTGTAGTACCTGTAGACAGGAAGTGCTCAGCCAAGACAGCGATTACAACGATCATTACTATCTCTTCGGTTTCCTCTAAACCAGCTCATACCTTTGCACCTCAGTTTCTTCTATAAAATGTGGAGCTGAATTAAAATAATTTCAAAAGGGAAGGCCCCCAGCCTGTAGTCTTAAGTCAAGTTTTGGAGTCATGCTTGTTGGGGAGTCTGTAAAATACAAATGGAGAAGCAGCTGGAAGGGGCAGCACCCAGGCCTTTAGTATGGGATGGAGTTAAGATCAACATGATCATAATATACTGGTATGGTGACCTGAAGCAAATAGGAAGACATTGGAGTCTGATATTTAGGCTCTCAAACTCAATTGTTCAAAGACATGGTGGAGGAGAGCAGACTTGAGAATAGAGCACATGAAAGCAGTCCAGGTATTTTATTCTTGAATGATGGGGACTGCTAAAACAATGTGCAATCCCAAGCTGCATTTGTAGGTGGGTAGTGCTTAGTGTTTAGGCTAGGGGAAGAAAAAGAAGACCACTAATAGCTAATATTTTGGAGTTATTGTAGGCCAAGAGACCTACATACATGATGTTATTTAATTATAGCTTGTTGAATCCCCTCAGTAATCCCACAGAGTCGATACTATTGTTATTATCTCTTTATAGATAGGAACACTGAAACCTAAGTAATGGATTATTAGGGATGCTTTGCCCATGGCCCATAATGAACAGTTGTAGGGCCAGGCAAGAAGATGTATTTTCAGGGGGTCATGTAGAGAGGGAGTAAACTGACTGTGGGTTACTCATTAGTGTAGAACTCAGACAGTGGGTGGATGCTGTGGGTTCAGTCAAGAGCTGTTTAGAAATAGAACATGTCAAGAGGTTGTGAGTTCTCCATTCCTAAAAGCATTCATGCAGAGGCTGGAGGACTGTCAGCAATGTTGGAGAGGGAGTTTGGGGATCGGAAGGGACTGGCCAGATGACGTGTAAATTTCTGTCTATGGAAAAGTAATGATAAGGGAACCCATGTAATCTTTAATAACATCCCTAACAAGAACAACTCTAAAGTGTGAGCAAGGAAGTAATACTGGGAAAGAGAACACAAGCATGGGTACCAAGTGGAAACATGGTTCCAAGTGACAGGATCTGCATACCCTGGGAGCAGAGGTTCTTATGGGTTTCCTCTTCCCTGTGTCTTTCTCCATACAGGACTCTTTCCTCTTCTCTCCTACAGCACCTGACATTGAAGCCCACTTACCAGCTCTGTGGAGGTTTCAAAGGCCCTTGCCTATTGGTGAGCCATGTGGGGGTCATTGTTATCATACTGAGGGTGCAAAATCCAAGGTCATTCTGGGGAAGTGGCTTCTCTAGTGGAATTTTTATAGGGAGAAATGGTAGCCTCGTCTGCACACTCCCTCCTTTTCTCTGTTTAATTTATCTGGGAAATACTTGTCTCATGTACTATGGGTCAGAACTGTGCTAGTGCTAGGGACTCAAAAGTGACTAAGGTGTGTCCTCGTGTTTCCTCCCTGCAGGGACATAGGGAAGCA
Source organism: Cryptoprocta ferox (assembly GCA_028646485.1). Lineage (NCBI taxonomy): Eukaryota > Metazoa > Chordata > Mammalia > Carnivora > Eupleridae > Cryptoprocta > Cryptoprocta ferox. The sequence goes on from CM053571.1 coordinate 99,240,431, forward strand.
AGCAAACGGATGACACAGCACCATGAGTGTTGGGAGAAAGGTGCATCCCGGGCCCTGGGGCAGCATATGGGAGGGGCACTTACCCAGATGTCACCTGGCTGGGCTTTGATGGTGTCGTCCTTGTAAAATTCCAGACAGGGATTGGTTTTAGTCTTCATCCTACCACATTCCATATGGTGGGCAACTTCCTTAACCATTTGGAGCCTTTGTCTCTCCACCTATTAAATGGGGATAATATTACTTCCTTCAATTGATTTCTGTGAAAACCAAATTAAATGAGTTAATTTAGGGAAACCAATTTAGCTTAGTGTCTGGCCCAATAAAGGAAATTTCCCTTCCTTTCCTGACCTTGGTGGGGGTGAAGGGTGGGCACAGAAATGCTGAACTTGATGTCCATGAGTCCCTAAGGCAGTGGTTCCCAAACTCCTGGTCACAGGTTGGTGCCCAACCGAATATCATAATCACAGGAATGGTTTCTTTAGTACAAGTGTTGGGGCACTTTCTCTGGAGATTCTGTTTTGGGGAGTGTAGGAAAGGGCTACACCACAATCTGAGAAGTTGCCCAAGTGATCCTGAAGCATAGGTAGGTTTGGAGACCTACTGAAAACATATTCAAAAGTGTGAGTGTGCATGTGCACACATGCCTATATGCATTTTTCCAGAGAAAGGCCCCCTTGTTTTGCATCAGATTCTCAAAGTGCTTCATAATCCCACAAAAATTAAGAATCGCTTTTGTGTGCTATGTGCTCTGGCACAGACAGTAGTCTGGAGAATATGGGCTTAAGACATGAATTGGCCTCCAAGCCTAGCACTGCTGGGCTCTCCTCTTCTCCTCACTCTGGAGATTCTTGGGGAAATAGGAACAGGTGCTGGTCACCTGACTCTCTGGCAGGTGCGTAAGTAGGGCATCTCATCATGCTGACTCCAGAGGTTCCTGAGATACTTAGTTGTAACCGGCCTGAAAAGTTGACATGGAAATCATTTCCGTCTGGTTCCTGTAAACGTAAAATCTGTTATGAATTACATCCATCTGAGTGAAAGAGGGACAGAGGTTTGTGGTGTGTGTGCAGGAGAGGCAGCCTCGGCATGGTCTGAAAGCTTTTGCAAGTTTTCCTAATTGGTCCAATCTTTTTCAGCAACGAGTCTCCTTTTCTCTTTTCTCCATCCCATCCTCCACTGCCTGTAGCGTCTGACTTCCTGGCAAGGTGAACGGGCATCAGAACCGGGATGTTGTGATTCCGGAGGATTTTCAGGTGTGTGATGGTAAAAACAGGCAGGAAGGGAATGTTGGCTCTGTGTTTGGCAGCTAAGAAGACTTATTTTTCAATGCCTTGTGAGGTTAGGAGACTTGGACTTTTTCCTTGTTTTCTGTATTCTTGGTAAGTCTCCTAAGATGCTCCATGAACTGTGCCGTGAACTCTGACTTCCCCTGCGACACCCTCAAGTTTACCACTGAAGGGACAGAAGTTCACAGCTGCTTCCATTTGCCGTGGGTGATACTTTGGTAATTTGAACTAAGTTCATGTTAGTTTGTAGTCATTGGTGTCAACTTTAGGGTACCCGTGCTTTTGTTGTCTCCTGCCAGAGCTAACACAGACCACGTGAGAATGTGATTTGCCTCGTACAGAAACCCCTACCACGCAGCTATATCTAGAATATGAAATAGTGAGTGCTGTGTCTTTCTGTGTGGTTGTTTGTCTGTTCGTTCATTCCTTCAGCACTTACCTCTTGCTTGTCTGCCATGTGCCAGGCACAGTCACCAACACTGGAAGTATCGTGACGACCAAGGCTCAGTCCTGCTTTTCTGGAACTTACTTTCTGGTGAGGAGGACAGGCAAACAGGAGGCATGGTAGAACAAACAGACAGAGAATATTGTTTTCTAGGCTGCTTTCTTCTTTGTTGGCTTGGTGGCTTCCTCTTCCTCACAAAATACTCACAGCACTAGGATCTTAAAGATGAATAATAATGGAAATAAGACACTTCCATTCCATGGCTATTTGCTTTTGAACTGGAGTTAAAGTCTTATGTAAAGGGATATGGAGCTAAATTTTGAGGGTACGGGGTAGGCCCTGTGGGAAGACCTGGAATCTCCTTCTGAAGCAGCTAATGTTACCCGGCTAGCTATAGTCCGTTTGCCATGCCCACTGCCAAGCTGTGTGAAGGTACAGATGTCTCCACTGACACCCTCCAAGTTGTTTCTCTAGTGTTTCTACCTCTCTGGTTTGTATCACTCCCACTTTACCACTGGTGAATCCTTCTCTGTTTTCATGTGTGGCTGGCTGGCCACAGAGAAGAGACAGAGAGGGAGGAGTTGAACAGTGGAGGAGTGGCCTGCCAGCAGTACCTGCTCTGCACCCAACTCCCACCACTGTCTACCCTACACACCCACATGCGTTCAGGGCCTCGCCTGGAGTGCATGAGGCCTGCATGAGTGCCTGTCTACAGGGCCGTCTCCTAGCTAGTCCTCCGGCTCTTATCTCCTGTCCTGCTTGTATGGCCCTGGGCAGAAGCTGCCATGTATCCTTGGCCACCTTTCCTTGTGGACTGCATCTTCCTTGCTCTGTCCTTGAGGCCAGCCTAGACATCCCAAAACATTATAGCCATCTTTGAGGCCCTCATGTGAAGAGAGTCCAGCAAACACTTGTGGCCTGACTGATTGGTTTTCCAGCCAGGCCATCGTTTGTTTCCCAGCCACAGTCTGGCTCCTCTTTTGAGCGCCTTCCCCTGCCCCCAACTCTGAGGAGGCAGCAGCCAGATTCACGTCAGCAGCTGCTCCCACTGCGGGCTGTGGTTTTGGTGAGCCACTTTTTAGGCCCCTCATCTTTATGGGAAGCCTGCCCAGCCCCGGCCTGATTAGAATTGGATGGTGGCAATAAAGGTTTCCCTTCCCTCCATTGGGGCTGAGTGTGTAGCCTTGAATGGCTGGAGTTGGCCACATATGATGGTGGGTTTCCTGCCCCGGCTTCTGGTCACTGTCTTCAGTCCCAGAAAGGACTGAAGTCAGACTCTTGCTGTGTCAGGGCCTGAGTAACTAGGTGAGGTTAGGTGTCCACCCCTTGCTCTCCTTTGGGATGGAGCATCTGTGGGAGAGCCAGGCAGTTGTGTGCAGTGGGTCCTGAAGCAACAGCAGGCCATGGGGAGGGCAGCCACGGATGGAGTGAGGGCTGCTGTCAGTGACAGAAGATATCTTCTGCCCAAACAGAAGTTGGCTTTATTTATTTACTTACTTACTTACTTACTTTTAAAGGAAGGAAGGAAAAGATGAAGAACTTTAGAAGTCAGAGTCTGAGAGAGCCGAGATGCAGACAAAAGGAGCGCCAGGGAAGAAGAACATACACTGAGATGCAGAGAGACAGTGAGTGGCAGATTGGCAGAGAGAGAGGCAGGAAGACCACAGAGAGAAGTACTGAGAGAGAGAGAGAGAGAGAGAGAGAGAGAGAGACAGAGGAAGAGGGAGAGGGAGGCCTAGAAGAAGCAGTGGTGACATTGCTTGTGGATTTCCTGATCCCTGACTTGTTCACAATTTGTGCTGGGAGTCTCTAAAGTACAGTCTTAATGTAGGTATCCATTTCATAATAATAGGTTTTCTTGAGCAATTGCTGTGTGCCAAGTACTATGCTAAGACATCTGTAAACATAACCTCCTTTAATTTTTGTGACAGTCCCATGAGGGGACTTTCATTATCTCATTTTATACAAGAGGAACAGGTGCTCAGAATAGGGCACATGGCGAGCAAAGAAAAGAGCCGGGACTCTGACCTCAGGTCTGTGAGACCCCAACGTGTATCACTGTAAAATATGTGACACTTCTTTCTACTTTTCTGGGAGCTGCACCATCCATATTATCCCATGTGGTCCTCTTTCCACAAACACTACACCCCTTTCTCATTTACCTCTGCCATCGCTCTCTGCCAGCAGTCAAGCCCACAGACTCATCGTGAAAACCTATCTTACCTTTGTGGTACCATTGTGGCATGCAGCCTTTCCCACACAGTGATTCCATGAGCAGATATTATTTTCTACATCCTGTAAAAGGGGAAACTGAGGCTCAGTGAGATTCAGTGACTGCCTAGGGTTTCACCACACAACTGTTAGGTGGTGGAACCAGGATGCAAATCCAGTGTCAGAATTCAAATCCAGCACCCTCCTACCCTCACTAGTCACCTCTCTGAGGACCCATGTTCTTCATAGCAGCCACTCTATCTTGAGCCAGAGGAAAGGCCAGGAAACCAGGAAGTGGTTTGCATTTGGAATTGAGATGGGGTTGTTTGTGGCTAAAGAGACATGGAGGCAATCAGTGGGCCCATAGAAACTTCTGGGAACTGCAGCCTCTGCTCAAGGCAGAGCATCTGAGCAATGGCTTAGTGGTTGACTGCTGGCCATTTTCAGAAAGTCTGCCCTCTAACAGAGTAGAGGGCTGATACATCAGGTAAGTGTGAGGAAACCCAGGAGGCATGTGTTAGTAACTGACAGGCCTGACATCAGGGCAACATGGAGACAGCCAGGCGTGGCAAAGGGAACAGGAGCACCATCCACAGAGAGTAGGATATCTGCCTTGTAGTGTTCATTTACCTTCTTTAAAGGGAAATGACTAAGAAAGCAAAGGCAGGTCTCCCACTGGTGCTATATTTCCTCATGGTTGCAGCAAAAGTCCCAAGGCTCTAAGGTCCCTGACGTGTTGTCCTGATGTCAGAGCCAGGTCTGCTGACCCCTCAGAGGGGCTAAGTTGTCCCATCTGCCTGGTGGCAAGGAAGATATCTGTGGAGGTACCCCAGCCCTATCTCCTTGAAACGTGGGCTCAGGCCTCCGGAAATAGCCTTTGTCAGAGAGAAGCAAATACCCAAACAGAGCAAGCAGCCTGTGTGTGAGTCTCTTCACTCAGAATTAAAACAGAAGTAAAAAAAAAAAAAAAAAACTCCTTATCAACACAATACCTAGGGGCTACATAGTAGAATAACTGACATCTTCCTGGAGTTGTGTACGACTTTCCAAGGCCCATGGCCCTCTGATGTTTGGTAAATCTACCCTTCAGCATATCAGACATCTTCAAATGTATCCACAAACCACATCAAGTAGAATATTTTTGCTGTAACAAAGTTAGAAACAATGGTTGTGTTTCTTATAATGTTGAGTTTTATTAAGAATAAATTATTCATTTTGGTCTTATGACATAAACTCTATTATATTGATAGATAACTCTTATGTGTTGAGCTGCATTTGACTAGTTGACACAATGTTAAGTTTTATGGATATTGAGTTAAATATCCATTTTGATTTTGTAATTTCCCTCTCTATTTTGGACCCAACCTAGTTTTGTTTTTGTTTTTAATTTTCAAGTATTTTTGTGGGGTAATGAAAAGCTTGTAGGGTATAGGCATTGAGCCTCTTGTCCCTAGTGGATATAATCTCTTCCATCCCTTCCCACCTCACCCCTTAGCCCCAGTGCGAGAGAGAAAGAAAGAAACTACCTCAATGAATTGATATTCACTTTCTAGGCCTAAATTATACTAGGTTCTCAGGTCCTCCAGTCTCCTCTTGGTGTTGTTTTTATAACTGTAAAACATAGGAAGTGTTCTCTGAGAAACGTGCAAAATTTCTAAGTGTCCCAAACAGATGATATTAAATCAGTTACCTCAGATCCTTTGGCAGAAGGGAGGATATAAATTCTAAATGTGATTGTATCAACCAGCTCAGATTTTCAGAAGTGAAGAGTAAAGATGTGGGAAGGGCTGGTTCTTCCAGAGCCTCTGACTAGGACCTTCGTGTGGCTCTGGTGTAATGTCGATGCTGGATTTTCCCACTTGCTCCAAAAAGAGACTTGTGCTGGATGCAGTCATGATGGAGGTGCCTTGCAGGCACTGTGTACAAATATTGTGCCCTAGGGGAGCAGACTGAAGAACTGATTTGGTTGGCTGACAAGGGGTGAATTTGTAAAAGGAGAGGAAGGCTGGAGAAAACCCTTCTAGGGCCAGGGACCTGGCTCATCCAGACATGCAGGAAGGGTCCAGGCAATGGAAGCAGGAAGACACTCTGTCATGGGAGGACACCATGGCTTCCTCTTTAGGGACTGAAATTGGGCTCTGGCTATGCTTCTCAAGACGGGGACACCAGGTCTAGCTTCTAAAGGGCCACTTCTGGGAGGGGGCTGCTACCCATCTGGAAAACTCTACTGGCACATTGAGTGGGAACCTGTAGGGGCGAGGGAAAGGAGGGAGCATTTGGATATCCTCAACCACAGGACATAAGAAAAACTAAAATAAAGCATCATGAATTGTGACAGGCCCCATTAACGTGACATACTCATTAAGAGCTCTGGTAACTAGTGATATTTAAAGAAGGGGGGAAAAAACCTCACAAAAAGACATGAAGAGATTTACTACAGGAAAAGAAAATATAGATCCCTTGAGATGACTGATTCAAGAGAACAAAGGAGGTCCTGAAAATGGCTGCCTTTGATCAAGGTGAGAGCCAGCATCTTCAAGGTTGGACACAGGTACTTCCAAAACCCAGGAGAAGCATCTTTTGGGTCATGCCTGGTGTTTCTCTATTAAGCAAGTAGTACATTCAATGGAGTGGAGTCCCCTTTCTACACTAAAAATGAGATTATGTAAAATCTAAAATTTATTTGAAAGAGGGAGGGTTTTTTTGTGCATGATGCATTACCATAAAATGACACTGTCTTACTCCTTATTGCCTAATTAGTAATATTGTACTTCTGTGTGAAATGGTATGTTTAAACATTGCCAATCGATTTAAACAAAAGAATTCAAAATACTCTAGGATGGAGCACAGTGAAACATTCCTGCCAGCCAGCGTTCTCCCAGGGTAAGGTTTTTGTCATTTCAAGGTATGCCTGCACAACGAGAACCTAGAGAAGAGGGGAAGTTTCCTTCAGCTCCCAATCCCTGCCATATTTCCTGACCTTTCCATTTCTTTCACTCAGGGCTTAGCTGGTCCTAGGGCTGTAAAAATTTTTAGGGTCTTATAGACTCAGCTGGATATTGGGCTTGGCAGGATCTATCATTCATTTATTTCCTTATTCATTATACACTTAGTGAAGACGTATATAAACTATTGTTAAAGACATAGAATGAGGATAATATAGTTCCTTTCCTTTAGGACGTCAGCCCAGTGGGAAAACATGTTCTTGTGGAAAATTGAAATATACCCTGGTCAGCAAGGAGGATGGTAGAGAGATGAACAAATTTCATGGCATCCTTGAGGAAGAGTGTATTAGTCAGAATAGCCTGCCTGCTGTAACAAATAACCCCCAACTCTTGGTGGGTTAAAGGAAATGTTTATTTCTTCTATTACGGTCCAACTTAGATCATCAGGGTTGTGATAGGGGACATTCAGGGATTCAGGGTTCTTCTGTTTAGAGGCTGTGCCATCCCCTTGGGCCTGGAAATTTTCCTCTGGATTCCCTGAATCTGGCTGACAGATAAAAGATAAGAAGGGGCATGGAGGGTTGTACCCAAAGTTTTAAGATCCAGGCCTAGAGGTGGGGCTCATCATTTCCTACATGTTCCATTGGCTAGAATGCAATTCATGGCTCTGCCTCCTGCAGGGGAGTCTGGGAAATATGGTCTGGCTTTGTGCTCATGTGGAAGAGAAGCAGGTTTGGTGAACATTAGTGGCATATTCACCGCAAGGAGCAACTGGCCTGCCCTGGGGAAGTCAGAGCAGCTCCATGAGAGGGGAGTACTGAGGGTGGGTAGAGTTTGCCATGTGAAGACTTTGAGTGCTGATGTCAGGGTGGGGTAGGGGGGTAAGGGGATGGGGAAGCAGGGGTATGAGAAGAGTACCTTAAGGAAAGGAAATGGAAATAAGTTGGATTTGTCTTCAGATAGAGCTGGATTTAAGCACTGGCCTACAACTAGCAATGGTGTGACCTTGAGTCTGGTCCCTGTGTGTCCCAGGTGTCAGCTTCAGCTCTTCATCCTATGCCCTCTCCCAGATTGTGGGCATTACCTAGGGACTAGCCTTCCACAGTCCCCACTGGCCCCAGTGTCAACCACAGTCACTTTCTCTGACTATGCCCTTCTCCCTGCTCTGGACAAACCTTGATTTGGACCTGTTTCCCTTCTTTGAGTTACACACACACACACACACACTCCAGTCTCACACAAGGTTTTTGTAAGTATATCAGTCTGTACTCAGGTTTTGGGAAGCTCAAGGGAGTTTACATCATTGTAATGTAAATATTGAATGTTTGAAGTTTCTGTGCTTAGAAAGTCCTTCTGACAGTTTTGCCTACCCAGGCCTTAAGGTTTTAATATATTTCTTGCCCTTTCTACTTCTCCCCCTCTAATGCCACCAAACTACTTGAACATACTCTCCTCATTTTTATTAGGCAGATCAGTTGAGCTCTATCTAGTCCCTAAACTTAGCTCAGAGCTTTCTTCAGCACGTCCACCGATGTGCCTTCCCCCACAAAGGGCCATATCCACTGATGTGCCTTCCCACATGATGGGCCATCTGATTGGGGTCTGACCCCATCTCCTTGGATGAGGGAAAAGGGGTGGTAGAGAGACTCATTTCCCCATTCCCCAAGGCAGAAGCAGATGGCATCAATTTTTGTTTTAAGTAACTTTTTCTTTCTTTTATATACAATTTCACTAAGGATCAGATGGGAATGTTGCCACCCAAATTGCAAGGTTGTTGTGAGAAATAAGATAATATATGAAAATGTGTAATATGGTGCCTGGCACATAGCAGATCCTCAATTAAAATGCAGCTGTCACTCCTCTGCCGCCCACCCTCAGAGTCAGAGGGTATTAAAAGGCACAGTGCTGTGTGGTCAGTGACATTGACCTAGATGGGTCAGGGGTAGAGTGTATGCCTGGGAGTCATGAGAGCTGGAGCTGCAGAAGGGGAGTGGGGCCAAACAGCTTCATGCCGTGCTTTTATCCAAGGAGATGGGCCTTTGTCCTCTGCATTCAGAAGTCAGAATTTAGCAGATTAGATATAAATGGGAGGAGAATCTTTTAAAATAGCTGTCTGTTTCAGCAGGAATCTTTTTACTAAGATTCAAGATGTGGCTCCAAGTAGGTTTAAATTTGCAGAGCACATGCAGAAGCTGGTTCGTTGCTCTAGGATGCCATACCTGCAGTGTGGGCGGACATATCGTGTCCTCCCAGGTGAGCTGCGGCTTACCTGCCCTTCCTGGAATACCCAACTGAAACTTGTTGCCCTGAGGAGCTGGTTTGCATGAGAGATCCTGAAGGGAAGTGGCTGGCAGAGCTGGAGGTTTCCATGTACTCCCCCAGCAGGCCCCTGTTTGTGACAGCCTCAAGCTTTTACTTCTCTTTGAGAGGTAGAGAAAGAGAGCTCCAGGCATGCCGAGCAGCTGACAGTGTTAAGCATGGACTGCAAGGATCGAAACCCTTTCTCCTGCCATTCCCCTAGTCTCCCAGAGCTAACAGGGGCCCTCGCCCACCCAGCAGAGGGTCTTCTCCTGCAGCAGCCTTGACAAGTCTTTGGGGTCATCCAACCTCTGCCCCAACACCTCTAGGGGTGGAAATCCATTTGGGAGATATCTGTAATCCTGAAAAAGGGTTTACTTAGAGCTGCCTTCCTTTATCTTCTACCTGTTGCACTCATTTTGCCATCTGGAGCGGAAAAATATATTGTCTCTTCCTTAGGACATCCTTGTTGATACTGAAGACAGCTCCCATGTGCCTCTTGGTCATCTTCCCTTAGGCTAACCATCCTCTTCACTGCACCCTCTCCCCACAGTCCTGGCCACCTCATCTGAACTCTCCTGTTTGCCTTTGACCCACAGTTCCTCAGCTCTACCTGGCCTCAGGGATGAGAGGCTGTTGCTTCCTGTTAAGGACAGCTCCTTTCCACCAGTGCAACCTGAGATTATATACTGCCTTCCTCCTCCTCCTCCTCCCACCTCCCTCCTCCTTCTCCCAGATCCCCCCTCCTCCTCCCTCCTCCTCCCTCCTTCCCCATCCCTCCTTCTTTTTGTCCTCCCCCTCCCTCCTTCTCCTCCTTCCCCTCCTCTTCCCCCTCCCTTCCTCCTCCTTATCCTCCCCCCTCCTCATCCTCCTCCCTCTCTCCTCCTTCCCCATCTTTCCTCCTCTCCCTCCCTCCTCCTGTCCTTCATCCTCCCCATACTTTCTTCTTTCCTTCCCCTACCTCCTCCCTTCCTTCCTTTCTCTTCCTCCCTTCTTCTCTCCTCTCCCTCTTCCTTGTTCTCCTCTCACACCTCCTTCCACATCACATTGTTTACTTGTGTTGAACTTTTAGGCAACTGGAATTCCTCAGTCATTTTTTGTATGTACTGGTAAGTTTTGTTTCTCTCTTTCTGTCTGTGGACAGTCCTTCTCTTGGAGGTTTCCTGGTAAATGTTTTTCATTGACACACTTGGGCCCTTTAGGGGCTTCTTTGCCTGTTTTCTTTCCTCTCCCCATTCCTGCTCTGTGATATTCTTATTTTCTTTCCCACTATGTATACTGTATTTCAGTGACTGGAGGAGTTTTTGGCCTATTTGATGAACTTTTTTTTTTTGCCTGTGAACACTTATGCTGTCTCTGACTCTATCCCATTTTCCCATGCAGGAACACCTTTCCCTAAGTCCTGACCCGGCCATCGAACACCTGTGGGAGGTGTTACTGGGTTTCTTGTCCTCATGGGAGCACAGTGTTCATCAGGCTCTACCCTGAAGCCTACATTGGAATATCTGAAAATTCCATCACTGTACAAAGTAGGAATACTTTCCAAACAAAGGTCCTGTGAGGACACTTGGGGACACTGTATTCCCAAGAGCAAACACTGACTACGATGTCTTTTTGGCTATGATGGGATCTGGTAGAAAAGTTTCAAGTTACCAAAATAGAGAAGATGTTCTAATATCTTGCGAATGAACCAAATACACTTCTTTTAATGGGAGAAGAGATGTGCGTTTTTTTTTAAATCACTGATGATAATAGCAGGGATGACAGTAATAGTTATTACTTGTCTGGCACTATGCTCTGTGTTCTACACACCTTTGTCATTTAGTCTATACAGCAACGAATGAGGAGTGAGTGTGCATATCTCAAAGCCTGGAGAGGTTCATCAGACCTTCCCCGATCACATGGCTAGAGAGCAGAGCAGCAGAGCCAGGGCTCTCCATGACCAGGAAGCCATGTTTCCCACGGGACAGTTGGGATCGTGACTGTGCCAGTGTTGCTGCCACTTGGCAGGGGAGAATCTCTGGGCCTCAGTTTCTCCCATAGTAAAGATGGGATCAGATTAGATGTACTTAAGAGTGTTACCAGCTATATATGTCCATGATTTGACATCTCTGTTATTTCAGAGACAGCTCCCTTTGGGAAACATTGTTGTCACACACACACAAAAAATCGTTCTGTCAAAATGTTTTCTAGTCTCGGACACAGCGAATGGGGTTAGCACCAGAGGTAGGAAGCCATTACCATAGGAAGTAGGAGTGGAGAGGAGGGTCAGGGTGAGTGGATGGGTCAGCATCTTAAACTGAATAGGGAGTTCTTCGGGAGCCACAAGATTATACCTCTGATTCTGTCCCCTGCAATTCAAGCCTGCTAGAGGTAGTGACTGTGAGACTGGTGAGGGTCCTCCTCTTGGCCTCAGACTCACAAATTCATATGTGAGGTCAGGAAGGGGACCCAAGCACCATTTAGCACCCCCTTCATTTTATGTCAGCATCCATGGAGCTCTGAGCCCTTAGAGGACAGAAACCTCTGAGGCCATATGGTCCAAGCTCCCAGAGATCTCTGACAGAGGAAACTTTAGATCAGGTGGGCCTTGCACTCCGTGACCACCCTCCAGGGGTACCATCCATAAGTGCATCTTCAAGAGTCAGCCTTGGTAGAGCAGGGCTTCCTTTCAGAATATGGAACTTGTAAGACTCTTTCAGCCTCTTTTCCAGTAGCTCATCTTCCAGGCTGGTCAGTGGGAGGAGGAGTCCAGAGCCCTCCTGTTGTTTCAGGAAGCTCCTCTTATCCATCTATCCTGAATACATGTGATATGCCACCTCTCTCTACAGTTCTTACTGGGAGTTAGTGAATCCAGGATTCTTTGCTACTTCTCAGGTGATAAATTGTGATAAAGTATAGTCAAGATCTCCTAGCCTAAATGTAACGAGTGCCTAAATTAAGTCACATTGGTAAGATATTTTGAGTTGTACACACAAAAATAATGTATCGACAATCCCCAATTTTTAAACTGGTCTTTTATTCATTGTTAGTTGGTGTTTTAAACTTAGAAAATTGTAAATGGCATTTATATTTCCGGGCTGGCCTGTTTAACCCATAATACAGCTGAAATACTCTATAGTTACCATGAATCACAGTAGAAAATAATATTTTTGTAAATGAGTAGTATAGAATTGCAGTTACAGACGCCCTCTATCTTGAACTACTTTTGGAAGGCCGTCAGCAGTTTCAGCCAGAACATAAGCACATTTACACTGAAGTGTAAAAGCAGGATATCCGATTAATCTTTACTCTGATAAGAAGGAAGTGAGAAGAACCGAGAGTTTACTGGGTATCTCGGGTCCCGGCAAGCAGCAAGGAGAGCTGTGTGGTTCAGGGTTCTTGAGGCTGTGGTAGGTGTAGCCCTATGGTCTTCTGTAAACATTTCTTCCTGGGCATTTTTTTCTAAAATTTTTGAAAGATTGATTGATTGATTTATAGAACCAGTAGGGAAGGGGCAGAAAGAGAGGGGAACAGAGAATCTGAAGCAGGCTGTGCGCTGATAGTGGAGAGCCTGATGTGGGGCTCGAACCCATGAACCATGAGATCATGACCTGAGCCGAAGTCGGACATTTACCTGACTGAGCCACCCAGACGCTCCCTGGGTATTTTTTAAAAAATTGTTTTAAAGTTTTATTTATTATTGAGAGACAGAAAGAGTCACAGCATGAGCATGGGAGGGGCAGAGAGAGAGGGAGACACAGAATCTGAACGAGGCTCCAGGCTCTGAGCTGTCAGCACAGAGCCCAAAGCAGGGCTCGAACTCACCATGATAGCATGACCTAAGCTGAAGTCCGATGGTTAACCGACTGAGCACCCCCCCACCCCCGCCCGCCGCCCGCCCCGCGCCGGGTATTTTAAATATCACCTAGCCCAGCAGGTCCAGAGCTGATAGGAACAAGGGGGTTAGCAGGAAGGGAAGACTCTTGGGCTTCTGTAGTTTTGAGCAAGACAGAACCTGTTAGCAGCCTGCCTTCTGGTTCAGAATGGATGGGTTGGGCTTGCCCAGTGAAACATATTCTGGTCCTTTCTAGGTCAGCAGCCCCATGCCCAGCACTACATCCAGAGCTGGCTTTTTACCAGGCACAGGCTGGCCCAAAGCACCCCTTCCTTCAAGGGCACCATCCTATTCTTCTAAGATGGAATATGGGAGCTAGAACTGTCAGAACAAGGAGACTGCAGGAAGGTCCCTCACTACAGCCCAGAATGCCTGCCCTAAGCCCTTAGGAAATGTAAATCCGACCACTCTCTCGGCTGCTTTTCTCTATCAAGGCATGTAAATCAAGATTCCCAATTTTAGAATTTATCCCTTCTTCCTTGGGTGGATCTCTCCCCTTCTCTCTGCCTCTGTCTCTCCCTTTCGTCCCCTTCTCTCTCCACTCCCCCCTCCTCCTTCCCCCTCCCCCTCCGCCTCTTTCCTCCCCCTCTCTCCTTCCTCCCCCTTTCTCCTTCCTCCATGTCCCTCTCTCCCTCTTTTTCTTCCTCTATCCCCTTCCCTCTCCCCCTCTCTCCCTCTCCTGCTTCCCTGCATCTTGTGTTTACTAAAGCTACCCACTGACCATTGGAAATGCCCAATTAAATCCCGAGTGCCGTGTTACTTAAATTCAAATCGTGCCCCAGGAATTCTGACACAGTCTGTGTTTCCCATTGATTTAAAAAATTAAGACTCAGTGATATAATGTAATTCATTATTATGTAATAGAAGCCTATTATGGATTGTAATTTTTCAGTGACTAACTCAATTTTACTTATTAGTGTTCATTTAAATCTTAGCTTATTATATGTTCAATACTACAAGTACTAGAATCATTTTTCTTCAAAAATCAGCCATTTGTATTTTTTCATCAGTTTAGACAAGCCTTTCTTCCTCCCTCTTCCTCCAAAAGCATTCAGATATGTGAGATTTTCCTACGTTCAAATCAGTGATTGAATAGGACCAAACTGGAGGATGATTAAATTAACCAGAAGAACCAAACTGAAATGAATTTTATTAATTTTAAAATCCAACTTTTTTGAGGACCCTTTAATAGAACCAGGGCTTCTGTAAATAACCACCCAGTGAATCAGTTCGGTGCAGAAACGAACCTGTATCTTGAAATGCAACTTTAAGATCATTTTCAAACCAAGCTGCAATTTCATTAAAAAGGTTCCCCTGATTTACATTTTTTGTGTTTAGTAAATTCAATTCAAATTTATATCCTTCTAAATGAATTTTTACTACCGGAAGGTCCTTGTATGGAAATGATCTTCTATCATTATGTGATTTGCCTGCCCCTGAGGGTGAGATGGCTTGAAATTGGAGTGGCAGCCAGGGCTTGGAGAGGACCAGAGTTACCTTTCAAGGCTAGCGCAGCACGCACTCTCACACACACACACACACACACACACACACACACACACGGCTGAAACAGGAGTGAAGAACACCCTCAAGAAGGAAGGTGCTTGTGTTTGTGCCTTCATCCTTTAGGACAAAATACTCAGATCTGGCCGTTTAGCCGAAAGCATCTTTGAAGGCAGCAGGAGCCAGGACGTGGGGATCTGCCTGCGTGTTTTCCTCCCCAGGTGGCTCTGTCTCCACCTCTGCCTCCCCCTTCTAACCCCCCCTCCCAAGAAGTGGCCTCTGAGGAGGTGTGCCACCAGCAGCCAGGAGAGTGCCTGATGTTTGTTGAACCAGAGGCCTCCCCTCAGAGGCTATTTGGATGTGTTCCTGAGGCACATGTAATGATTCTCTACAACTCCCTATACAGTAGGCCCCCCACTTGTGGGGGAGGGGTACTCTTAGGGTTGCCCAGTGGCACTGAGTTACTCTGTTACCAAACTGTGAAGACCAGTTTTAAAAAACAGCAGTTGAACCACATTTGGTAGAGAGGTAAATTCTGCAGTGTCTTTGATAGAAAATCCTCGTTTTCTACCCTGCAGCTCTCAGGCTGCACCAGGGGAAGGCAGTCAGAGGGGGGAGGTAGGAAGGTCACGAGGGATCCTGGTATTCAGGGAAGAGGACAGAGAACCTGCCCACTAAGCACTGTGTCCCAGGCTGCTGTGGCAGGCAATCAGTTTGACAAGGCCAACAGGAGGTGACATGCAGAGCAGCATATTTATTCCATGTGATTCTTAGTCTTCAAGGTGAGGGATGCATTATAATGTACTGCTAATTGTTCTCAATCATATATTATAGTCTATTATCCAAAAATCTATTCTAAATTTTTCCTGAAGCAAATGTAAGCTCTTGTAAGTTAAGTATTGGCTATGTAAAGTCATTTCTCCTGAAACTTGTTGTGAGTTTGTCCCTTTTGACCTTTGAGAAGTGACTCCACATTGTTCTATCACTCCATCCTGCCTATCATCTCCTGAGGGACTTAGAGGCATGAATCCTCCTGATCCTTTGTGCCCTGCCATCTTCGGTATTGCAGCTCTGTCCTCAGAGAGCTCTCCCAAAATCATAAGATGGCTCTAGCCATTTCACACATCCCAGGCAGAAGAAGCAATGTCCAGGGCACTGGAGGTATCTCTCCCCAGACCGTCTCTTAAGATTGTGGAAGCTTCCCCCAGAATTGTCTGATACACTCTGCCATGTCTCATTGGCCAGGAGTTGGTCACATGTCCTTTTAGCAAGGAGAATGGGATTTCCTGACTAGTGTAGATGAATTAGGACTTAACCTCCAACACTGGGAGAGTGGTGTCACAACCAACCAGAATCTGGGCCTTGTCAGCCAGGGAGAAAGAGAGATAGTTTTTAGGTAGGCAGTGATGCTGATTTCATCATCAGTCTTCCTGGCAGGGACTTAGAAGATACCCACCACCTGTTTATTTATTCATTTTAAGAGTTCAGCTTAAAAAAAATTTTTTAACGTTTATTATTGAGAGACAGAGAGAGCGCATGCGCGTGTGCGTGCATGGGGCTGAGGCAGAGAGGGGGAGACACCGCATCTGAAGCAGGCTCCAGGCTCTGAGCTGTCAGCACAGAGCCCAATGCAGGGCATGAACTCACAAACCCCGAGATCATGACCTGAGCCGAAGTCAGATGCTTAACTGACTAAGCCACCCAGGCGCCCCTAAGAGCTCAGCTTTTTATTGAACATGTTACAAAAGAGGTTTAGTATGAAAGACTAAAAGCCCATGTCATCATCAGACTTCAGATTCTTCTTTCTTTGCTTCCATCTTCTTCTCAGCTGCAGCAGCAGTGGCAGAGAGGGCAGGGCCTCCTGCCAGTGCCATGCCAGCTGTTGGGGCAGGTCCACCAGCCCCTACCATGCAGACGAGGCTCCTGACCTTGACATCAGCCAGGGCCTTTGCAGACAGGCCCGGCCACAAAGGTTTCACACATACACCTGCTGCTTTCACGAGGGCATTGATCTTATCCTCCGTGACTGTTACTTCATCATCATGCAGGATGAGGGCTGAGTAGATGCAGGTGAGCTCCAGAATGGAGGCCATGGTGTAGGTGCGTGCTCATCTCCGGGTGAAGTGGAGGCCTCAGCCTCCTCAGAAGGACTGAGCACCTTAGCAGTACCTGAGAAAAAGGGATACTGACCATTTACATTTTTCTAATCTTTTTTCACGTGCAAAAATATATGGTTTGTTTCTCTCTAAGTTGTAATGATTAGAGAAATTATTCGCTGCTAACGTTGGGCCTCTTTTTCTCCTTGCCTGAGTTGGACAATGTGGATTTTATTTTATTTTATTTTAATTAATTAATTAATTAATTTATTTATTTATTTTTATTTCTAAAATAATTTATTGTCAAATTGGTTTTCATACAACACCCAGTGCTCATCCCAACAAGTGCCCTCCTCAATGCCCATCACCCACTTTCTCCTCTCCCCCAGACAATGTGGATTTTAGAGTTGAAAGGCCTCTAAGAACATGCAGCTCACAGGCACCTGGGTGGCTCAGTCACTTAAGTGTCCAGCTTCAGCCCAGGTCATGATCTTGTGGTTCATGAGTTTGAGCCCGACATCGGGCTGACAGCTCAGAGCCTGGAGCCTTTTTCAGATTCTGTGTCTCCCTCTCTCTCTGTCCCTCCCCTGCTCATGCTCTATCTCTCTCTCTCAAAAATAAACCTTAAAAAAAACATGCAGCTCAATCTTCCCATTCTACAAATAGGGACACTGAGGCTCATGCTGCTAGGGACTTGCCCAGTGGCTGTCTCATAGCTGGCTTAGCCAAGCATGCCTGTGATGCCTCAAGTCTCTCATTTCATGTCTTTTTCCTACTTTCACGATTCTCAGTCCCCTTTGTCCCCACGTAATCAATGCCATTGTGCACTTTTAAAGTTTTCTCTCTGTTAAAACCTATGTAAGAACCGAAGAACTAGATAGCAGTCATTTATAGCTCAGCATAAATATTAGATATTTCATATTTTAATCTGCTCTTGAATCATTTAAAGACATTTCAAGCATTTATTAACAGGCATGAGAATTATTTTGGGGGTAGGAGACCTTCAGTTCTCTTCCCGGTCCTTCAGAATCACACTGGTACTTTGCCTTTTTCCTGCTTGAAGGTACAACCATCTGAGGAGCTACAGCAGAGAAGAGAAAGGGACCTTACTTCACATGGGGAAAGTATTCTGTCTGATACCATCCTTAGACCTTTCATCTAATCTAAAAATGTTTTGTGTGTAAACTATGAGCTCTGTTGTTTTATCTGTAAGCAGGGGGTGAGGTGAGGCTCATGGATAAAGGGCCATAGGTCCTTAGAATGCTCCGGGTCCCACAGATGAAGACATCGGTCTGACAGAGTCCCGCGTGTCTCACAATCCAAGATAGACTTCTCTTCTCCAAACAGATGCTTTGTATCTGGAAATCTAAGTGCCTGATCATAGAAGCCTAGGAAGTGGCTGTTTGTACTACAAAAGGTTTTTTTTTTTTTTTCCTATGCAGATAAAATCATCATGGGGATCCTATGAAAGGAGTATTTCGAGTATTTACCTGAAGTATCTACCCTGGAGTATTTAGAAAGTGACTTGATTTCCACACTGACTATTGTTTAAAGTGAGACATATGTAGGTTTTCCCTTAAGGTGTTGTGCCTCTGAACTATCCAGACTATTAGGTCAGAGAAGCAACAGGCTAGTACCAAGAAGGTGGCATAGGATATTATGTCTACAGTCCTGTCTTTGAGCTGTCCTCCTCCATCGCCACCAAGTGCCATGGTCACTGCCTTGTCTTCTTCCCCTCAGGGTAGCTCTCGCTCAGTGCTGGTAGAGGTTTGGCTGAGGCCATTCTTTGTTAGGGCCTGTGTCATCCACTGCAGGGTGTTATAAGCCTTGGCTTTCACCCCCACATAAGTCCCCACCCAGGTATGGTGACACCTGGAAGGACCTCCACTCACCTCGGACCACCTCCTGGGGGGACATAATGCTCCTGGTTGAGAAGGTCCATTCAACACTGAACCAACTAGAAAGTTAGAATTATGGGGCCTGACTTAGTTACATGTCTACTCCTGTCTCTTCCTCTGTTTTTAGGGCAGTTTTCTGAATCTAGAGAAGGAGGACACTTTTTTCTGTTCACCTGGCTGCTGACACATTATAGCTTCAGAAGCGAACAAATGAAATAAACATTGATTATCATCCCCCCCACACACACACCCATGGGCCTTTCACTCATGTATTCTGGATACATTTTCACACCAGAGAGATTGCTAAATAGAGCCCAAGGGGGTAACATGAGGTATTGTGACTGGAAGACCTTCACAGCAGGTCTGCTTCTTACCAAATCTCAGGGCCCAGGGCCCCAGACTCTGTTTTTCAATGCCCAGGCGGGCATGTGACGTCTGCACTACCACCACTTCAAAGTGGGAGCAGCGTTAGGGACGCTTGGCAGTTTCTTGGACATCAAACAGCGCTTGCAAAACAAATTTGGTGAGTTGTAAATGAATAAGAACCAGACAAGTTACATTTCTCTCAGAATGCATATTTAAAACTTCATACACACACACACACACACACACACACACACACACACACACCAAAGAACATTTCATCCTTTTCCAGAGGATGGGAGTCTTGGCCACATGTATTGGAGAGTTTGCAAAGCCAGTGTAGTTTTCCAACCCATGACAAATCTGCCTCCTCATCCCTTCCCTTTTTCTGGGCACCAGCCTTCCTGGAAGGAGGTCATCCATTTGGGCCCCTTTAAATGACTGGGTGAAACCAGGTGACAGCCTTCTGCACATTCAACTGGGAAACCTCTGTATGTAGAAGTTCAAGGTACCCTCCCACCTCCACCCTGAGAGGCTGGGTTCTCACAGTTCCGACATGGAGATAGACTGGTGGAGGTGGGGTTTGGGAGGTGGCAGGTTGTGGTGGTTACAGGGAGGAAGCCGACAACCCAGAGGTGCTCACTCTTAATTTGGCTTCCTCTTTCTTATCCTTCTATTTAGGTCTCATTAAATGTCACTTCATCTGACAAGTCTTCCTGAGCTCCTATTCTAAATCCTCATTCCTATTATAATCTTTTATCTTGTCCTGTATTGCCCTTTTATCTTGCTCTTGTCTCTTGTAGAACTTAAAATAATTTGTAATTATATATATATGTATGATTGTTGGTCACCCCAGTAGATCATAAGCTGGGTGAGGTTGAGGACTTTATTTATCTTCTCTTCATTGTAGTATCCCCAGTTCTTAGCCCAATGCTGGCATGTAACAAATAGTTGTTGGATGAGTAAATGGTGATGATAGACTCCTCTTGAGTTGATGTTTTTGAATAAGGGGGGAGGCAGAGGGTTTGGTGTACATGGTCTGTGTTGGGGATTAACCTTGATTTGGGGGTACTCGGGGAGGCAGGAGGGTGAGTTGGACAAACCTGGGACCACTCCATGTAAATTGAGGCTTAGCTTCTTGGTAGTCTACTTGAGATTTAGTGCTTCTATTGGAGCTCCATGAGAGGTAAAATCCAAGCCTTGGGATGACATCCAGAAGGAAGAAGGCCAGTTGACAACTTATACAATATAGATTATGATTTCAGAAGCACAAGGCAATGTTTTCAAAAATAAAATAAGACACTGAGGGTTGGGGGAATGGCAGAACATGGGGGTTGAGTCTGCTTCTGACCTGGGAGGAGGTGCTATGAAGTGGTGGAAAGAGATCAGACTTTGAAGTTAAGCCCACATTTGATTCTAGATTTCACTACTGACTAGTTGTGTGGCTCTTAGCCAAGTTGTTTATCCAATCTGCATGAAACTCAGTATTTTTATCTGTAAAATGGGCCTAGTGATAGCTCCCTCTCTGCATTGTCATGAATATTGAGATGACATGAATATCTACCTCATAGTCAGTGTTCAGTGAGTATTGGTTCTTACTTCTTTTTCTCTTTTGAAGAGCCAAACTGACTGATTTAAGATTTCTCCTGCTCTCCAACCTAATCTCATCTCATTTGTGCACATGCAATGTACCCATCATTGTGGTAAGGGTAGTAAAGTTTCAGAAGAAATGCAGATTTCTCCTGCAGAATGTCTCCCATGTTAACATATTCCTAGGAGAATATATCTTAGTTTTCAATACCCCTGTTTCATATTTTATACACAGCTCTGAATAAAATGATTTTTCAGGTGATATTTATCCAGGAAATATATCACCCAACTCACTGTAACATTTTGAAGAAAAGTCTCCAGTTATGTTTCAAATACAACTGGTAGAGCATGAGAAACAATTGTAGGTGATTTGTAGAGACCAGAGAGTGTCAGTAAAGGTGACGTGCTTTGGGGAGGTTTTGGGGGCTAAGAAAGGCCACGTGACTACATTGAAGGAACATTTATCCCCTTCCCAGGGGAGGAGACTTGGACGTATGTGTTGGAGGATTTGCAAAGCCAATGTAATAAATAGTGAGGTAGACCAGACTGCTTTTCCAACCCATAATACATCCGCAACACACTCTTCCTTCCCCTTTTCCTGACCGCCAACCTTCCTAGAAGGAGGTCATCCATTTGGGTCCTTTTCAAGGTCTGGGAGAAACCAGGTGACAGGCTTCTGCACATTCAACTGAGAGATCAGGAAGCGCTATTTTAAACACTTTACATCCTAATGTGATAGTTTATATGATAGTTATGTGCTGTACTTTACTTGCATTTTAGGAAATACATTATAATATATTTTGGTTTTGGATTGATGTAATGCAACACATTATAATTTTTCCTATTTAAAAAATGGGAAATAGATTAGCATTTCCCACTGGACATCTGACTTTCATAAATAGATTACCAAAATGTGCTTTTTCCCACATGGTCCTTATCTTCAAAGAATGTATACTCTAGTTAGGGTGATAACACAAACAACAAGAATTGAACTTTCTTATAAGGGACATAACATAAGATGATATACAGTTCGATTAGGTGTTGGGGTGTGCATTATGGTCTGTTGATTCTGTAGGGATTAGAAAAAGCAGAATCACTTGGGTGGGGGGAGATTCCGGAGAGGTTTCATGGAGAGGACTAGACCTGCAGGGACTTTAAGAATGGCAAGGCCTGGTTAGGATGGGAATCAACTTATAGGCCATGACTATTTGAATGTTAGGCTTGAGAAGTTTCTTCCAATGAACATTCCTTAAATACCTATAATGCACCAAGTACTGTGTTAAGTATAAAGTGATAAGGCAGGAAACATAAAACATTGTATGATGCCTGCTTCAAATCTCTTCACATCGAAGAGGAATCAGAAGACATGTACATTGAAAACACACACACAACATAATTCAAATAAAAAAGTTACAACATGCTGAAAGAGAGGGACAGTGAGATAGAACATTGTTGACAAGAGGGGAGATGACATACACCGGAGAGGTAACCATGGCTTTGGCTAGGATAGCTATGTTAGCTGAGATGGTCTTAATGGAAGACCATGACTAGGGCTGCACATGTTATTAACACCTGGTCCTGCACACTCATCAGAATGGATACCACTGGCCAGGAGAGCTGGTGTAGGGTTCTGGAGCCTTCTGTCCTGACTGGCACAAACCCTCTGTTTAGTAGATTCAAGGGACGATCCAGGGAGCCTGAGGAAGGCGGCCTGGGTGGTATAGGGCATTTGGAAAACTCAGGGAAATGGCCATTTACTGACCAATATGAAAGTGTCTTAATATGTAATGATCAGTTTGTACTTGGCATACCTAATAGCTGAAGATCAGCCCAAATTAGAACCCCTGGGGTGAGTAAGCCAATGAATTCAGGTTATCTAACTTCTCACCCACCCCAGAACAATGTGTTTATCTCATAACAAATGCCTTGTTTTTGGTTTGGTTTGGTTTGGTTTGAGGTTCCACCTGGCTCAACCTGAGGATCTGACTTAGGGCCTGAGTAGCACCCCACCCCCACCCCCAATGAAATAATAGAGAAATGTGGTTTCTTTTCCAACTATTCTGAGCATTTGAGTTAACTCTAATCCAAGTGCACCCACCCCCCGGGCTCCTGCCTCAGACCCCTGGACCTCCCCTGCATCCAGTAAATAGAAGATCTATGCCTAGCAGGACAGAGGGCTCCAGAGCCCCGACCCAGCTCTCCTGGCTGGTGGTGTCCATTCTGACAGGTGGGTGATTTTTAAATATTACTCCCTGGCCCTCCTGCCTTCCAGTAAGAAGCAACTAATCATACTATACTCCACTGAAGTCTTGGTTTAGGGTGAGGTGTGTTATTGTCAGAACCGTTTTCATAAAAACAATAATCAAACACCTTTAAATATTTTGTAAGCACCCACTTTATATATCAGTATGGTTAAAAAAAAACAAATACCAACAGTCCTCATGAACAAACAAACAAGACAGTTGGAAGTGGTCTGTCGATGGTTGTAATAATAAGGAATTCACTGGGAGGAGTCATCATGTGCCTGAAATTTGATGGCTCTGGGAAGACAAATGGTGTTCCATCTGTGTACGTACTTGTATTCAAGAGAAAGAGAGACAGAGAGTGAGACAGAGACAGAGAGAAGTGTGTCTATGCTGCTCTGTATTTTGGGCTTTGTTTCATAAAATTCTTAACCGGCTTGTACCACCATACACACAGTGTTCTATTAGCAATTGTTTGGCCAAGAATAAAGAATTCCTAATTATATTTTATAAATACAGTTTAAGGATGCGAAGTTTAAAATAACTGTATTGAGCTTCAGAAAACTCATCTCTGGAAACCATCCATGGAAAGATATTTGTACTTTCCAAGGTGGGGGGGAGGGTCTGGTGGGGCAAAAAGCAAGTCAGATTTTTCTTACATTTCAGGCAGTGTCCTCCTGAAAGGTTACTCATACATTTCTTTAAAACACTAATTGCTTGCTTTCTCAAGAGCCAAGACCCATCCAGTCCTCCAACCAAATCCTCACCTAAAATCAGAAGGCTTAAAATCCAGTTATTTTAAGTGCCGTATACTCTTAAAAATATGTGTCTGGTTATGATGTGTATAAGCAGCTCATATCAGAGATGCAGCAAGTCAAGCTGTATAAAATTTAGTAACACATGCCAGAAAGGAGACAGGGAGAAGAGCAGGGGGGAGAGAGAGAGAGAGAGAGAGAGACAAAGAGAGAGAGTGTGTATTGGCAGGAGGAGAGACTGACTGATATCCTTATCCTTTTCTCCAGGAGAGGCTTGCATTTTACTTTCAACCCGTTTCTAAAAATGGCAAATGCAAAGTAAGAAAACAAGTTTATCTGTTGCAGGAAGGAAGGAAGGGCAGGGAGAGGAATCTAATCTTCAGCTTGGTGTGATTTTATTTTTATCCGACTGTTTTTGCATCAGAACACCTGGGGGGAGGAGCTAGTGCAGAGTTGGGGACTTCTAGGTTTCAACAGCTTCATTAGGGTCATCATTCGAGATTCATTTCACCAGGACCATGATGGAAAATATGATGTCTTTGCAAAGGTGGGAATTGGGAGTGGGGTAGGATGAAGTAGGGACATTCACACGACTGTACTTAGTGAAATGGTGATGGTATTGCTAATAACGACAGCTTTAGGATTTATGCCGTCTTTCCTTGAGGGCTTCAGGTAGCTTGTGTTGTTTCCCTTTCCTGTGAGGAAGCCTGAGATTGGTGGGGATGCCTTGATTCTGAAGTCTGGGGAAATGATGGAAAGCTAGTTGATTCAGGGTTAGAGATGGATTTCAACCCAGTTCTCGCAGGGCTGGCAATGACATTGGCTCTAGTGCCAATGACCGCAAAGGCAGTAACAAGGCAAACGTGATCCACGTTAGGCTGATGGTAGCTCGGAGAACTAAGCCCAAGTTTCTAAATTGGGAAGCATCCCAGTAGTGCAAGTGTATTAGGGAAAGAGTATTAGGTTAATTTTTTTTATTCATTGATCCAGTCATTTGACGACTATTTCTTGGTCACCTGTGAGGTGCCCAGTGCAGTACCACAGGCTGTACTTGGGGTGCAGTGAAGCCAGCTGCCGTGTCACTGCCATCTCTTCAGTGACTCCTCTCCATTGGAATCTGCAGCTGTAACTGGGTATTTTGTGCCATAGAGAAGGAGGAAAGAATGTGGATGGGTAATGAGGACAAGCTGGGATTTCATCTATCAAGACGGTTGTGTAGTGATGGTAAGAGCTGTCTCTTGGGTACCTTTTAGCAGAGAAGAACATAAAGCTTTCAAAAGAAGCCTATTTTCCAGTGAGTGTCAGGACTGACTTTTCCATTTGTTTTGTGGTCAAGTGAAGGCCCTGCTGAAAACCCAGGGGTCCAAGCGGGCATTGGTGTGCAGGGGCCCTCAGCTTCAGCTCTGGGAACATGAATCACGTGGGTCTTGCTGAATAAGGAGCCCTCTCCAGGCTGTCATGTCAGGACCACATATCATTTGGGATTATGCAGTTAATGGACTGCTACCCCACTTTCTTACAATTGTAGAAACCATGCTCCAGTAGCATTGTTGGACTTGTCTGTGTTGTGCCTGGTTGTGCCTGTGCCACATCAGGCATTGTGAATACATGGTCCCTCTAGTAAAAGTCGGGGGTGTCTGACTTTGGAAGAGAAGGAACTTTAACTTCTCTAGAAACAATGCTAAGAGCAGATTTGGTGGCTACTGTTGCTGTCTTTTTTGTAAGAATATGAACCTCTGTGGAGTCTTGTTGAAATACAGCAACCACGTGCATCTCTGTAACTTATTCAGTAGGACCCTACCTGCTGATTGTCATTCTCTCAAGAGCATAAATTAAGTCATACATCTCTAGCCTTGCTCGGAGTTTGGGATGGGAAGTGGGATGATCAATGGGGCTTGCTGTCAAATCCCCAGTTGTTCTGCTCCTTCTTTTCCTTGTCATTCTCTCTGTTTATGTTATTTGCACAAGCTTGGGGGACCAGAGGCAAGAACTGGCATTTGGATTAATGGCTAGATAATCCAGAACAGTCGAAGAACCAAGAAATAATGTTTATGTTCTCTTCTGGGTTATATATTTTTATGGGCTGATGGTGAGAGAAATAATGACTTTAGTTTCTTAAGTACGTACTTTTTGCACTGATATTAAAATTAGCTACTGTTTGCATTTGCTGAGTGCACATCAACCATGGTGGAGGGAGAGTGTGGTGAGTCAAGGGTGAGTCTGGTGGAAGGAAAGAAACCACAAATTCCATTGTTGCTGCTGGCTTCACTCAAAGTAGAGATTCAAATTAGTATATACTATCTGAATTAAACAAATTATACTTTAAAGAAATTAGGCAGGTATACATTTGAGGAAATCTGATTATAATGACTTACAAAGGAAATTATTGCCAACAAAATTTTGGGTTTGATCTGCTTAAAGCATGACACCCTGTCTATGTGATAAATCATTTTTTTGAGACTAGAGACCTGGATAGAGAGTAGGATTTAGTTCTTAGAATGCAGAGCTTAGAATTTTAGAAAGAGAGGTATTTTATCTAGGTCAGGTATTATTACTGTTGATATCTTTGCCATTTACCCAGAATGCTGTCTCTGCTGTGTGTTTGCGGCGGCCCTCCTTCCCTGCTTCCTCTTTCCCATGGTTTGTCTGTTGTGTGCAGTATGTCTGGGATGACCACAGATGCTAAGGTTATGAGGGTGAATGGTTAGACGTGATTTCTGCCTTTGTGCAGCTCCGGGTCTGATGGGACAGATGAACAAAGGAAACAGATAACCACTGGACACATGCATTTTCTCTTCTGATATCAGAGCCAGCCTGAAGACCCTGAAAATAATTCCACTGCCTGTCTCTTGGAGATGTTTACAAATTGCTCCATGATTTTTATCATTACACTCTTTTACCTTTTGAAATTAGTATCATGATGGCTCTTCCAGTGGTATCACAGTTCCAAAGGAAACCGTGAACCACTCATGCTGGTAAGCCCAGGCTCCTGACTTCCACAGTGACCTCTGGGGCTGAGGCTTGGCTAAGTATTTTCCAAGAGAAAAGTGGTCAGTTAGGACAGGGCACCTGCCACTTCCTCTTCATTCCAAGCCAAGGAGTGGGATGAGTATCTCTGACAGCCCGGAGTGGGTCCAGCTTCAGTCTGGAGTCCAAGTTGACCTCCTAATGGGGGAAGATGCCTCCTGGCTTTTGTGCTGCCACCCTCTCTGGTGCCGCTTGTTAGCCAGCCTTCAAGTTTTAGCCCTCACCTGTCTTTAGGGGGCCCCCTCCTGCCACCTCAGAGGGGAGCTCCTTGCCCTTGGCTCGGGGCTGGGAGCAGCAGTGGGGGCTGGCTGGGGAGAAGGGCTGGGCTGAGGCGGAGGCGAGATTATTGCCTGTTACACATGGACATCTAGACGGGGGAAGAAACATAACGGCTTTATTTTTAGGCTTTGCTAATTCTCACTCTTCTCCTAGTTCGCTGCTACCTGGCAACAGCTTATTGTCATGGCAACGCCAATGTTAATGAGTGAAGCTCTCTGTGTGTCTGTTTTACCCGGTGCTCCGTGACAGACACTTGGTGTGGAGCTATCTTTCTGGCCATCGGAGGCTAAACGCTAGACTCCCTTCTCTTCCAAAGGCCTCCCAGGCCCTGTCCATGAAGAAGAGGAATGGAGGCAGCTGCTGGAGGGATTTCTGGTTTTGCTTATACATTCCTAATGTATTCTGTGTTTACAGATGGGCCTGCCAGCTTCACACACTGCCCCTCCCCCCAGTGGGCCACCCTCTCTCGACAAGTTTCAATGGCAGCCATTAGCTTTTGAACAATAACCAGTTTTCTCATGTTCCAGGCACCTCAGGATTTTTATGCAGGTTTTCTGGCACCTTCTCTGTACTTGGTCAGCAAGGCTCTGAGTCCTGGGTTCTGAAGAGGGGGGAAATGGTTGCAGGTCTCAGAGGGGACCTAGGGCTTACGTCCGTGAATGACAGCCCACATCCCCCCATCTTTGGACTGAGAAGCAGTAAAGCCACTGTACAGTCTTGTCTTGGTTTCCCTGACATCTGTTCATAGAGGTTGCCATCTAAGGCCTCACATCATATGTGATGTGCCTCAGTTCTGCCACTCATAAATTGAGGAGGTAAATATGGGTCAGATTGCTTAAAGCAGTGTCTGACATAAAATAATGGTTCAATCACTATTAGTTATTACTGTGTCTGGGCATTATTCACTCCACAAACCAATTTTGTGAAATAAGTACTGTTCATATTCTCAAATTGCAAAGAAGGAAACTGAGGCATGGAGAGGTAGAACAACTGCCTCAGGGTCACTGGAAGTGACAGACTTCAGTTGGGAGCCGTGGACCACTGAACTTGGAGGGGCTTACCCTCCACGCCCCTTGGGGTCTTGGTCCTCACAGCTGTAGAGAGCTGCTCTCTTCTCCTGAGGGTGGACTTGGGGCCTCATGAGTGTGCACTCCTTGGATAGAAGTGCTATGTGAACCAGAGAGTTACAAGCTTCACCAAGTGTCATCTCCACGGAGGTGGCTCTTAGCTGTTACAGCTCATCTTGAGGTTGGCACTGCCAACCATCTGAGCACTGGAGTCGGGACTCTTGCACTCCCTCCCCATGGCCCCAGACCGTTCTCAGGACACAGGGTCCTTGGCAACTGCCTCTCCATTGGGCTATGAAGCACATCACCACTCATGCACTCCCACTAGCTCGCCCAAAGTTTTCAGCTCCTTGCAATGGCTCTATTTTTTCCCCAAACTTCTAAGTAAATTATTCTATGTATTTTTTTTTAAAGTAGCAGATTCACATAGTACAAAATAAAGAATACACAAAAGGATATACTGCGAAAAGTCTCTCTTCTTTGCTCCTCTCCTCCAGGGCCTGTCCTGGTAGGAGACCTACACATTGGAGAACATATACATGTATATTGATGTCTCTTTCACCCCTGATGTCAACACTTACACGTTCTGTCCTGCATTGCTTTTTTCTTCCACCTAACTGTACCTGGGAAATATGCACCTGGGACTGTGCATATCAGTCCACAATTGAGAAGTGACCTCAGTCATTTTCAACAGACAACTCTGAAGTCTTATTGGGTTTTTATTCTAGGTTAATAAATTTGTGAATAATTGTGATGGAAGCTTAAGAAAGCCTGAACACCAGCAATAAGTTAATAGTAACAGTTTTCTATTATTGAGTATCACCAGGAAAATAATACCAGCCATTCTTTTAACCTGTTGTAAAGCTGAAATGCAAAGTTACAGAGCTAAAAATGAGCCTGAGTCTGTCTGCGATCACATCTCTGTGCCCTTTCTGTCACACTGTTCTCCTTTTCTTATGTAAATACACTCAAAAATGGATCTCAACCACGGGCCTGGGCAGCAGGAGCTAGCTTCTTCGGAGTGACCAGTGTTCTTTTTTTAAAATTTTTTAAATAGTTTATTTATTTTTGAGACAGAGACAGAGCACGAGTTGGGGAGGGGCAGAGAGAGAGGGAGACACAGAATCTGAAACAGGCTCCAGGCTCCGAGTTGTCAGCACAGAGTCCGACTCGGGGCTTGAACTCACGAACTGTGAGATCATGACCTGAGCCGAAGTTGGATGTTAAACTGACTGAGCCACCCAGGCGCCCCAAGTGACCAGTGTTCTTTAATTTAGTGATGGCATAGCTGAATAGTCCTCCCGCCTGCTCGTCTTCCCTCCTCCTGCAGATACTTCTGGTTGGCAAACATAATTTATTGATGTGTGAGGTTTATTTGAACTCCATCTCTTCTCTTCTGTGCTTCTGTTTCTTTACCTGTAAATTATGCAGAACTGTCTCACCCCCACCTAAAAGAGATACTGAAGAGGTGATCAAAATAATGTTCAGTGTCTCCCCACTTCTCTCCTTCTGATGTTACAGAGGGGTGTCCCCTGGGTCTGGACTTGAGCACCTTGTGAGGGGGAAGTCAGGAGGAAGGGGGCATGAAAACCTGGAGGCAACTTGGGAGTGTGTAAGTGCTGATGCTTAGTAGGTGCTCCGCAAGGACTGGCTGCACAAGATAGACGGATCCACATGTGGCTGTGTATTTTGGGTTCACTGGTCAGAGATATGTCAGAGACATGCTTGTCTGAGATCCCTGGCGTCAGTGTTCATCTGCTATTTGGAGGTGTTCTGTTGCATTATTCAGGGCTTCGGTCTTCAATTTCCTTACCCCTCACACTGCCTCTCCCTTCCTTTCCGTGAGCTTGCTCACTTCTTAGGATAGATTCTAGTCATCTATCATGGCGCTGAGTTCCCCACTAATCTAATTGCTCATGACTTTGTGGGGCCGGCATCGCTAAGAGTGCATAGATAGATTCAGAGTTGTGCTTGCTCACCCCAGCCACACCCAGACAGGTCCTGTCCCCTACACAGAGTGCCCTCTCCCTGCCTACTAGGCCTGGCTACATCATATCCATTCCCCTCTCCCTCCATTGGGGCCACCCCACGCTCTGTGGGCTCTCTGCAGCCCCCTGGGCTCCTCCAGCTCACCCTGTCTTCTCTCCTCTGAATTCCTGCTGCTGCTGTTCCTGGTCCCCATCACAGCTTGGCATTCTGTTATATTAGCATTTCATGTGGATGGAGAACCAGTCCTTGGGAACATGAAGCCGCTAGTGTGACTGTAGCATGGATGTCTTCCAATATCCTGTTCGGAGGCTTACCCAAAAAGGCAGAGGAGCCCCAAGGTGAGGTGAAGGGCTTAGAGCCCCAGGTCTGCCTGCTGAGAGAGGAGAGCCCTGTGGGGGAGAGCAGAGAGAGAGAGAGAGAGAGAGAGACTGTCCCAGAGTATGTCCTTCTGCAGCCACTAGCATGTGCACCTTTGCTTGTGAAGCTTCTGACAGAGATGTTTAGAAGTCAACTTGGTGAAGTCACGATGCTCCCCTTTTAGCAACACCCTCTGTTGTCAAGAACTCGGCGATCAGAGAGCACAGCAGCACAGTGATGCATTCTAGAGTGTTGGTTACAGAGGGGGAAAGACCAAATATAGAACTGGACAAAGCCACACCGACTGTCCTCAGGACACACCAAAGGAAGTACCTGAGAGTCCTGGGTAAGAATGGGGGATGCCAGGGCCTGGTGGTATTTCAGGGTCAGAGGAATGCAAGCATGACCCAGGTCCTCTGTCTCCTCCAGCGAGTCCAGGGAACGAGCTTCCTCAGCAGCCTCCTTCCAGGCCTGGAGAGGGCCTGGGACCACATCTCTCTCTCTCTCCCTCTCTCTCTCTCTCTCTCTGTCTGTCTTCCTGCCCCTGCTGCCTTAAAAGGACTAGATTATAATTCCCTTAAGGACTGAGTAGGCCTAGAAATACCTCCTTACCTGCTTACTCATATCAACATTCCTGCCAAGAAAGAGGCGGGTTCTTACTGCACAATTAGAGATAGAAGGTTTGCCCTGGAGGAGGCAGTGCGCTGCAGTTGGAGTTCCTCATTCAGATATAGATATCAGGCAAACACCAAGGGTAGTTGACTGGCCAGTAAACCCTTTTCACTTTGATGGGAGAAAAGGTGTTATTGACAGGGCAGACATTTTGTAAATAAAGAGAAGTGGCCCCCAAAAAAGAGAATTTATAGCAGTGATTCGCACCCCTGCAGAATAATAGGGGAGAGGGAAAGCTTTAAAAAAATCTAATTTGTCTGCCTCAACCCAGAGATTGGGATTCAGATGTCTTGAGTTGCGCCTGGATATCAGTTATTTTAAAAAGCACCCCCAGGTGATTCTAATGTACAGCCAGAGTTGAAAACCATTGATTTAAAAGTGTTTAAAAACAGAAGGTAAAACATGCAGACCTCAGCATAGAATTTGCTCTGTTTCCCAGGTTGGGACCCACAGAAGACGTATCCTGATTTTAATTGACAGTGGCACATTCTGAAAAAATATTTCAGGATTTTAAGAAGCTTGAGTGTTTTTAAAAACTATTTGTACACCCATGTTCATGGCAGAGTTATTCACAGTAGTCAAAAGTGGAAACAACCCAAGTGTCCACAGACAGTTGAATAGATAAACAAAATGTGATGTGCACCTTCAATAAAAAGGAAGGAAATTCTGACACATACGTACTACGGCATGGATGAACATTGAGAACATTACATGAGGTGAAATAAGCCCAGACACAGAAGGACAAATACTTAGGTGGAAGACCTGGGAGAAGCAAATTCACAGAGACAGAAAGTAGAACAGTGGTTTTCAGGGTCGGGGGAGGGGAATTGGGCAGTTACTGTTTAACAGGGTTTCTGTTTTGCTAGATGAAAAGTAATCTAGAGATGGATGGTGGTGGTGACGGTTGCATGGTAATGTGAATGTACTTTAATCTTCTGGACTGTACACTTGGGAATGGTTAAGGTGGGGGTGCCTGGTTGGCTCATTCGGTTAAGCATCTGACTCTTGGTTTTGATTCAAGTCATGATCTCATGGTTTGTAAGTTTGAGCCCCACATCAGCCTCTGTGCTGATGGTGTGGAGCCTGCTTGGGATTCTCTCTCTCTCTCTCTCTCTCTCTCTCTCGCTCTCTCTCTCTCTCTCTCTCAAAATAAACTTAAAACAAAAGAAATGGTCAAGATGCTAAATTTTGTGTGTATTTTACCACAGTTTAAAAAATTTAATTTCAGATTAATAAGAACTGTTTATTTTAATATTTTGGAAAAACAGAAATTTATAAAGAAGAAAATTTAAAAATCAGCACTTGGTATTTAGATGTGTTCTTTTTCTTGCATGTGTGTAAATGGGTATGCGTGCATGCACACACACACACACACACACACTTTGGATCCTACCTGATAGATGCTTTGCAACCTGGGTTTTCATTTGGACTTGCTCTGGTTTACTGCACCCTTCTTAGAGATGGCTCTGTTTTGAGATGGCACCCTTCTTAGAGATGGCTCCGTTGTGTAGTGAGGCAACAGAGCACAGTCAGTTTTGGAGTCAAAAACACACTGGATTCATGTTGCAGTTGTGATGTTCAGGATCTTTGTGACTTTGGGCCTGATTCTGAGCTCCAGTTTCCTTGTTTGAGGGCTGTTTTGGGAATTAAAGAGATTCCAGGTACCCTCTCAGACCCTGGAAAAAGGAAGGATCCCTATAAGCCCCCACTGATGATGCACTTGTTAGAGGCATTGACTTGGTACTTGTCTTCCTCTAAACTTCCCAGAGGGGGATGGGAAAGCCTTGACCTGAGATTCAGGAAATCACTGTGGCTGCTGCCCGGTGCTATGACCCTGGGAGCGCCAGGTCCTTTCTGGGTCTAGTTGCTGCATCTGTAAAGTGAGCACGTTGGTGTTGGGCTCTCAAGGTTCCCCCTCTCCCCACCTGCTCTGACAGCCTTTGCTCCCCCATAACCTGGGTCCTGATGCACAGCTCTCAGTGGGTGTGCAGTAATGATTATCCACTGTGAGCTTCCCAGTCCAATTGGTTCTTTTGATGTCGTGTTAGGGTAAACATCAACAATGCGCAATGACATGCAACAACATTCCAGATGGGAGCCACTCCCTCCATCGAGGGCAGACTGCTCTATGGCAAACTCATTTTCCTTTTCTAGGAAGTTAAATTTCCAGTGGTGCAGTATTGTGGTCACAAGGAGTCTGGAGAGGTTCTGCTGGGAAGGGAGGTGTGTTTTCCCCTAAAGACAGGGCCTGGGGGCAGAGGGCCAAACTGCCCCCTTTATGACTTCTAAAGCTCTTGAACAAGGGCAGAGGAAACAGATGGATTGTCAAGACTGTAGAAAGAAGTTCTAAGTCCAGCTCAGAGCTGAGCACATCTCTCAGCTGCCAAATGGAAGGTCTCTATGTGGCAATGCTGGGAGGGAAAATTGAGTTAGGCTGGCTTGTTCCAAATAAAATGCTATATTTAATTTCACTCTGGGAAACATTTGATGTCCAGGCTACTGCAATAGGTGAAATATATTTAAGAAGATCTGTTTTGTTACAACAGAAAAAAAAAAAAAAAGAGAAGGGCAGAGAGGTCCTCATATCAGCTGTTGGTTGCACATACAGGAATCTGATCATTTCAATTTGGTTTTTAATCCTCCAGCAGCTGCTGACCATAGGTTGACCAGTCAGTATCTAGCAGCCTGAACATCATTGTATGAGTTATATATGTCTCAATATTTCAGTCTGGGAAATGCCTTTCAAGTAAAACAAGACACTCAGCACGGGAGGGAAGCTGTCAGTCTTAAAGCTAGTGATGTGCTTTTGTGTGCTTGACATATGGGAGGAAAGGTTGAGTTTAAACCTGTGCCAGATTGAACCAATCCTGCAAATATGTGTCTGACTATTTGTTTTAAAGTCAGCCTGGTGGAGTCTTGTTTCTAAAATTGCTGTGCCATGCCCTTTGTGATTTCCAGGAGCACTGTGGTTTTGGACACTTCTCCTCTAGAAGAGTGCCCTTGTGCCTTGGTGGGCTATGCAGAGAATTTGGGAAAGAGTCCATAGAAGTACTTTACTTTCCACATTGTCCCTGTCCTTTATGGTTTCCATGTGCCTCTGGCCTCACTCTCCTTTTCTTTTTTGGTGTGATGTCAGAAGAAGCTCTTCTCTCTCATCTGCCCTCATTTGATCTCCCCTCAGAGGGCCTAGCTGAGGCAAAGTGACCAACAAACAGTGCTTCTTACTCAACTCAGGAAACTCCTGTCTTGCATTTTATCTGGCCAATGAGGAGCTAAGCATTTTGTTATTATTCATTTATTGAAAAAATATGTACAGAATCAAGTCTTTTCAAGGATTGTGCCACTCTCTAGAGTGGTCAAATACATCTCATGTCTAGTCATGTCATGAGTGGCCTCAGGTCATGGAAGTGGTCAGACACATCTCATGTCCAGTGTTTCCATCAGACTTTCAGAGGGAGAGCTCCAGCCTTCTTCCCTGAAGTTGGCTTGGCTCTATCCCTTCCCAATAATTCAGATTAGAGAAGGAAACTAATCTTTTAAAATGACTGTGAAGGTTTCTCTTTGGGGCACCTGAAACCCCAGAAACATTTTCTTTCACACACACCATGGGCTTTATTGTATCTGAGTCATGGTCTCAGTCAGGGCCCTGGGAGAGGGAGGAAACGCATGCTGTGTGACCTGTTGACCCAGGCCAAAGGGAGCCCAGGAGAATGGCTGTCCTTGAAGAGGAATCCGAT
This sequence comes from Cryptoprocta ferox, assembly GCA_028646485.1. Classification (NCBI taxonomy): domain Eukaryota; kingdom Metazoa; phylum Chordata; class Mammalia; order Carnivora; family Eupleridae; genus Cryptoprocta; species Cryptoprocta ferox. The sequence goes on from CM053571.1 coordinate 99,275,069, forward strand.
GCTGGATAAACTCCAGACATTGACCTGACAGGGGAATCATACAGGGAAAGCTGTTCTCACCTGCAGGAAGGGTTTCCTGCTCTTCAGAGGTGGAAGGAAATGGCTCTTTGCTTCTTGCATCCAGAATCAGCACAAGCTTGTGGAAAGGACTGGAAATCTGGGCACCCTGGTTCTCAAACGGTGCTATGGGCAGCCGGGGACATTGTGTAAAAAGCACATGTTAGATAGGCATGTGTTGGAATCCTGATGTAATCCATTTGTGATCTCCATGAAGCTGGGTTTCCTGACCTGTAGGAGAAGGGATAACGATGCTTCTGAGAGTTGCCCGGAGGCTCATATGTAGTCACACATGTCAGGTGCAGCACTGGCTTCCTCGTGGGGGCTCAGAAGTAGGCAGTTGGTAAAGCATCACCTCTGCCCACCCAGGAGTACAGCAGTGCTAATGTGGGTGAGGGTCTCGCATGATGTCCATGGCTGCTATTGTAATCTAGAGATCTGACGTATACACTTTTTATATTTTTGTTTTTAATATTATGTGAGGTCTTCAAATTGTGAAAAACAGTTGTATTGCCCTATCTGTATCTTACTAACCTGGACAATTTAAATAACTCTATAATATGAGAGAAGACACTTTTGGGTGTTTTCCTATATGTTGTAACTTCTTATGGTAAATTTTCCTGTTTTTTTTTGAGATTAGTTTTAAAGGATGTAGATTTTTGTTTTTCAATGCAAAAGGGCCTCCTTCTGATGCCTATTTAGATTCTGCTGGGTCTGTCTGATGCAGGCGAGGCATCATAGCCTGAGCTTTGGGGTCTTCCTTTACCTACCAGTCGTGACTTGCTGTTGTTTATGGTATCTCTTGTCTTTTCCCTCTGTTTTCTGGAAGGCACTGGATGATATGTCTTACATTAGATTTAGCCCTCATATTATGCTTGGTTAGGGCAGCACTAAAATGACTCTTTTCTGTGTATTCATTTACTCAACAAGTATTTACTGAGAATATATGATTCTCAGGCACCCTGACAGGCATAAGAGTTTACATTTTTCTGTACATATGGGGGAAGGAAAGGGGGAGGAGACAGAAAATATAGCAGTAGGCAAATCAATAAAGATCTTCATTAATATGAGTAATGTGTTTGGTGCTATGGGCAAGGAATCTAAGAGAAGCAAAGTGATGGGATATCATGATGATAGGGAGTGAGTTATTTTAAGTTGGTGGCCAGGGAAGACCCCTCTGGGGCTGGGATAACAAATAGAAGCTAGGTTTGCCAAGAAAGAGAGGAAGAGCCTTCTGGGAGAGAGAACAGCAAGTACAAAGGAGGCAGGACAAACTTGGTGTGTGTCAGAAACAGAAGAGTAAGGCTAGCACATAGTGAATGATGAGGATGGTGATGGGTAAGGAGGTTGGAGGGGTAGGCAGGGGCTAGATCATGACTAGTAGGGAGTGTGACATGTTTTTTTTATTTTTGAAAGATCATCTGCCTATAGATTGGCAAATGGACTTGGGAGTGGGTTTGAGAGACCAGTTGGGAGGGATGGAGGCTGATTCCAGGTACCAGCAGTGGAGGTGAGATAGAGGGATCTGATTTTCCCATTGGAACAAATGGGATATGCTTTGGAGACAGAGCTGCTGGGTAGTGGAAATGGTTACAGTCACTTTGGAGGTGGTTTGTTCAAAGCCTTAAAATCTTTATTCCTTTTGGTTCAAGAATTCTGTAGGCTTTTATCCTATGGAAATAATCAGAAATACACAAAGACTATTTCCAAGTATTTCACTGTGGGCTTGCTCATAATAGAGTCAAACCTGATATAATTGAATTTCTCTCAGTTATTCCTCAATCTCTAGGGGACTGGCTAGTTAAGGTGCATCCATGTGATGGAACACAATGTAGCTCTTCAGATGATGATATGGAGGATATTTAATGGCCTGGGAAGAGGTGAATGGATAACTAAATGGAAATATATAGAATATTATCCATAATATCTCACTTTCATAACACATAAACTCTACATCTCATATAGGTATAGATAGGATATACTATATCCTGGAAAGTCTAATAGGATGTACATTAATGACAGGCCATTTCAGGAAGTGAAATTAGAAATGATTTATTTCATTTTCTGAATATTTATGATTCTTACCAATGATCTACGATAAACATTTTGAAAGCAGAAGTAAAAAATAAGGGTTATTTTAAAAAGTGATGGGGGTCTTCTCATGTCTGATTATAAATTGGAATAGTGAATAAATCAGTGAAATAATGGCCCTTCCATATACCCTACAATTCCTAGGGTGGTGTTTGTCTTCAGAAAGTTTGTATCAAGAAAAATGTAGGATTTGGGTCAGAAAAATGGAGTCAGAGTCCCAGATCTGCCATCAACTGGCTTTGGATCTTGGACACTACACTCAGCAACTAACACACAGACCCCCCTGACTTCTTCAGTTTACAAATGAGAATGAACGATGGTAATAATGAAAACAGTAATGATGTTTTCATGGAGTTGTTTTGAGGATTAAATGACAGGGATAAGAAAATTTCTAGGAGGAAAACAACAATGTAAATATTAATATTCCAGGGCCCAAGTCTTCACACAGACTTGACTGTCGGCACAAATGTATTTGGGGATGGATCATCTGTGGTATAATGTAGTGCACATCTCATGCAGTAAAGGGCCACACTTTGATTAAGTGTTAGCCCAGCTTGCTTCTGGTCCCATGCCCTGAAAAAAGCAAACAGTCTGAACTTAAGGTACAATTAGCTTGTCCTGAGCGGCAGGCAGCTCTCAAGTGAGGAGTGCTTTCTCATTCACTGGAAAGCTGTAAATGAAATGCCATCTCAGCAGCCACTGCACCCAGAGCCCCTTTGATATATCACTCAGCTGTTCTGTTACATAAACCTATTGGAAATGAACCTGCAAAGGAGTTGAGCAAAGGGAGGTACCAGTGAGAATAAGGATGAAGGAGAAATGCACTGTCTTTCTGTTTAAAGGAGACATTTGCTTTTTAATGGACCCTGGACACTGGGATCTGAAATGTCATGGCCCTTATGTAATGGAATGCATATGCACAGAAACATTGATGAACAACTAATAGGCACTTGATTTTTAAATTCTTAAATTGGCCAAGGCCAGGGATGTCCTGCCTGGCTTTGTAAGACTCATAGTGTATTGGATGGTGTTGTCCATGTTAGGATGTTTTATTGGAGGGTTACGCCTCCAAGGAGAAACTGTATGTAGAACAAGTCCCTTATAGCACAAGAGTTTGAGCCTCTGTTTTCAGCTTGGGATTTCGGGGAAAAGGGAAATGAAGGAGCCAAGCCTGACCAGTTGCTGAGGTTTATTTCTCTGGCGACTCCTTCTCTCTTTGAGGTGTTGGAAAGTACAGCACACACACCCATTATGATAAAGGATAACTACTGCTGAGTTGAATTGCTACGTTAGAAAGAATACTGGTACCCAGTAGTGACTTCTGACTCTAAGACCCTGACCTTGCCATTTTAAACGAGGACCCTGGGAGCTGCCAGTTAGGTGTGCTAGTAGGGCAGTTCCTTCTGATTGAACATTCACCATCCTTTCCGTAGTGGATCACCCTACCATCCACATGTTCAATTATGCAAGAAGGATAATGGCAACAATAACTGTTAGTGGGCATTTACTTTAATGAGTACTGTGCCAACTGCTTTACATACATCATCATGTTTAATCCTTGCATTAACTCTGGGAGGTCAGTATTGCTGTTCCTATTTCACAGATAAAGACACTGAGGTTCAGTAACTTATCCAAGGTCACAAAGCTAAGAACTTACTAATCTAGGGTTTGAACTCAGGCTTCTCTAACTCCAGGATTCGCAGCCTGAACTCCTCCATTATCCTGCCTCTTACTGAGTTGCTTTTCCAGCACTACGGATGGTTTTGAATTAAATTCTATCCCACATATATTAACAAGGGCCTTCTCTGTACTAGGTGCCATTCGGGTAAAAAAAAATGAATAAATTGTTGTTCCATCCCTTGAGATATTTACATATATTATTTAAGAGTTTAAAGTCTATGGCAAGAACTCAATAAATCACTGTTGAATAAACAATTATATATAGGTATTCTGAGTTACTTTACAGATATCTACAACTCCATTCAGAATATGATGCATCCCATAAAAGATGTACACATAAAATCCTCTGGGAGTTTAAAGAAGGGAGAGAATACTTCTGTTTGGAGATACCAGGAGAAAAGCAATTTGAATGTAATATCTGAGATGTTTCTTACAAATGGTAGGGACTGTGACAGGTGGAGAGGTGAGAATTGCCAGCTGGCCCTGCTTGTTGGATTTTATAAACTGAACCTTCTGCCTTCTGGTTGATTCTTGCAACTAACCCCATGCTCCTGGTTAGTTCCACTTTGTAATTCTACTTCACAATGATGTTAAGAACTTGGAAATGGAGTTTTTATTATAATAAACATGGTTGGACTCAAGAGACCTGTATGAAAAAGTAGGATTTCCAGTCTCCTACTCACTATTACCTGTATGTGCATGAGTCACACATCTTTATCTTTATTCTGGAACTCTTTCCTGCACCTCTAATCCCCCTGGCTAAGCATGTAAGCTTGGTTATCCAAGCATTCTCTTAGACTTAAGTCTAAAACAGAATGTATTACCTTCCCTTTCCCATTTTCCCTTCACCACAAGCTCTCAACTTCCCAGACACCTGTTCTAATACCTCATGGCAGTAGCAAGGATGGCCAGTTACACTGTATTTTAATGTGAAGGGGAGGATAGAGTCTTATATTAAAAGGTGACTTTGGAGGTCGAGATCTTTTGTTGACTCACTTTGGGATCTTGGGCAGTAGCATGACTTGCCATCAATTTCCTGATGAAGAAAAGGCAACTTGGCTTCCTTTGTATAAGCAAGTAGAAAAGTGTCCGAGATAATTAAATTGTAAAGCACCTTGGGGTCCCAAGATGGGAGGTCACATGTAAACACCACTATGCCTTTGCTGTTGTTGGCACACAGGTATGAAAATGTATTTTTGCTTACAGAGTGATTTTCTGAGGCTTGGTTGAAAGGGACAATTTGTACTCGAGACAACTGTTAGGGCTATTTTTCTTCTAACACAATTTATCAAGTGCTTTTTGTCACACCCAAATTTTGTAGGAGTGGAGAACTTTGATGTTTAAGGTTGTGGCTTTATAGAATGAATGAATAACCAATAGCACTCCAAACTGAAGAATGTGAAGATTGTCAAGCCTCCCTTTCTGATTTGCTTTCTGTTCTCGTACAAGTCACCTCACCTTTCTGCTTTTTGTTTCTCCATCTGTGAGACACTGCTCACTTCACCAGGATATCTTCAATACACATAAGATAATGTGTGGAACCCTTTCAGCTGCTGCATCATTAAAAAGCATTTATTCAGCACTTATGTCGTGTTGCACAAAGAGAATTATAAAGACTACATTCCTGCCTTGCCTGCTAGATTATATTCTAATATCTTCTTTAAAAGGCAGAAACTAGACAGCAAAGGAGAGCAATAATTCAAATGCTATCTTTATAGGATACAAATAACAGTAGCTAAATAACAAGAACTGAATGGGAAGAAATCTGGTTATCAAGGTGGAACTCACATGAAAAATCTAGAGATAAAATGGGAAGTTCTCACCTATCTGGAACTAAGTCTTACAGGAACCTTGGTTTCTGTAAATGAAATCGCCAAACATCACCACTGGGACCTGAGCAAGAAGACCCCAGTAAGGTGGGGGAGGGGTTGGGGTACGAGAAATGTCCTCTGAAGAATTTTGTTTGAGATTGTGGGTAATTAGATTTCTGAGACTGTTTCTTCTTCCCCAGTGCAACAGAGACTGTGTTAAGGCTTAACATCTGGAAAGAGAGCTGTTCTAGGGTAGTAGGCAACTACCATTTCACTTTCTGAACATTGTGGTCTTCATGAGAATGAAATGCCAATCAAGCTGGACATGGGTGAAGCCCTAGAGAGCATGGCAGCCACATAAGGGCAATCACCACATCATCTGAGTATGAATCATCCTGAGGAACTTTCACAAGGCTATATACATCTTACTTCCCCATCATTAAACACGTTGAAAGATTGGCCTCAGAGAGAATGCCATTTACTTCCCAATACTAGAAGAAGGAGGTGACAATATCTAGTTACTTACTAAATCCCTGCTGCTTCTTAGAGAAGCTAAATCCCTAGGTACGTAGCTCACTCTCTCTCTCTCTCTCTTTCTCTCTCTCTCTCTCTCTCTCTCTCTCTCTCTCTCTCACACACACACACACACACACAGGGTTTTCTTCCTAGAGGGGTAGTAAGACCTGTCAAAATTAATTAAATTAGCTGTTATTTGTGTTTCTCTTAATAGTTTACAGCATCCTTTCACTGGTGTGATCTCATTTGACACGGAAAGCTAGCTCTCATGGTGGGCGGGACTATTACTGATGGCCGCCATTGTATGTTAGAGGAAACTCAGAGGTTAAATGTCTTGGCTAAGGTCACACAACACGTAGGTCTAAGATGGAGACCAGGTCTTTGAACTCTGCATTCATTCTGGACACCTTGTCTTTCTCTCTGGAAGATATCAGCATTCTAGAGCCACCTATATTTAAAGACCACCTGTCAATGACAGAATTTCCACACAAATCTTTCAAGCCCCATATAGATATCTGGATTTCCTCTCAATATCTCACATTTTAAAGTTACAATTTGTCACCATAGCATGCAGTATGGTTAAAACCTGGCTTGCTACTGTTAATAATTACCCAGTGTCTTTGTTTTCCTCCAAGGAGACTCAAAATGGAAGCTAGCAAGCTGGGAACTTGTCCTTCATTGTGCTTGGGTCATTAGCAGCTATTAAACACATGGAGCTTGACTCCCATCTCCCTTTAGTTCTCAGGCTCCCTCCCTGTTGTTTTTCCAGCAAGAGCTTCAAGTATTCTATTGGCATTACGAGGGCTCTTGAAAAACAGCCTATGGTGGTGCAAATTCTTTTCTAAGCAAGACATCCTGTAAGCAGTTAATCTGAACAGCAGCAACTGGATCCCTGACCAGGTGGAAGGTGCTAAACTTGCCTAATGCTTAAACATATACCTGTTCTGGGCTTAATTGCACATATTGTTGTTGCACTCACACTGTGGCCCGAGTGTAGGGAGGTGATCCTAGCTAAGCGTTCACCTCAAAACTTCTGGGTAGGCCACTGTTTTTCTCTGTGTCTTGGCCTCCTCTTTTTAGCTAATCACCCTCCTCTCTGAAATTCTCTCTCCCTGACTTTGCCCAGGATCTCCTTCCAGAGCCCCTTCTCCTTCTCACTAAGACCAACTTTCTGGAAAAATGATTCTTGTACTTTCGTATCAGTTTTTCCTGAGGACATTAGCATTTCATACTCTCAGTGTGAATCAGAGACTCTGTCCAGCTAAAGGAATCTCCCAGGCAGGCAGTGTAGTCTGGTGATGTGCATCCGGGGCTTTGGGGTCAGGTGGACCTAAGTTTGAATCCCAGTTCCACTTTTAACTAACCTTTGGCAAGTTACTGAACCTTCCTGAATCTGTAAAATGAAGACAGCAGTGCTGTGCTGTCGTAAGGGTTACCGAAGACCGCACAGAGTCCCTGGATGTGCTTAGCTTATAGGGTCACTACACTTCCAAAACCTCTTTCTCTTTTCCTCCTGAAGAATCTATGAGGTGTCTTTATCCAGCTTTCCACTTAAGGTCACCAGACAATGTACTGACTAGTCAGGAGAAACCAAAGGTCATCTAACATCAGGTATCACTCCTATCTGACAAGACACATCAAGTGTCAATTTGTTTCTGGTTTGTATACTGTATTTCATTGATTCCATTGAGTATATTCCCCTTAAATTTCAATTCCTCTAAAATTGGGATGCATTTTACAATAGATGGTGTGTTGTGGTTTAGTGAGCAGCATTTTTTCTTTCTTATTGGTCTGTAAAATAATGGCTATATCTTACAATCTGTGTCTTCTTCAATGTGATGAAATACAGTGGTTATTTTTTAAAATCTGAGTTTAAGTTCCCTCAGGTGTCAAACAACTACTCTGATCTGCTGGTGATCCTTGATGCAGCCTCTTCCCAGGCTCTTTGTTCTGGGTCATCTGTCCAATGTGGCAGGTTGCTGTCTGGGTGCAGAAGCAATAGAGGAAGAGCTGTCAGGATACATTTGAATAGGGTGTAAATGACACTTAGGATTGCACTTAGCTTCAGAGCTCAGGTCGCTTGCAGCAGCTCTGTTCCTGGCCCCAAGATGACTTTCCAGCCTCTTACACAGAGAGCTCTCCTCTCATGTAATATTCAGGTCAGACTTTTTTTTACAGACTTAGTGAGCACTTACTGTATATCAGGTGCTATATTAAACACTTGACATATATAAACTCTTAACTGATACAACACCTCCATAAAGTAGGTGCTGCTCAATCTGTGTCTTACAGAGGAAATAGAGGCTTAGGAGTTAATTTACTTGTCCAGGGCTTGAACTCAAGTCTGCCCCACTCCAAAGTCCATGATACGAACACACTCTGTGGAGGGGAACCCTACTCCCCTCTCTGGCAAAGTAGACCTTGTGTTCTCCCCACTCTGCCTTAGCTCGGGGTAATGATAAAACAGGATAGGAGTTAAGTCTGAGTTTCCATTTCCTAAGAATCCAGTTGACATGCCATGTGTAAAGATGTAGGGACTCGGTTATGGAGTGTGGAGGTAAGGGAGATTGGAAAGGATAGAAGCACAGTCGAGATTTTGAGCCCTTCCAGGTGAGTTTTCAGCTCTCCTTCAGCTACACTCATTCCATCTTCCACCTTTGTCACTGTGTCAGCAAGGTCCCCTGAGTGAGGGGACCATGGGTGCCTGGGATGAACAGTGTTGCGCTTTGCCTGTCTGTGGTTTTCTTCCTTCTTGAGGATAAATGCAGCAGGATGCTTCTCTCCCATCTGACTCAAGTCAGACATGCCCTAGTTGCCAAGGAAGAGGAAAATTAGCATTTCTAACAGTGAGTAATTGAGACTGACTATGTGCCAGGAACTATACTGTACATATAGGTCCTGGAAACACAGAGACAAGGAAGATGCTCCCATGACCTCCAGGAGGCTCAATCTGGCAGGAAAGATGTGCTGGCCAATTATCCTTAACAGGCAAGAGTTGTGAAAGGCAGGAGAATGAGACACAGTGTTGACTGGGGGAAGGAGTGTGGGATTTGGAGTTTCTGAAGGGCATATCCAGCTTTGTCTTTTCCTTGCTGACCCACTTAGGCAAGTCAGTTTCCTCATCTTTATAATGTGCATCAGTATACTTTTTCTTGCAGGCTCATTGAAAGGATTAATTAGATACCCGTGGGAAGTGCATGTGCTTCATGCAGACCTCATCCACTGCCTGGGAGGTAGTTGGCGCTCAATAAGTAGTATATGCATATATAGGAATAGATGCATATGTGTTTATATATATGTATATAGATTTTTAAACTCTTTCTTTCCTTTATTCAACAAGTATTTATTGAGTACCTGTTCTAGATGCCAGAGAGTTAGCAGTAAATAAAACAACTCTCCCTGCCCATGGGGAGCTTACGTTTTAATAGGGAGAGACAGTAAATAAAATAATAAGTAAAACACATGATACTGGATGGTGACAAGTGCTATGGAGAAAAGTAAAACAGGAAAATGGGGGTGTGGATGTGAGTGGAGGTTTACATTATTAATAAAATGATTAGGAAAGGCTTTCTAAGGGGATGTTTGAGGGAACTAGCCAGGTGGACATTTGGGAGAAAAGCATTCTAGGAAGAGGGAATTGGAAGAGCAGATGTTCAGAGGTGAGAGCAAACTGGTGTGTTCAGGGCAGGGCAAAGAGGCCAGCACATGTGGAGTGGCCCGAGCTAGGAGGAGCTCTAGTTGAGGGTGGGGCAGAGGGCTCACCAGAAGCCAGATGGAGCAGGGCCTTATAGGCCATGGTAAGGACCTTACCTCTCACTTGGAACGAGACAGAGCCATTGGAAGTGTTCAGCTAGAGAACAACATGTTCTGACTGTGTTATAATAGGGTGACTGTGATTGCTGTGTGGAGAAATCACGTGTGGAGGAAGGATACCGTGCATGCATGTGTGTACACATGTGTGTCTCAGCATTGAATTGGAGAACTTTGATGTAAGTGGAGAATGTGATTGCCCTGTGTTACAAGGACAAATGAGAATGGATAGTGGAGGAGGAGGAGGAGGAGGAGGCCTGGAGAAATATGGTTCACATTGTGGGTTTGGCGCTTCCTTGTTATTTGTCTGAATGGTTTCCCACTGCTGTGGGCTGGAGATGCTGTAGCAGGAAGCAAGGGGCTGTGGGCCTCTCCACCAGTCCCAGGCCGGGCCTTGAACACGTCCAGATTGTGGGTGAACAGACATTGTGGGGAAAGGCACAGTGCACCCATGCGTGTCAGAAATAAGTATAAGCCAAGACGTGAGGGCATGCCGAGGGCAAGGGAGGTACCCTTTCACTGTGGCTTTCCTGTGTGCTGGACAAGGAAGAAGGGAGTCCTCAAGCAGAGGTGGGGAGATGGGGTGAGAGCCTGGAAACACAGTCCCCGAGAAGTAAGAAATTACATGTGTGTCTGTGGATCACCCCAACTCCCCAAGAAGACTCTGAACACTTGAGAGCCAAGAGTATGACCTAAAGTGTCCCAAAGGCTAAGAGAGGAGCAGGTGGGAGTAGTGAGTGAAGTAACACAGCACCCATCTTGGCCTCAGGAACCAGTGAGTCTGTGCGCTACTGATTTGTCCTCTTTTCTCCTGATTGCTCAAGGGGACCTATGCTTTTCTGGAGCAAAGAGGACTTTGCAACTAGAGTTTTCTCTTTTGATTTTGTGGGGTATTTTTCCCCACTGCCAGTCACAAAGCCATAAACACATATCCTCAAGACAAGAAGAAACAACGAACTCTTGTGTAGTGCTAATTTTGTGCTAAGTACTGTTCTGAGTGCATGATTTGTAAAACTCCTTTAATCTTCATAATGGTTCTGTAATGTAGGTAGCATTATTATCCCCATTTTGCAAACGAAGGAACTGAGGTTCAGGACCTTGCCCAAAGACCCACAGTTAATAAGTGCTGCCTGTTATTGGAACACAGGCTCCTGACTCCAAAAGCCCTATCTCTTTTCCCTTTATCAATCTGGTAATTATTTATTTACCATCTGAAATTAGTTTTTGGAAACAATTTGTACAGCTAAACACAAAGGAACTGTGTGGTCACAAAGGGAAAAAGCAGCTGCTTAAGTCCTTTTACTTTCCCATATCTGTGTGGGGTTCCTGCCTGGCAGCTGGCAATTTCCACTTCTTGTTTGGTGTTGTAATTTATTACATGTATGTCATCCTCCTTCCTGAGGCTGGAAATTCACTGGAGCCATGTGGAATTCATTGTCATATTTACTATAGGATCTAAGCCAATGTGTAAAACATAGTAGGTCCTCAGCAAATATGAAATAATTTCTAAAGTTGAGTGGGTGCATTTGGTAACCAATTTTTAAGCCACCATTTCCGAAAATAATGAAAAGGGGGACATTTAAATATGTGACTGATAAGACAGGGTTACTGTTGAATGGTGCTTTTATGATTTTCAAAACCCTTCTATACAGTTGATCTTATTTCACCCCCAAAATGCGCCCCCCCCCCACTGCCAACCCTTATAAAGGTGGTGGGGCACACGTTATTTTCCCAATCAAATTAATTAAGAAAACCGAGGTTAGTGTCAACAAGGGATCTACCCAGGGTCACACACAGGGCTATTTTGTTTTTGCTTTTTATTTTGTTTTTAAAAAGAGAGCAGAATCAGAACCATCATCTCCTGATTTCCTATTTTGTGATTGACACATACCTACCGAGTACAAAGCTTGAACATAGGACCTAATGATACTCATTATGCATGAACAACAGGGTGTTTTGACTCCTCTATTTCTGGCAAATTGCAAACAATTTAGTAGAATACTACTCAAAATGTGGGCCCCAGCTGGTAGACCAGTTACCAATACATGGTGAGATCACGAGCTTGCGGCAGAATGTGAATCAACTACGTCTATAAACACTGCTTAGTTTACCTGACTTTTTTTCTCCTCTTTTTACATTTTTTCGTTGAAATAATTTTAGGCTTACATAAAAGTTGAAAAATAGTACAGAGAGTGTGCATTGATCCTTTACCCAGCTTCCTCTTATATTTATATCTTGTATCACTGTAATATAATGATTAAAGCTAAGAAATTGCCATTAGTGCAATACTTTCAAGTAAACTTCAGATTTCCTTTTGATTTCACCTGTTTTTCCACCTATGCTTTGTTTCTGGTCCAGGATCAAATACAGGATTTCACCTGGCATATAGTCAGCAAGTCTCCTTAGTTTTCTCCCAATATGTACTTGTCCCTTGGTCTTGCCTTTTTTTTTCTTTCAGGACTTCGACACTTTTGAAGAGTACAGGGCAGTTATCTTGGAGAATGCTTCTTAATCTGGGTTTGTCTGTTTCCCCATGATTTGATGTAATGCATTTTGCACACTGAATACGTGCATCACTTCTGAATGTCACACAAGTAATGTGCCATTTGCATTCTATCATAATAGGGGCAAAAAATGTTAGAATGTCTTTTTACTGGTGCTGTTGACCTTCACCTTCATCACTTGGTGAAGGTGATGTGTGTGGAGTTTCTCCAACATAAAGCTGCTCTTTCCCCATTTCTAATTAATTAATATCCTAGGAGAGATATTTTGAGACTATTCAAATTCCGTTGCTTCTCAAACTTTTGCTTATAATTTTAGTATACATAGCAGGTCTTACCTGCAACATTTATTACTGTGGTATTAGCCTAATTTTTCTATTGTCTTCTTTCCCTCTACATTTATTAATTCTTCTATAAGGAAGAGCTATCCCTTCTTCCCCATTTCTTTATTCAATTATTAATTTAAGTCACTGTCATGTTTAGTTATTCTATGGGTTATAACCTAATACCATGCATATTTATTTTATTGTTCAAATTGATCTAGCTTTGGCCATTGAGAGCTCTTCTGGGTCAGCTCCTATAGCCTTCAACATGCCCTCAGCCCTCAAGCATTTTCTTGCTTTTGGACCACAAGATGCTCCAAGATCATCTTGAATTTTTCCTTCCCCAACCCTGGAATCAAAGACTTCTCCAAGGAGCCCTGGTTTCTTTCATTGGACAATACCTAAAAACCAAGATTGGGACCCAAGGTATGCTCATTGCTATCAACTTTTTTTATATCAAATTTTCTTGATGCAGGAAGCTTCACATTTTGAAAGTGAGTTAACTAGCTCCTTATCTTGTCATGGACCACTAACAATTTGTGACCCTGCCACTTTGAGTCTCAGTGGTCTTAAAGATCTGTCACCATGCCCATGTCACCCATCTGGTGGTAATTTTAAATTCCATTGAATTAAAGTCATGAAACAATGTTATTCTTTCACTCATGCACGAAGCAAGTATGTGTTGAGCACACAGTATATGTCAGGACTTGTGGTGGGTGCTGGGCTCACCATGGTGCGTCTTCTATTAAATGTAGTAGACAGTACTCTTTTTTTGGTCACTGCACATTATAAAAACTCATTTAAGATTATTCAGCATTCTAAAACCTAAGGGATTCAGCCTAGGGAATTTTTAATTTTGATTTTGAATCCAGAAATTGTGAGAATGTGAACAGGCTGTTTCCTAGCACTGTAGCACTTGGTATCATTAAAAACCTTTGCCCATGGGGTGCCTGGGTGGCTCAGTTAGTTGAGTGTCTGGCTTCAGCTCAAGTCATGATCTCACAGTTCATGGATTTGAGCCCCATGTGAGGCTCTGTGCTGACAGCTTAGAACCTGAAGCCTGCTTCAGATTCTCTGTGTGTGTGTGTGTGTGTCTCTCTCTCTGCCCCTCCCCAACTTGTGCTCTGTCTCTGTCTCTCAAAAATAAATAAATGTTAAAAAAATTAAAAAAAAACCTTTGCCCATGACTTTATTCTGATATATGGGTGGTTGACTCTTATAGGCCTTATGCAAGGAGGCTGGAGACAGATACTTTAACTTGAAAAGACTTTTGGTGTCTCACTGTTCACTCTAATCATTGTGTGAAAGAGTCTGCTGGCAGGAAGGAGTAAAGGCTTGCTGCAAGAATAGGGCTCCATCTTCAGTGCTTCCCTCTCCCATGGGGGCTGGGGAATGGGATAAGAGTACTCCTCTTCAGACTAGCCTCAAACCCCAAAAGGATCCTTTCAACAAAAGTGTGTTTTCAAAGATTCTGTTGCTTGACTTTAATTTACTCCACCCGCACATCAAGTTGGATCTGGGTTCAGATTGAAGGAGATGAACAGTGATGTCACCCAAGGTCACTTGGACATGATTATTATCCCCACTCCCACCTCCTATACTTCCCATCTGGTTTAATACAATCTGGCATTATTTCAGTGCTTCCCACTTTGGCTTGTTATTAGTACTTCCTTTAACTGTTTGAGCACAAATGGACTAAGAATCCCTTTCACAGCTCAGAAAGTGTCCCTGGCAAAGAGGATTCTGCTGGTTGGACAATATACTCCTATCAAACAAGCCAATTATCTGGAAGCATCTGTTGGTCTCTTTTACTTTTCGAAAAGATGGGAATGCTGAAAACTGATGCTAAGGGGTGTTCTCTCTACATTGGTCCTTTCTGGCATCCATTAAATTATGACTATTTTGTGTCACTGAACACATGTGTGTTCTTGGCATGCAAAATATAAACACAATGGCCAACTTACTGCCTCTTCTTGAGAGGAGAGGAACAGTGGAGCTGTGGTCAAGTTGATTGCCATGCACTCTGCTTAGAAATGAGAGGACAATAGGATCACCTGTGTTTGCCTCGAAAAGTAGCATAGGCATCTGAGAATCCATTTGCCAAATGTGTCAAAGATGGGCAATTGGGTATGTGCTTCTCAGCATATAGTGCCATTCATTTAAGGTGGCCGATTCTCCAACAATGAGCTTGGTAGTTAACTAGTGGCTGGATTATGGGCATGAACTCTTCTGTGCCTATCTCAGTCTTTGTGTTGGTGCTTTTCACAGAAATTGTGTGTGTGTGTATGCGTGTGTTTTAATACATGAAATCCAGTTTAGAGAACAACTTTGTATGCCCTATCCTGCTTGTAATGCAGTGGTCTGCCCTTGAGAATTTTAAATAAGCTGACCTACATAGCTTAACTATTTCAATTAAAAGTAACAGAGAGTGTAGATTGGCAAGAGGTGGAGGATGGTGAGAGAAAAATCCCTCCCAGGAGCTTTGGTTCAGGCAAGGCAGTGGAAGAGACAAGAGATTCTGGGTAGGAATCATAAATGATAGCCATTATGGATGCTTTGACATCATGCTATGACTGAAGTCCTTGTTAAGATGGTTCCTTAGTATCCCTTGTTATGGACCTGTATGTGGTCTTCATGGGCTTGAGGCAAGCCAACTCTTCAGGGGAAGAATTATGACAACATTATTCCTTAATGTTCCAAACATCCACTCTTCCATTGTCAGCTGTTTCAACAGTTGATTCTCTGAAGGGCTGGTGCTCTCCCTGTCTCTCCAAGCCTTGTCTCAAGGGAAGATGTGGAGAGGAAATGGTACAGGGTAGCCATTCTTGCATTCTTATTTTCCATTTTTTCCCTACTTCTCAGAATTCTAACTCCACAGAAATTCCTAATTAATTCAGTTACTCTACAGTGACAAGTTAACATCTGGAGCTACCAAGTCAGGAAAGCCATTCGGCCTGGATCCAGCATGGATTTTCTCCCCTTCGCACCCAGCTCAGCAGCTGGGCACTGTACCAACCCTGACATTGTGAGATGTAGATCCCAAGGGCTGGAGCAACTCAGGGCTAATTGTTTCACCCAGAAAATCATGGGTTAGATATTTTCAAATTGCTGGCTTATTTTGAAGAGTTTTTTGTTTTGGGGTTTGTTTTGTTTTGGGGGGTGTTATTGTTGTTATTTTGGTAGGAGATCATGCAGTCCCTGGAGGAGCCATCTTCCCTACATGCTGCCTGTATGATGCTCCTACTAGATGGGGAAGATGGGGGTTAACTTAGGGCTGTGACCAGGTAAAGTGTAGTACTCTTCAAATTCTATATGGCTCCTCAGGAGTAGGGTGCAAAGCACAGCCATGTTAGTTGGGGTTAGGGAGGGGATAATGAAATAAAATGATGAAAAACAACTTGTCTCTATCAGGCTGGATGGAGGCAGTTAGGTGCACAGGAGATGGAGAAGTCACTGCTGGTTTCCATTCCTCAGTTCCAGTTAACATACG
This sequence comes from Cryptoprocta ferox, assembly GCA_028646485.1. Taxonomy (NCBI): domain Eukaryota; kingdom Metazoa; phylum Chordata; class Mammalia; order Carnivora; family Eupleridae; genus Cryptoprocta; species Cryptoprocta ferox. The sequence continues at coordinate 99,291,348 of CM053571.1, forward strand.
TGGTACCGTCTATCTGCTTACCGTATATAGTGCTTATTGTAGACCTGGCACTATTCTGTTATACATAATGAACTTATTTGGTGCTCACAGGACCTGATAAAGTAGGTACTAATGTTGTCCCTGTTTTACAGGTGAGAACTTTCAGGCACTGAGAAGTTAATAAATTTGCTCACAAACATTTGCTTCTGAAGCTAGGGTCGGAGATCAGGCAGTGTAGCCTCAGAGTCCAGCCTGCTATACCAAAGACACACTGTCAGTAGTATAGGTTCCATTCCAGCCCAGCCCTAAGGGTTTTCAGAGAAGAATCCACAGTGCTCGTTGGGTCAGGATCAGTATGGCTCAAACTTAAATTTGCATATGAATTGTCTGGAGATCTTTGTAAAATGTAGATTCTGATTCAGCAGGGTTGGGGTATGGCCAGTTCCAACAAGCTCCCAGGTCATGTCAATGTGGCTAATTCGTGGTCCACACATCCAGTAGCAAAGCCTTAGTAGGCTATTCTATGATTTTCACTGTCAGATTGCACTTAACTGGCTGTGGAAGAAACCCTTGCATTTAAGTAGAGGGCTCTTTCAGCAATACGTTAACACCCATATGAATTTAATGAGTGATCCATTGGGAAAGACAAGAACTATAGAAGCAGGGAGTAGTCAATTTCTGTTTAGAAAACTAATTTTCATGGGACTTTAATAGAAAATGGAAAATTAATGTCCTCCTTTTCTATGTATTATTCTATGTATTAGCCAAAGGTCTTTCTTTTGTTCTTGGGCTTACCTCAGTACTTCTGGGCTAGTTTCAGTCCTCATTTTTTTCTGAGTCACATTACATACAGTTCTCCCAGCCACACCCCAGCCATGTACAAGGGATCAGACACAAAGTTAGATTCCATCACAAAGGCAGAGTCACCATGGTAACCACATCCTTTGCATCTTGAGTGTGCCCAGCAACCTGAGCAGAGATGATAGTTGAACCAAGTTGTTCTCCTGAGAGATGGGGGGGAACAGGGCCCTGCCTACACTAGGCTCCTACATCTTCATCCCTACACCCAGAGGTGTCCACTTGCTGTGAAGAGTCTAGACACTCAGAACATCCTCCCCTCCCTGGAATCTTGAAGTTAGTCTCCAGGGTGTTTTCTGATTCTAACTGCCCAACACCATGAGAATAGTGCAGTGCCTTGGGATACTCTTGTTCTTCTGGTTTGAGTTTTGGTGGATAACCACATCTGAATCTTGCTGTGTTAATATATCGATATTTTGGTTTATCTGCTTACTGGTGGTGTGGGGCATATGGCAAATCCAGTAGTGAACTGTCCTGGGCAGACAAGACCCCACCACATGGTGGCCTCGGGGGGGATCTTAACTCCAGTATATGGAATCAGTGAAAGTGTAGCTTTCTAGATCAGGTTTTTATTTTGTACATTAAGGCAAAAAGCTACCTTCTATAATTTGGAACCTCTCTTCCTTTCTGCTTCTCTCTACGGCCTCCATTGCTCGAGGGATGATGGTATGGGTTCACTTTGTCCATCTCATTTGGATGACATCATCAGAGAAGCATTCTGTACCTCTCCGTCAAGACCCATGAGATGACCTAATGTTTGATGGAGCTGAGGAAAAAGAAACCAAAATGACCCAATGGAACATATATGCTGATTTCAGTTATTATTATTTGATAGAAACAATGAACTCAGTTGTATTAGCTTGGCCACATGACTTCTTGAAAGGCACCTTTCAGATATTGAAATACTTCAGAGGGTTGTGTTGAATCTCTAAGAAGACATTGATCATTCAATTCCCAGTGGCCAATGGTTGACCTCTTTTGAGACATTTCCAACTGGAAAGAAAAGACAGGTCTTCCTGCCTTCTGTGGAACCTCACTTTTAATGATGTTGCCTTATGAAGATGTGACCTAAGGAAGGACTGGGTACAGACAATGCTTTTAATGTCACTCGCCTTATTCTTCATTTTTATATCTAAGTTTCAAGAAATCAGTGTTAGCTAACAGCACTGTTTTTACTGCTAAGCAAAACTTCAGGAAGGGACAGTCTTTGATAAGACATTAATTAACCAGTTTTCTGTCAGTCTAAATTAAAACCTACACTGTTTCCCTTTGCCCTCCCAAGCTCTACTCTTATATGCTTATTACAAATCATTTTAAGGAGTATAAAAGTGACAGTGATTGGTTTTAATATTGAAAACCTAAAATTAATAAATGCAGTTTTGACTGCTGCTACTGTCCTTGTGTTCTTTTTTGTATGTTTATTTAAACGCCAAACAATACTGCTGCTTGCAGAGACTCTTCGTTCTAGTCTTTATCATCAAAACCAACAGAATCAGGTTTGGGACCAAGGCTCATGCACATGAAACTGGGAAAATGTTATGCAGAAGAAGCATTTCTTTTCAGAATAACCAATATTGATAGGAAGCATGATGTGTATATACACTAAGAAGTATTTCCTGCAAAGGAGTAACTAAGTAATTAGTTGATTTTGACACTATCTTCCCATAGAAATAGTGGCACTGGAGCAAAGATACACTTTTTCTGAATTTTGAAAGACTTGAGCATTCTTGCCTTGAAACTGATTTCTGTCAGACTCAGAAACTTCTCATAATACATTCTCTGGCTGGTGAAGGGTGGTGAAGGGTGAAGCGTTTGGGAAATGGAAAGGTACAGTAGGAATTCCACTAAAATCACTCTGAATCTTAGAGAAAAATTGGAAGGGGATCAGTCAGTCTTACTCCCTACCTTGTGAGTCAGAATCAACAGGTAGTTCTGCTGGGACCTTGAAGGGTCCAGTTAATGTGGAATGGGCTTGGGATGGGTCCATGAAACGCCCTGGGGAAGGAAGGGGTTGGCTGTTCTCAGAGAGGGGAGGGGATTTAGATTACTTGGTCCTTTGGGTAGAAGGTTACTATGTCCAAAAGGAGTCTTTTTTGTTTTATTTATTTTGAGAGAGAGAGAGTGAGCAAGCAAGCAGGGGAGGGGCAGAGAGAGCAAGAGAGAGAGAATCCCAAGCAGGCTCCGCACTGTCAGCATGGAGCCTGACGTAGGGCTCAGTCTCACAAACCGTGAGATCATGACCTAAGCCGAAGCCAAGAGTCACATGCTTACCAGTGGAGCCACCCTGGCACCCCCCTCCCAAAGGGAGTCTTTAAAGAGAATTTGTCCATCTTTTTCATTGAGAAGCAGAATAAGAGGGTTATACTTGCAGGAAGTGGAGAAGAAGAGCTGAAGTTAGGAGGAGATCTCACTGGCTATGGCTGAAATATAGGAGTTGATGATGTAGAGAGATTCTGGAGCCTCCAACACTGGTTTTAAAGGTCAAGGGTTTTCATTTTGACTAGCTTCATTCCTCAGCTTATTAAATGGCTTTGATCAAATTGCTTAACCACCCTAAACCTTAATTTCCTCACCTGCAAAGTGGAGATAATGCTTGTTCCAGAAGGTTGTTAAGAGGATTGCATGAAATAATATATAGCATCATGACTGTCACATAGCAGTTCTTAACATGTTACAAATTATTGTTACTACTTCCAGTTCTATTACAATCACTGACTGGGAAAACATGACAGGCGAGGAGAAAGTGGCCATAGAAAGAGTCAAGATTAGACACTAGAGCTTGCACAGAAATGGTGGCAGAACCGCTTGAAAGGGAGTTGCCTGCAGAGCACCCAGTTTGGCTCCATCCACGGGCCATTGACTGTCATGTGGTGTATTGGTTGCCTAGAGGAACAGCAGGGGTTGGGACAACAGCGCCTCCCTCATCCCCTGGGGCTTTCCTCCCCCACACACTCCCCCATCCCCCATATTTCATCCTGGAAAGGCTCTTGGTGGGAGCCACAGCTGGGAGGAGGCTGTGGGCTTGGAAACAGTGTCAGGATGAGTTCCTGCAGACTCTTGGCCCTTTTGCCCCATCCCTGAGGTCACAAAGGCTTCCCTTCCCGGGGTTTTGCTCACGAGCCATAGTGTTTCAGCTTCTTTCCTGGGAAGCCCAGTTTTTAACTGGTAAGAGATTTTATTCCAATAGTCTGTTTTAGTTCCCTTCTCTGTTTTTTGATCGTCCTTCTTTTCTCCCACCAGCCTCCCACTCTGCCCCCCTACACACCCTGCCTCATTTCCAATTTTAGCGGTGTTACCAGGGCAGCTTTTCAGAAAGCCTGCTTCAGTGGTTCTCGCCTGGGCCGTTTCCACAGCGGCTGTGTGCCGGGTACCATTCACCGAGGCTCAGCAATTGTGCCCCATCTGTTCCTCTGGCTGCAACCGCCAAGCATCTGTGGGGGGCGGCAAAGCCTGAAGATGCCCAGACAAGGGGCAGGGAGGACCTGGCCAGGTGATGGCCAATGCAACAGGGATGCCCAGCAGGAGACTCAGAATAAAGGGCCCTTGTGACCTCCAGGGGTGGGGAAAAAAGTGGAAAATGGGATCAAATTAAAATTAAAAGGTTTTAAAAAGTGATTTGTGAAGAATTAAACAAATTTCTTTGAAACTGCTTTATTACTCATAGGAATTGTATCAATCAACAGTGAGCACTAAATTGCTGGATCAGTCAGAAAATATTGTTGCTGCTGAAGAATCAATGCTAATTGAATCATTAGGGCATTATTACATGAAACACAAATAGCTTGGGATGATAACTCTCTGCTTCGCTTGATCTGTCATCTTCCAAGAAGCAATGAAACTACATCTGTACTGCCTGATCGACTGCCAGGGTCCCCTCCATTACTGCCTTTCTCATTGGAGTTAAAGGTGGGTAGTGGTTGTGCTAATTTTCCCCTATTAAGAAAAGGAGAGGGGCTACCTGGGTGGCTCAGTTGGTTAAGCATCCAACTCTTGCTTTTGGCTCAGCTCCTGATCTCACGGTTGTGAGATGGAGCCCCACATTGGTTTCCTCCTGCTTAAGATTCTCCCTCTCCCCCTCCCTCTCCCTCTCCCTCTCCTCTATCTCTCTGCCCCTCCCCTGCTCTCCTGTTCTCTCTCAAAAATAGATAGATGATAGATAGATAGATAGATAGATAGATAAAATGTGTAATATTGTCCTTCTTGAAGTCAGTGATACTGAACAATCTTGACAAGTAAGAAGGTTGAAGAAGAACTTGGAATGAATTTTGGAAATCTGCTGGGATCTTGATATGTGAGAATATATCTGCAACTTTATTGAAGAAGTCAAAATGCAAATAGTGACTGACCTGGGCTCAGAATAAAAGGCAGGGATGCAATGGGGGTACCAGTTACAGGCTGGACACTCAGGTCTGAGTCCCCAAGCTGACTGGAATGGTTCTGGAATGGATAAGACATTCTGTAAGGTCTTGGAGGCCAGTACTAGAGCTGGGTTCACTCTCTATCCCCTAAGATTCTGATATTGACCTTTCCACATAGAGGTGCTGATGGATGTTAGTGTAAGGAATGAAATACTTTCTAAAGGAGCCCACATTGGCCTTGGCTTTCCCTCTTCTTTCACCCCTCTTTTGGCCATTTTCCTTTCTCCCCCACCTACCCTGCTGACCCCTGGCAGCCCAGAGTCCCCATCTGGAGCCCTCACCCAAGCTGCCTGTCTCACTCGGTCAGTGGCTCCTGTTCTGAAATTCCCCTCCCTTTATGAGAAGGTCTCATGAGGCCTGGATTTCCACAGTGAATATCCCCTCATCCTACCATCTACCATCTTGGGTGTTTGGGTGGATGTGAGAGTTTGCCCAAGGATTACATTTGCATTTGAACAAGAGGTTACTGGGAATGTAAATCCTAACCCAAATGGAATTATCCTTGAGGGAATTTCAAGGGTTTCATTCCAGAGTTTACATAGCCCAACTAGGCTGTGTCTCTCCCAACAATGGGAGGTGATGGGGATGGGAAGAGGAGAGGCATTTGCTTAAAGGCTTGCTGCAGGTATCTCTCTGACTTGCACATGGACCAAGAGGCCTAACCCCTCCCCCATGTCAAGGAGCAAAGGGGCACAGTGAGAAGGACAGCATTTGTTGCAGACTCACAGTGTCCTGCTGGTGCAGTGGCAGTGTGCTTTCACGTAGACCATGTCACCTCATCCTCACAAAAATGCTCAGAGGTAAATATTATCACCCTCCCCTCAGTTTTAAGTATGAGAACACAAAAACTTACAATTAAGTAACTTGCCCAAGGTCATGCAAAAGAACTAGCATTCAAATCCAAGTGATCTCAACTGCAGGCCTGTCCATTGTATCACATCATGTTTTCCCTCTCCTCTTGCCCATCACTCCACCACACACACACACACACACACACACACACACACTCACATACACACCCCTTCTTTTGGTTGATTCAAACTGTCCTGTATTTGCCTTCTGTAGTCTTTCTTCCAAGTCACATCCCTGCTTACTCATCTGCAGGACCTCTTCTTCGTCTTCCATATCCTGTCCCAACTTCTTCTCTAAGCTTCTCTGTCTTCCTTAGCAGCCTCTCCATCAGGCTGGCATTTTAGATATTCCAGCCCTTGGCCACCCCTGCCCACTCTGTGTATCACACCAGCAGCCCCTAGTGACCAGTACATTATCAGGTACATAGGAAATATTAAGGGAATGCATCCTCTTCCCTTGCTACATCTGCCCAATTCATATTCCCTTCCTCTACCTCACCAGATTGCACCAATTGCTCCTTCTCTACTTGCCCTTCTCAGCTCTGCAGTGATTGCCAGAGGCTAGTGAGCAAAACAAGTAGAGTGGTCATAAAAGAACCCAGGGTGGATGCAGTTAGTAGTTGCATACTTACAGTCAGAAATATTATAAACATTTCTCCTCTTTGTGTTGCCCTTGGCTGCTCTTCAGTGGAAGAAAGCCTTTATCATGCTTCCGCTTTACATGGAAATACTTGGCCATTTTCCTCATTTGCCCCAGTAATTAGTTTTTCTGTCTCCTCCACAATGGAAATGAAAGAATTATCATGAGGTGCCGGGAGCCATGCCTGTGTGTTTCCCCCTTTAGTCAAATGGAGAGTACTCCATCCATAAAACTATCTTGTTGTCAAGGTGACCCCTTTTGAAAAAGCTTCAGGGAAAGTGTGTGTGTGTGCGCGCGCGCGCGCGCGCGAGCGTTCATGCATACGCAAGCCAGAGAGTGGGTGAGCAGAAGAGAGCACTTGTGTGGGGGAATATATATGTGATCAATCACACAATGTGAGAAGCCTGGAAAAATAGGTCAAAGGAATGACAGGACCCACTGTCTCTGCTGTAATTTTGAGGTTCATCCAGTGTCTTAGAAGAT